>CM039124.1:47992784-48592784 GCA_022036555.1 Microstegium vimineum
CATTTCCTTTTTGCCTCAGCAATGTACAGGTTCTGATAAGTTCTTTTCTTTAAAATATAGGTTCTGAATTCCGATAAGTTCAAAGGTGCAATACATGCATCGGCACCCTAGAAATCTTAAAGATTACGTGCTTTGTTGTTCCATAGTGGTAAATTGGTAATAGGGCGATAATCTTCACGTATGCAAAATTTTTGCAATTCGAAAGTAAATTCGTGGGGAAAAAAGACGTTCAGTTCATAGTTCATATCTTCTCGGCCTTCCTGGCATTTTGCTGCTGAAGAAAATAGTTAAATTCCAGTACTCACTTTCTACTGCAGAGGCCAAAGTATCTGAGGCCATTTGGGAAGATTTACCAAGCAATCAACGCCGACACTTTGAGAGCCCAAAATATGGAAACATATCCTTACTTTAATCAGGTAATTTTCACTAGAACTTGTTGGGGTACTTTCACTTTCAAGAGCTTTTTTTGTTTTTCGGCATTCTTCAATCCCTTTCTTTGCTATGAAGCAAAGAATTCTCAATTGGGAATGACATGCTGCACCTTTTGTATGGCATGTAGCTGAGATCTTTCTGATGTGTTATGGCCAAGAAATTTTTGAAAGGAGGTCACTGACTTGTGGTCTGGAAAAAGGAACGTGATAGCTGAAGCATTGATCACAGTAGTGAAGTCTTGGCTTGATTTTAATAACATATTTATTTCCATGTTCGAACCTTCTTCCAGTGTCAGTTTGCAACTATATAACTCTTATGTTACTTTGCTGCTTTTGAAGTTAGGTTGCATTTTCCTTTGAACAGCTGCTATGCTACATGGAATGTTCTAGGCTTTTGCCTGCAAAGATATTCCTAACAGCATACTCGATATTCGTGAAAGACTTGAGAAATTGAAATATCTGTCCATTTTTTCCATTTCTTCCTAACAGGAAACAAAAATGTCACTGTGCGTAACACATCTAATTGGAAGTGGAATGAAGATAGTGCGCTTTATTCTTTCATTTGTAGCTGGATTAGCCCTTGGGTTGGGCTAACTTGAATCTGTTTTGTTTGCTGGTTTTGTATTACTTGTGTTGGATGCTCTGAAGCATGGTGCTAGCGTGATTTACCTATGTTTCGTCTTTTCAGGTTACTGCCAACTTGGTTCCTCTAAATGCTAGAAGAGTGGCAGTTAAATTTGATTACTTCAAGATATTTAGTTTGGTAAGACGTATTATCCTCCAAGTATTACTTTGGATGTTACTTGCGTTAAAAAAAGTTTGGATGTTACACTAAATAGTCTATAATTCATTTGTCTAGTTTATATATGCTTGAACTGGTTACCTAATTCACTCTTATGTCATGATGAATTCTTCACTTCCCTTGCTAGATTTGTTTACCTTTTCTGTTCATACTCAGTCGCGCGACACACTCACAGCATAGTCGATTTTTAGGTAGCAAAAGGTGAAGTGAACTGATGTTATTTTAGTTTCTCTATGATTAGATCCCGATAAAAGCGCCCGGAAGTGGTAAAGGTGAACTTGAAATTACTTATCTTGATGAAGAGCTCAGGTTAGCATATTGAGTTTTGCTTTCATTGAACTACCAATTACTGAAGCTGGAAAAATTGTTTATTCTATAACTATAAGCTTAACTAAGGCCTCTTTGTTAAGCGATGCTTGGGCCTTGGGGATACCATTTGCTAATGTTGTATGAAACCACCTTGCTTGCAGGGTTTCAAGAGGCGACAAGGGAAACTTGTTTGTACTGAAGATGGTCGACCCAACATACAGGGTTCCGTTATAATCATGTTAAGATAACATTTATTTAGGTGTCAGATATCTGTAACATCCTTCTTCCTGGCATGAGGACTGAGGTAATGTAAGACGTGTAAATATTAAGATCCTTGAAAGGTAGGAATTTTGCTGGAAGCTGTACATTTCCTGAAAAACCAGTGAGACTATCGTGTCCAATATGAGTCCCAAGATTTAAGCATCTTGGATAGAGAACATATCGTGTGAAAACTAACACACATCGATGTAAGAAAATGCAATGACAATCCATTTTGATCCAACTTCTACATCGTCACTCTGAAAAATACCAGTAGCTGCTTTTATATTCTCATAATATATGTGGTGCACCTTGTGCCATGTGAAAGATGTCCAACTTGAGTCGTTAAAGATAAATACTGAATATATTAAGTTTATGAAGTTCAACTTACCACATGGTATACAATTAGATCCAAAATCCTATTTGTTATACAACAAAAATTAAGGCATGTTTTGTGTCAGCATATGACCATTTCACAACAATGCTAATCCTTTTGCTTTGTTCGCTTGAACTACTTTCGGTTTATTTCAGCTTGTTTCCTTTCATAGAACACTATTCAATCAGCCGGAACCAGGGCTTGTGTACCAGTCGAACATAGCCTCCACAATGTTAATCGTCCCTTAAAATATGATCTCAACAGTAGAAGGATATTTGCAATATATTCTTTTCCATCATGGTTGGCCGGCAGTTACGAAAATTACTCATCGTGTCCATGTCTGGAGGATAGCCTAAAAGAAACTTCAGCCCTTGCTTCCTCTAGCTTGCCAAAGAGCTCCTTCATGAACTGGGATTTGGTGCCATGTGTCACTTTCAGTATATCTGCTGCCCTGGTTAAGGATTTTAATGCATCCTCTGTGCACTCGAGCAGCCTACAACAGGGAAAAAACTATGTGTAATGTAGTCATGTAAGATGTAACTCTAAATCATGAACAAGATTGTTTAGTGCTGTGAAGGATTTACTAGGGTTTTTTAAAAGGACACTAGTATCGAACAGTGAATAAAAAGGACTGATTCTAAACTTCTCTTTATGAAAAATCACAGCAATACAGTTTTCTTAGAGCATCTCCAAGACACTCTTACATGTCTCTATCACAAAATTTAGAAAACAAACAAACAAAAAATGGTCCAATAGATAGACTTCTCTAAACCACTCTCCATCTTTCTGCTCTCCACTTTTGAAGAGGCTACATGGCTTCCTAAATGCAATATATGGTAGTTTTCTTGTTTTTTCAAGCAAGGAAAATTATGATAAGCTATTGGAGTATAGATAAAATAAATTGCAGAGTCCGTTGGAGACAGAGAGATATAAAAAGAGAATATTCATTGAATGGCTTCCAAATGTTAGATATAGAGATTGAAATTTACAGAGGCTCTTGGAGTTCCTCTTAATGACCCTATACTATCAGTGTCAAACCCAAGATCAACTTTTGTCAAAATCAACACCAGCCATTTTAGTAAAGCATAAGACATTAATAGCAAACATTTATACTGGATAAGGAACGCACTCATAAGATTGTCATCCTTGTGTGAGGTAAATAGGCAAGGGCTAATAGTCCATACCATTCAAGCTTTCCGCAAGTATAGAATTGCAATCCAATCATCGGATGAAAAGGTGGATAAACTCCTGATGGAAGGATAAAAACATCAGTGAACATTTAGCTTTGTTGGAAGTAAAAAAATGTGTGAAAAAGGATCTAAAACAGAGCACTACCAAATGTTTTTTTAAAAAAACAAAAACACAGGAGAGCTGTGTATCAGTATATCAAGAAGAAAAAGGTTTGTAACCCATACCCAAACAACCAGAACACACCAACGTAAAAACTACATGCTCGCCTATAAATTTAAATCTAAGACAGAGCACTACCAAATGTGATCAAATAGTAATTTGGTATAACAGGGAAACAGCCTTTTATGGAACAATATCATGTTTGATTTCTTACTAATGAGCAGAATATTTCTAGAGTTAGGATCTGACTGGGTGGATAGAGTCTCATAAATTATTATATTATTATATAACATATACAAGCAGAAACAGAAAAATACTGTGCAAAATGTTCTCCTACTGAAACAGAATTTGCTCAAATAATAATATAAAACAGCCTTACTTTCATAAACAGGAATTGTCAATCTGCAGTATGCCAATGCAGTCCGCCAGTCTTGTAATTCCATATATATCTGTGCCAATAATAGGTATTAGCAAGATAGTAGAATGTAACTGAAAATTTGAATAGATGGTTAAGGTGGTATTCATGGTCCCTATTCCATAAGATACTTTGGACTAAGAACCTATCTTGTTGGAACAAATTTTACTAGGTATAGTTCATTCAAGTCAGCTTGATTTGCATCCAATAACTAAGTGGTCATATTATATGAGCTAGAAATTTACCTTCAGGAGTGTTTCATACGTGTGAAGCAAAATCGTTGAGAAAGCATGGTACAGATTCCGCTCTAATTGTTCGATTATCTTGTAGACAGAACCTGCTTCAGCCTTATCTGTTTCCCTCATTAAGGTGATATATGTATTAGGTACAACAAATAGAGATGATTATCATTTTGATCAGATGTGAGAGTTTTTTTGTTTCACAGTCACTTAATCATAGATAAGGATACTTCCTGACGAAAGAAATGAAGATGCTTTATCTGATAACTGTAGTATTTCGCTTCTCATCTTTTTTATCTCTTCCTCGTCTCTAGAAACACTACATTTTTGGCATGTATAAGCCTTTTTACCTATAGAGTCAGATAAACATAACATATATAAGATTAATGACTTATCAAACAAAATGAGTTCTCCAATTTCAACAGAATATATGGTTGGTTGATCCACCAATTTTCAATTATATCTCCACAACCATTCAAAGAGTATTTTTCGTCTTATTGGCAACCAACCTGAGTCTGGCAGCAGAAATCCATCACATGCTTGGTTCTTGCACCTGAACCCCTCAAGTAGAGCATCCTCCTCAGAACCCTGCATTGAGAAATCGTATACAATCTGATGGTCAAGAATTGGTCAATTTGGCATGAAAGAGGTTTATAAAAATAATGGACAGGAAAAGAGAAAAAAAACCTTGACACAACGTGGACATGTGCATGTGAAGAAGTATGCTTCAGATCATCGTGTCTCTTCTTGGTGACTGCTGCAGTCTCAATGTAGCTTATAGATACCTGACAAGTGACAACAGATACACAACCAACATTATCCAGAAAGATAACAATGGAAAAGGAAAAGGATAGAATGAAAGAGCAGCATGCAAGCTAAGGATTATATGATCAGGACACAGTAGATTCCTTACCTCTTCATCTTTTCCTATCGGTTGCAATGCACGAACATATGCTGTCCGACCATCAAATATCAAAACCGCATTTGGTACACAACTGAATACACCACAAAAAGGGGTAAATAGAGAAGGTAACGATCTATTAATTGCTCTAATCTGGTAAAGATGGTAGATAAACGAACATATAGCTAATAGCTTAGCATACGACCTGTGGTTTATAATGGATATAACAGGGTACAGTCCAGTCCCAAGAGGCCTAAGTTCAGGGTCACATATGGTATGTGCATTGCAGGCAAACTGCATGTGCGAGAGACAATCAATAATCCGTGCTTAATTCATCAACAAACATCATTATTGTGACTGTCCAGAGAAAAGATGGAAAAAGCGTAATAATTTATCATCTCAGTGGCATAAAGGATCACCACTCACCTAGATATGAAAATAAATCTAACAGCACATATATCATAAGGGTTGTTGTACAGAAGGGGTGATACATTCAGAATGTGACCATGATCTAGGATGAGCAACACCATACTTTACTAAAAGCATTTTGATAGAATTGTCCCGACAACTGCTTGAATAGGAGGATTATAAATTAGTACAATGTACTCATATTTTTCTGAAGTTTCTTGGTTTTAGTTTCCTGGGGTCCTCCATACAAAGATACTACTATACTCAAATAAAGCTACAAGGTATCAGTGGACACTTGTATTCTCCAGTCTATATTTTCCAAAGTGCTGGGACTAAAATAGCCATATCCAAATAGGTTCTCAACACCTTTTGGATTATTAATCTCGAATACACAGCTTTTGCATTGCAAACATGCTCAATTATGACACCTGAAACCAGCTATGTTCAAAAGATTTCAGTATCTATCTTCTATAGTAGCCAAAATAATGCTATATACCTAGAGTGCAAATACAACAAAAACTTATCGTCATGATGATGAAACATTATGATAGGAATTACCTTAGAAAAAGTGTGTGCAATTTCCTTAAGGTCAAGCTCAAACAAAGGAAGAATCAGGCTCACAAGATTGGCCATCTGAGCATAGAGCACAAGTTGATTTTCATCAACCTTCGATATATCTATTCGTATATGAAGTCAATTCAACATCATTTATCATAATATTTATATTTATCACCATCAAATGTATCAACAGTTCAACATGACAGGATACGAGACTCCAACGCATCAACCAGATTGTAGTTATCCATACTTGAGGATGGAATGACCTGGCAATACAAGTCAACACAATACAGCCGGTTATGGATCATATATACAAAGATATCATTCACATCATGAGCATAGGTTTCTGAAGAAATCATAAGTCATCTGATACTGCTCCGTAATTACGATGGTCTTTGTGGTAAATAAAGGGAGCATCTCGTAATCCAGTAGGCACTGTAATTATTAACTAGTATGCAGATCCATTTTCAAGAAAACTGTAAAATGAAATTACTACAGGGGAGACACCGCTTATAGTTTGAGCCCAGGCAAGCTAAAAAGGGGTAAGAACAAATCCAGACATCATCCTTCTCATTTTGTAGTTTTCTTTTAAGTACCAGCCGCACCATCAACCGAATTGTAGGAGTAAGCATCCTCTTTCTATCCTCGTAAGCGCTGCCATTGCTCTACACTCGAGCTGATGTAGTTTCCATTCTTCTTTCTGCACTAACATGTTACAGTGGCAAAAAAAAAAAAGATATCAAAAGCATGGTAATTACTAAAGGAATGTTTATGAATAATCGCACAAGCATGAGATTGCACAAGTATGGAGTAGGTTTTTGCCAGCACCTGACAGTCGCTGCTGCAGTACCAAGTAACTTGACACATAGAGCACTTCCTCAGGTTGCCAGAGGTGAAACAATGATCACAGCTCGATCCAACTAAAATCTTGTTAGGCGTAGAAGCGTAAGGTTCCTGATTGAGAATCACATCCCCTGCAACCACACACCGAAAGATTCTGTCAGAACCGGTGAAGGCCAAGCAAATGAGCCAACACAACGAGCAGTAAATCATAACATAAATTCAAGGACGTGTCTATGGTGTCATGGGCTCATGGCACCAGTGTTCACGGCAGGTTCCATTCACACATTCGTCGAGCAGTTCGTGGGCAACAAGCGCCACGCTTCCGTGTGGTGATATATCTACGCCATCGGTTCGGGTAGGGAGAAGGAAGCAGGGCTGTTTCACCTGGGAAGAAGGTGCGGGTAGCGATGAGACTCCTTCCCTTGCCGGGGATGGAGGCGACTGCGAGCCCGCGGCCGGCGAGCTCGCGCTGCAGCTGCTCCAACCACGACGCCATTCTTCCTTCCGCGCAGAGAAAACAAGAAGTTTCCGTTTGGCAAATAAACAGGCTAGTGTTGTTCTGTTGGACGTTAAGATGGGCCGGCACTCCCAAAAGCTATACTCAAGTACAGTCCGGGACGGCCCTACCACAAGCTTTCGCCCAAAACCGAAGCCAACCCCCCACTTTTTTGTGTCTAAAAAAAAAAATAAAAAACCGTCCCTCTTTACCCTTTTGCCCCGGACCTCTCTGTAAATTTGTCTTCGTCTTCCTCCATTTCAAATTTTGTGGCCTCCCCATTCCTCCCCGGCTCCCCCTCCAGCCGCTCGATTCGATTCGCTTCAGCTCTCTGCCTTCCCGTCTGATGGCCACCTCCCAGCACACGCCTCTCGCGCCTCCCCAGCCCGCTGTGACTGCACCGATTCACCCACAGTCGGCCGTCAGGAACCCTAGCTTCGCCGAACCGCCGCTCCGGCGAGATGCCGGTGGGCCCCACCGCAGTCTATGGAGAACAGGGATAGCTTCCTCGTCCCCCAGCGCCCTCCTACGCCCCGGAACCAGAGCCGTTAAGGGCATCGCGGTCCCTACCGGCGGGGACACGGCCGCCACCAACCTGACGTCGTCGTCGGAATCGTCCTCGTCTCTCACGCATCCCCTCCCCGCTTTCTGCAACAGATTCAGGCAGCTGTCAAGCGGCAGAGGCCTTTCGGTGAGTGGATTCGGCTATGGAGCCCACCTCCTCTGATGTTGTTTCATCTAGGGTTCTAGTTTATGTTTGGCGCTCTTCTTATCGAAGTATGTTGATGCATGTTACCTTCTGTTTATTTCCGATTTACTGGGTACCCTTACACCTGATTTCGTGGTTTTGTCACTGTCGTCAGTCCAGTTTTAGGAACTATATGTGATGTTGATCTCGTGTTCGTATACTGTATTGATCCTATGTTGATGCATGTTACCTTCTGTATATTTCCGATTTACTGGGTACCCTATAAGAAAATGCCATGCTTGCACCTGATTTTCGTGGTTTCGTCACTGTCGTTGAGTTTATAGGAACTATCTGTGATGTTTCTCAAGTTTGTATACTGTATTGATATTTCAAAAAGAGTCTGTATACTGTATTGCTGTCAGATATGATATAGATCAACTTCTAACTGACCTTGCCCTAGGTCCAATGCAGTCTAAACTTCCAAGAGCAACACGGGTCTTGGTTTCCGGAGGTGAGCGTGCAAATAAGTTGGTGCCAGCCCTTCTGTTGCGAAAGACATGAACGAAATGTTAAGCAGCCTCAGAGAGGCCTGTTGGGATCCTCTAGGCTGCCATATGCAACACCTGATCAACAGAAAGTTGATAGCACTTCTAAATTAGGGTCCTCTGCCCCAGATGAGTTGATGTTGACAGCTTCCTCAATGTAAAAAGTACCACTGATACCCATGCACAAAGTGTTGGCCAGCTGAAAATAGGCTAATCTGTTGATTGATACGGAGAAGTCATCTTTGGAAGCTTTGCCATCTCAAATTACATCATGCAATGCATTAAGGGGGAAAGTTTCAAGAAAGAACATCTTGATTCAGTTCTAATCCACAATTGACGTCACAAGTAAGAAACATTTTCTTTCTTTAATACTTTCTGCAAAGTTGTGTACATGTTTAGTTATCAGTTTACATTGCAGGTGATAATATAGGCATCACTGTTGATAGTAGAATGGACAGTATGTTGTCTTATCTACATTCTGTTTCATTGACGGCAGGAGATAATTTTCCTGCAAATGAAGGAGTTCAGTATGATCACCACAGAACCATCAGGAGGTTGAAATTGTTGGTGCAGTAGCTGACATGGATATCAAATATGATGCACCTAATTTGTCTCGGAGAGGGATCGAAGAGGCTCGTAATCACAATCATGGAGAGCCAATGACTCGTTTCTCTGCCATTGGTTCATCTGTCACTGCCATATCTCTTCACTCGGGGCCTACTGTCCAAAGTTTACAAACTCCACTGTTAGTGGATACACTTCACCCGAGCAGATGCCAGAATCTGCTGTAGAATCATCCAAGGGTGTACCGGGCCATGGTTCTCAAAAGGAGCATGCTGGAGCAACTGGTGTTGGTGACTGGAATCCCCACAACCAGCAGGTTCGAAATCTAGGCAATGGTGCCATGGACAAAGCTGTTTCCAACATTGGCAGATTGCGTTCTGAAGGATTACCTGCAAATGATCAGCCTACATCTGCCAGGGATGGTGGTGCTTCCCGACCAAACAAGGGTGAGAAGGAGCGCCACAAAAAGAATTATGATCCTAATGTTTTCTTTAAGGTGAATGGGAAACTTTATCAAAAACTTGGTAAAATAGGATCTGGGGGTAGCAGTGAAGTACATAAAGTTATATCATCAGATTGCATAATATATGCCTTGAAAAAGATCAAGCTTAGAGGCCGTGACTATCCTACTGCATATGGTTTTTGTCAAGAAATTGAGTACTTGAATAAGTTGAAAGGAAAGAGTAATATCATACAGATGATTGATTACGAGGTACCAAGTTCCTAACCTTATATCCAAATATATATATATATATATCTTTGTCCCACCAAAACAGTGACTGCAATGTATTCATCTCCTCGTGGAGCTTACTCTTGATTTATCATCTGCATTTCCTGCCTCTGTGTAACCAACTTTATGTAAACCTTTACAGTTTACTTAGTTTCTGTGGTACCATTATTAATGATGATCAATGAATAGAATCAAGGATGTATATTTGTATTTTTTTTTCCTCTCACTTTTTATAGAAACACATATGAAACTTCACCTGCATCATGTAATTTTTTTATGTTTTGTGTTATTTCTCATTCATGCATATCATAAACTTACCAGACGATATTACTAGACTCCTGTTTTCTGGTCCTAGTTGTACATTACCAGAAGATGCATATTCACCTATAGGACGTCTAACTGGTAACATCTGTATCATATGTGGTGTTATTTTAGGTTTTTTTATACAAGTTCTCTGGTTAGGTTGTAAATTGTGTGTGGTGAGTGGTGACAAAGATTTTAACCACATTGCCATACATTGTAATTTGTCAGCAGCTACTGGCTATCTAAAATACACCTGATGTCGAATTATTCTTTGTCTGTAGTGGTTTACATAGAATAGATTGCACAAATTATCCATTATATCTCCAGAGTGACATATCCTGATATGCCCATGGATTTTGCATCAACCAGGTCACTGATAAAAGTCTACTTCTAGAAAATTCCATGACACCGAGGGATGGAAGAATTAAGGATGATCAGTACATTTACATGGTCCTGGAGTATGGTGAAATTGACTTGGCTAACATGGTTGCTCAGAAGTGGAAGGAGAGGAACAACTCTAATATGAAAATTGATGAAAATTGGCTACGCTTTTATTGGCAGGTAACCTTCATTTTATGCAAAATAGATTAAAGGAGGCATCTGGATACTGGATAATTATGCTCTACTGTAGCTAAAGATGAGGTCTTATGCTAGTGTCCTCAAACCAAAAGTCATATTTTATTTCCATTAAATGAAGTTGTCATATATTATTGTTCCTAGTCGTATTAACCCTTCATGGCTAGTTCCATTAGTGTTAATCTTTTAAGACTGCTGGGTAGGTAGCTAGGTCAATTGTATTTACTGGCCAACTGGTTTCTGGTTCTACTACTAGTATTTGTTTTATCTATGTTAGTTCTTCTAGGTTTATGCAAAAACTGTAAAATAAAAGTTTTTTTTCTCGAAAACGCAGGAGAGCTACACTTCATTATTATATTAAAAAGAAAGAAAACAGCACACGCCACACACAATGACACAACCCCACACAATGACACAACTAAGAAATTACATTTGTACCCAAAAATAGAAAGGGGGGCGACCAAAAATACTAGCATTAAGCTAACCACCAAGGAGAGGGCTATCAAAGAGGACAGACCCTTAGCTCCTGCTAGACTCCACAACTGGCACTCTTCTCCAGCAAGGTAAGAGCACCACTAAGGCTGGGGACAATGCCATAAAAAACCACAACGATTCCTATGGTTCCAAAGAGTCCATGCCCCAATCTCAATGAGAGCCGAGACCTTTTTGCATCAATCCGCTCGTTGCTCCAATGGCCTTTCCCCACCAGCTGTCAAAAGAAGTGTCTGAAGGCTTTGGTGACAAGGAATGGAGACCGATCTGCCTTAAAAAATGGTACCAGAATTGCCTAGCAAAGACACGTCGCGCGAGGCGATCCACTGTCCAGCACCGATTATGGACCACCAACCATAGGAAAAAGCAGCATTTGGGCGGTGCCCAGGTTATCCAAATCCTATCATACGGTCCAAACTGAGTAGATCCCAGGAAGAAACCCTCATAAGCAGACTTGTCTGAGTATTGCCCACTATTTGATAGTCGCCAAATGTGGGCATCTTCGACCTCAGGCTCTAACTCAAAGTTTTACAGCACTTCCCAGCGATGGAGGAAGTCCACAATAACACCAACAGTGAGGGCTCCCTTGATATCCAAAACCCTGCTGCCATCACCGATCAGTAATGGCCTCCTGGACAGTACGTTGCTTCACCCTTCTTTTTGGGATGGCTTCTAGTAGTCAAGGTGCAAGATCCATGGTTCCAACAGTCAGTCCAGATTCCAGAACAAAGTGTGATTCCCATTGCCTACTTCCGATACAATGGCCACCGAGAAGAATGCATTAACTTGCTCCGGGATCTTAATTGGAAGGACTGCCCAGGGGCAGTGAGGTTCAGTTTTTTTCAGCCAAACCCACCTCGTTCTTAGTGCTCAGCCGAAATGTTTGAGATCGGAAATTCCAAGTCCACCAAGCTCAGGGTGCCGGGTGACCTTTTCCCGAGCCACAAGACAATGTCCCCCACAGGCATCTTTGCAGCCCCTCCAAAGAAAACCTCTCCAAAGTTTGTCCACGGCTTTAACAGCCCATGGTGGGAAATCAATTGCCATTGCCAGATAAATAAGCATAGTAGTGAGAACAAACTGCACCAGAATTATCCGTCCTGCCCGTGTCAAGGGATCAGCTTTCCACCCCAGTAGCTGATCAGCTATTCTATCTATAATAGATTGGACTTGTTCCTTAGTTAACTTCTTAAGGGAGAGAGGCAACCCCAGATACTTGCAAGGAAAATCCATGACAGCACAAGGGAGAAGTTCCTGTACCAATGCCAATTCTGTATTCCCACACCTGATTGGTAACACATTGCTCTTCTGCAAATTGGTTTTGAGGCCATAAGCTTCACCATAAAGTTGGAGGATGCTCATTATGACATTTATATCCATTGCCTCCAGGCGGAGAAAAAGAACCACATCGTCCGCATAGAGGGAAATGCGGTGTTGGAGAGCTTGAGATGAAAGTGGCTGCAACATACCATCAGTGGCTGCCTTGGGTACCATGTGCCCCAACACATCCATAACTAGAATAAAAATCATTGGCAACAACGGGTCACCTTGTCTTAATCCTCGCCGGTGAGAAAAACGCTCCCCACGTATCCCATTCAAAATCACTTGAGTAGAAGAGGAGAGTAACCCACTGATCATGTCCCTCCAAATTTGGCCAAAGCCTAAGTGTTGCGAAACCTCAAGCGAAAAGGGCCAAGAAACTGAATCAAAAGCCTTCGAGATGTCTAATTTTAAGAGGGTAAAAGAAAAGAATTGCATGGAATTAGTTGTATCTTGTTGCCCAATGAGATAATGAACCCTATGTGCAACTTAGTGTTGTTTTTTCATACTCCCACCATTCCATTTCTGTTCACACGACACAATGTGCATAGACCAAGGAAATACTAGTATCAGGAAAACAAATAGTGAGCCATAATATTCCCTACTATTTGTGTCCAAGCATTTAATTTGGGGTTGAGAGTGGAAAAATTGTAATCACTATATACCCTTGGCATCTTCGATGGACAAACTTTGTGGAACGTTTTTCCCAAGGCCGTCAACAAACATAGTGAAAAGAGGGAGTTATAAGTGATGTTAGCCTTTCAGACACATTCTGATATTTTTTCTTCTTTTGTTTCTACTGTAGCAAATGCTTGAAGCTGTAAGTACAATACACGAGGAACGAATAGTCCACTCTGATTTGAAGCCTGCAAACTTTATGCTTGTGAGGGGCTCGCTTCAACTAATTGACTTTGGCATTGCCAAGGCTATAATGAATGATACAACAAATATTCAACGTGATGCTCAGGTACCATGTTACAGTTCTAGCATTTGACATCACTTTTATATTAATAATATTACCGTTATCTCAAGTTATGTGTGTTGCTGTTTATGAAAGGCTAATTCTGGTTTTCTCACTGCACTGAGCAGGTAGGAACCTTGAACTACATGTCACCTGAAGCATTCATGTGCAATGACACAGACTCGGGTGGTAACGTTATCAAGTGCGGGCGCCCCTCTGATATTTGGTCTCTTGGCTGTATTCTTTATCAGATGGTGTATGGTAAGACACCATTTGCAAACTACAAAACTTTCTGGGCCAAATATAAAGAAGTCACTGATAGGAACCACAACATCATGTATGAACCAGTTGACAACCCATGGCTCATTGATTTGATGCAAAGGTGTCTCGCCTGGGACAGAAATGAACGATGGAGAATACCTCAACTGCTTAAGCATCCATTCCTCCATCCTCTGGTTCCAAAGGATCTACCACCCTCTGACGATGATCCATGTAGGTTACTTATGGAGAGGATCAGAGTCCACTGGGATAATCCGGTGGTTCAAAAACTTCGTAGTTTAGTTGAAGAACTCGATGGGGATCAGTAAAAATTGGTTTTTAACGATCCTGATTGATTCTCGATCTAGGGCCTGGTAGTGGTTGCACTAGTGTTCTAGTTACTGTATCGTTCCTGATTGATAGGGTATCTGTTGTAATTTGTAAATAGAGTGGCGGGCGTTGGAGACGTCGGAGCATAGTATATTTTGGTGGTGCCCTGGCATTCTTTGCTTCCTCGTGTTTGGAGGTTGATGTAACACTTTGTCAGAAATGGCAGCTAGTTAACGTTAGAGTCAAGGTATTTTTGTTGTCCGTTCGGTGCAGGACGGATCTCCAGGTGTAAATAGCTGAACCAATTAGTAGTTTGTGTTTTACGTTGTGTTCCTTTCTCAATGCTCAATGGGTCAATGGATAGAGAATCCTCCAATTTTGAACTGCGAATGTGAATCGAGTTTGCACCCGTTCTCCTTTTAGAAGATTGGGAGTTATTTTAATGGCTATCTACTGGTTTACAACAGTATTGCTCTTATGGAAATACGTAGTCAGTACTGCCTGGGTAATGTGAAATTGTGATAGTCTGTGTGTGCATTTATATCTGGAAAAAAATTGAAACCTAAACATGCATTTAAATTGGGACAGAGAGTAGTAAGCTCCAGCCGGGAGCCGAGCTAGCTATCCCGCTCAGTCGGAGCTATACCGGGGACGCGGGAGCGCTGCTAGCCGGCGAGGGGCCCAGGCGGCGGCCTGACGTTCACGATGGCGCGCTCGGTGAGCAGATTTCCATGACAAAATTTTGAGCAGACACCTGCAACCACAGGCTGGCGCCCCGTTCGTGCTGACTGTGGCAGCGCTGGGCGCAGGCACTGCGCCAAAATGTGGATGGCTGTGCAGCCACGCCTGCACCAAAACCCAGCACGGACTGCTGCAGGTCTGCGGACAGGGATGCGACGGACGGCCTCGTACCCGATCGACCGCTTTTTCGCTCTGACGACGCCGTCGCGCACGTCACAGAGACGCTGGATTAGAGCCATCGAACCATCGAATAGGTCCGGGACCGGGATTGCTTTCGGCCGAAGCGCAATATCGCCACCGCTCCCGGGCATCACGGTGCAGACTGCAGCGACCGATCGGGCCGGCACTCGCGACGGCACCGGCTCGTGGGGTGGTCGGCGACGGCGACGGCGGCTGTTTCCGTGTCAGCCGTGCGGCCGTGCCTCCTGTCCGAGTCCGACTGCTAGTGTGATGGGACTGACTGCCGGTTGTCTTTGAAAAGGGAAACCAAAGTTTCGACGGGCGTCGGGCGTCATAATGGAAGGAGGGATCCGCGTGGGGGTTCGATGCCAACCATGTGGCAAAATGTCATGCCTGAGCTGAACCAAACTTACTGTTCCTCACCAGTCTCCATAGTGACAGTGTTGGCCAGATGTGACATTACGCCCGATAAACCGGCTGTTGCTCACCACTCTCCATAGTGAGCAGCAACGCAATGTCTCCGATTAATTCATGTTGTCTCCCATCACCATCAGTACTGAGGACCACGAAGTTGGAACCAGAAGAGAATGAGCGACGCGAGACGATGCAAAGAGAGATCAACCAATGATTGCACTGTATCACATGCATGACGAGACGACAGGTACGGCAATGCATGCCGTGGAGGCGTGGACGCAGCCCTGGCCCCAGCCCTTACACGCGCGCCCTGGCCTGGCCCCAGCCCACGCGCGGGCACGGGCACGGGCACGCAGGCGGGGCCTGGAGAGGCCTTCCTATCCGCCTATGTCGCGCTCCGGTCCGGACGACGGGAGACTGGCGCATGTGATGTGAGCGACGTGCGCGTGGGTGGGAGGGCGGGCGGCCACCCCTCATCAGGTTCAGGTGTTCCCGGCCCCGGTGCGGGCTCCAGGTGGCGGGTGCCGAGCCAAGCTACCCGGCATAAAAAAGAAGAAAAAATCATCCGTGCCCGACGGTCGCTCGGCCGGGCCAACTGACGGCAGCGCGGGGGACCCCCCGCCAGCCGCGCAAAAGCGATCGCCCGGCCGTGGTGGAGTGTGGACGTGCGAACAGCGCCGGGCGATGTTTGGGTTAGTTTTGAAAGGCCAAGTTTGGCGGAGGCAGCTGGGATGTTTGGCGGCCGGTGAGCCAGCGAATGTGATCAACACAAGACAGACAGTAGTGTGTGTTTCTGTGGACCTCACGCGCAGTGCAGGTCAAAACTCACAAGTCAGTCAGATTCAGGATGCTGGTGCGGTCAAACGGAGCGTTCTTGTAACTAATTAAATGCTCAAATATTCCATGTCAGCGAGGATAAACACTACTACTCCCTCAAACTCGTCTATTACATGCCATGTCTGACTATGACTATACTCTCTCCGTATCTGTATTATATTTAGGAGTTGTTTTGGATAAGCTTTAGATCAAACATCGGAAATATAAATTATTAATAACGTTTAAGTTGTTGTAATTGTAAATGTGAAAACTATATGAATAGATTTATCTTAAAAATGATTTAATAAAAATATACATATATTATTATTTTTATAAAAATAAGATGTTAAAGTTGTGTTTAAGAGACTATGTACATGTTCTAACGACTTCTAAATATGATACGAATGGGGTATAAAGTTTGTAAGGTCCTTGTTTCATGCTAAAAAAATAATTATTCCCTCCATTTAAAATTATAGTTTGTTTGACTTTTTAACCCTAAGTTTAGCCACTGTCTTATTCAATTTTTTGTGCAAAATATTATTTATTTTGTTGTGACTTAATTATTTAATAAATGATCTACAAGAATGACTTAAATTTGACTATATTTACACAAAGTTTTTAATAAAACGAGTAATCAAATTTGGGGTAAAAAAAGTCAACGAATTATAATTTCAAATGAATGGAGTATTATATAGAGTAGTATATAATGACATGCTTCCGCAGTCTCATTAAAGCAAGTATTATGGTGGGCTGCAAGAGAACTGAATGCTGAGGTGGAGGAGAGAGAAGAGAGGTGGGCTGTAAGCTTACAGCCAGCTTAGGCACAAGAACCAAAAAAAAGTTGTGAGTAAGACGTGTGGACCATGTATTAATTATGAAGAAACAATTATTATATAAGTGGGTTGTAAGAAGACTGAAAGAACTCTTACAGCCACCGGTGAGATGTAGCTATTAAATTTGCTCTTACATTGAATTGAACATGTTATAATCAAGCCAATAGTCAGTCGGTCATCGGCTCATCGCGTGTGGTCCCATTCAGCAAAGTTGGATTCATCGACCTCGTCGACTGCTCCTCCTCCAGGTTCTAGAACGATGATGACGAGGCAATTAGCTAGCCCCTGGCACTCCGACGCAGTAGTAGCATGCAGCAGCCAATCATAGAAGCGAAGACGTGTGGGGGCTGCTGCACCGTCCAGCTAGGAAGATGCAGAGGAAGATGCCTCGCCGAGAGCATCATGGACGAATCGAAGATATTCTCTCTCTCTCCGCCCTATACGACCATGGACTATCCAAGCATGCAGCGTCACGTTAATAAAAGCTGGTCCGTCCTGCACTCCTCCGTATCGAAAATAGAATACGTTTTAGATAAGGTTTGCACTCGCTCCGTATCAGAAATAGAAGACGTTTTAGACAAGGTTTGAGTCAAACATTGGAAATATAAATCATCTATAACTTTTAAATTGTTGAGTTTATAAATGTAAAAATTATATAAATAGATTTGTCTTGAAAAATATTTTTATAAAAGTATACATATATCACTTTTTCAAAAATATTTTTATAAAAAACAAAAGGTTAAAGTTGTGTTTTGGAGACCGTATCGTTGTCCTAAATGTCTTCTATTTCCGATACGGAGGGAGTACTACACACCCACCAAAAAGTACGCTGCCTCCAACTCCCAGGTAAATTAAAATTACAACCTCAACTGATCCATCTCCATGTCCACCATATATATGCATGCATGTTGGCACGAAATGATAACCTCCAATCAGTTCGCACGTTTTAGCAAGGTTATATACTTATATCTTGATCAGAACCTTGTTCCATGCGAGTTAGACACACTCAGGCGTGGCGCATCGGATCCCAGTGCAGTGCAGGGTGGTGGTGGTGGTGTTGCTTTGGCGTCCGGACAAAATCGCGTATCGTAGCCAAGAAAGATGAGACCAGGAGATGGAGGAAAAAAAATACAGTACGGACCGTCCCTACGATGCAACGAGCAGACTCCAGACTGATTACGACTTGTGGACCTGCTAATCTGACAAACATCATGAAGCTAGCTTTCTAATTTTTTGCACCCGTGTTGCAAATTGATTGGACGTCCGTACGTTGCAATTTTCTTCCGGAGATGGAATGGCACGAATGTTTGCATTGCTAGCCTCCGATCCGCCGTCTCGATCGAAATGTGCTGCGTCTGCGTGCCTGCCTCGCCATCACGATCTCCTCTGGCCCTCTTCACCTCTGCTTTTCCGGCCTTTCACCTCTGCGCGTCTGGTGATTGGTGGCCTTTCGCCTTTTGCTTAACAGCGTGGAGTTCCGTCTCTCAAAGCCTCTCCGGCAAGCTCCTCCTAGCTCGTAGAGATGTCCCGTGTTCGTGGTCAGTCACGGCGAAAGTAGCACGCAAAGGCACACACCTCAGGTGCTTCTACGTACACACAAAGATGAAAGACTGACCTCGTTATCTCTACACGCCAAAAAAAAAAAAAGGTCGGTAAGCCCTAAGCCGTAAGCCAAGTACTGTACGTGTTAGCTTGTCAGTTTTTTCAGCGGACGGTGTCCGTAGCTCTGGTTGAATGAACAATTATAATTTGACGAATGACCACATTATTCCGTCAATGTCTACGAAAGAATACCGGCGATCACATGCTACTTTGCATCGGGGTGTTTATGTTATGGGTTCCTTCTTTTTCTAATCAAAGTTGTTACAGAGCCATGCACCTTTCACGTTTGTTTGCTTTTTGTTTAATAAAGAAGAAAAAGGAACGGGGAATAATGGGGCATGACAATTACGAGGAACGTGCACAGAACTCTGTGTGAATGAACAACAATCATTTGACGAATGACCACGTTGCGTCAACGTGTATGGGAAATCATTGGCGTTCACATACTGGTCTGCATTTCCTCCGTTTTCTAATCAATGCAAAGCCATATACAGCTCGTGTTTGTTTGCCTTTTGATTATACGTAATTATAAAGATAAACAAGAAAAATAAACGAAGAATAATGGGCGTCGCAATTACAGGGAACTCCGTGGACATAGCTTCAGTAGAAACGAATTACAGTACTGTACATGTACCCAACTTTGGCCACTTGACCCGGAACACACCAATGAGGGCAAGGCAATGATGAGGACGAAAAGGCGAGGCAGCGTCGGGCCACCGATCCGTTTGGCGTCAGGACGGGACGGGAGAAGACGGCGGACTCCAGTTGGCCGCGACAAAAGCGAGATGCATGTGCAGTGGTGGTGGGGTTGGATGGACGGAACGGACGAGACAACGGGGATGACATGACATCTGATGCCTCGACGGCGGTCCCCAGATGCACTACGGGCCTAGGAGGAGGAGTAGTATCGCACACAAAAGATGGCAAGACGCTTGGCCGCGTGCGGATTGAACTTGGTCTCTCTCAAGCAAGCAGTACGTAGGCGGATTGCCATGCCGAGTTCGGCACCCGCGGAGCTGGAGTTCGCCGAGGTATCGTGTATCGATATACGGTAATATACGGAGTACTAGGCGGCACGGGATGCACGTGTTGTGTGCTGTGGAGTGGAGTGGGACAGTTGGAGGCGTGTCCGCTGAAAAAAATCACGGCGCGTTCCACCACGGAAGTGCGGATTATACTGTATGTACTAGTATAAAAGGAAAACAAAGAAGTTTCCGAGCTTTCGTCGCGCAGGAAAAAGGGTGGGAGAGAATAGCTTCTTCTAGGATGGAGCATGATCGAGAACTACCTAATATAAATATCAAAAAGGACCATTTTGTTTTGGTTACGGGTCATTTTCATCACGGCTGAGATGCGGATGCCTAGGGTCCTTTTCCGACGTACGTACAATTCATCTGTGTCGTAGTCACAACTAGGGTAGAGAACTCTTCATGTTTTTACTCCCGTATATACTGTACAAAGCGCAGGGGCGGAATTAGAGAGCGTGAATACGGTGAAAATCAATTATTATCATAGTATTTTTGTTTTTTTTTCTTAACGTGTGGGCGCATCACCCATAATTTACTACTCCATCCGTTTCAAATTATAGTTCGTTTGACGTTTTCAACCTTAAATTTGACCACTCGTCTTATTCAATTTTTGTGCAAAATATTATTTATTTTGTTATGACTTACTTATTTAATGAATAGTCTGCAAGAATGACTTAAATTTAACTATGTTTGCATAAATTTTTTGAATATGACGAGTGGTCAAATTTAAGGTCAAAAAAGTCGAACGAAATATAATTTAAAACGAAGAGAGTATATAGATCAGCCCCGACAAAACGGATGTACCGTATGTCTGTTTTGATAAGCTCTCTCCTCATCCTAACTTATAAGACATCTACTACTCCTATATTGCTAAGACCCACTTAGAGGGTTTCCTCCAATCAATTTCGAGGATTTGCTAAAAGTGATGTCATCTTACATCACGTGATGTCATCAGCCCACTAACCCTCATTTATCTTCCCACTAGCTATTTCATTTTGAAATATAAAAAAGGTCATAGCACCTAAACCAAGTATCATAATTAAAATCCAATTGCACCATGATGTTCCTCGCAAGAAACTCTTCAAAACAAGACCTCACATGGATATATTTCGATAACTCCCTCGTGTGCCTCCATGGGCGAAACCCCTGTTTCTGAGAAAAAAAATATGGTAAAACTACATATCATATGAATTTTGTGAGGTCTTCCAAAACGCCTCAAGGAACCATACACAAAACTAACAAAACTCTTGGGCGAGGGGAGATGCCACTCGTGTATATTATGGGAAGAGGGTTCGTTTGAGTGAAACCTCGGGGTGAAAGGCTTCAAAAACACTAAGGTTTACGAGGACCCTCTAACTAGGCTCCACCGAAAGCCGGTCACTCCCCCGGCCGTCGTAGTTGACCCGTGGCCCGCCGTGGTTTTGGAATACCCGAAACCAGTGTTTTTGAGAAAAACACGGCAATAGTGCATATCACATGGATTTTCTCAGGTCCTTCAAAACGTTTGAATGATCTATACACAGAACTTTTAGAACTCCTGGTAGGGAAGATGCCCCTTCGGTATATTAGAAGGAGAGGGTTCGGTTGAGTGAGACCTCGGGTGAAATGTTTTGAAACCACTAAGATTTACGATGACCCTCTAACGAGGCTACACCGAAGATCGGTCACTCCCCTAGCCGTCGTGGTTGGTCCGTGGCCCGCCATGGCTCTGGAATACCTGTAGCAAGGCGCGGGGTATCCACCTAGTTCTAAGAATTTTGAAGAGTCAAAATATATCAAGTCTGATAAAAAAATATATAGAAAAAATTATAAATATTTATGACATTAAATAGATATATTTTTAAAATATAATTGGTAAAGGATACTTAGTTGACGACCTCATAAATGTTATTATATTAATATTAATTAATTAATTAATATATACTATAAGTTTGATGACTTGACTAGTAATTAGTCTTTGGCTCAACCAAATAGGCCCTGCACCAGTTCACTTTGAAGGCTTATTAAGCGCAATGGGAAGTGCAGAGAAAGTGCGTTTTGGCATCTTCGGTTACAATCCGATCAACAGGTAGGCTAATCATAAATTGCTCGTTAGTTCTGATCCTGGCCCACTTTCGATTCAACGTCATCCAGAGTCGGTCATGACCGACTATGCACCAAACATAGAAAATGCAACCAAGACTAGCGTCGTTTAGCGATGATCGTGCAAATTCGTGCGCAACCACCAGTCATTCAGGGCGTGTTTGCTACACCAGCTGTAGGTGGCCTGGTCCCTGGGCCAGGCCCAGACCAGCCAGAGTCTGGTTGTGCGTATGCAAGGCTCTGTGTTTAGTTTTTTACTTAACTTTAGCTTGGCCCAGTTCAGAACGTGTTTGAGAGAAGGGATGGAGCCGGACTGAACCACAAATGCCACATAAATGGGCCTTAAATTCGCATGTAGCGGCTGCGAGGAACCTGACTCTAGAAAAACGGTGGGGAGAAGCTTCGCCGGGAAGCCAGGTCGATGGTGCTTTAGATCCTGTCCTGGGTAGACTCGGTTGCAGCTCGGAGGCTCCGACCAGCTGGCCAGGTCTCCAGCAAACACGCCCTCAAAGTGATAAGCTAGCACCGGCCGCTACTGGCCACACGACATGGGCACGTGGCTGCAATTCACGAAAGTCAGAAGTCGTTACTCGTTGCCCACGTCCTTGGACATGCCGCGCCTTCACTTTATCCTGTACTCCGACCATGATATGGTTGGTCGGTTGAGACCTGAGAGCCGAGGCATATGCAGTACCTGTCCACCACCGTACCTGACTGAGCGGCTCTTGCGTGACCAGTGACCACCACCACCACGAAATTTGCTTCGCATCCACTCCCTGAAACAAATTTATAGAGTATTCTAAGACCATCTTTAAAGTTTGTCAAAAAAAACCATTTTTAATGAACATATTAGTTAATTCATTGTTTGCTTGTTCGGTACAGTGTTTTTCTCTTATAACTAAAACAGTCAAATTCAGCTTATGAAAACAAGGTGAATCGGGTGCGGGACACTCCCACATTCAAGTGCAACTCGTTGTCAAATTCAGCGCCTCACGTGCCATGAGGTGTGTGCCTGAATGACTAGAGTGGTTGATGAGTGCCTGGCCGAGATGTCTTTTGGCATGGTCAGCTCACGCCGTGTCAAAGAAAACGTTTTATATAATGACATAATTTTCTAAATATGACTTTGACTTTACATTTTTATAAAAAAGTTTATTTAATTTTTTATAAAAATACGGCAAAGGATGTGGTCCCCAATCATAGTGGGACTTCTTCGCTGCCTCCATTGATGCTCCAACACGATTTTTATTGATGCACCATGTGGGGCTACTAATGCCTATGACATGGATACTTTTTGCACAACTAGAAGATAGGGCAGTATGTCATGGTGAAGCAATGTGGGAGTCCTTAGGCCAGTCTCAATGGAGAGTTTCATAACGTTGTTTTTAAGAATACCATGTCATACAAAATGAAATGAAACTCGGATGAAACACCCACTCTCAGTGGAGAGTTTCATTCTAGAGTTTCATAGACATTTAATTTCATGACTCATAAAGAGTTGGTAATCGTGCCAAAAGAGTGTCATCCCCATGACACTCATTTCTTCTCTCTCTTCTTAAATACACTGTCATGTCATCAAAAGTGTCTATGCGGCAACATATTTAATGTGAATGAAACTCAAATAACACCTTCATTGAGACTGGCCTTATGAACCATGTGTGAGATTCTGTAAAAGCTGCTTAAAGCCTATGTTCGGACCTTTTTTACTAATTGATTCATCAAAATAGCTTTAGCTTCGCTGAAAAAACTGTGCATGAAACTAAAACCCTAAACAATAGTTTCGCTAGTAAATCTGAATTGTGCCAAACAAGACATTATTCTAACTCTACTTTGTCTCTATTTATATTTTCTAATGAAATTGCTTCCTAGGTAATTGTAACCGTTGGGTACATTTCTTCTTCAAAATCTTATTTGCAAATATTTTTCTTTGGTTTTAATGGGTTTTCTATGCACTTGCAATTGTCTATATTGGCATGAAGTCTGTATAGTCATCGTCGACAAAAAAATAGCTTAAAGTTATTTTTGCCTGTCTTTTATCTTATTTTTTCCCACTACCTATGCGGTTTTCTATTGATACCAAATCAAGTTAGTTTTCAGTCTCAGCTTTATTCCTCTAAAAACTATTATATGAGCCTTTTACAAATTATTTAATTCCTTGACTCTCTTATGGATTTGGTTTCTCGATCACCTTCTACATTCTATTGAGATTCGTAGCTGCCTGTTTTGCCCTAGACATCGCTAAGCATCACAATAGTGCTCTTGTCGGTTGGAGAACCTACTGTTTTGCCTCCAACAGCCGCTAGTCGAGCGTATCATCGTGCCAACATGCATCAACGGTTTCTGTCCTTATACATTGAGGGAGACAGAAGTCGTGTTTTGATAATCACCAAAATATTTAGATATTGGAAATAGAGCATCTAGAGCCTCTGGATAACCTATATATATGGCTATTTATTAAATATGATACTCCCTTCAGTCGAGAATAAAATATCGTCTTTCAAAAGTCAAACAATATTAAGTTAACACTATATATATTAATAAATCTTTATATTAATTGCAAAAAAATTTTATAAAAAAACTATTTAAAAATATATTTCATTTGTTCACAAAAGAATACAACTATTGGATTCATGCAAGTTAATTGGACCAAATTTATATAAAATAGTATCAGCATTTACGTTACTTAATAAATTCATTATGACATATATTTTATAACTAATTTAGTGATACTTATTTTGTATTATAAATCTTAGTATTTTTAGTTTAAACTGGTTGATTTCTCAAAAAAAGAGCATTGTATTATTTAAAGACGGTGTTTTATATAATCCTAGACTCTGTTTGTTTTGCTAAAGTTTAATTTATGCTGATTTGCTAAAAATCTATTTACTAAAAAGCAGTGCTAAAATAGTGTTGATGAACGTGAACTTCTATTCTTCTTTTGCTGGAGGAGCACGTAGGGTTTGAGTACTGCAGAACAAAAAAGCAACAAGGTTACTCGCCTAATCGAGATAATGCCTCTCTGAACCTGACGACGAGAGTCGTGACCAAGTAAAAGGGTCACCCAACCGTCATGCATGTACTCTCTTCTCCCCGGCCGGCTCCCGGCGGCATTTAAACCTCTCACCCACCTCCCCGTAATAAAATGCGCCCGTTCCCGAAGCACACACAAAAATAAAAATTTAAAAACCAAAATCACAGTAGAATCCGCTACCTCGCCGGCGACAGGGGCGACCGCGCGCGCCCCGGCCGGTGCTGATCCCGACTTCCCCATGCACCCATTCTGCTGCGCGCCGCTCGTGCCCGTATCGCCCGCGGCCTCCGCCGCCTCCGCCGGGCCACGGCCTCTGCGGTGGCGGGCGCCCCGGCCGTGATGCCGCCACCGCAGCCCCCGCCGTTGCCGCCTCCGCCGCCTCGAAATAACTCCGCTCCCATCGGTGAGAGGCGCGCGCGCGCGGCGGGGGTCAGCGGTGGCGGAGGAGGCGGTTCCTCGCCGCCCGAGGGGGTGAAGCTGAACGAGATCGTCGGCGGCGGCATCTCGGGAATCCTGTACAAGTGGGTCAACTACGGGCGCGGGTGGAGGCCGCGCTGGTTCGCTCTCCACGACGGCGTGCTCTCCTACTACAAGATCCACGGACCAGACCGCATCATCCTATCGCGCGAGACCGAGCGGGGCGCCAAGGTCATCGGCGAGGACTCCCTCCGCCGCCTCAACCGCCCCTCCGCCTCGTCGTCGTCCCACTCCAACGGCCACCACCAGCCTCGAAACCCCATCGGTGAAATCCACCTCAAGGTCCTCGGTTCTGGCCGCCTCCGTGATCCTCAGATCCATTTCGTCCGTTGCCAGCTTGCTAACGGGGCGGTTGCGTGTGCAGGTGTCAACCGTGAGGGAGAGCAGATCAGATGACAGGAGATTCTACATCTTCTCGGGGACGAAGACGTTGCACCTGCGGGCGGAGACCAGGGAGGACAGAGCTGCGTGGCTCGAGGCGCTGCGGGCGACCAAGGACATGTTCCCGAGGATGTCCTCTAGCGAGATGGTCGGGCCAGAGGACACCGCAGCGGCAGTGGCCGTCTCAACCGAGCGCCTAAGGCAGCGGCTGCAGCAGGAAGGTGTCAGCGAGGCGGCCATTGCTGACAGCGAGAAGATCGTGCGAGCAGAATTTGAGGCTCTGCACAAGCAGCTTGTGCTCTCCAAGCAGAAGCATGCGCTCCTCGTGGAAACTCTTCGCCAGCTAGAGGTACTTCCATAACCTGTACCTGCGGATCGAACAGAATCTGGTTGCGCATGAAGTGGGAATGATTGCTTTTTACTGCATGGTGTGTCACGCTTGCGATATTCTGCGTCTTGTACATGATTGAATAAATTCAAGAAGTACGAAGCTACTGGTAAATATTGGCGTACAGAACATGCTATTCTGTAGTAGATTGCATCCATTGACAATATTGTACTTGGAGATATGAATGTTAGCTGTTACTCTATGGATCTTGCTGTAAATTTTTTAGTTCTTCTACTAACTTTCTTATGCTGTTGTTTCTGTCAGTCGCCAAATGTACTTCGGCATTTAATAATGATGAATGTGCTATCGAACTAGCTTATGCTGTCTTATCATCAACAAAGAAAAACCAAAGCAAAGGTTCAATTAATATTTTGAGATGTTTGTTTTGGTTTTGGTTTACCTGCTTCTTTGTTGATACCAAAGTTTTTCAGGGGAGCTTTTGCTTCTTGATCACAAATTGCTTTCTCATGTGTTTTTGGTCCTTTGGGAGTACAAAAATGGTACCCTAGTTGCTATAGCTACTCTACCCATCATTTCCTGACATTTCCTTGGTACCCCTATACTTCTCATAGTTCCTATTCCTGACATTTCCTTGACTGACTTTTTGCTGTTTGAGTTTGTCTTTTGTAGTTTTGATGGCTGATAAGCCGAGTATGTTAACCCATAGAGCAAGCTAACAGGCATTAGATATATTTATTCTGTCATGTCAGGCCTGATAAAATGAGAACATCTATTCAGTAACACATGTTTTCGGTTTAGCTTAGGTTAGCTGGCATTTGATTGCCAATGATTTGATTATATATTGATGATTCTGTATTATAAGTTATGTGATATTACTTAAACTACTAAGGTAGTGAATGTAGAAGAGAAAATAATGAGTGCCTTTATATTAGAATATTTCTATAAATGACAAAGCATACTAACACTGCACGGAGCTTAGTCGGTTGTCGGGTAAATAATTCTATGTTGTGGCAGAGTGAAGAAAAATAAACCGACTGACCTTTTATTTTTCACTCCCAAAATTGTATTTCTTTGATGTTCATGTGGACTGCTGCCATTTGTATATTAGAAATTTTAACTTTTCCTTCTCTTACCTGCTTTCCATGTTCACGGATTTGTAAGATCTGTATCTTGATGTTTACTGGGGACTTGAACCTGTAAAATGTTCATGCTAGAGACATCCTCGTCTGATGAAGTTTTCTTATGTTGCCTTTCTGTAGACAGAAAAGGTTGATTTGGAGAATACCCTTGTCGATGAGAGCCAAAGGCAGTCGAAAGAGTATGGATCTGCTTCTAAACCAAGGCATGAGAAGTATAGTGGTATGATAATTGGTGGAATGGTTTGCCATGTCACTGTTGCACATGTTATTGAGATGCACTGTACCTTTGTGGGAAAATTTGTTGATTAATCTGATGCATCCTCGTTAATACGACACTACAAAAGTTGCATGATGGAATGCCACTCTGTTGTCAGATATTACCAGTTAATTTATTTTCTAGTGGCATATACTGACAAGGTTGCTGCAAGCCAGCAGAATATTAGACGAATTGGTTGGCTATGGTTTGTATTGAGTAATAGCATAGCTGGGTTTATTGACTACAACGTTGCCAAGTTTTTGGTCTCCATGTGTAACTATTCTAAAAATACTAGGGAATTTCCCAAAAAAAGATTGCCCTTAGCTTTTCTAAACTAATACAATATTTGGTGGTTATATGAAATATGAATTTAGGTTAGGTTATTCATTCATGCAATCCACTTTCCAATTTCCCATTTCCTCACGAGGATTCATTCTTCCCAGTTTTATAAATCCACTATCATGGCATGATCATATCTAAAATATAACATTTCATACTAAACAATTGCGACGACATCCTTGTATTATTGCTTAGGGTCATGATTCTTGTATGCTAATCTATGCACCTTATTTAGCCTTCGGTAAATTCAACTTGGTGCTGTGATTTAGCTACCTAATTGAATATGTGAAGTCTGTCTCTTAGCAGAATTCTCTAGTGTATGTGTTGCCTCTAATAGTTCAAATATCTTTCATCTTGTTTTGTAAATTTCAAATTAGCTTCAAACTTTTTTCATCTGAATGTTTTACACACTTTTAATTGAATACTTCTATATCAAGGTTTGATATCCTACCCAAATAGCCTTTTCAGATGGAAGCAATATCAAAGTAAAACACATGTATTCCCTTAGTATATAAATAAATAGAGACTTGATTGATACTAGTATAGCACTAGCACAAGGCCACTTCAACTCATTTTCCCTCTAGTTACCTGGTCTGATTTCAATGTTATACGACAGTGTCTACATGCAATCCCAATTCCCAACCATATGAAATTGCAATGACCTCTCCTTGCAGCAGCCATAACACACAGCTTTCCTACCACCTAGAAGCCCATATTTGAACACTGCACCAAACCATTCGTGTCCCTAATTTGTCACATAATTTGCTAGCAGTTGTGATCCCTCCTTACCAGAAAAGCAAACAGTTCAACCTTTTTTGGATGAATTTCTGGAATGTGCATTTAGTTTGGTTTTTTATTAATAACATGGAAACCATTAAGTTTGTGTTTTTATTGAATAACATGGAAACCATCTATTTCGAGCCCTATTTTACACTGTGCACCAATTTGGTTTACTGTACCTTGCTTAGTGAGCTATCATTTTCCTTTTTCAGAAGGAAGTGCTAGCGAATCTGATGATTATAATGAACCACAAGATCCTGCTGAAGAGACTGACGATGATGAGAACCTTTATTTTGATACAAGAGATTTTCTATCCTCAAGCTCTTTTAAAAGTAGTGGATCTGATGTCCAAAGATCTGAAGCTGGTTCAGATGATGAAGATGATTATCCAATGGATGGGATCGATCCTTCCATGAAGTCTATTGGAATTAGTTATCCATATGTAAGAAGACGGAAGAAGCTGCCAGATCCAGTTGAGAAAGAAAAGGGTGTAAGTTTGTGGTCAATGATCAAGGACAACATAGGAAAGGATCTTACAAAAGTTTGTCTGCCTGTTTACTTCAATGAGCCACTCTCATCGTTGCAAAAATGTTTTGAAGATCTTGAATATTCCTACCTTATTGATCGGGCATCTGAATGGGGGAAAAGGGTATTACTTCTTCCTCTCCCTGCTAGCATTTTTCATTCATACACACATCTTCTCTAATATGTTGAATGCAAGTAGCTATAAACACTTGGGTTATTAGATTTTTAATTGCGCATTATATCATGTCGAATATGCAACTAATGCATACACTTAATGATAGTCTAATCCTGCCTTGTGGTGGACATCTGATATTAACTACACTAAGATAACATAGTTGTCTTCCTGTTTAGAGAAATGTGGGGGACTATATTCTCTTTGTTTCATCTTGGTTACAACACCCCTTCATATAGGAGTACATTTGATCTCTTATCAACTTATGTAAGCTAACTTTTACAAAGTTTAACCATTTTGTATACTAATCATGCCAACAATTTGAAAAACAGTGCATGTAAAACACATTAGTTTCTTTGCCAACATGGGGACTTCAACTTGCCGTCTTGCCTAACATGCCATAAAAAGATGCAGGTTATAGCTGTATGGTTCATTCAGCACCCCTTCATTTCAGAGAAGAAAACAATAATGATACTTCATAATACTCAATCTTCAATGTGGCTTATAAGAGTGATTTTCCTCTTTCATATATTAAGTCCCGTCACTGCCTCACTGGTGCATCTTCCACATTAAAAGAATGTTTCTTCACTACTGTTCATATGGTTATATGTGTATCACTTGACATTCACCCACCCACCCATCATTGGATGTTCTCCCATTGTTTGGGGTGTCATTGAACAGAAAATGCTCTCTTGCTCCCATTGTCTGTGATAACTGAAATAGCTAACTAGTGAAAAAGGTGCCTATTTGCATATGAAGCTCACATATTTGTTTTTGTTACCTAGGGAATAGTCTTATGAGGATTCTTAGCATAGCAGCATTTGCTGTTTCTGGATATGCCTCTACAGATGGGAGGAGCTGTAAGCCTTTTAATCCCCTTCTTGGGGAGACATATGAAGCAGACTATCCAGACAAAGGCCTCCGTTTTTTCTCTGAAAAGGTCTGTTAATTAAGCACAGTTCTTCGTTGAGTTGGTGTAATCATTCCTTTTCATGAGTAAATCTATTTTATCCATTTATACTGTTCTCTTATAAGTTAGAAAAAGTAATAGTGAAGTTTGATGCTTAATGCTTGATAAGTCTGCTTCCTATGCTTTTCCATAAGAGTAGGGAGTATATGATTTGTCTATTTAAGTCCCCCCCCCCCCCCCCCCCCCCCCTTTAAAATGGTAACACAAAATTTGGGCTGTTCATTTTTTATAATTTATATAGTGCTTCACTATTGTGTGATCTGCTATATGCCTTATTCTTGGTGAACATTATGTTGTTGCCTGAAGTTTGTTAAATTATTTGTTGATATACATGACTTAACTGTAGCGTAATCAGCAAATAGGTGTTGGGATTCACATTATATTGAATGCTGCCATTTATTTCTATGCTTGGTTACTCCTCTCTGTACTTGATGGTACCATGTTTGCCATTTCTTTACTTGTGTAACTTACTAGAGAAATGCTATCTACCCACAGATACTGATCTATGTTGCTCTACCTATTTGATCTTCATAGCTTGTGACTAAGGCTCACAGATCATAGCTACTTGAGTGTGGCACTGGATTTTTGCAGTATCAGATCTAGTCTGTGCATTATTGTTGATAAAATAATCTCCAATAACTTGCCAGGTCAGTCATCACCCTATGGTTGTTGCATGCCACTGCGAGGGAACTGGCTGGAGGTTTTGGGCTGATAGCAACCTAAAGAGTAAATTCTGGGGTCGTTCCATTCAACTCGATCCTGTTGGTGCGTTAACACTGGAGTTTGATGATGGTGAAGTTTTCCAATGGAGCAAGGTACTCTTACATACTTCCTCTGATTTCACAAATATAAGTCCATCTAGGTTTGTCCCAAGTCAAACTTTTTAAACTTTTGAATACCAATATATTTTTTTATATACAACACAAGGTTGGCATTATTAGATTCATTCTGAAAACTACTTTTTATAATATGCAATACTCCTTCCGTTCCAATTATAAGACGTTCTGTCTTTTCTAGATAGTTTGCTTTTACTACGTAAATAGCATAGTAAAAACTATGTATCTAGAAAAGATAAAACGTCTTATAATTTGGATTAGAGATAGTATTAGTATATAACTCTTTTCATCCAAGGTAATATATTTTAATAGATATTGCTAGTAGTTAAAAACTTAAAATGTTTGGCTTAGGAAAAAGAGATAATATATCTATGATCGGAGGTAGTAACTAATAGGTGATTCATCTATCAATTTAATTGATTGGAAATATCTTCAGGTGACAACTTCAATTTATAATCTCATATTGGGCAAGCTATATTGCGATCACTATGGTACTATGCGCATACAAGGTAATCGTGAGTATTCATGTAAGCTCAAGTTCAAGGAGCAGTCAATTATAGATCGCAACCCTCACCAGGTAATTACCATTTTTGCTTTTTCCATTCTTTCTTTGGTGCATTCCTTTACAGTTTGTTTCTCACCAGTATAAACATTTTAATCTCTGCATGCTGGACAAGTGATACATTTCTCACTGTGGCAAGACACATGCTTTTAAACAATTTTGTCCAGAGGATTGCGTGGGAACAGTTCTTTGAAACCACTGGGAATTGTAGTATGTAGAATCTTTCTTGAAACCATTTACACTGCATGTATTTGACCCTGAACATTCTCATTATTTTTAGAACTGTAGATCTGAAAAAGGAACGGAAATTTATATAGTAGGAGCAATAGCTTTGCTGCGTGAATAATAGTTAATGATATACTAACTTGGTAAAAACATATAACTGCAGTCTGTTTGTTGATTATGTAAACTTTCAATTCAATATCTAGCAGTTTTCTAAAATGAATGAATAGATCAATAAATAATGTCCTGTCCTTGCTGTTAACTACTGACTATTCTCTTTCTGTTCCAAGTTGAAAACTGATTTGACACGAAATTTAAATCAATACTGAATGTTGGTATTAATTATCTGCATTTTCTTATTTGATGTACCCAACTTTATGATTTGTAGACTAGCTTGGTTAATTTAGCGAGCTTTATTTAGTTCAACCAATGCATATGCAGGTGCAAGGTGTTGTTCAAGATAGAAATGGTCGAACTGTTGCTACACTATTTGGAAAATGGGATGAAAGCATGCACTATGTAATGGGTGATTGCTTTGGGAAAGGCAAGGGAACTGAACAGTTTTCAGAGGCCCATTTGTTATGGAAAAGAAGCAAACCACCTAAGTTTCCCACTAGATACAATCTCACACGCTTTGCAATTACATTGAATGAACTTACCCCTGGATTGAAGGTAAATATTACTGTGTGCTAATATCAAGCTTAATTTCAAGATTATATTATTGTGTTCAGGTTCATACTTTACATGTAAGCAGGGAAAACTGCCACCAACAGACTCAAGATTACGACCAGACCAGAGATGTCTGGAGAACGGTGAATATGAAAGGGCAAATGCTGAGAAGTTGAGGCTTGAGCAGAGACAGCGGCAGGTCAGTCCATGACTTCCCACTTTTGCAGCCTTTGTTCTATTGAACTGCGGAGTATTACTTAGCAATTTCTTGCAATTCAAGTGCAACACTGCATGCCCCCCCCCCCCCCTCCTCCCTCATACACACACGTATGCAAAAAAAAAAAACTGAATTGGATGCTTTGTTAGAGTTATAATTTGCATTTTACATGTGAAAACAATGTAGGTTAATGAAGTTGACATAGTTATAATACACAATATGTTTACGCAGTTACACCTGTGCCATTCAAGTTTGATGTGTTGTATGTTGGGTTGCTGACTGACCTATATAATATCGCTGTTTATAGCATAAAGTGTGTGTCTGTACCTTACTGCCTTTACCTTTGTTCCTGCTTGCAAATGAGCAGACTAGATCATAAGTCTTCTTTCTCAGGTGCACTACACTCTGAACCCTTTATAAGTCAATACATAAAATAACCAAATCCATGCTGTCAACACTATTTTCTATTTCAACCCTTTGGCTAGGTTTTTTGCTTTCTGACTACAGTTCAGCGTCCACCACAGTTGAACTGTTCACTTGTTTCGTATTCCTTTTTCTCTTCTTGTATCATGCTGTGGTCAAGTAACATGATCTTGGCCATCACACCTCAGTTACTGTTACAAGACTTGAATATGAGTTAATTTTAAGACATGGAACTACTTTCTCTGGTCGGGGATATAGATGACACTCCGACTGACCGGATGGGTTAGTTTAAATACTAAAAGGTGATTTTTGTCAGAATGACAAATAAATTCGACCGGAGGAGGTGTATCCTTTATTCCTTTAGGCCAATGTAGTTTGTGATTCCAAGGCAAACTGGATTGAGAATTTTGTCATAACAAAGGTTGCGGTTTATAGGAACTTCTGTGAGCAGCTGAGAACAGATGGTAAAATTTACATGATGCTGAATACATGATTGAAAATGTTAGAAAATGGCTGTGTAATGTCTGTTTTGTTCTTTTCTAGCCTTGTAAGTAATCATTGAGACATGCTTAGTTTCCATGGCTTGAGTTACACTTGCAATTTGGTTTGATTAGTGAAGGCTAACTGAGCTGCATCAATTATATTGCAGGCACGAAAGATGCAGGAGAGCGGATGGAAGCCTCGGTGGTTTGCAAAGGATAAAGATACTGACACATACCGTTACCTCGGTGGGTACTGGGAATCCAGGGAAAAGAGCAGCTGGGAAGGCTGCCCTGACATCTTCGGACAAGTCCCTAACGATCTGATGATGACTGACTAGGTTTGAGTAGGTTATAGGTCTTTTGGTTCTCTTTTTCGGGATCACTTGATTCCTGAAATTTTAGTGGTTCATATTATAGAGCAATTAAATGGCCGTTGACATGTAAGCATTGGCAATGCCTCAGGTAATATTGGTCTCGTACATAATAAGGAGAGAATGATTCGTCTTAGATGTCACCTTAAATTCTTGGCAAAGTTTTTTTTTTTCTTGTGAGGTTTTCATGCTCACAAGTTAAGTCTTCAGAGTGGTCATATAAAGTATATGGCTATTATATAAAGCGTAGTCATATACTGGATATGTAACTACGCATACAACTATACAAGTGCAGGAGGCCGTGAATTGGTTCATCATTTTGGTGCTAGTGCTACTGAAGACATTTAAGTTGGTCTTTTGCGTATAGACTACTGAATGTCGGATGTAAGGCTATTTGTGCATCATGGTGTTGCTCTGCAGTAAGATATACTGACAGATATGCTCCCTTGTTTCCTGAATCTAAACAATATGTCTGTGTCATCAAATGAATCTAAACAAATATGGCAGAGATTAATATTGATGAAGCCACGCCTCCTACTGTTCCCATGTTTGTATTCTTCATTCATCGTGGCTACATCAATATTAATCTCTGCCATCAGTTGGTGGAGAGAGCCAACCAACTTGCCGGGTGCTATCTTGGGCAAAATCATGCTTGTTCACGTTTCGACTTATTTTCTTCCATCAATAAAACATGTGATATAAAGGAATTGACAAAAGAGAACGTTGATAATCGGCTCTGATAGATATTGTCATGTACGTATTGTCTTTCAACAGCATACCGTATTACTCCGAGACTCCATCCGCGAGAAAATCCAACCTCTTGCGTTCAGGTCCTGAAGATAGAAAACATGTTCAGTCATATTCTCGTCCACCAGTGCCCAAACGCAAGTTGAAGTTTAGGACCGAGTGCTCTCCTCGGCAGCAAAAAATAGAACACGTTGGACTCAAGTTTTCTTAAGCTGTTGGGATGGGCTATGGCAGCCATCTGGGCCAGAAACACAGCCCATCAGGTCCATTTCTGGCAGATACGGTCCATCTCAATGTTGTACCGCACCCTCTCGTTCTCAACTGGTATTTTGGTGGTAATGTGCGCAACTGAACACGGCAAGCCAGCAACGGATCATGTTCCGATCAAGGTGCGTGTAGTGAATGCATGATTCACGGCACGCTCATGAAAACCTCGTCCACCACAAAACAATGTTGGCGGGGCGGCCAGTAATAAAGAAGCCACAATAAAAATCTGCATCGCATCTCACCCTCGAGGCCCTGGAGTTCGATGCACGAGAAGCACCGCAACAAGACGATCTCCGTCCCGTCCGGCGTGCACTCGCGCTCACACTCGGCGGGCATTCAAAGCCTGCCCTGCCCGCCCTCTGCTTCTCTTCTTCTCTCGTTTTGATCAGAAAGAGTGCCTCTGCCTCCCCCCTCCTGCCAACTTTCGCCGTGCTCTGAAATTAATGGGAGAGCGATGCGCCGCGCCGCCCCTCGTCTTTTAATTTATTGCGACGGCACGGCCGGCCACCCTCTTCTTCTTTTGAACCGCCGGCACCCGCGGCCCCCACGCGCCCGTATGGCTGCGGCAAGCGAGTAAATGAGCCGGCCGCTGGCTCGCTGCTCGGGGGATGCAACCGAACTGCTGCCAACTAACCGTCGCCTTCGGTCGGAAGCAGCCACCATAGCAGCACCTCGCTTCGCCAAGAGTGCATGCGCCGTCGGATTCGCCAAGAACGACTGCGTGTGATGTGCTTGACAGGTTGAGGTCACAGGCCTGTTCCATTCAGGGTTTGTTGACCTGAATTGATGGATACAGTATATACTACCATCGTAAACCGGAGCTTATTTCCGTGTCAGTATGAGAGATTCAGAAGAAGCTACGTACTAGGTCGTGCTTTGTTTACAGGACAAGAGGAAAAAAATGAGATCCAGCCTCCAGCCACGCGGCCAGTGCCAGGGAACAGGAAGCTTCTGTAGCTGGAGCTGGCTATGGAACCTGCTGCAGCGCTTGCCTGCTGGCTGCTGCACTGCATGCAGGCTGGCATCTCACGGTCGTCGACGAGCTCGAGCTGCGGCAGCCGCTTGCATGCATGCACAGCACAGCACAGGGCTCGAGATGGCGACCGGGGAACGGCAGATCAAGGAATGGAGAAATATGCACCGGCAACGCGGCAACCCAAGCCAAGGCGCAAAGCAACGGGGAAGGGCAGTGCAGATGCAGGTGGGGCGGCAAGGCAAGGCAAGGTAACCCGACCGAGAAGGCAGCCGGCCGCCGCCTGAAGGCCCGCCTGACGGATGCTGCTGCGCCTGCTGGCTCGCGGCATCAGCAGACAACAGTGGTTCGGCGGCGTGAAAGGGCTTCGATCGGGTTGCCGTTTCGCCGAGTTCTGACTTTGATCGGTCGGTCGACCTCTGCCTTCGGCGGCGAAGCATGCGTGTCTTGTTGCCTCAGACGCCAGAGACACAGCGAGCGGATGGCGGCAATACGACAGCAGGAAATATTTGGACCGCCGGGATGGTTTGCAATTGCAATGTGCTGCCGCTGTCCGCTGAGTTTCATAAGCTGTCTCTGTCTGACTATGACAATTCAGGGCAATTCCTTTTCTACGACCATTGATTTAAGGAAAACCCAGTATACTGTATGGTATCATGCCCAGTTATAAGGAAGTATAAATGCTTTTGTTGACGCACACCGCTCCGTTTCCGTGCATTTCTCGGACATCCGGTCCTCCAATCCTAACCGCGAACTGGATGGACACTTGAAGGAGCGAGACCAATCGTGTTCAGGCTATTTTGGAACAAGGAAGCGGTGGCCGTGCGGAAGCAGAAGCAGAAGATGTAGCGCGGTCCACCGCCCCCGTACGTACTCTACCTCCCACCGCAGTAATGATGCCACCTGCACCGGTGACAACGTGGCTGCATGCATGATGCAGGGCCTTGCAAATGATGCCCTGCGCTGACGCATTGCCCGACGGACGGCACATGATCCACAGCGTTCGCCAGTCGCCACCACAATTAGCGCCATCCTTATCATTTCTTCATTACCCGCTAAGCCGCTGCTAATGACGATGAACAAGCGGCGGCCACGGAACGGCTTCCGTCCAGTGGTCGACCGTCACCACGGAACTGCCGGGCGGAAGTAGCGTGTGCCCGCCCCAGAGCCAGAGGGCAGAGGCTGGACCCGGGACTTCTGATGAGTTCTGAGTTTTCTTTTCATGCCGCCGTCCTGCCTTTGGAGCTGTCCGTGGGGGGGCCGCCGTCCTGTGGCCTCGCAAACACCCTTTTAAAGCTCCGAAGATGGGGCACTGTCTGTCTCCTAGTACAGTAGTAGTACGTTCCCTTTCCTTCCTTCCCGTCGCTGCGCTCTACTACAGTAGTATCGCACAGCATTTTTTGCATTAGGCTAACGGCTAAACCTATAAAGAAAGAAAAGTCAGAGGCGATAGAGCGAGAAAGGAAACAAAAGAGGAGAGGGTGGGGTGGTGAAGGTGGTCCCTCCTCGCACTCCAGGAATCATCAGGACAGGACCTCCGCTCCGTTTGCATCGCAATGAGCAATGCAGGCCAGGCCAGGTCCAAGCCCCGGTCGATCTCGGCCATCCGGTCCGGCTCCCGACCGTACCAACACGCGTTTTTCCCAGTCTTCACCGGAGACAAAAGTTGCAATCCCGGCCATGTTGCCCCTCCCCAAGCGTGTTGGATTGGCCGATTGACGGCCGTGTGTGTCGCGGCGCGAAAATTAAAGGGAACCGGGATACCGGATGGACGGCGTAGAAATGTTCCGGCTCCGTGGCAGGGAGATTCCAGCGCGGCAGACGAGACGGCAGACACGTCACTGACACACCCGCTGCAGACCGTTGTGGCGTGCATGGATGAACTTGCTCAGGCGCAGCAGTTCCTCGTATCGTATACTAGTACGTACGTACGTACAGTACTGTAGAAGCGAGCACGTACTAGTCTGGGGTAGTAGTAGACCTGTAGAGCTGGACAGTGGGGCGCATGCAGTAGCCTGCTGCAGACCTGTATAGCGGTAGTGACCACACTAGTATTGTAGTACTGCTAGCAGCCCAGCACGCACGAGGCATATGCCACGGACAGAGACTGGATACGTACTGTACTATAGTAGGTACTATAGGAGTACTACTACAACGTTTTTAAGGCACAAATAAAGGCTCCAGCCACTGTCCAAAAAAAAGAAGCCCCATTTAGGGAGATCAAACCAACAAAGACGCGTGCAAAGCTAAAGTTGGCGCCTAGACTGTGCATATGCATGCTACTAGGCAGGAGATTTTTTTGAAAAAGGGAAGCAGGAGGCTGTCACAGAACATGCTACTAGTCTCCATAAATGTAGTACAATGTTCCGGCTAGTACTATAGTGCTCCTACGATTCCAGCGTGGGGGCAGCTAGCTCAAGCCTTTGGAGCCGGCCTGCTCGATCCGGTGCTGTCTTTGCTCGAGCAGTTGTGGTGCAGCACATGCACTTCTCAAGGTGGATCGCAGCACATCCTTGCTGGTCAAAAAGAGCAAAGGATCGGATGCCACCCCACCACTGCTCGACTCGATGCAATGCAGTAGATTGGTTATTGCTAGGTTGGTAACTAGCAGCAGTAACTTTGGCCCATGCCGCCAAAAAGCATCCGGCTGCAGAGCGCGGCTGTGGTGAGGAGAGGAGCAGACCGCACGCTGAGGAGGAGCCGCCTGTGAAAATGCGTGTGCATATCGATCGGGACGTCGTCGAATTTTGTTGCATGGGAATGTTTGCCGCAATCCAGCTTTGCTACAGCTCCTACAGCACAGATCGATCAACCAAGACAACCTTTTTTATTCTCAGTTCCCACAATAACTCCGGCGTTTAGAAAATCTTATTCACCAGGTCAGATGTCGATTTTTCCTCTGTTTCTAAAATGAACTATGGGCGTGTTTGCTGGGAGGCACCAAGGGTGGCCCGAGCCCAAACACTGCAGCACTACGTGTTTGGTTCACTTGGTCCAGCAACCGGCCTGGCTCTCCTCATTCTTTTCCTCCCTCCCAGCCTGTCTCCCGAGCTAAGCTCATCCCCACCGTTCTCAGTGAGACAAACGATGATTGCATGCAGTGAACCAAACACGTTCTCGTCTTGGCTCGTCTCTGCTGCTACGTGCACCAAACACGGTCGCATGTACTATTCAGACCAGTCTCTAACCAGGCCTGCGGGGTGCAGGGCACCAAACACGCCCTAGAAGCCCATCACCGACTTTAGCTCCTCTAGTAGTACTATATATAATATGGAGCTAAAGCAAGAGCCAGAATTAGAATAAACTCTTCCAATGCAAACAGATCGTTACCATTCGTCCTAGATTTTAGATTCAGTCGGCCAAGTTTCAAAAGTTCATTAATTGATTCAGTTTTAAATTATACGTCCTCTGTTCATGAAAAAATAGATTTTAGGATAAAAATCCGGTGGCACACCTGAATGGTCTGTGTATATATACACCTTTGCCCTATATGGACATGATGCTCTCACTGCCGGACAGCCCACGAGATCGTATATATGACGGACTGTCCACGCCACTGCAAGCTCACAGGTTCGATCGCTAGCATATAAAGAGACATCTATCGATAAGTCTCTATCATACTCACACACGGACAGGCAGAACCCTTGTACGTACACACTGCAAGCTCACAGGTTCGCTACTAGCAAAAAAAAGAGACGTTTTGTGTGAATCTATCATCATGATGACACGGACGGTCCGCCAGCTCAAAGTTATGTCCATAATACTTATGCTCGATCAAACTTATGTCCATAATACCAATGCGCAAGAGCTAGCCAAGCACCAGTACAGAAACCACCTTTGACTGATTTCTAAAAACGGCTTTAGCCCCGATAAAAATTACGCCCGGGGCTAAAGGGACTTTTAGTCCCGGTTGGTAACACCAACCGGGGCTAAAAGTCTCTCCCAACGGTTTGTTGGTCAGACATTGTCAGGGGGGACTTTTAGTCCCGGTTGTTGTTACCAACCGAGGCTAAAGGTCCATCTTTAACCGTAGTTGGTATTACCAACCGGGTTAGACCTTTAGCCCCGGTTTAAGGCACAAACTGAGGCTAATTCGGGGGCCTTTAGTCCCGGCTGTTTCTATGGACCGGAACTAAAGGTCCCCCTATTTCAACTCTCTTCCTCCCCTTTCCGAGCCCGAGAGCTCATTTATTCCCTTTTCTGTTCTTGCTCTTGTTCTTGGTGTTCTTTATTGTTCTTCATCTCCTCTTCGGTCGTTGCTTCATTTGATCACTTCTACGCCTCTATCGACTCGTTGAAAGGTTACTATCTTCAACCTCTCATGTTTTAGCGGCAACATATATTGTTTCTTGTTCTAGATGTGATTTTTCTTTATGATTTTCTTTTTTTTTGCCATTTTAAGTTTCATTCACTTGACATTGTTTGAATATTTTGAACAAGACAACTAAAATTAGTATTCTAAGTATACACCTTTTATTTCTAGGGTATTATATGTTCCACATTTCAAGATTAGTTTAGCTTAGTTTGAGAAATATATAGATTCTTATTAGGATATTATTAAATGATGAATTTATGGTGGATTGTTCTTGATTTATATATGTGCCACTTGAGCTCAAAATAATTATATATTTAGATGAAGAAGGTAGCTACCTAGAATACTTTAGTTGTATACATGGTAAATTTTAGTTGTTTTATTTTCTTTGTATAGAATATAAGGAATTTATAATATCTAGTTTGAACAATGAGTATAGAGAGTAGATGACAGCTGCTTCGGGACACTCGGTCTCTGATCGGGTTCCAAAGCGACTAAGACCAGACCTCCCTCTCATTACCTGTGGCAAGTGTATACAAAAGACTGTAAAAGAGTACCGAGTGGGGAAGCCGGGTCCCAACAACGGTCGGATCTTCTATAAGTGTCCAGATCACAATGCGAGTTATATATTTTCTCACATTTGATGGTTATGGTTAATTTGTACCTATATTTCCTGATGATTTTGATTAAAGTGTTGATTTTTTATTTCTATTTTCAGTGGGATGGCACTGGATGTCGCGGCTGGTACTGGGAGGAAGAGTATGTTACACACGTCGCGAAGGCTACGAAGGCTGATGAGGCAGTGAGCCAGCTCAAGAAGTCTGTCGATGCTGAGCAGAAGAATAATGATTTGTCTGCTTTAGTTGGGATTGGTCGGGAGATCATTATGCTACTAAAGTGCATTTTAGGTTTTCTGTGTATAGTGCTAGTGGTCTTAGCATACGCTATGTCAAGGCTTTCATAAAACATACATTAGTATTTGTATGAATCGGAAATGACACATGATGGTGTTTCATCTCGATCATGTTATTTTAATGCAGATGACCTTTCGTTCGGTATTTTATAATTTTATTTTTTGACCAAAATGAGAAATTTAATTATGTTTTGGGTCATATAATGCAGACGATGACACGTGATTGGATGTACAATGTTGATCGCCGTTCCAAAGAGTTCTTTGATGGCGTGCATGGTTTCTTAAGAGCGGCTGAGGCAAACAAGCGGAATGGTAATTTCATGTGTTATCCATGCACCTTGTGCAAGAATTTGAAGGAAAATTCTAGCTCAAGGACTGTTCACTCACACTTGTTGAAGTCGGGTTTCATGTCAAACTATATTTGTTGGACCAAGCATGGAGAAACCGGAATTATGATGGAAGAAGACGAAGAAGAACAATTGGACCTTGACGATATTATTGCTCAATATAGTGACTTCAATGATACTGCAATGGATGAAGCAGAAGAAGAAGAGGCAGGGGCAGGGGCAGAGGACACACTCTCTGAAGATGATTGTCTTGGTGAAGTCATTCGTGATGCACAAAGAGGTTGTGAAAGTGAAAAAGAGAAAGCTAAGTTTGACCGCATGCTAGAGGATCACAAGAAACTACTATACCCGAGCGCCAATGATTGGCAAAATAAGTTGGGTACAACACTGGAGTTGCTACAATGGAAGACAAAAAATAGCATATCCGACAAGGCATTTGGGCAATTACTCAAGATTAATAAAAAGATGCTTCCGAAGCCTAACGAATTGTCTGCCACTACGTACGAAGCAAAACAGGTCATGTGCCCTCTGCGATTAGAAATCTTGAAGATACATGCATGTCCTAATGACTGCATCCTGTACCGTGGCAAGGACTACGAGAATTTAGATGAATGCCCTGTATTTAAAGCGTCGTGGTATAAGATCAGGCGAGATGACCCTGGTGATGTTGAGGGCGAAGAGCGTCCTAGGAAGAAAATCCCTGCCAAAGTTATGTGGTATGATCCTATAATACCCCGCCTGAAACGTCTGTTCAAAAACAAGGACCATGCAAAGTTGTTGCGATGGCACAAAGAAGACCGTAAGACAGACAACATGTTGAGACACCCTGCTGATGGGTCCCAGTGGAGAGAAATTGACAGAGAATTCCCGGAGTTTGCAGAAGACGCAAGAAACTTAAGGTTCAGTTTGAGCACGGATGGTATAAATCCTTTTAGTGAGCAGAGCAGTAGTCATAGCACTTGGTCTGTTACTCTATGTATCTACAACCTTCCACCATGGTTATGCATGAAGCGAAAGTTCATTATGATGCCGCTGCTGATCCAAGGCCCGAAGCAACCTGGCAACGACATCGATGTGTTTCTAAGACCCTTAGTTGATAAACTCCTGCTTTTATGGAGCAAACCAGGTGTATATGTGTGGGATGAGTACAAACAGGAACACTTCGACCTGCGAGCATTGTTGTACGTAACAATCAATGATTGGCCTGCCCTAAGTAATCTTTCAGGACAGACAAACAAGAGATATAATGCATGCACACACTGTTTTGATGACCTTGACTGTGTATATTTGAAAAAATGTCGAAAGGTCGTGTACCTTGGCCATCGTCGTTTTCTTCCTAAGAATCACCAAACCAGAAAAAAAAAAAGGAAAGCATTGTAAAGAAGAAGTGAAACGAACCAAGCCTGACAACCAAACTGGAGAGGAGGTACTTGATATGGTCAAGGCTGTGCAAGTAGTCTTTGGAAAGGGAGAAGGGGCCGTACCAGTTCCAAAATATACTAATGGACGCGCACCCAGATGGAAGAAGAAGTCCATATTTTGGGAGCTACCCTATCGGCATGTCCTAGAGGTCCGCCACGCGATCGACGTGATGCACTTGACAAAGAATGTTTGTGTGAACCTACTAGGATTCATGGGTGTGTATGGAAAAGACAAAGATACACTTGAAGCACGACAGGACTTGCAAGACATGAAAGAACGAGACAACCTGCATCCAGAGAAGACAGAAGATGGACATCATTATTTAAAGCCTGCTAGCTACACTCTTAGCAAAGAAGAGAAGGAAAGCATGTTTGAATGTCTAAGCAGCATCAAGATCCCATCTGGATTTTCGTCCAATATAAAGAATACAACAAATGTGTCAGAGAAAAAATTCCTAAACTTAAAGTCTCATGACTGCCACGTGCTTATGACGCAATTGCTTCCGGTTGCGTTAAGAGGAATTCTACCTCCACATTTACGTCTAGCCACTGTGAAGCTATGTACATTCCTCAATGCAATTTCTCAGAAGGCAATCGATCCAATGGAACTAGTTGCTCTACATAATGATGTGGTCCAGTGCCTTGTCAGCTTTGAGTTGGTTTTCCCTCCATCCTTCTTTAATATCATGGAACTCCTCCTAGTTCACCTGGTCAAGGAGATTAGTATTCCCGATCCTGTGTTCCTACACAACATGTTCCCCTTTGAAAGGTTCATGGGAGTACTGAAAAAATATGTTCACCAACGTGCTCGCCCAGAAGGAAGAATCACCAAGGGCTACGGGACAGAGGAGGTCATTGAGTTTTGTGTTGACTATATTCCTGACCTTGACCCAATTGGTGTTCCTGAATCAAGACACGAGGGGAGACTTAGTGGGAAAGGAACACTAGAGAAGAAAACATATATCGGTACGGGGGATGATTATTTCAACAAAGCACATTACACAATTCTTCAAAACTCCTCCGTGGTGGAGCCGTATGTCGAGGTACACAAGAAGTTCCTACGATCCGAGTTTTCAGGGAAGAATGAAGCTTGGATTATGCGTGAACACATGAATACTTTCGGCGATTGGTTGTGCAAAAAATTTGTTGGTGATGATAGTATTGATGACCAACCGTATTTCTTGGCTAGACAACCATCATGGCACATCCTCACGTACAAAGTCTACGAGATAAATGGAAATATATTTTACACCGTAGACTAAGATAAAAGGAGCACCAACCAAAACAGTGGTGAAAAATGCAAACATATTATGGCCGCATAGTTGAGATTTGGGAACTATACTATGCACCTAATTTTAAAGTCCCTTTGTTTAAGTGCCAATGGGTGAAGATGACCGGAGCCGGAGTAACAATTGACAAGGATTATGGGATGACAACAGTGGACCTCGACACTATTGGGTACAAAGACGAACCATTCATCCTTGTTGTTGATGTGAATCAGGTGTTCTATGTAAAAGACATGTCTATAAAACCAAAGAAAAGAAAAAACGATGATAAATCAAGTATCAATGAGCCCAAGCGTCACATAGTTCTTTCAGGGAAAAGAAATATTTCGGGAATTGAGGACAACTCAGACATGTCAGAACTTTACGAAAGGGATGACCGAATTGCGCCATTCAGTGTGACCAAAGACCCAAGCATAATTCTAAATGCCGAGGACATTCCATGGTTACGACATGATCATGACCAAGGGATATATGTCAAGAAGAAGATCACTAATGTGCTCGCTTGATGTAGCTAGCTTAGCAGTGATGTCGATCAAGTGACATGTGTATTGGTCATTTTGATCAAATAAATAAAGATCTACATTTGTATTTGGTAAATTTTGCATTTAGTGACTAATTAATGGTTACTAATACTTCTTTTCTATCTTTAAGATTTTGTGACTAATGTTTACTAACACTTCCTCAAATAGAAATATGAACTACTAAAAAAGCGTAGATATTGATGAGTTCTAAAACATTTGTATTCAAAAAATTTTCATATGAGGTCATTTAGTGTCTCATTAATAATTTCCTATTTAATGGTAAACTTATTTGTCGCATAATTGGACAATTAATGGTGAAAAACAGAAGGATTAACGTTAAAATAATGCATAAACTAATTTTTTGTTGGTAACCAAGCATTTTAGTTTTTTTAATTGAACAATATACTTTTGTATTAACCAAATACTAATGGTTAGTTACATTTATATTTGATATTATACAAATGGTAAAAGATTTTATGTTATTCATTTTTCTAGTGTATAATAAAGCAAAAGAAAATGCAATGGTTATTTTCAAAAAAAATTCTGCCATGTATTTAATTTATACTGATTTTAACAAGAGCTAGAGCAATTTATAAAGATAAAAAGTATATACAATACCAAAACCCTGAAATCTGGAAAGTAAATTTGTTTGGCGCCAAACATGACTTTAGCCCCGGTTGGTAATACCAACCGTGGCTAAAGGTCCCATCCTATATAAGCTCGGCTCCCTCTCTTCCTCCCTCATAGCTCCCTGTTCTTCCTTCAACTGCGAGCAAGAGACGTCGTCGAGATCGAGCTCATCGCCGCCGCCGCCAACTTTTAAACCAGCGCCGGCCGCCACCTCGATCCGCCTCCGCACCGGCGTCCACAACGGCCCCACAACGGCCCCGCAACGGCCGTCTCCCCGCCGCCTCGCGACGCCCTCTCGCCATCGCCGGCCGCGCCGTCGCGCGCAAATTCCGGCGGCCACCGCCGCCCACGAGTAGTCCGGCCACCGTCGCGCCCGCCTCCGTCGTGCCCGCGCACCCTATTCGTCCGCTGCCGCGCCCGAGCCCACCGTCGCGCCTGAGCCTGCCGCCGGCCGCCGCCATTTGAAGAGACGGGAAAAAGCTAGAGAAGAAAGAAAAGAAGAAAGAAAGATCATAAGAAGGAAGAAAGGGAAAAGGAAAGAAGAAAGGAAGAAAAGACATGGAGGACCCAAATGAGTTGCAGAAATGGACGACCCGAATGACATGGAGGAATTCTTGTTTTCAATGATCAACGATGGCACTGATCAAGTAGACGACAACACGAATCAAGTAGATGACGGAAGTCAGTACTTGGCGCCAGATGTTGAGAAGGAAAATATCGCGCAAGACAATGTTGCGGAGGTATATATATGTCTACAAAATCAAAATAATTACAGTTGTATAATTATATTTATAAGTTTTGTGTGTCTACATATACATAGCCGTCTGTATCAACGACAACTACGGGGAAGAGAAAAAATGTACGAGGCCCGAAGAAGCCATTGGAGGGTCGGTACATTATCACGGAATTCGATGAGGAAACAGGGGCAGTACTTGGACCACATGCACATAGATTTGCCACCAACTGTGGTTACCTTGTAAGGGATAGGCTTGCGATCAGTGCTCGTGAATGGCGGCCAAGGAAAGGACGTCATGACATTAGTTTTGTCTCTGATCGTGACAAGGAACTAATTTGGCAAGAAGTCCTTCAACATTTCTCGTTGGATACAGAAGATGAAGCTTTGAAGGGGAGAGTTAGGGACTGGGCTATGAAGAGGATGGAAACATATTTTCAGGCCTGGAAGAAGAAATTGCATAATGATTTTATCAAGAAGAACCTTACTCTAGATTTCAACAATAAGGCCTACGTCAAGTTGAGACCGTTTTGGGATGACTTTGTATCTTTCAAGACATCTGAAGAGGGCGAAGCACGAGCGCAACTGAACCAACAAAATGCCCGAGAAAAGCAATACCATCATCACATGGGATCAGGTGGCTACAAGACTGCCATTCCTAAGTGGGAAAAAGAAGAAGAGGACCTTCAAGCAAGTAGAATCCAACCAGAAGCAGATGACTGGGCTGAGCGCAGTAAGTGGTGGTTTTTTGGTCACGGGGGAGGCAGGGACCCTCGGACCGGGAGATTAACGTATAACGAAGGACTCACAGAAGCAGCAAGGAAACTGATTGAAGCTAAAGCTTTGAGGGACCAAGGAGTATGGTCACCAGATAGAGATAAGGATGAGCTGATATATGCCCTGGGGACTGCGGAACACAGTGGGCGAACGAGAGGTCATGGCGCGGTGCCGTGGAAGCATGCCTTCCCTCAAGACAAAGATACATATAGAAGCCTCCACAGAAAGAAGAAAGAGGAGGAAGCTATGAAACTTAGCATGTCGCAAATGCTTAGTGAAGCACGCGAAGTAGCTATTCAAGCAAAAGAGCGAGAAGAGAAACTTGAAACGAGAATGGCCGAGGAAATCAAAAAGCAAGTGGAGTTAGCAATGAGCCGAATGCAAAGTACTGGATCAGTACCGCAAGTCAACATCAGCCCATCAACTCAGTTGAAAAGCAGTTGTGCTTCCACGGAAGTGCCTCAACCTGGTGATAACGCAAAGCTACGCTTCCCCGTGGATGACATCACAGAACCAAATACACTATGTGAGCTGCACATTCCAGAGGGGCTACCACAATCATGGTGGCTACCGGTATTGTATCTCCTATCGACCCTACGAAGACACCAATATGCCATGGGTCAAAAGTACCAGCTGGATATGCTCGCGTCTCGGTGGATAGAGTTGAAAAAGGTCATCGTGATGTTCCACTTGACATTAAAGGAGGTGATGGGGAGACGACTTTAGGACAAGCGGAGAAGACATTTATTTGTTGGCGCAAGCGCTATATCATTTTTTCTGGGGCATCACCTCCTATTGTACCGTTGCCGCCTCCTCCTCCTCATCCCAGAGACCTAAGTCAACATTCATCACCTGCTGGTCATAGTGTTGCGAGGGATGATGATGGTGAAATGCATGACACGGCTTCCTCCCCAGAACCTCCACGACGTTCTCCAACGCCGACACCAGCCCCATCGCCAAAGAAGAGGACCGCCACAAAAGCAAAGGTGTCGACCGTCCAACCAAAACCAAAGAGGCAAGCTATAAGGAAAGTTATTGTTAAGATTCCTCAGAAACTTCCATATGAGATGACTGATGAAGAAATAGACGCTTCAGTAAAGTCCGATGTGCAAGCACATTTCCAGAAAATGGAAGACGCCCGTAAAGCAAAGAAAGAAGTTGCACAACCATTCTTCGTAGCTCAATCAGTTCTAAGACAGAAGTTGGAAGAAAAGAAGAGAAAGCTACGTGATGCTCAGAAGAAATCTCCAATATCGGACTATGACCGCACTCTTGAAAAGATAATTATCGAGAAGAAAAGAGCAGGGAAGGGTGTCCCACAGCTCGGGGAACAATCGAAGCAATCAGTGCCCCCGCTAGTTGTTGGGAATGAATATGGTTCAAACATGAGCGTGCTAGAAGACTACAGTGGCCCCAAGTTCAATTATGATGGTCTGGAAGATTTCTTGAAAGGAGCTAATATAACTGCGAACGAATTTTACGGAAATGCACTCATCGCAAATGCCACTGTAGTCGATGAGTTCAAGAGAAGTTATGTACGTGGCAGAAGTCTGTACAACCCATCGGCCCTCAGGGATCTTGGTACGCAAATGCGCAAGTTAAACTCGTGGTACATGGACGCATGTACCAAAAACCCAGATGACGATTGCATTTGTGTCAGAATTAGACAAGAACATTACTTCCGGGGCGATGACCTTATATTTGTTCCGTATAGTGAGCTCCACCAACTATGCCACATAGACGCTCTAGACAAATCTCTGATGAGCTGCTACTGTCTGTAAGTGATCATTTCTTTTAGTAATCGGATTATAGCATATGTATATGTATAGTAACTAACTATCCTCAAACATATATATGCATATTCTTGATGTTAATGCTCAAACGTAAGGGAGACACGAAAATTGGTTTCATTGATCCATCAATCATATTCTCGGATCCAAACACTCCCCGCGATCAATGGATACCTCAAACGGAGCGGAATTTACGGAGGTTCTTCGTCAACCAAAAGACCAGACAATATATACTCTTCCCCTACAACTTTGGGTGAGTGTTGTTATCATTTGTATAATTTGTCTTACTTATTACTCAATTCAGTATAAAGATATATATGTTGACTCTATAAACAAATGCAGTTTTCACTAGATACTCATAGTCATCGATATGAGAAAAAGTGCATATATAATCTTTGACTCATTGAGAAAACTACCGGGAGATTACCAAGATATGATAGACATTATCAAGGGGTAACTTTGATCTTTAAATATGGATTCCTGCTCTTTAACTACACTGTAAGAGTTAATTAAGTAATGATCCAATTATTGAGTAGGGTTTGGACTTGGTTCGTCCCGAAACACCGTCTGGAACTAGAAGAGACACTACAGGGTCCTCGTATGTTACCTGTAAGTTCTACTAGCTCTCGTAATCTGTTATCTTATCATGCTTTAACATATGCATATGATGACGATGGTAATCTTTTCATATCTTACAGTGGATTCTAAGGCAGCCACAAGGCAACAATCTGTGTGGATACTACGTTTGCGAGTACCTCACGGTGTATGCAAGAAGAAATATGCAAGAAGAAATCTTACAGAGAATCTAAAAGTATGTGATATGTATATATAATACATCCATTTTATTTATTTGTTGCTATTAACTTAATCTTATGTATATTAACATTTGTTTCTTTATAATGCAAATTGAAGACGCTATGGTTGCAGCAACAAGTGTTGAAAGAAGACCGTCTCAAAGGAATTCAAGAGACATTTGTTGGATTTTTTCTTGAAAAAGTGGTCAGACCTGGAGACGACTTCTATTACGACCCGACCGTCCCACTCAAGCCAAATCAAGACGAACATATGTATGATATTTAAGTGGCGAGAGCGTTCGTGTCTTAAGTCAAATAATAATGAATAATGATGTAAATTTTATATGCATATATATATTATACTTATAGAGTTTCATAGTTTATTTGTGTTTAATGTTTGAAAGTAACTTATAAGTACGTGAATATATGTATTAACAACGAATACATATATTAGAAGCGTAGAATACACACATTTGAATACCTAATCTTATTGGAAAACCAAAATAAGAAATACCAAAATAAAAAAAAAGTCTACCAACCGGGGCTAAAGGGTGCTGCCATGAGTGGCCCGTCTGTGCCACGTGGCGCACCCTTTAGCCCCGGTTGGTATTATAAATGGGGGCTAAAGGTCGAGTTTTAGCCCCGGACATGCGAACCGGGGCTAAAGAGGGGGATATTTAGTTCCGAATCCTTAGCCCCGATTCAGACACCGAGGCTAAAGGTTCTTAAAGACCGAGTTAAAAACCGGTTCTGTACTAGTGAAGGGTGTACTACTGAAGGGATGGACTCTCGATCATGCATATCAGCATATGCATGTGCTTGGACAAGTCTGGGCATTGCAGTAACTAATGACCGGAGGTACTACTACTATACTCTACTGTACGTACGTGCCGCTTAACACTGCTGGAAGCCTGTGAGATAGTGCAGTGGGGTAAAAGCGCTGCGCATGCACGCATGCCGCGCGCGCGGTGAGCTATAGGAAGACCTCAGCTCGGCGCCGCAGCATCGCACTGAAAGCTTCACGTGCGCCACTGCGCTAGCTGTACCTGTACGGCGGGGCGGACGACACGTCAATCGCGCTCGACATGCTGCTGATGCTGATAATAGTGAAGCCCCCAGCAGCCAGCAGGGTTTACGAAACCGGTCGGTTACCCCGATAACCGGCTAAACCGTTCACCACTGGTTCGGTTTCTTTTTTTTTCAAGCTTGTACACGTCAAAATAAATAGCAAACGAGCTCCAATTTGAAAAATCTGTACACCATTTGACTCTATAAATCATGAACTATTTTTAGAATTTTTTTCAGCATTTTCGATTTTTTGAAATTCAAATTTGAAATTTGGTTTGGGCGGTTAGGGACGGTTTGGGCGGTTACCGACCAAACCGGACGGTAACCGGCCCTAACCGACCAGTTACCGGTCGCAAACCGTTTGAACTGCGACGTTTGAATTCAAAATCCAAACCGTTCGGTTAGGGAACGCCGGCCACTGATTCCCGGTTGCAAAACGGTTAGTAAAACCCTGGCAGCCAGTGCTCCCGTGGCCGTGCTCATGCATGTAGTAAGCACTGAAACCAGTAGTGCCTACCGCCAGCCACAACCAAAATCTATATTCAAATTTAGTATAAAAATTCCTACTAAATGTCTCTATTGAGGATTTTATGTGCTATATGCTTAAAAATACAAAGCTAATTTACAAGGAGAAGTCACACCTAGTGATAGAAAACCCATTCTAAATAAGTAAATTGGTAATTATATAATATTTTCATAAATTTACCATCCTAAAAAAATTATGGATTTCAAGGAGATTTGAGTTTCAAAGGGATCTAAGAAAAGCCTACTATTTTGGTAGTGAGGAGCACGACAATATAACGCTACTGTGTGCTGTACAGACTACAGGGAAAGAGTCTGACGACGACTGATCCCGTGCCCTCAGGAGCCTGTTTAGTGATAGCCGCCACTCATCACGATGCACTGGTCAGGACCCAGGCGGCCGTACACATGCAATGCATGCATGCATGCCCCCATGCGCACGTACGGCGACAAACATCGTCGACTCGCTCACTCTCAGGGTCCAAAACGGGTGAAGACGAAAACACAACGAATCCTGCACTGCACCCTCGCGCGAGCGAAAACGAACCGGCCGCGCGCCGGACGCCATGTGCCGGCCGGCCGGCGTACCGGCGCTAGATCGATCTGCCACGCTCCTCCGTGAAGAGCTAGCTGCAGCGCCACCAGAGCACCATACCATTCGTACGTCCTTCCAAGGTAGGAGTAGTACAAAGCCGGCCAGCTGGCGGGAGGGGCCGCATGCATACGTACTGATGTACCATGTTTGCATGCATGAATACACGTCGTAGCACGAGACTTTGTTGTTGACCCCGTACGTGCCGGACACTGGCCTCCGCGGAGGAAGCATGCGTGTGCACTACTGTTTCGGTACTCTATAGTACGTACGTACAGAATAAAAGTACTATATGTATAGTCGTCTATTGATACTTCGCCGCAGGTGAGCTAGCTCAGTATATATACGTATACGTATGGTCCTCTGTCGTCACACAGTGACACATATTCTACTCCTGTTTGTCCTTGTCCTTAAGTATTTGAAGCTAGCGTTTCTAAGTACAGTAGTAAAATACATTTATTTATAGGTGAATACGGACACTGATCAATGTGTATTGGTAACAGGTGTAACTAAATCTAGACCAGCCATGTTTGGTTGTTGCTTCTCTTGGCAAGTTTGTCTGGTCACATGCACAGTGATCGAAACCGCTTATTTTCGGTGCATTGCCATTGCCAACAACTAAACTGGCCCTTATGTAGTCGATCGGATGTCCTATAACATCTCAACAGTTAAGAAAGTAGAGAGAAACTATAATAAAATTACATTTATCAGTTATAAGAGTTGTTATTATGTCGTCAGATTAGTGTTGGCTTGGAGGCCGGAGTTCCAATCGAGATGAAATTTCATCTCTGGGTTTTGCATGTTCATAGAATGTGTAGTACGTCACTCATGGCTCCAGTTGGCGGCATTGACCTCTCTTCCCCTCCCACTCGAACTCGAACGGGGCAAGCCGGGAACGGCCACCAACTCCGCGTCGGCCCGCGCTCCACGGGCCCGGGGACGACAGAAACGGCCGGCCGCATCGTGCTCACCGCAGGGAATCCGCGCGAAAAGGCACACACTCCACAGTCCACACTACAGGGCCTAGTGCTTCCCCACCAATTTTGTTTTTTCTTCCACCGGAACCCAACCCGAGAGAAACAAATCCCCGGAGCAGGTGAAGAAATCCTCCATACGAATCTCCTGCACGTCTGTCCGCGCCGGCCACTCGGCTCCATTGACCACAGCCAAAGGACGGGACGGGAATTATTTTCCCCGGCATGGCATGGCCCTGGGATTTGCAGAGATATCATCTCCCTCCCTTTCCGCGTGCCAGGCACGGGGCACGACCTCTGCTAGGGTTGCCCAGCCCGCCCCCTCCTCCTCCTTCGTACTACGAGGGCAATGCTATCCTACGGCGTATCGATGGCGCGCTGGGCAGGGGCGCATCAAACCTCGCGCGGCCGGCTAAAAAAACAATGCAGCATTTGGTTAGCTGGATGCCAATTGTCAATGCATCGAATCGTCTGTTCGGACACGGACTGACGGACACCGCCGCGTGGGCGTGGGCGTGGCCGTGGAACCTCAGACTGCGAATAGGGAGGGCAAAATAAAAATGTTGTCTCCAGCGAGGCGCCTATGGTGACTTTGTGAACTTCAAGATTTGCCGGCTCAGTCCTTCGAAGATGCTCATAGAGGTAGGGTTTGCGTGCGTATGTTCGTAGGGGCGAGTGTACGTGCGTATTGAGTGTCTACGTTGCACTGTGTACTCTCAAAAAAAACAAAAGATACGAAAAATGCTGCCAAAGTTTGGCATTGTCACGAGGCATACGAATAAAGGCAAGAGATAGATGGTCAGATGGCGTGCGTAGAACAGATAGGGAAGGAGATGACAATACGGGTCCAACCGTACGGAAAGTCTTAGGCACGCACGCAGCACTACTATTGCCATGGTGGCATGGTGCCATGGACTTTGACCCTAGCTGGTTGGTGTGCCGAGTTAGAGAAAATATACATTATTATCTTGTGGCAGTGGGTGATAAAAAGAACTGCCACAGGATGCTACATTTCCAGGTCCCTGATACTAGTGAGCTCAACTAGTACTAGTCTTTGTTTCCGGATAAAATTAGATAAGGTTTTTGTTTGCTTCAAAAGGAGCAACAATCACAGGGAAGTGGCGCAGGCCGATACAGTACAATACAGGTGGTCCTCTAGCCAGAAAGACGGTGGTGCCGTCACCCTGTCAGGGATTTCGAGATCACTCTGTTGTACCACCGTCTGCGCAATATTAGGAGTTCCAATATTAGGGTACCTTCGTTTGGAGAAATAACAAATGTTGAATTAAAGATTGCCGAACCTGAAGACATTTATTCGGGAGGTTTGCATCCTGCCCACAAGGTTCTTATGGACGAAGAAAAACAGTGCATCAATCACAAAAAAAAATCAAATTCAAACTTTTGTCAGAGTGCACAATTTGAATAAAGTACATATATACGAGTGGCTAGCATACAAAAACTATGCCAAACGAAGCTTTCTTGATAGCTGGCTTGACAAATAAGGGGGGGTGTTTAGTTTTCCATAAAATCTAAAATATTTTAGGTTTTGGCTCTCTATTTTACAAAATAAAACTAAACATCACCTAAAATATTTAGCAAAAAATGGTACATTCCTCATTTTGAATTTTGAACTCAAGAGGCCAAAATAAGGAAATCTTTTCATTGATTTGTGTGTCATCCTCACAATCCCTATTATTGAAAGATAAATTTTGGTTTGAACTAAACAGGGCCTAAGCCTGCATGAGCCCATCTAATCAACCATCTATTATAAGACTCTAAAGGTCGGAATGCAAGCGGGCCGCTCTGCAGACGGCCCGCACGCTGCCGCTCTGGCCACAAGCTTTCTTAGCAGGATTAGCAGACAACCACTTGCTAAAGAACTTAAACCTGCATCCTTCTGCAGGCTTGGTGGTAGAGCCTGCGAAGCCTGCACGGTACGCTAGTGTATGCCACCTGCTGCTACGGCGGCATGCAGGTGCCGCTGCCGTTGTTGCAGTGCGGGTCGGCGCTGGGCGGCGGTGGTCGGCGAGGCGGGTCTTGTACATGGCGGTCTTGTACTCGCCCCACGTGAACTCCCGGTATAGGCTATGCTCCCCGTCCCGCAACACCTGCGGCAGCGGCGCGATCCGCTGCAACGGCACCGGCCCGCCGAAGTAGATCAAGGACAGTCGTGACTGCGCCCCTTCCGACGGCGCCACCACTCGGTGCTTCACGCTCTTGAATTCGCACGGCAAGGAAGTTGCAGGATTCTGCGGGTTCTAATAGCGGCCCGCATTTGCTAGCAGGCTGGACCGCCTCAGCCCGCAACACAAAAGCACGCAGGTCGCGGTTGTCCAATGGGTCTGTTTTGCGGGGCGGGCTAAGCAGGCATGCGGACAGGTCCGCGCCCGCTTGCATCATGATCTAAAAGTACAAGTCTTCTTTTCTTGTACCCCAGGGCAAGCCACCCGCCCACCACCAAGGCACTAACCTTCCATACATCCACGTGGCATGCAGCTATAGGCTTGCACAGCCCCCCAAGACCAAAGAGTCAGAGGAGAGATTCCCATGAGCCCCAGTGGAGAACATTTTCAACTGAGGTAATTTGCTGGCAAGTATAGATACTACTTAGAGCAAAAAAGTTACTTGTAAGTGGGATGCCATTAGCGCTTAAATACGCCTGTGGCCATATCTATCACTCTATCAGCGTGACAGCGTTAGCTCAGGAAGAGGAAGAGTGGACCATGATGCCAAATCTGGTCCGCATCCACCGGCCACAGCTCGAGACGCTTGGGCTCGTGCAACCCAAGGAAAAACGGACCCGGCTGCCTGCTGCAGTGGGGCTGATCCCATAGGCTTCTGGGACCGGAGACCCAAAACCCTTTGTGGTAAACAGAATTAGCTGCCGGTATCAGCAGAGAGATTCGAGGTTTGGGCGTTATACGAGTGAAAAGGATAGTCAAGATCGGCATTCCAATCTAACCATCTGTTGTGTTGTGCTGTGCCCCCGCTCTTTCCCGTCTTTTCATGCTCCCCCTCCCTCCTCTCCTATCACTTTTCCCCACTTCCAATACTCATCTCTCTGACACATCACACACCCCTCAGGTCAAGGAGTTGCAAGCTTGCCCTTGCCCACAGTCTCTCTTTCATTCCATCCAGCCTGCAAAAAGCTATGGCAAGGTACAATAAATACTGGGAAAGGAAGAAGCCAACAACACAAAAGAGAGGGAGAAGCAGTGGTCTGGGGCCCACGCGTCATGAAGATGCTGAATTGAATTCTAATCCACCCATTCCCAGCATCAAGGTGTATCTGTACATGATCTTATTGTTCACTGCCTGCCGCAGCCTTAAATATCCTCTTTCTGGAAACAAAACTACGTGCCCCTTTCTTTACATCGGACCGATATATTGTAGGGGCAGGAAAACGAAAAAAAGAAAACCCCCACCAAAATTAAGGAGGAAAAAAAAGAACTACTGCTACAATGGAGTCGGAAGAACCAATCTCTCACCCGCCGAGTCACCGATAATTTACAGACAAAATCCTCCCATCCCATGGCTGCGCTTCAAAATACAGCCACTCGAATGATTTCCGGAGAGAATTCGCGGCAGACTTGCTTCGAACTGAGACCCCCCTTCACAGCTGACCGAGGCTTCAAAGCAGGTCACCCAGTGAATGAGCTGCTGCTTTTCCGGATCCCCATGGATGAAGATGAATCTAGGCAATTATGTTCTTTACTGCCCGCCAAAAAAACTGCCCCGGAATCATTACAGGTGCTCTGGCCTTCGCATGGAATTCACGGAATCACGGTTAATCTCTACCCGATGCCTGTTAGCCATCTTCCACAAAAATTCTGCAGATGAAGTCTTGAAACCTCTTCGAGTAGAGCTTCGGGTCCACAGCAGAGATCGAGTTGGGATCTGTCTGTAATGACTTGTAAGCATGCTCGGCCCTCTTTCTTAAGCTGTAATCCTGGAGTATATCAATTATCCCGAAAAAGAGAATCACGTCGTGCACTTCACCGGTCTGATTTGGGAATAGGAATCCGCCGCCTGTTAGGAGAAGCGGATCGAATTCACTCCTTCTCGATGCTTGCTCTGCCCGGGCTGGCATGTGTGCACCCAGTTTAATCAAAGGTTTCCTGAAAAAAAAATGTTGCCACGAGACATTATAGAACCGGTTAATAATAATATTTCAATGTCTGGAGCATTGGATGCTTTATAACTGGAAAAGACCATCGTCTATGATATATAAGAGCAATTAAACCAACTAGACCATCGCCTAAATGCATCCATGTGTAGGCAAAGTGGACAACAATGAAGCTTGCGCTATGATGACAACTCTTAAGTCTCTTATGAGATAGAGACCAGGTACAACTTATCAAGGCATGGACAAAACTTCTATGCCTCAGCAAAAGCACAAATTCTGTTTTTATCAGCAAGAATCTCTTTGTCATCGTCTAAAACAAGAATCAACCAATTGCATGATTGGCGCTGGAGTAATTATCTTACAGGCCAAAACTTGCTAATCTGCTATATTTAATTTGAACATCAGCAAGAATCTCTTTGTCATCGTCTAAAACAAGAATCAACCAATTGCATGATTGGCGCTGGAGTAATTATCTTACAGGCCAAAACTTGCTAATCTGCTATATTTAATTTGAACATGTCCCCAGGATGATACAAACTCATTTCGTGCACAGAAAAAACGAATGAAACCCACACAAAGGATCAAATTGTGACGGTTTTAAAAAAAGTGGTAGGTCAAGCTAATAAACTATCCAATTTCTAAGATAACATATAGGGCAAAGTGATATGCTGGTAACAGCACTGATGATATGCAATATGCCATGCATACAAATTACAACAAAGCAGAGAAAGAGATCCATAAATAAAATGATGCAACATACCGGCGGCAATCAGGTATCATATCAAAATCATCATCTGAGAAGCAGAGCTCTGGTGTGCCACCACCTTGAAATGACTCACTCTTTGTTAAAAGCTCTGGTTAAGGATCACAATGGTTAGAACACTCTGGTTAAGGATCACAATGGTTAGAACAGGTACCTCACCTTGTCAAAGTAAAAATCAAATAGCCCTAACTTACTTGGAGAAGCAGTAAAAGTAGACGATCCCATCTTTGAGGCAGAGATGTCATCACAAAAGTGAACTCCTACCAAGAAACTGTAATCCATAATCCCTTCCGATTCCAAAAAATCACAGTCTCGTCTCAATTGTCTGCAAAGTTAGCTCTGTAAGAATTAGCTTCTAGTGAAAGTAACATTGATGCCCTATAGGTTTTAGAAGTTGAACTTACTCGTGAAGATCGGTGTACCAAGATCGCTGCAACCGGAAGACAAAATTGAGGTCCAAGTCCTTGAGTGTAGTTGTCTCATCAATCTCATCTTCAAACTTGTCTGCTGTACGTCCATAGGATGAACCTTTCAAATCGAAACGGCGATGAATCTGGTATTCTGAACAGAACAGATTACCCATGACAATGAATCGGACCTAGAAAATAGAATTGTTAGAACCATGACTGTTGTGAAAATTTGCAATAAAAGGTGATTGTTGTAGATATCACACCTTTTGTCCATTAAGCGGCTTCACAGAGTGTACACCATAGAACCTCGTGATTAATGAGTTCTTGTATCGATTGACATGATTGTAGTAGCTATTTAGCATTCGAATTAGCAGCTGCAGCAACAAAATAGCAGGAAATTAGCTCTTCTGCAAAAGCAGGAAAAACAGGTTTCTTCTTGGCAACTAATTGCACTTCGTAAACATTTGTAGAATAAAAAGTAACTAGGTTAATTGCACGAAAACAACCACAGTAATTTTCAAGGGAGGGCCACATACTCACATGGAGCTCAACAAGAAAAAAACATCTTCCCAATCCCACAATCCAATTTATTGAGAAGCACAAATTAAGACAACTACCTAAAAATCCAATTAGCATGACATGTTCACATCAATTGTAAAGAGAAACAATACCTTGACTTCTGATTTCTTCACTGTCTTAATCATGAATCGGTCATCTTGGGTAAGGTAAAAGAAGCTCCCGCTTTTCCCGGGTGAAGACAGCTCCCTCAGAGCATCGTTGCCACAGATCGCAAGCATGTAATCCGCTGTATCAACAGCAAACAGCTTCCTCAAATGCCTGCAGTGCATAATACAACACCCCAGTTAATAAATACGTAGAGCACGAGATGAACAGATCGTGCAGCGATACTGCAGCACACACAGATGAAGTGGTAGACCAAGGGCAGATGAAGTGGTAGACCAAGGGGGAGTCGAAGACAGAAACCTGAACACCATGGGGCAGTAGTCCTTCCACCGGAACTCCGCAGATGAATGTGGTAGTGTGAGCTTCGAACCCTCTGGTGGGAACCGTGTCCAGAATTTCTTCGCTGGGTCAAAATCGTCCTGTTCCAGTGCTCGTATCGGCACAGCAGAAGACTTTCCCACGGAATGCCTGCAAGATGCAGAACCATAATAAACATCCAAAACCCACATCCTCTCCCAAAGCCAGACAAGTTATGAGAGCACAGAATTCTAAATCTCACCTGATACCCAGTTGCAGCTGCAGCATGAGCTCGTAGTTCTTGTGTCCCTTGGAGATGGTCTGCCCGGGTCGCTTACTCTCCGGCGTGGTGGCCGCCGACGACGCCCAGCGCGGGACTCCGCTGGCTGCTCGCCGGGTATTCCTCTGGGGCAGTGCTCGCATGTACGTTGCTCCTCCCGCGACAGCGGCGGCCTCCTTGTAGAGCATGGACACCTCGAGCGCATCAACGATGTCGCAGGTAATGTCGCCGGCCTCGCCCTCCGACTCCCAGATGCAGATCCGCGGGGTAGCCTTCTCCCCCACACCCTCCACGGAGGACCTCTTCCTGACAGCACCGGCAGCGCCAGCGCCGACTGGCGCGAAGAACGTGCCGCTTATAGCCGGCAGATCGAGGCAGGTCCCAGGCCAGGAGCCGACGTAGCGGCTGCCGTCGGGCCACGTGAAGACCCCGGTCCCCCTGGGCACGCCGTTCTCCCAGACCCCGTCGTAGCGGCTGCCATTGGCCCAGATCAGCACGCCGCGGCCGGAGAGCACCCCGGCGCGCCACTCCCCGACGTACTGGTTGCCGTTGGCCCAGACGTAGCGTCCGTGGCCGTCCTGGAAGTTGCGGCGCCACTGGCCCTCGTAGTAGTCCCCGTTGGCGTAGCTCTTGGCGCCCACGCCGTGGCGTCGGTCCGCCACCCACGCGCCGCGGTAGGTGGCGCCGTCGGGGCCGACGAACACGCCCTGCCCCTCGATCCGGCCGCTGCGGAACTCCCCCTCGAACGTGGCGCCCGACGGCCACGAGAAGCGGCCCTTCCCGGATGCCTTGCCCCGCCGCCACTCCCCCTCGTACATGCAGCCGTCCGCCCACACGTACTTGCCCTTGCCGTGCGGCGAGCCGCCGGAGAACCCGCCGCGGTAGACGTCGCCGTTGAGCAGCGTCTTCTCCACCACCGCGCCCTCCGCCGTCTCCTCGCCGCCAGCGGCGATCATCGCCGGTGCCACCCGCCTCATCCCCCGCGCGCTCGCACTCAAGCCCGCGGCATTGCAGATCGGGAGCGGCTAGGGTTTGCGATTTGGGGCTCGGGATTTATGCTGCGCTCCCTCTCCTCTCCTCTCCTCTCCTCTCCTCCCAAGCTTTTTCACCTCTCCCTTTTTTTTTCTCGTGCTCCCGCTGGTCGTTTGATCTGGGCTACGAGTGGTGCCAGCCAGTACTGGCCTACTACTAGTACCACTGCTACACTAGTGTGCAAGGGGAAGTGGTTGGAGGAGGGGAGAGGATAGATAGAATGGAAGAGGCTGGGGAGCGAGAGCCGAGAGGGGGGGCCTTTTACCGTCCTGCCCCCAGGCCTCGCTGAGATCAGCAGCGCGGCTCCTCGGCGTGCAACGGGAGGGGAGGGGGAGGCTCCCTCCCCGCGCGGATCTCCTGAACGCTGGGGCAGTTCACGGAAATGGCCCACTGGGTTGGGTGGTGGGGCCACGGGGGCGGCACGAGTCACGAGTGGACCACGTCGTCGTCGTCCGCGACGGGTCGGGTCGGGGGTCGGTGGGCGCAACGCTTGTGCCGCACCTGCACGACGCAGCGGCCGAGGATTCGGGTTTGGGTCTGGGTGCGAGGGGTTGGATACAGAGACACACTCGGTCCCACGGGACCCGCCGTGTCTCGGCAACTGACCTCTGGGGCCGCCGGCATTTGGAGTTGACAGCGTGTCCGCTTGACTCATCTGGGGCAGGCATGCTCTCTCGGCTTCGCTTTCCTCTGCTTGGTGGCTGGTGTGGTCCGATAGACTGTTTAAAGGCCTGAATGGCAATTCCTATGCACCGATACTGCACCAGAGACAAGTATCCACCATGGTGCATAAGTCATTTTTAAACAAAATTGAGTATTGATTAATGTGTTTTTATCAGAAGAATTCTTGAAGAAGTGTGCCGTCGAAAGAAAAGGAATGGTCAACTTTTATAGGGTACACAATGGAAACACAAAAATACAAACAGAAAGTTGGTTAAACTTGCCATTTGATACAACCGTGATTTATTAGTTTTAATGTCTGTATCTAATATTAATATTAATAAGTATTCTTACTGTTTTAATAGAAGATGTAACGGTCTGTTTAGTACAACTTTGAGCTTTCGACGCTTGCTCTAGTAACAGCTTCAGTTGGAGAATCGATGGAGCCGTACAGAACGGCTGAAGACGAGGAACCGTACAAAACGCTCGAAGATGAGGAGCCGTTTTTCTTGGCATAGGTAAAAGGAGTCGAAGACGTTTTCAATGTACGGAGGAACTAGTTTTGAGGCTTTTGCTCTAGCTCTAGTGGAGGAGATGTCGAAGAAGTAATCGTGTTAAGTAGGAACTAATTATAAGATCTCTTCAAATCCAATCGTAGTGGTATAAACGGTTTCTTGCCCACTAAAAAAGGAAAAGCATCGACTGTTTTATGGAATACAGAGAAAACAAACTCCAAACAAGCTCAAGATCAAAGCACAGTTTTGTCGGTTTTGATATGTCCAGCTCTAGTATTAGTGAGCATACTTAATGCGACAAGTTGTAAATGAACGTAAGGACGATGCTTCTCCAAATGTAACTGAGGGAGAGAAAACGGAAGTCCAGACGAAAAGTGGCAAAAAATTGTCGACTTATGAGCATCTAATCAAAACTGGTTTTGAGATGCCATCCTGGTATTAATGAGCATACGACGTAATGTGATGGCACTAGAAGAGTGTAACGACAAGGTTTCTCCAAATACGACAGATGTGCACAAATGGTCTCTTTGCGCGCCAAAGTGCAAATTTCAAATGAGCCCATGATTACATGGAACGCCTATCCTATGGTATTATATGATTCGTTGATTTCTTCTAGTTGTAGAACATAAGATGTGTTATCATGCTACATAAGCCGCATTCAAAATGATATGTTCATCAATGTATGTACTTCCGTTGAGATTTTACTAGGAGAAATGACACCAACAAATTATATTATGATGAATATGTCAAAATGACATAAGCATGGGCATTTTGGAGAACACAGACAAAACAAAAAAGATGTGAACACGAAGGAGGGTGCATTTTGTTGGCAAACAAGCATCCAACTAAACATAAGATTCGTCGGTTTTTCTATGTAGTAGTATTCATACGCAATACGACAAGAGAAGTGTTAAGCGTAACGACAAGGTTTCTCCAAAGGAGACCACCGTAGCATAATGTACTAAGTAGAAACATTGGACGAACCAACGTTGCTTGGTAACTCTTATATGCAATGACACAACATGATATAATGATGACTTCTTCTAGTTGTGGGAATACAAGATGTCCCCTCCATACTAAATAAGCATGCTTTAAAATGTATATTGGTTAAGGTGTTTTTATTAGATTTATTACAACAAATGTGCCATCAAATAATATGCCTAAGAGGCTAAACAATGAAGCATGCCATCTTTAGACAATAATACAAAGAAATAAAGGTGAAAATAGAAAGGAATACATATTTTTTGGTTACCTACACGCGTTTAGACCATACTAGATATTTGTTAGTCCTGAGATGTCATCCATGATATTCACAACACATATGCAACAAGACTAGATATCAATCATAAAGACAAAGTTTTCCTAGAAGTGGCCACTATGGGATAATTGTTTTATTATGCATGAAAGTGTAAATGTTGGAAGAGCCCATAACTCATGTTCAACAATATTATAGGATACAATATGCGACTTTCAAAAAAACATACTACTCCGATCTCTAGTATTTGTTAGGTGATATTGGCACAACTCACAAAAATACTTTCTTGGTAGTGCAGGGATAAGGAAGCATCAACCTATTTGCAGTATAAAGAGGAAATTAGACGCAGACAGAGTGATTGAAACTAAAGTTCGGATTAGATGAAGTTTGTCACTTTTTACGACATTTGTGTTTACTCAATGTGAACATAAGCAATAGGATAAGACTATATGTAAACATGAAACATAACAATATTTTTTTTTCCAAAAGATAAGCACAGAGGGTCTAAGAAGAGTGAACGAGCACGGAACAAAAATATGCAAAATATGCAAATTTGCGAGACTCTTTGGATAACAACAAAAATACAAAAGTACATATGTAATTGAGAAGTACATATCATTTATTTGGCTCCATTTGAAACAAAGAAAAACAAGGGATTTCTTACCATTTCAAAATGTACCAAAGAAATTCATATGGATCCCTTTAGAATAATGGATTGAACTTGTAGAATTCGTATGAAATTGATGTGGGATGCCTTGTTTCCATTAAATTTTAGAGTCCAACCTCTTGGAGAGCTTCCTCCTCTTCTTCGACCCTTGTTTTTTTTTCAAGTCCCACCAAATGGTGATTCCTATTTTTTGTATTCTATTGAATTCAAAAAAGGTTCATGTATTACTAGTCTTTTTGAGAATCCTATGTTCCAAAGTGACCCTTATTACTGATTTATAAACGTGGCCAGAACTTTTTGTGGCTATGGTATAAGCATGGAACTCCCTCCGTCCCAGAATACTAGTAGTTTTGGAGTTCAAATTTTGTCCCCAAAAGATTGTCGTTCTTCTCTACTCCAAACGTAGCACCGCAGTAGTCCCAGCACCTAGGCAGTTAGGTGATCTAGCTTTTTTCTCCTTCACAGTCCATTTGTTTAATGATAAATGTTCCATGCAAGTGTGGTTTGTGAGCAATTAATGCAATCAATCAATGGTTACAACTATAGGGGTATGTAAGTCTTTGGATCAGTTCGTTGGTATTCACCCAAGTCCTAAAACGACTCTAATTGTAGGACAGAGGGAGTAGGTATTTGCAAACATCTAATGTAACAAATTGCAATCTTCTTCTTAAATATGCAATATTGGGAGAAGTTGCTTGAGTAATTTTTTTTTAGGGTCAGCACTCATGCATCGTACGTAGAAACAAGCAAGTGATTATTGTATCCTCGATCCATCTACATCTAAAGCAGATCCTTGGTTGGGCTCTTGGTCACTGTCAGGCGTCAGCTTTGGATGGTGCTGAATGTCAATCTTGTTGTACGGTTTCTACATATTGTAAGCGCATGATCGGTATTTTGTATTCTATTGAATTCAAAAATTCATTATTACTAACTCTTGAGAATCTCCATGTCAAAGTGCCCATCATCGGATTATAATCGTGGCAGATTTGTTAGTATAAGCATGGAACACTCCGTCCAGATACTGAGTTTGGAGTTCAAATTTGTCCCCAAATGTCGTCTCTCACTCCAACTACACCGCATATCCCAGCACCTAGGCAGTAGTACTGCTTTCCCTTCCACCATTTTTTAATGAATTCCATCAGTTTTCATTATCAATCAACATACAACTATGTAGTAATCTTGTCTTCTGTATCACCCAGTCCTAAACACTTAATTGTAGGACGAGGGAGAGTTTTCAAACATCTAATGTAACAAATTGCAATCTTCTTCTTAATATGCAATTGCAAGTGCAGTAATTTTTTTTTGCCACCATGCATCGACGTAAAACAAGCAAGTGATTATGTATCCTCGATCCATCTACATCTAAGCAGATCCTTGGTTGGGCTCTTGTCACTGTCAGGCGTCAGCTTGATGGTCTGAATGTCATCTTGTTGTCGGTGTTTCTACTATGTAAGCCGCGCATGATCGGACTAGTCCACAGTATTATTGCGACCTACTATAGATCTAACCTACCTAAAGCAATGCGCCAGTGAAGTGCCCATCACGATTATTGGTGGGTTTTTTAACCTGGATCCTAGTACGCGAGTGTGATTACAATATTCGCCCCCCCACCCCCCCCCCCTCCCTTGAACTGGTAGTGAACCCAATGATTAGGATTCTGCTGTGGACGATGCTTCGTCCTCGCAGATGATTTCTGGCAACTTTCCTTTTCCACAGTAGCACGTACTCCCGTGCAGACTCGCTGTTGGTTCAGATCGCGCTTCCAATCCAACCAGTGTCTGCTGATGGTAGGACTTGACCAGCGCGCTTGGATCCTTTGCTGGCTGCTGAGTAGTTCTAGCCTGAGATGCATGCGGATAGACCGTGACGTCAACTTGCCGTGCTTCAGATCGAATAGCTGAACGAAGCGGCCATCGCCATTTGTTTTTTTTATAAATTGCAATGCCCAGTTTCCCTACTGTACCAAATAGAGCAGCAGTTCACATGGATGGATGCAAATGGCTCCTTATGAAGCCAACACGGCAAGCACCGACAGTAACTGCCGCTCAGACTTCGACTTCAAACTGGAGATTTTTGCCCATAACAGAAAGCAGACCTCAACGCAACAGCGCCACCAGATTCCTGACGGTCTGTTCTCTGTTGTGTTGTGTTGCGTCCGCCGTGCTACGCGCGCGCCGCCCCGCGCGATGCCATCATCGATCGCTTAGCCCAGGAGGCCCAGGACAAAACCGGGGGTGACGCGGGCGTCCTGGCGGGCTCGCTCGAATCTGTCTCTACAGGCGACACCGCGACAGCCAGTCAGCCACCAGTTCACCACGTTCTCCCTGCGGTTGCGGCGCGCCAGTTTGGCCTGATCAGGCGTGGGGAAAGTGACGTTTTTGTTTTTGTTTCCCTGCCAATTCACCTGGAAACCTTGCTGGTCTTTTTTCTTTAATTTTTATTATAATCTAATAATGGAAAACACCGGCGTCTGGCGACACGCATCGGAGTCTAAGCCATTCATAGTAGTATATGTTGCGGCGATTCCCTTGGTTTCACTGGTTCGTCGCTGTCGGATCCCGGGCTTTAGATTGCCTGGTGACATTTCCAAACCGGGCAACAGTGACGCGTGGAAGAGTTCCATCTGTTGACCGAAGAGGAGATGGAAACAGATGGATCAGAGATGTGTGCTAGGATCTGTTGTTGCCAGCTTGCTTGTGTGCTGAAACCTGAAGGGTCGTCCAAGGAAGAAATTTTGCCATATGTATTGTCTTGTGTCTCTCTACTTGCGTTAATGTTTTTGCCACACGCATACCTTAACTCCTCTAATTTATAAATATAAGTAACTAATATAAATTATATAAATCTTTAAAGTATTGTTAAAAAGACCTTTTAGTATTAAGATATATATACTTTATTAAAAAAATCACGTCTAATGGAGGCACCAAAGCGTAGCACGACATCTTGCTGCGACTGTATATAGGAATAGCGAATCAGTATGTTACACAAGTTAAGCATCTAATGCTGACTCCATTTATCAAGACAAGGTGTATTTAAGAAAATCTTCAAACGTAGTTTTGGACCATTGTTTCTTCAATATATTGACATCTGCAACAAACTTGAAGACTATTTTAATAGAAGATCAAAAATAATATCGCATTGATATAAATATTGAAAATATTTTTTTATTGTTTTCATTTTCATTTTTTAACATAATAATGCCGGAGCTATATCTGTAGTGGTCCCATGATGGCAATCAAGTAGGAGTATTGAGATACTCCTTCCATCTTTACAAAAGATATACAATTCTAGCTATATCTTTAACTAATTTTATTATACATAAAAAGATACAAATATCCATGATACCAAATGCTTCAAAATATCATTAAATTATTCATGGAATATATTTTCATAGTATACCTATCTAGAGTCATAAATATTGATATTATTTTTTTTATCTATTTAATTAAACTTAAGATTGTTTGATTTAGACCGAATCAAGAATTACATCTCTTTTAAGAGAGAGGTTAGTAGGGCAAATTGATTTAGAGATCTCACAAAGGATTCACAATAAATCAACATTACTCCCTTCATCCCAAATTATAAGTTATTATAAAAAACATGGAGAGCCAAAGTATCTCAAGTTTGATCAAAATTATATGATAACTAAGTGGATACCCCGCGCCTTGCTGCGGGTATTCCAAAGCCATGGCGAGCCACGGGCCAACCACAACGACTGGGGAGGTGACCGATCTTCGGTGTAGCCTCGTTAGATGGTCATTGTAAACTTTAGTGGTTTCGAAGCATTTCACCCGAGATCTCACTCAACCGAACTCTCTCCTAATATACCGGAGGGGCATCTCCCCTACCAGGAGTTATAAAAGTTATGTGTATGGATCATTCAAGCGTTTTGAAGGACCTCATAAAATCCATGTGATATGCAGTATTGCCACATTTTTCTCAGAAACACTGGTTTCGGGTATTTCAAAGCCACGACGGGCCACGGGCTAACTACGGCGGCCGGTGGAGTGACCGGCTTTCGGTGGAGCCTAGTTAGAGGGTCCTCGTAAACCTTAGTGTTTTTGAAGCATTTCACCCCGAGGTTTCACTCAAATGAACCATCTTCCCATAATATACCCGAGGGACATCTCCCCTCTCAAGAATTCTGGTAGTTTTGTGTATGGTTCCTTGAGGCATTTTGGAGGACCTCAGAAAATCCATGTGATATGCAGTTTTACCACATTTTTCTCAGAAACACTAGTTTCGGCCATGGAGGTGCACGAGAGAGTTATCGAAATATATCTTATCGAAATATATCCATGTGAGGTCTTGTTTTGAAGAGTTTCTTGCGAGGAATACCATGGTGCAATTGGATTTTAATTATGATACTTGGTTTAGGTGCTATGGCTTTTTTCCTATTTTAAAATAAAATAGCTAGCGGAGAGATAAATGAGGGTTAGTGGGCTGATGACATCACCTGATGTAAGATGACATCACTTTTAGTAAATACTCGAATCTGATTGGAGGGAGCCCTCTGAGTGGATCTTTGCAATATAGGAGTAGTAGATATAATAATATTTATGATGCAAGCTGATTATTATAAGATTCTTCATCAATTATATTTATAGTATAACTATTTGATGTCATAAGTTTTTATAATGTTCTCTATCTTGTTCAAACTTGAGATGCTTTGACTTTCTAAGATCCTTGGATTAATTTTTTTTGAATAATTAGTAGCATCTCTGCTATGTCATATAAGAAGAAGATCAACCTAAAGTTTTACAGAGTCTTATTACATTAAAAACTAGAAAACACAAGTATTGAAAACATATAAACTCCATTAGCGAACTACCAGACGCCTGCAAGCCTGCACGAGCAGCCCCAACTCTTCCTTGATTAGTCCAAACACATGAGTGGGAGTTCTTTTCGCTTCTTGAAAAGTCCTTCGATTGTACATAAGGATTGTCGATGTTGTTTTGTTGTTGATTATAAGATTCTCCCTCGAGAGCGTTCTCCCTTAATATGATTTATTTAATTTTGGGATAGAGAGAGTAGCAATTTGATTCTAGCATTTGAGAGAGTAGCGCGCGGGGTAATTGCCAAGCGAAATGCAGTTTGATATATATGTCAAATATCATCTTGTGTTTGCCAAGTTAACAAAAATGACAAACTCATTTGTCAAACCGTTGAATATGAGGTTTTAAATTTTTTTTACAAAAGCAAGAATATCAAACTCATTTACAAAATCGTTGGAGATGTATTTATTTGTTTCTTTTTTCGAAGCTGTGGGTTTCCATCTGAGTACCACTCCATAAAAAACGCACATATGCGGATCAAATCAATCGACGTACCCGGGCGCCATACACTCCTAGTAGAATACAGTCCTTTATTTATATTCCTCCCTTTGCAGATCAATACTAGCTACGTACAAGAATGCATCTCGATCATCCTGCCTCTCTGCCATGGAGAAACCGAGGCGTGACCTAAACCATATTCTGTGACATCCATGTCCTGGACGATCCGACCACGTTTGATGATGATTACTACAAAAAAAATGCCGTGTTGCCGTGTTGCGGCGATTCAATTTCACCATGTGCGCACATCAATCAATTAAACAATAAAAATTCAATCCAGCAGTAACGCGCCGCGGCATAGTGCAAAAGAGGGCAAAGGTGAGGAGGCGAGTGATCTATCAAGCGAGAGTACCAATAGAAGCTCATCGAGGCGGCGGCGATTTTATTTACTATGGGAAATCTTTGAAACATCTGACGTGAAAACGCATTGGAAGTTCCTAGTTGAACAATTCACCATTTTTATTTTTTTTGCCTCGTAAATTGCTTTCACAGATAGCGCAAGCCACATCCACGTACAAAACTGTTTTCGGCGGCCCGGCGCGCGCGACTTCGTTACAAACTGGCCATGCATTGTTGTCCGTTGTTGTCCGTTAGCGACTAGCCGACTACAATCAGGCTGCCAAATCGCATTCATCTAATTAACGATCGACGATTCGATTCACCCAATGATAATGATTGGCAAGGTTTTTTTTTTTTAAAAAAGAGAGAAATCAGTGGAACAAAATGTCATCTCGGAGAGTAACACGTTACACGTACACGTCCCATGCGCGTCCAAGCCGGCCACCAACTATAGAAAGCCATCTGGCCGAGTCCGTTGACCCGGCACGAGGCCCGTGATTTTGGCCCGGCCCAAGCATGGCACGGGCCCGGTGCCAACAGGCTCGGGCTAGCCCGGCACGTTTAGCAGGTCGTGCCTGGCACGTGGGCCAGCACGGCCCCGCACGGTTAAAATGGGAGGCCCGGTGGGAGGCCCGTTCAGCTGCACAACGGCCTCCCTCCCCCGCTCCCGTATATAAACGGGAGGTACGGGGCTCCGAGTCCCACCCTAACCCTAATCCCCATTCCCCACTCAACGTCGCGGCGCCGCTCTCGCTCTCGGGTCTCGCCGCCTCGGCTATAGCGCTCTCGGTTCTCGTCGACTCGCCGTCGCCTCGCCTCGCCGTTCTTCCCCGACGCCGGTGTCTTCGATCCTTCTTCCTCTGAGTCCTCTCTCCCTCTCTCTAACCTTTACCTTCCCCTACTCCGTCTCTGCACTATGTGAGCCAGTCACATCCGTGTTCCCTTTCGTCCCTCCTTCGCTTATCGTCGTCGTTTCTAATCGGTGTCTTTCTTTGGGTGGCCCTCTGCGGCTCTGCTTCTCCGGCGCCGGGCTCCGGTTGCATAGCTACCTAACCCTAACCCTAACTCTAGATCTGGATCTGAGACTAACCCTTTGTCCATCTTTTTGCTTTCCTATGCACAGGTCGGTAGACGACGCCTCGTCCTCTTCCTCTCCCTTAGACCGGGACCTGGCGAGGCGGCCACCGCAACCGTCGAGGAATGGTGCTGGAGAACGGTCGTCTGCGTTCACAGTTGCCATGGCTGAACGGGATGATGACGAAATTGTCTATCCGCTCACCAACAACGATGACTTGATCGCGGCAGGGCTGATACCCGAGGATGACGACGACGTCCGTGATGACGCTGCTGCGTTGTTGGGCATCGATGTCGGCTCTGCTCCGATTCCCATCGATTTGGACGGCAGCGACGGTGCTGGAGGGGCCTCGCCGACAGGCACGATCGGCTCTAACAACACTTGTACTACCTCATCTGTTGGTGTTGGTAAGGTTGGTAAGCGTAAATCAGGTGTTTGGATTGATTTTGATGAGGTGTTTGAGAAGGTAAATGGTACTGATGTTCGAGTTGCTGCTATCTGTAAAATGTTTAAGGGTAAGTTGTATGCTAGATCAGCTGCTAGCACTGGTCATTTGATTAGGCACCAAAGTTCTTGTAAGAAAAAGGTTGATCATGCTGCTAGGGTTCAGTCAAGGCTTACTTTTAATCCTGATGGTTCTGTTCACAACTGGGACTACAACCCTGCTTTTGCTTGGTCTCAGTTGTGTCGGTTGATTGCTAGACTTGATCTACCATTAGGTATAGGAGAGACACGGGCCTGGGAGGACTACATTGTGAGTGCCCATAACCCTAGATTTGCCAAGGTCTCTAGACAGACCACCACAAGAGATCTTGCTAAACTTTTTGTTGAACGCCGTGATGTGCTTAAGAGTTCTGTTTTATCTGCTGCATCATATTTTGCATTGACTTCTGACATATGGTCTGGCAATGTTAAGGAAGACTACATTAGTGTTGTTGCACATTATGTGAATGCTAATTGGGAGTTACAAAAAGGGTTATTGGTCTTAGGTTGATTGAGGTAAAGCATTCTGGTGAAAATATTGCTGAAAGAGTAGCTGGTATAGTAGAGGAGTATTATCTAATTGACAAGGTTTTCTCTGTCACTTTAGATAATGCCTCTTCTAATGCTAAGGCTATGGATACATTGATTCCTATGTTTGCTGGTTACTTAGGTCCTGATGCTATACCTGTTCCTTTGGTTCCTAATGCTTCATTTGTTACTGATAGCCGAAACTATAATCTTACTCATCAACGTTGTGTTTGTCATATCATAAATCTCATAGTAAAATCTGGATTAAAGAGAATGAAACCTTTCTTGGAAGATTTTAGAACTGCAATTAACTATCTAAATTCCTCTAATCAAAGAATTGCTTTGTTTAAAGAGTACTGTAAGGCTAAGGGTGCTAGGCCTATAAAGTTTGGCTTGGATATGGATGTTAGATGGAATTCTACCTACCTGATGCTTAAACATTTGGTTCCATATAAGTCTGTCTTCTCTGTATTTATTAATTCACATTGTGGATCACAATTGTTGACTAGAGAGCATTGATATATTGTTGAGAGGATATTGGAGTTCTTGGAACTTTTTTATGACTCTATTGTTGTTTTATCTGGTGTGTATTACCCAACCAGTCCACTTATTCTCTACCATATTTTAGAAATTGCATCTCATTTGAAAACATGTGAGAGTTATCTAAATTTTAGAGCTATTGTGTTTCCTATGCAACTTAAATTTCTTAAGTACTGGAATGATATCCCTATATTATATTCATTTGCATTCATTCTAGATCCTAAAGCTAAGATGGGAGGTTTTTATAGTATGCTACAATTAATTGGTGAATGCACTGGTACTGATTATAGTTCATACTATGCTGATGTCAAAACTGAATTGGATAAACTGTTTGCTAAGTATGAGAGTAAGTTTGGTGTAGCTAGGTCCCAGAGAGTTACACAACCATCAAATCAGTCAGGTAAGAGGAAATGAGCATGGGGAAGAATATTTGGAGGCCAGGAAACAGGTGTTGTTGGTCTTGCATCTATCTCTGCCCCCTCTTCATCATCTGGTTCATCTATTTGTGAGCTCTCAGCCTATTTAGACAGTGACAATGCCACTTCTTATGAGAATGATTTTGATATCCTTCTTTGGTGGCGTGACCACAAACTAACTTATCCAGTACTGTCTATAATGGCTAGAGATATAATGTTTGTTCCAGTTTCTACTATCTCTTCAAAGTCTTGTTTTAGTTTGACTGGCAGGATAATTGAGGAGCGAAGACGGCGGTTGTTACCTGGAACTGTGGAGATGCTTACCCTTATCAAAGACTGGGAGCTGGGAGAGAAAAGAGAGCAGCATGCTGTTGAGAACCAAGAGCTTGAAGAGTCCTTCAAAAGCTTGTATCTTGATGAAGATGAAGGTGGTGGTACTGGTGGTGTTGCTGGTAATGAGAGCTGTCCTGGTGGAGGTGCTGTTGTTGGTGGGAGGAGTGGTACTGGTGCTTCTGCTACTTAGTGAGTGACTGAGTGAGTTAGTGACAGTAAGTGAGTTGGGAGTTTGAGAGTTGAGACTCTTTAGATTGTGAACTGTGAGAATGATTTGTGAACTATGGTTTGTAATATTTTAAGAGCTGGTTGCACTCTTTTTTTCTTTCTAGGGTTTCTCACAAGGGTGAGTTTTACCTAGAAATGTTTTTAATGATGTAGCATTGCACAAAACAGCTCCTTTTGATCAACATTTTCTTAAAATCTTTTCTCCTTATGTTTGTGTATGTGAGTCTGTCAAAGTTATTAAATTTAACTAACTTGTAAAGCTGTGAATGTGATGAATTTTTATATCTTTTGAAAATTGTGAGTCTGTGAATGTGACTTGTGAATTTCTTGATCTGTAACCTTTCTTATAATTTTTTTTATCTGAGAGACCAGGACTCACTCCTGTTGGAGTTTTTTTGGCCGGGCTACGCGCTGACACGGCACGTGAGGCACGGCACGTAAAACGGCCCATAATGCCGTGCCTGGGCCGAGGGGCGGGCACGTGGGCCAAGCAGGCACGACACGTGCCGTGCCGTGCTTTAACGGGCCCGTGCCGGGCCGGCCCGATGGCCATCTATGCCACCAACCAATTTAATTAAGGTTCCAGTTAGGTTAACGTGGTCGCTGTACGTCACCAGCGAACCATCTTTGCTTGGTTCCTCAACAGCCAAATTAATCTGCTGTCGTAGGGAACTGCGATTGCAACTTGGCGACTCGCTATGACCAAAGAGAGAATCAGGAATTTACCGCCGTCCCTCGGTTGTTACCACGACACGACGCCGGCTGTTTGTGTGCGCGCGCGGCGAGGCCGGACGCGTTGGCGCCTACTCCTACTTTGCATTGCGCGGCGGCACAGTAAACAAAGTGGCGGCGATTGCTAGTCGCAGTGACAAATTCCGTCGCCTCTACGCAGCAGCAGCCAGCAGGAGCAGAGTAGCGAAGCCGTTGGCAGCTTCCGAGGCGTCCGCCCGTGGCACCAATCATTCCCAAAGATACACCGTACGCTTCCTTGCTTCTCTGGGCAAAGTTTCGAATGCCCAAGTACTCTACACTCACTACTACTAGTACACTCCGGTTCTTTATGGATCCCCGTGCTTATGCTTATTACAGGTCTTTGCTAATGAGAGCGAGATCAGATTTGTGTTGTTAAAAGCGCCAGGGGTTAGTAACATGATGGCCTGCATGCTTTCACGAATCCTGAATGCCTGCCTGCCCTATCGAGTATCGACCGACACCGTCGTTCGTCAAGATTTGCCTCGGAAATGTGGACGCCATGCATCTGAAAGCAGATACGCAAGTACGGAGTACTAAATCATGCTAAGTATGTACTTACTACTGTTGTGTTCATGAGTGATTATCATTACCAGATATTCAGATCATGCATGGATTCACACGGCTAATAAGGACCCGATCTATTCTCGAGCTTCACTCCCACCTGGGATGGGCAGGGCCAGCCACACCTACTGCGGCGCCTCCTCGACCATAGTCCTTCGGCGAGCACCCCCAAATGCGTGTCACTTCGCGCAGATATGCATGGGTTCACGTGTGGTGTGCGACGCCACGGAGCGGGGCGCCCCTGTTGCTGCGGCGTGAGCATCATCTAAACACGTGATCGAGATCGAGGGGCGCCCGTTGATCTTTCGTCGCTGTACCAACGACATGAGTCGCGAGGGAGACGGAATTATCAGGCAAGGTGAGGCGCGTGCCGACACGGAAATGCCATGATGAATTCGTACGCCCGTTCCCTGGCTTCTTCTGGAGACATCTCTCTCGGCTGGGTCAAGTTTTCGAAACAGCGAAACTTTCACGGAAGTCGGAAGTGGATGGAGGTCGACTGGCGTCGTCCGGCCCATGATTGCGTGCATGCTGTTGCTGGGCCCAACAACACAAACGGACAGGGAAACACAACTGCTTGGGCTTTGCTAATGGTAACTACTCTAGTCAAAACTTGACATTCCAGTTTTCAGTCAAAACCTCTCTGAATTAGCTAGAAAATTAGTTTTTTTGGCTGACTTTGCTCACGGAAGATTTTAGCTGAGGATATGACTTCACATCAGCCACAAAGAAGGTAAATCTATAGTTCGGAGAGGTTATAAAATATATCTATAAAAGTTTCAGAAAAATTGTGCAATTAAAAATCCCAAATGTGATCTGTTCTTAGAAATAGAATCAAGTATGATCACTTGTTAAACAAGAAACAACTACACTCGTATCTATTTTCGGTGCGGAGTTGTCACTAAATAGGATCAAGTACTCAAAGTCATTTGAATTCCTACATAGTCTGTGTCCTCAACAATCTATATCTATCTATCTATACCTAATAATAATAAAGAGGCAAAATTTCAGCCTATTTTTTGATTTGAAATTTTTTTCGTTTGTCCGGCCCATCCATTCGCTGCATTTGCGGCCCAATCCATTGCACTGCCAGCCCACTCAGCCGGCGACCGGCCCAGTCATCCACCACGAAAAACAAAAAATTAATCTGTCAAGCACAGAATTTGAACTGTAACCTGTGCCCTCACATCATCATGACATACAACCCGCTTTTATGAAAATTTTGGAACTTATATTTATTTATTGTTGTAACCGCATTAAACTTTTCAAATAGTAACAACCTTAAGGTAGGCAAGGCAAATAAATTTATCTTGCTTTACTTACCAGACAATGGTTTTCGTTCGGACTTATACAAACTTGAATAACACTTATCTAACTTGATGCGTAGTTCAATTTCAAAACATATTACATAGTGTATGTGACTCGGACTAAAAAAATAAAAGTTTGAATAACTCTTCTCTAACATGATACAAAGTTTGTTCCAAAATCTTTTGGTCGTATATGTTATCGGATTCGGAAACCACCAGACTTCAAATTCTATTTTAGGCTCACGACGGAGATAAATATATTATATTTTTTGTGACTGATTTCACTAATGTCCTCATATTTTCATTAACATTCGATATTTTTCCCGTTGCAACGCACGGACACGTTTGCTAGTATATACTAATTATAATATATAACAAGAACAACATCTAACAAATAAATGCCTAAAGAGACCATACACGGTTTAAACAATCCAAACTAGGTTTTTATAAAAAAAAAATCCAAGCTAGGCACCCATAAAATATAACACTAATTGAGAAAAAAAATTGAAACATTTTTGTATCTTGAAGAGCTAAAAATTTATATGAATTTTCTAATATTAAATAAGATTTGTGATTTTACAAACCTAAATCTTCTAGAAATATATTTAGATAAATTTTTTAAAAATATTTAGACATTTTCTGATGAATCTATTTGACCTCATAATTTAGTCCGATTAACCGCTCTCACTGGTGACATGGTGCCACGTCAGCCAAAACTATTTCCAAAATTGTTTGGGAACAAAATTAGACAATTTTTTTTTAGAAAAAGAGAAGCACAGATAGTTTTGTTAATTATATCTTGCTAAAAGTTACGGAGGTTAAATATACCTTTTCTTGTTGGGATTCTTTTAATTTGGACGAATTAGAATCTCCTTAATGGATTAGGCTATTTGAGTTGGAATCTGACATTTCACGACTATAATTTTCTTTCTTGTATGTGTAGGGTCGAGATGACGGACTAGAGGGGATGAATAGTCTTTTCTAAAACTTAACCGTCACGGCTAACCGAAACTATTGCGGAATTAAAATCATCGGTCTAGCCAAGACTACACCCTCTATCTATTACTTTAGCACCTAACAAAGATGTCTATTATGCTAATTAAGGTGTCGAGCTAGGAGACTCACCTACACAAGTCTAGGTTGTAAGGTCACACAAACCTAAACAACTAGTACTCTAAACAAACCGGGGAGCTCCTACACATACTAGGAAGCAAAGCACAAAACACCTAAGCTCACTAGCAATGCTCTCTAGCAAGACTACACAAGTCAACTAGAGAGCTCAACTTACTTAGCTACACAAACTAAGTAATGTGACTAACAAGGCTACACAAGCCAATTAGCCACTCAAGAGCTACTTCTATGCTACACAAGCTAGAAGCTAACTAGGCAAGCTACACAAGCCAAACTAGTTACAAGAGCAACAACTACTCACTAGCACAAGTATATGAAAGTAAATACAAGCTAGTGATTTGGAGAATGCAAATCACCGAGAAGATGTACAAGGTTGACACGGTGATTTTTCTCCTGAGGTTCACATGGTCGCCACCAAGCTAGTCCCCGTTGTGTCGACCACACACTTGGTGATTCGGTGGCTAATAGGCGTTCACAAGCCTAGCCCACTAACTCGGGCGCCGCAAGAATCCACCCACAAGTGAGGGTAGCTCAATGATACGCTCAACTAGAGTTGCTCTTCGCGATCCTCGCGAGGCGAGCACAATACCCCTCACAAAGCTTTCTCCGGAGCCACGCACAAGCTTCTTGCGTGCTTCGACGGAGCCACAATCACCAAGCCATCTAGGAGGTGGCAACCTCCAAGAGTAACAAGCACCACCGGCTTGCAACACGATCACCTAGTGCCACTCAATGCAAACTCGCAATGCAACACACTAGAATCGCTCTCTCACACAATCGATGATCACTATCAAGTGTATGTGAGTTAGAGGGCTCCCAAGCACACCAACACAAGCCACAAAGGCCTAGGGTGCTCAGCAACCGGCCAAGGGCAGCCACCATGTCTATTTATAGAGAGGGGAAAGAAACTAGCCGTTTTCCCCTTCACTGCATACGTCCGGACGCTCCCAACACTTGGGTCCGGATCATTCCCCATGCGTCTGGACCACCTAGCCGTTTGAATCGAGCCGTCGGCGCGCTTTTCTCAGCTGAAAACACCTCCGGACGCTAGCTACAGTGAAGGTCCGGACCATTAAACCGAGCGTCCGGACTCTACACAGAGAGCTCCCGAGAGAGAAAAATACTCCGGACACTGTCCGGACCTCATAGGCCAGCTAGGGCATTCCCGAGAGCATTTTCGCAGCTCCGGACGCTACGGTCCGGACCATTGCCCACGCGTCCGGACCTGCGCAGTCCGCACTAAAACACTCATATCTCTTAGCTCCGAACTCCGATTTCGATGATCTTGAACTTTTTGAAAAGCTAACTCAGAGGCCTACACAACCCTCAAGTCTATTTGATCCATATAACAATGAATCAAAGCAGTATTTTATTCCAAGATCCATTCTAGTGTTAGGAGCATACCGAAAAACATTTTTCTTTTCTCCGAGTTGAATCAATTCAACTCCAACACCTTCTCCTTTGTAAATGTGCCAACACCACCAAGTGTACATCACCATGTGCATGTGTGTTAGCATTTTCATAATAATTTTCAAAGGATTTTCACTTGCTTCTCACCGCGCCACTCGATCCTAATTCATCGCAAAGTTAGATCGCTCACGGTGGCACTAGATAACCGATATGCAAACAAGTTTGCCCCTCTTAATAGTACGACTATCTATCCTAAACCTGGTCATATACTTCTCTACACACCTATGACCGGTGAAATGAAATGCCCTATGGTTATACCTTTGCCTTGCGCATTCCATTCCATCTCCTTCTCCAATGTTGATGCAACACATGCACCAACCTATCACCAAATGATATGATCCACTTCATATCATCACGTGACCGTATTGGTTCATCGATCTTGACCTCACTTGCTCTTCACCGTTGCGTTGGTCCATCGGCGCCAAGCATCACCCGCTTGCCCTTCACACTTGCAACCGGTCCATCAAGCCAAGCCTCATCTTGATCTTCTCCACCTTGATCACATGACTCCATGTCATGTCTCATGTGCAATAAGCTCCTTCATCACACAATCATATGTGAACTAATCTCCTGTGTATATATCACTTGAACACATATTAGTTCACCTAAGTTGTCACTCAATTACCAAAATCACACAAGGACCTTTCAATCTCTCCCTTTTTGGTAATTGATGACAACTCTACAAAGATATGGAAATTAAGATTTTTTTGACATTATGCCATTTATCCAACATTTAAGCTCTATACCAAGATTTGGATAAATGTCACAAGATCCGACTTGGTAGTGATAGCTCCCCCTACATGTGTGCTCAACAAGATTAGGTTTAAGCCTTGCACACATGCATAAATAGGAATTTTTGGAAGTGCTAACACTATTAAATGATGCTAAGGGATATATAGGATAAACCTTTGAAGATACCCATGTAGTTGCACTTTGAAGTTCATCCTTAGCACCACCATGGTTAGCTAGATAGCATCAAAAACACTAGAAACCTCGTGAGATCAACATTATAAGCAAGGTTTCTAGATACCACTTATTAGATCAACTATCTAGCTTACCAACCTATGCATGCTAGTTTATCAAGTTGTCATTCAAATCCTATAACTAGCATACACCACACAAGCATGCATATAAAGATAAGACTTATGCAATACGAAAACAAGCACATGAATATGCACATATCAAATGCAATCAATCAAGTTCATGAGCTTGCTCCCCCTACTTGTGTGTATCTCTTAGTCCAAGACTTTGATCCTTTGATCTTGTTCCCTTGTCCATGTCCATGTCTCTTTCCTTAGCGCATGTCCATTCACTAATATATCTTTGTTCACTAATCTCTCCCCCTTTGTCATCAATTTACATAAAAGGTATGCTCATATTGATGCAAAGGTTGCACTAGGATAGATGGTTGATACTTTTTGATGGACACTAACACATTTGTATTGGAATGACTCTATGTGTAGGATCATTGACCATTATACCAATGAGTAGGACAACTCCCTTTTGGTCAAAACAATTGTCATCCAAATAATCTTTGCAAGTAAGAGAACTTTGATTTGATCATTTAAAGTTGAGGATCACTTTGTTAGCTTGTATGATATCACTTGTGAGATTACCACTTGTAGAATTATTTGAATTAACTCAATGTGGATCATCACAAGTATGCTAGAACTAGACATCTTTTGCAAGTACCAATATGAAAGTTGATACTCTTTGAAAGATTAGCATAAGTCTAGATACCATTTGTAGGTTACATCTTGATATCCATTTGCATAGTTGTCTTATGCTTGAACTAGATTCATCTTCATGAGCTTCTATGTTGGACTTGAACTAATATGAATGGCATGAGCTTCCAAGTCCGGTTTAAATCCTCTCTAAGCTTGTTCACACGCATTGAGCGGTTATCTTATAGAGGTTGTACTTGTCACTTGATTGCAGTCCAAAATAGATCAAGTACTTGGGTTTACTAGCTCATGAACAAACTTATATACTACCACTAGATCAAACAACTCAATCAAGCTATAGTGGTAGGCTATAAGCATAAAATTCATTTGATTTTCAATGAATGATCACTATGTATGACTATATGCACTAAACATGTCCTAGAGCAATATGTATGCATATGTCATCAAACAATTTCACCTTTGCTATGTTGGAGTAGAGGATAGTTATATAGATTTCATCTCTAATTAGCAATGTGAATTCCAATTAAGAGCATGGTGAAGACCAATGAATATCACTTGAAATATTAATCTTCACCCTATGTTTTGAGTCCCACTAATGATCAAGTGCACTTTCTTGTTGTGGTTGACTTGCTTCTTTCTTGATCTTTGCTTGCATGAGAGAATACCAAATGATGTACCACTTGTAGAAGGTGATACCACTTGAAAGTTAAGATCATGAATCTCTCTTGGTGTTGCTTGCTTTCTTTTGATCAATCCTATTGATAGCTTTCAACTAAGCATCTCCAAATGATTCCTAGATCACCACTTTCATGTTAGCCTTCCAACTAACGTCCTTGGTTTACCTACAAAAGGCGGCAAGCCCCTACAAAAGGGAGAAGTGACATTTCTCTATGAATCATCCATGATACTCACTTGAAATGACCTTGTTTGATTGATCTTCATCTTGAGTACTAAATATGTGCCAAATACACTCCACAATCAAATGGCCTTGTACTCATTGCTAACATAGGTACCTCAATCACTTATAAGCATGATTCCAACTTGAGGACCTTTCAAACTAAGTGACTCTAAATCAATAAGCATGATTTCACTAATGAGTAACATAGGTGCTCATTGCTAACATAGGTACCTCAATCACTTATAACATAGGTATCTCAATCACTTATAAGCATGATTCCGCAGTCGGGGCTGCCTTGCTTGCTTAGGGGCTAAGCTAAGCACGCACGCTGCCGCGTTCGTGCACACGCACACAGCAGCGCACAAATTAAAGGGAGCAGCAGGCCCACCTTCCGGGAGCCGCTCCGCTGCTGCTAGCCGCGAGGTCGAGCGCGCCCCGACAGGGAGAGGCGGGGTTTTTTTTTCCTTTCCCCGTTCCATGGTGTGCGATGCGATTAACAAAGTCGCAACTTGCCCGGCCCCGGGTGGTGGTGGGCTTAGAATCTAGTGCATGCACGCGTCACCGCGCAAAAAAGTGCCGCATTATTATGCAAGGAAAGGCCGCCCCCGCGCGCGCGAGTCCCCGACCCGCGTTCCCGGCCGGCCCAAAGGCGCCGCCGATCGAGATCCACCCCGCGCGAAGGGGGTTGGGGACTGGGGTTGGTCTCCGTCGTCGCCACGCCCACGATCGACCGACCGACCAACCAACCGAGCCGGACCCGGGTCGCGCCCTCCACTCGTGGTGGTGGTGTGGTGGGAGTCGACGATCCACCGGTGCGGTCCGGGCGGGCGAGGGCCGAGGCGACTGGCGAGCGACGCAACGCAGTATCCGGTGGTAGCGGAGGAAGGAGGTGGCTTAAATTGAATTAAAGCGGGGCAGCACGACGACGGCATGTGTATCGCGGCGCGATCGTGCTTTTGGCTGAAGCGGGGCCTGCTTTTTGTACGTTGTCGTCGCAACCTTTGCAAAGCAACGCACGATCGGCGAGCTCGCTCTCCATCCCATGGAATGGATGGGGTCAAACTTCCTCTCTCACTCAGTCACAAGCGAATGTCAGCGTCGCGTACTCGCGTGTGGCGCGCGGGTGCGGCCAGCGTCTCCAATCCATCAGTGGACTGTTCCGTACACTACGGTAGTGGCCTTGCGGGCGGAGGCGCGCGTGTTAATATAATATAATAAATTTCAAGCTGATGTACGAGGATCTGCTTTGCGCCTACGTTGACAGCGACTTGGATAGCCTGCGCAGAACGATCGAGGCTGCTGTATACTCCCTCCCTCCCTCACAAGATAATTATTGTGTTTTTCTATATAGTATGATTAACTTGATTTATAAAAAAATATGTATAACATTTATATTTATAAATATTTTCATTATAAAAAATGATCTATCTAATAATATAGTTGTATATCATATTAGTATTTTTTTAATTATAATACAATGTATTTAGTTGGCTGTAGGGGCCGATGCGGTTGCACAGGGATGAATGTAGGATGAAAGTGGCGGATCCACACTTCAGTGTCATAAGCTAAACATGTTACATTCCCTCACGTAGATAACCAAACAACCAGTTAGATTTTGTTTGGATGTGCATATATCTTCCTTAAACTACATGTGTTGAAGTGTATTTGAACTAATATACACTCTAATACACTCCAATTTATATGGTTTGAGGTCAATACACGCGCATCAAAAAACAAGGCCTTAGTGTTTTATTTTTCTTCCGTAGATATAATCCCATGAAAACGTTTCCACCCAATCTACGCCCGCCCCCGCCAGGATATACACATTCTCGGTGACCGAGTGATCTCTTGGATCGGTGGTGACGTGACAGCTATGCTTGTGCCGCTGTGCGTGGGCCGTGGGGTCTCCTGGCCAGGGGGTCCGGCAGATCGGGCTTTACCTGTGCGGCTGGGCCCCTTGGAGATTCGCGCTCGTACTAGGGGACGTCCACGACCACGTGTGACGGATATGGAGGATATAATTGCACCCCGAGTGTCAATTCGTGGGCCGGGGGTCGGGTCAGAGGTGAGACGGCCTTTTGTCACGAGCGAGCCTGTCGGTAGATCGGGCCGGCCGATCCTCCGTCGTACGATCGCATCGCAGCGCAGCTAGCTAGGGACAGCGGCCACTCAACCTCTGATCTGATTGATTCTCTCAAAGCTGGCTCGGAGGGCGAAAACGATTGTTCACCGGGGAGGAGGAAAGAAACGACGGTGAGTGATGGGTGGGGTGGGTGGGAGCAGCAGGTGGAGTGCTAGTGGAATGGCCTTGTGCAGTGCCTGCCGAAGGACCGAGAACGACGACCAGAGGGGGTGAATGAGAGCCTCAAATTTCTCTCAAAATATTCGGGCCACTCTTAAAAAAAAATCAAACCCAGTTGTTGGGTGCTCAACCTCCCCCGAGCAACGCGAACGGAGATTCAGACGAAATCGGAGAAATGAGAGCTCACCGGCAGTGGAGGAAAACTCACCAGAAACTCCAAAGACCAAGTTCTCAACCTCTATGGAAAAGAGGCAAGAACCTAGGCAAAACGGACGAAAACAGCAAACCAACAGAGGCTCCGGACCAGTTCAGACTGGACCACCGGACCAGTGACGAGTGGTCCTGTGGCTGGTCCGACGCTCTCACCAGCCGGGATCAAAACGAGTAGAGAGCGCCCGACCTCCGGACGACCTGCTCCGGACTAGTCCGACGCCACCTCCGGACCAAGAAGAGTGCTCCGGTGCTCACCTGCCACACTTCCGAAAATTATGCAGTGAGCACCCGACCACCGGATCAGACCGTCGGACGGGGCCGTCGGACTATGACGACTGGTCCGACGCTTGATGGACTCAACAGACAGAGACCACCGGACCAATGAGGTATGGTCCGGAGCCTCAAAAGCGAATGGTCCGGAGGGTGGTCCGACGCCCTTCGCTGCTTGACACGAGAAAAGTCAAGACCACCGGACCACTTGCTATGGTCCGGAGCTAGGGGAAAGTCGTCCGGAGGGTGGTCCGACGCTTATGAGCAGAGAACTGTTCTTTGCGAAAACGGAATACTCTCCGCCAAATCTTCCCAAAAACTCAACCAAATGATCACCAACAGCAACCAAACTTTGTAGGCATGATCCTAGTGCAGTTGGGGAGCTATCCCGAAGAAATCATTGCTCAATTTGGAGAGGATAAACGGGAACACTCGGATTTGGGGGAGAAAAGGCAAAATGAAGAACGCCACAAAGAAATCGCCTGATCTACGTACTCGTGAGGTTTGAGAAGAATCCCTTCGGTGCAAAGATGCTCCTCACGAATACGAACAACTTGGTTCAAACGGATTTTGCAAAGCTACTCCCTACAAAGAGAAATCATTTCGGGAAAAGGAGAGAGCAAAAGCAAAACGCGAAGAACACAAGCAAAACGGGGACACGATCAAAAAATCGAAGCCACCATGGCTTACGGAGGTTACGACCTCCGATTCCTCGCAACAAAACCAAGTTCTTACAAAGGTTGGTGGAAACAACCTAGGGATCTCATGAACTAGAGAGAGGGTAGAGAGAGAGGGTTGGGGCAAAATGATTAGGGTTCAAGAGATAGGATGAGGATACCCCTTCATCCCCTATTTAACAGGGCTTTGGCTATTTCCCAAAGACCCCCTAGATACATGAGTGAACTACCTAGCCACCTCTTCCTGCATTTTGAATGGACGGCTCCGCTTCCTGTCAGGAGTTGTCGTCGCCTCGACGTAACCTCCAGGATTCCGCCACGTGTCATCCCCGCTTCCTCGGAAGCTCCGTCCGGGTTTTGAGGCCCAAACCCGCGAAACCCGCCACCGTTAGCTTTCGGCTCAACTACCGAACCCCGAGTTTTGAGGCACAAACTTAGAAACCGTCCTCCGATGGTTTTGAGGCCCAAACCACCAAACCGCTCGACTCGTGCCGCCTCGTCCTCGCCCGGCCCAGCTCCGAGTCCCCTGAGCCTCCTGCTCGACTCGCTCGCTGATCATCTTGACTTGGCCAACACGGTGTTCCTCCATGTCTTGTCGTACTCGCCGGTGCCAAGTACTAGCCACCACAGCTAGTCCGTCAGCGCCCATGGTCCCTCAGTCCGAGCTCCGCTTCCGTCCTTCACCGCTCTCAGTCCATCGGCACGATAAGCCTCTACTTGACCTTCTCCACGCCATTGACCACTGTCACTAGGCATAGTACCTGCACACCACAAGCCGATAGACAGGCACACATTTGCTTTCGCAAAAATTAATAGTAAACCACTCAAACTAAAACGCTCAAGTATTGGACAATCACTCATCATAAAACTGAACATATATGGATACTTATCCACTATATGTTCGCACTTGCTTCTGTTGGAGGTTGGAGATCGAGCAAGTTCTTATCCGAGTTTGAGTTGAGTTGAGCCTCATGTATGTTGTGCGTGTATCTGATGAATTTTTTTAAGGTTATCAGAGTGAAACAAAATAGCACGGAAATCCAGGTATATTTTGGTGATCTGTATTGTTTGATATTGTACTGTACTGGTACAGGGGTAGGCAGACAGGTAATGTCAATCAACAGCACGTGCTGTTCGGTGTTGTAGGCTTTGGGTGCGTACACGTGCCCCGAGTAGTAGGTCCAAAAAAAAAAGAGGCAGAAAACCCACTTTTCGAAATAGTAAAATTCCGCCTTTCTTCTTTCCCTCCGGAGCCGAAGAATATGAGAGCACGCAGTTGGATTAGATCAGCTATTTACACAGAAATGATGACCAACGAATGTCTGCTGGCATGCATTATTAGCCTCTCGATATATCCAATTTAGCTCCGGCTAGTGGTTTCTGGGGAAAAAAAAGATGACCAGCAGCAGTGTGCGCCAGTGACGCGAGAACGCACGTCACTGTCCGAATCTAACTGCACTGGGACGTTGGTCGCATCTTTGCTAGCTACAACGCACAAACAGCAGAAATGGTGCATGCAGTTCGATCGGGTCCAGCTAGAGGCGGCGAGGCGCCATTGGCACACACGAAAGGCTGTATTATATATGTTTGTTCAATAGGTCCATTCCTCCAAAAGGCAATGTTGTCAAAAGGCAGGCCTCTGCTTCCATCATCTCTCAACCGCAACAGTGAAAAGCGATCGATCAACATGCACCAACAAACGAACTGAGAGGGGAAAAATTTATGCTAATTATATACTATGCTGATGAGCGAGCTGAGCTTTTGTTCATCCAATCGTTAGAAATTAGTTCGCCGTTCGAGTACGTGGGCTCTGCTTGTGTATGCATATATACAGAGCCAGTTTTAAAACGCTTGCGAAAGCTGGATTCAGTAGTGGATATATGGATGCAATCGATCTTGCTTTCAGCTGTTCCAAAGAGGAGTCAGAGGCCAAAAGTACCCCCATGATGCACTCGTTCTTTTTTTTTCGCTCCCATTTTGCTAAAAGGAATGGTGTGAGCTTTGCGCACTTCATTCAGTACCTAATACTGTGATATCACTGAACTTATCCGGATGCTCAAAAGTAACCGGGCTTGTTTAGTCGCTAAGGCGCCGAGATTTTACTGGCGCACCACAAAATTTCCAGTTTATCCCGGGCCCCCCTCCGTTTTGCATCGCTAGCTCGTCGTACTCTGACAGCTGACATGCCCATGAACGGATTCAGTGTTTTGATCGTCCAACCTGGTTTCATTGGTCCTTTAGAAAAAGAAAACACATGATTTGATGTTGCTAACCCTGACTTTAGAGTACATCGTGGTTGATATGTCAAACATATGTCGCTCTATATGAAGACCGTCAGTACAACAGCAGTCACATTACACGACCAGGCTGCTCGCCAATTCTGGAGCCTATAAGGAATTAAGGATCACAGAAAACACGTCTTCGAGATTTCCATTGGAATCTTGACTGCAGCGGAAAAGATACCCGATCGATGTGCTCCAATTCATGTGGCGCGCAGAAGAACAAAATCCTGACCACTGATAAAGCGGACCCGCCTATACGTACACTTGCAGTGGCGGAATAGTTCGTCGGCTTCATATATAATATAAGTGTTCATGCTGATATACAGTAGTGTCTAGAAATTGGATATATTCAGCATATTATCTAATGAAAAAATATTATCACCTACCTATTCGAGATAAATGAATATAAGAATGTTTTTGCCGGATAAAAGCATTGATGAAGCATTAAAGGTATAGATGGGGTGCCCTAGCTATGGTCTATGTGTATGGTACCGACTACCTAGGAGCTAGCATTTGGTATGGGCTGTGTTTAGAGGTTAAAAAGGAGATAAAAAAAAAATACTGTAGCACTTTTTCGTTTGTATTTGGCAATTAGTGTCAATCATGGACTAATTAGGCTTAAAAGATTTGTCTCGTAAAATTAAAGCAAACTGTGCAATTAATTTTTGATTTCGTCTACATTTAGTACTCCATGCATAATGCCAAATAGTTTGGTGTTTTTGTGGAAACTAAACACAATCATGGATTTGAGTGGCTCCGGCTCTTCTGATGTTCGCCATACTGTTCACGGAATCTATTTTTCTCTCTCCCTCGTACTCTCTCACTAGAGCAGTCGGAGCCACGTTTGGTTAGCTTCTCCGGCTCCGGTTCCTATACGCTACAGTGTCAGAGCCGCCGGAGCAGACAGGAGCCCTCCCAAAGATGTCCCTAGTATGGGCTGGAGTGTGGACTCGGTCTATAGGGCATCCTTCTTAGTTCTTTTCTTTTTATATGCTTCTTCTGTTCTAAATTACAATTCATTTTAACTTTCTTCGATGTCGAAGCATCTTAAGTTTAATCAAAATTACAAGAGAATCAATCAAAATTACAAGAGAATTATAAAAAATATAGACATACTATAAATATATAGCTAATGAAAATCTAATGATATTTATTTTGTATCATAAATGTTATTATTTTATTATATAAGTTCATTGATGTTTTAACTCTAAAAAATTAGAATGACTTATAATCTGAGACTGAGGGAGAATCAGACCATAATTATTACAGAATACAATAGCTTAAATCGAAATTGTCACATACACACACAAAAAGAAAGAAACTTAGTTTGTAAGCCTAAAGACATAAGACCATCCATGTGAGGCGAAGAAGGTCATTGCCGCAGACTCCAATATGTGACAAGTAGAGATGATGTGTTCTGTCTTGTCATCACAACGCTGCAATTGACTTCAAAGGCGAAGCCAAGTTCTCCAGAATAAGACCCGCACAAAGTTTTTAGGTTTATAATTGTCAAAAACTATTTCGTTTCTTGTCAACCAAATATACCAGCAGAAGGCCGTTTGCCCCTGTTACTCCTGTTAGTAACAACAATCTGTTTTCTTTTTCTCCCTGTTTAGTGAAACAAATACGAGTACTGCTTTAAGTGGAAATGGTTTATGTATTAATTCACTACGTTATTTTTTTGTCACTTTAGTATATGATAATTTGATGGCCCTGCTTCTTGACAGCAGAAACACTTTTTCAAAACCGAACACAACAGATCTAAAGAGTTAAGCAGCTAGGTAGCTAGATTGTAGAGCGATATATATATATATATATATATATATATGCCCGTAAATTAGATTGTAGACTGTAGAGCGATATATTAATTACGTACCATAATATTATTAGATATATTATTGATTCTATTTTAATAATAAATTTATTTAAAGATATAAATTTTACTAATATTTTGTAACCAAATTCAAAAAAAAATTGACCACTACGAATGCTAGAGCGACACGTAAAAAAGGACACATATGGTGGACATACTAGCCAGTAGCCACGCAAATGCATGCTCATCCCCGTTACTTTGTTGTACAAACATGTAAAAGTTGATCACCATCAATTCGATGCCCGAGCAGGCGTAGCTAGACCCACATCTACTGTACCATCGTATCAAACTCAATCAGGGAACTTTCGAGGTACCTCTGTCTTGAAAAAGATATAATTTTATAGGTTTTTTTTAGTTTTTGTGTCTAAAATTGATCAAATATTATATGTTTCAAAATTAATGATAAACTATGAAAATATATCTCAGGACAAGTCTAATAATATTTATTTTGTGTCATATAACTTTGTTTTATATATGAGATCTTAGGTTGTCTACAACAGGAGACTCACTGGGGCAGTCAAACTGAAAATGAGCATCGAGCAGAATATTTATAGCCTCCAACAACTTATATAAGAGACCCATTATAAGTGATAGGAGAGTTATAAAAAAACATTCTCTCTCCTAACTACTCTTGTAGAAAACGTTTTCTTTTTAAATCATGTTGTTGGAGAATACAAAAAAAAAGTTTTAAACTATTTGCATGTATAGCACTACTTAAATATGAAATGAATCTTGAATTTTGGCTTGCAGCTCTTGGCGATAGTCTTATACTATGTTGAAGAACGTGATATGGATTGAACCATGCGAACCTTTTGGCTATTGCACCCAAAACAAAAGTATGCATCGCGCAGCTTCCATGGAGATAGATAGCTAGGGAATCTTCGTCAGCATTTAGCAAGATTCCCATGTCGACTACATCAGAAAGAAAGGTGACCTATCGGCCCCCTTCTCACCTTGTGCGCGGTCTTGGGGATCGTTAGACGTTAGGGCTTAGCTACCTCGGGTCCCGGTGCATGCATGGACCTTTCCTTGAATTTTGCAAACGGGACCACAGCAGCTTTAGAATAGATCACGGTGGATTTGATTACGTTCGACGCTGGGCCACGCAGCCCCGCCCATAGGCCGGCCGAGAGAATCGCGTCCAATAGACACTGCAGGGTTGGCAAAGCCACGCTTTCGCGAGAGGCTTTTGCAGTCGCGATGGCTGGCCGCGTCGGGAGCCGTCCGATCCGCGCGTGTCCATCCGACGAACGACCCAATGCATGCAACCAGAGCACCTGCGGGCTAGCTAGTGCCGTGCAACACGTCTCCGGACCGGAATTTTGTTCGTGGGAAAGGCGGGCGCAAAAGACAGATCGCGTAGCACGCAGGCTGCATGGCAATAATTCGCGGCGGGAATATCTTAGCCGCGTGCGCCGGCCGCGGCCAGTGCCGGTGCCGGTGCGCCCCGATGCGAGCGCCTTAGCCGGTAAGCCAACTAGCTAGCCGGGGCTATGACCTCGTGATGAGATGTCATAGGAGTGGCCGGCCAGGGCGCCAGCCGCCAGGCCATGCAAGGCCAGCCAGCCGGCCGGCCGGCCGGCCGGACGGCGCGGCCCCCGCCCCCTTCTTGAGGCGTCGCGTCCCAGTGGACAGTGGCTTTGCATCTTCCGTGGCCGCCGGCCGGGGGCGCGCGAACCCCCCAGCCTGTATCTGCATGCAACGAGATCGTGCTGGAGATCGCGTCCCTGACAGACGCCGGTGGCCGGTGACGCGTAGGCCTCGCTGCGCTATGAATGAAGAAACGAAAAAAAAGGGTTGTTTTCGCGGAATAATGGAGGCCATCCGGACATTGCACTGGTCGTGTGTTACTTGAGTTGAGCCGGACCACGAATGGACAGCGCGGTTGGTGGTGGCCTCGCGCCTTTGGTGAAAATTTTTGTTTGGTGCCATGCATGGGGGATGGTGCGTTCTCTTCCAGCTTGTCTGGTGGCCTGGGCAAAGGCAAAAGAGGCTGCCCGTTTGGACATGCACATTTTCTTCAGACCTGTTGAGACGCCATTGGTCGCAGGGAAATGCTACGAGCTATGCTTGTTTGCCTATTTTTGGGCAATTCTACTATGCTAGTATGCGCCTGGTGAATTATAATTTGATCAAAGTTTTTGACACGCCATGTGTGTCTTGCTAGACGTTTTCAAATTTTTTTAGGAATCAGGGAAACTTTATGGATTCACTAGACATTTGAGTGAACGACTTTCACAATTTTTTAAGCGACGACTCTTGAGGGGTCAATGGAAAGGGAGAGAGAGGATCCTCCATTCCTCGGTCTGGTGGCCCAGATCGTATTGGGGCACTCTCGCCGTTCATCGCGCACACCCTCCCGATGTGCACTTCCTACAAAGTGGTGAAGGCAACAACCAAGTTGCCACCCATGGACCAACAACCACAATATATTGCCTCCAAGTCAGAAGCCTACTGTGGAGTCAGGGAGTGCCCACATGATCCCTTGAAAGTTAGCCGATGAGATATGAGAATTACGACCTCACCTCTTGGTACGAGGTGATCAACGGATCACCACGCCATCAACCTCGATGCCCTTATGACCTTATCCGATTCCGACAATGCGCCATGTTTGTGTGTCCATTTAAGAAATCAGTGTACCAGTTTGTGCCCTTCTCAAATTACCTTATGTTCCCTACCACTGTCACAGAATAGGTAGTCACTGTCGGTTGATTTGGAACCGCCAACGATAGTGTATCACTGTCAGTTTATGGATTTAAATGACATCGATAGTACAACCAACGTTGATAAGTGGATTTTCACTACTGGTTCGTCGTTACAATCGACAGTGTATTATAACTACTTGTTCTAGACATGAACTATTAGTAAAAGCTCGCATATCACTGTCGGTTTGTGACTCCAACCGCCGGTGACAGTGATATTATATGTTGTTTTGTATAAAAATCATAACCTTTTCATATGAGGTCAGATAAAGTTAAAACTCTATATTAAAATTATAGAGTTCAAAGAAATCTAAAATTTTATACTTGACAACTTTTTAATTTGTGATGGTTTACATGTAAAAAAATCAATATAAGTTTCAAGATTAGTTTTGAGATGGTTAACAATATTGAATGAAGATAAAGTCTACATCAAAGTGTTCGATGAGGTATGCAATTTGCAGTTAACAATCTTTTCATTTAAGATCATTTCGAATATCAAGTATACAATATGCGATTTTGAATTTTTGTAGTTAAAAACATAGCATCTATTATAATTGCATAGCTCAGTTGATATATATACTTGAGAGAACGGTGAAGCCTTGGATTTGTATCCTGAAAATATATATTTACCTATCACTAATAGATTTAGGACCAACAGTGATGAAGCATCACTGATCTTGGAGTAGCATGTAGTGCACATTGATGCTAGTATGTACGTTTTTCCTTCAAAGACAGTGCCTGACGAAGAGTTGATTCAACAGGGGGAGCTTCCATTCCATGACCCCTAGGTGATCAAGCGGATTATTACATGGAGGCATGGAGCTTCTAGTTCTAGCCTATCAAACATTGTAAATGGTCCATCTACTAGGTGGTTTTATACCGAGATCAAACACGAGCTATAGGTGGAGAATTGTAGTGAAAATCACATAGGTTTAAATACTTATTAGATATACTTTAGAAAAAAACAATGGTCATATCCATCGAACGAAAGCCATATATATAAATTAATTATGGTAAATATCCTTTTCTGAGTACATGTAGTGTGGGAGGAGGTGTACAAACATCGTGGAGAGGACAAGAAAACAATGTCACATATACAGTAAGAAGGACATATAGGTGTCTTGAACGTTTAGCTAGTCCTGCTATATTCTCTTTGAACCCATAAATTTGACAGAAATTAATTTAATACTAACAAAATTTATTTTATTTTACTAAATTGGCATAAGATTCAAAAAAAATCCCACAGTTTAAAATATGACATTATTTCTAGGTTCTCATGCTTAGATGCAATGCAAGAAATGGGCATCTTAATAATGATGAAAGAAAATGGAAAAGCATGGTGGTTCCTTTCATTTCCTTCCTTTTGGAGCAACAATTATTATCATACGGAAAGAAGCATGCACACCGTCATGCCTGTGTGAAAAAGAAGGGGGAGCACACCTTGTCTCATTTGAGAACAGAAATCTAAACTACGTCAAATCAAGCCCCAGGATAAACAACATTACTCACTTGCGTGCGGTGTCTTATCCATCTTAAACAACAACGGGAACAAGAACAGCTACGCTCGCGCGCGAGCACGGGCATCTCTGCGGTTTCGAACAAGAACAATTTCCGTTTCGGACGCGAACAAACGCCACTGCGCGTGCCGGCCAATGCCCCCTGCCGGCCACCGGGCGCGGCCGACCGCAGAAACGGGGGCCTGCCCAAAACTCTCCCCACTCTTTTCCGCTCGCCCGGCTGCATTCGCCCGTGTGCCGATCGATCCCACTCACTGAACCGAACGATTCCGCGACGCCGCCTTTTTTTTAGGCTCGTGGGTCAGCGCGTACCGCGGTGAGTGGCCAGATCCGCCGCGGCGGCCCATCGGACGGTTGTGCAGGCGTGGCCGCGCGGGCCGCTCTGGTTGCACCGCGCGGCTTCACCTCGTTCGCCCAGGTGTCTCGCCGGTGAAAATTCGCGGAGGACCCCGCACGGCCGACGGGTCTTTTCACGCCAAAGGCCACTGCATCCACCACGGGGAGAGGAGGCCCAGACGATGGGCTCCGCTATCGGGCGGTGCTCCACTGCTCCCCCCTGTAGCGTGTGCTTTACTGCCTTTTTTTTCGTTTTCTCTCCTGAATCGAATCGTCCGCTGGGTTTAGTGGGCTATACGAGTAGTAATGGCGCGTGTACGACTTTGGGCAGATGGAGAAATGGTGTACTGGTACTCCAGGAATAAACTGGTGAAAGCTTACGACTGCACATATACGATTTCCCTTTTTGAAAAAAACGTGAGTAGTTTATGTAAATTGTACAGAGTGGTGTGTTAACAATGTTTTGGAATAATTTTAGTAAACCCAAAACAATACAAAAGGTCAAAGAGGGATTTGTACTCGGTTAGATGCCTAAGTATCAAGTCTTTGTGCATCGTAGAAAAGTCTTCAGTGCGCTTAACCTTTCCAGGCTGGTTTAGGGGCCTGCCCCGCACTATATAGAAGTTTTTTTTTTAATTTTTTTAATAACATTTTTGTACTGAAGGCATAAAATACGCCTCATTTCTGCATAATTTTACAAATTTAAATAATTTTATTTTTGCCAACACAAAACATGATTTCTTTTTACAATCATTTGAAAGGAACAACATTGAAACTAAGTCGGACTATTGTTCCCTCCATTTTCGTTGCTTTTGTAGATACAATCTTGTCAATCCAAAACGAAGGATCTAGGAATTAAAAAAAAAACATGTGATTTTTTTTTTGTATACACGCTAAACATCAAGTATGTCTAATTTTGCTTAGATTTGGCATCATAGTTCTTGTAGTTTTGGATTTCATTTTAAAGGATTTTAAATCAAAACTACAAAATATATAATATCACATTGAAGCAAAATGCACCGTATTTTACTTTTAGCATTTACTTAAAAGTTACATGATTTTTTTGAGATCCCTAGATCATTTCTTTGGACTAACAAGAGAAGATCTAGAGAAGCAACATGGAAAACAAGGAAGTTTACATGGTGTTACAAAAATAATATTGTTCCCATAGAATGAAATTCATTAATTTTTTTACTAGAGTACAAGTATTACTTTACACAAAAACAAACTTACAATAGAAGAATTTCAATTTTTCCTATACCAAAAAATGAATATATATAATTATTTATAGGATTCCATAAACATTTTGTATATGTTGTAATTTATGTATGAAATGTATAATAAATAAATAATTCTAGTATATATTGTACTATTGTGAGTAAATAATAAGGAAGGTAGATGCGTTGTTTAAAAAAAATTATTCGAGCGAACAATTCTGCTGCTAAAACCGCACAAGTGTAATAACACGACATTTTACTAAAATTATACAGGTTGTCTTAGGACTTTAATTAGGGCGTGAATATGTTAATCACGTTGCTTGAATATTTTATTTCTTTAATCTTCTTTTTTATTAGATTAGACCGTCTCAAAACTCACACTTTCAGTTTAATTCAAGTGTACTTCCAGGGCGGTGTAGTAAAAAGAAAAAAAAACATATTTACACCTCCATAAATCTTTACACCCATAGAACAAGGGCACATCTCTTGGATTTACTCTAGCTCCATCCGTGTGTACATCTACGTGGTACACAAAGAGTACTAACAGAACAGCCAATGCAAGTTTGAGCCTGATTCACGATTCCCAGATAAAAGAATTATATAGCCACTAAATAATAACAGTGGCGAAGCCAGGTTCAGCCACCGGGGTCAGACGACAACGACGACTCAGCCGTAATACGGGATAGCGAACGATTTTTTGCCGTGTACGACCGCACCATAATTTTAGCGAGACCCCAGTGGCCTAGCGGGCAGCGGCAGCATCAGTCTCCAATAATTAGTCTCCAACACGTAGACATGTACTCAAGTATTATAGTTCGTTTGCTCAGCCCATTAAACAACAATCCACGATAGCCCATCAAGGCCACATACGTGATTATGTGAATTAGTGTGGAGTTTGGAGAAGATCAACGCCAGGGGCGAAGCCAGGATTTTTGGACACTGGGGTCGGGATAGTTTCACAAAGGATTGGGACAAACTCATAATACTACTAACTTCAACTCTTTATAAGTATGTAATAATATAGTACCACACATAATATCTAAAAATATATAATACTATTGTAAACAACAATAAATTATAGCAAAACAATCTTTCACTGTAGTAGTTATCTCCTATAGGCTCCCTTGGCGGTTACGGTCCTCCATCTTGTGAAATCGAATGATCACATCATCAAGTGGAATTGTGGCTAGAAATTCTTGTTCAACGAAGCATACAATGCAATCGTTCATACACCCATCTCCAATATGATTTCATAGTATTGTCTTCACAATTTTCATTGCTGAAAAACACCTCTCCACTGATGCAGTGGCAACCGAAAGAACTAGTACTAGCTTGAGAAGGCGATACACCAAAGGACCATCAACTTAGCAAGTTCAGAAATAGTGTCCAAGTTGACAAATCTTTCATCAGCTCGCACATTGTCAATATATAAATTAAGCTCACGATCAAGATCCTTTAGTTGTGTTGAATCAAAATCATCAGGATATGATTTAGCCAAATCCATTAAACTCTCCAATTTGATTTAATTAATGTTTGATGTGGTGCCATTTCCATCTCTTCTTGTTGTTGCAATGTCTGGGTCTCCAGGATTATTCTCATTATTACCGGATGGGGGTAATTTCCTTTTAAGAAATCCTTTCAAAGTAGGTTGATTGACTGTACAATTACTAAATTAGGTACTTAATTAAAAATACTAAAGCAAATAGGAATATGATGTATGCGTGTATACTGTTAATAGAATACTAGTAGAATAGTAGATGGATACCTGACATCTTGCTATAATGAAACAACTTCAGATCAGAGATTCAGAGATGTCGGACAGCAGCAGAGCTTGAGAATTGAGATCGGAGATTCACAGAACGAGCGGGGGACGACCAGTGCTACGGCGGGGCGACGTCGACGGTGACGGGCGACGCGTCCACACGAAACTCAGGAGTCACGAAACTGAAAGGGCGGCCGTGCACCGGATCGCTAGAACGTATGCAGCCTGGCGTTGGCCAGTGGCGAAGCCACGTTCAGCCTTCGGGGTCGGACGACACCGACGACTCAGCCTTAATACGGGATAGCGAACGATTTTTTGCCGTGGACGACCCCACCATAATTTTAGCGAGACCCCAGTGGCCCAGCGGGCAGCGCCAAGATCAGTCTCCAATAATTAGTCTCCAACACGTAGACATGTACTCCAGTATTGTAGTCCGTTTGCTCAGCCCATTAAACAACAGTCCACGATAGCCCATCAAGGCCACATACGTGATTATGTGAATTAGTGTGGAGATTGGAGAAGGCCAACGCCAGGCTGCATACGTTCCAGCGATCCGGTGCACGGCCGCCCTTTCAGTTTCGTGACTCCTGAGTTTCGTGTGGACGCGTCGCCCGTCGCCATCGACGTCGCCCCGCCCTAGCACTGGTCATCCCCCCGCTCGTTCTGTGAATCTCCGATCTCAATTCTCAAGCTCTGCTGCTGTCCGACATCTCTGAATCTCTGATCTGAAGTTGTTTCATTACAGCAAGATGTCAGGTATCCATCTACTATTCTACTAGTATTCTATTAACAGTGTACGTATACATCATATTCCTATTTGCTTTAGTATTTTTAATTAAGTAACTAATTTAGTAATTGTACAGTCAATCAACCTACTTTGAAAGGATTTCTTAAAAGGAAATTACCCCCATCCAGTAATAATGAGAATAATCCTGGAGACCCAGATATTGCAACAACAAGAAGAGATGGAAATGGCACCACATCAAACATTAATTAAATCAAATTGGAGAGTTTAATGGATTTGGCTAAATCATATCCTGATGATTTTGATTCAACACAACTAAAGGATCTTGATCGTGAGCTTAATTTATATATTGACAATGTGCGAGCTGATGAAAGATTTGTCAACTTGGACACTATTTCTGAACTTGCTAAGTTGATGGTCCTTTGGTGTATCGCCTTCTCAAGCTAGTACTAGTTCTTTCGGTTGCCACTGCATCAGTGGAGAGGTGTTTTTCAGCAATGAAAATTGTGAAGACAATACTATGAAATCATATTGGAGATGGGTTTATGAACGATTGCATTGTATGCTTCGTTGAACAAGAATTTCTAGCCACAATTCCACTTGATGATGTGATCATTCGATTTCACAAGATGGAGGACCGTAACCGCCAAGGGGGCCTATAGGAGATAACTACTACAGTGAAAGATTGTTTTGCTATAATTTATTGTTTGTTACAATAGTATTATATATTTTAGATATTATGTATGGTACTATATTATTACATACTTATAAAGAGTTGAAGTTAGTAGTATTATGAGTTTGTCCCAACTCTTTGTGAAACTTTCCCGACCCCAGTGTCCAAAAATCCTGGCTTCGCCCCCTGAATAATAAGACATGACAACACATTCTCCATCCGACAAAAAATGTGCTAAAGCCTAGAGAGATGGTATCTCTATTCCACTTAAAGAGGACAACCGAGTAGGGTAAACAAGAAAAAAACTATACCTATAGGCATATAAATACTTGCTTGTGGTGATGGAAAGTAAGTGTGACGAGAAGAAACAGAAAGCATATGGAGTCCTGTTTCATGTTTTCTCACCTGTGCAAGGCGTAGTGAATAGGGCAAATGTCATTTCAGCACCAGACAATGACGAAAGATAATTCTTGTTCTTTGTTCTTGTATGGAGATGCAAACAAAACTCAAAGCAACCAAAACAGAATCTTTCTGTGAAGCGCTTAGCTAATAAACTGGTATATGTAATTAAGAAGGGCAAAGTAACTTGATAAGAGAGCATAATGGGGGGTTTCGATGACGCTCGCTCCAGCTGTGAACTGGTAGTAAACCAAGATAATTTGTCCTTCGACATTTCAATCCCCACGCGCATGTCCCTCTGCATAAACCCACAACAAAGGTTTATCAATCTGCCATCTACCGTGAAAGTTGCATCCTCGGATCATCACATATCAATCTGCCATCTACTTCAAAAGTTACATGCTCTGAACATCAAACGCGTTCATTGTATAAAAAACTTGACCTGTGGGGGTAAGACGGTGTCCTGGACATAATGCTTAAAAAGAAGACTGTCATGTAGGCCGACAAAATTTTGAACCCCGTTTCATCCATATTTAGCGGTACCGTAGCTTCTGTAAGATTAGATTAACCTTAAACGTGTGAGAATAGGCGAGGGGATTTTTTTTTGCACCTCTTTCCCCTTAAATTTGCCCCGTGTAGCTCGAAGCTAGGTTGTCATTATGTTGTTTTTTCACCTCTTTCCACTTAAATTTGCCCTGTGGAGCTCGAAGCTAGGTTGCCAGTATGCAACACTGGACAACCAACCACTCGGTCTATTGTCCGATTCTCAGTTCCTAATATAAGAGAGCCCAAAAAATACACCTTAAGATCGGTTCTAAGTCAAACTATTAAATTTGATATAGAAATACATTTCATGATCTGTTTTATATTACATGCATTTCTAAAAAATATTTGACCACATGTATGCGTATTGGTTGATGGACTAAGTAAATACTGCTACAAAAGCATCATCACCACTGGTTTTCTCCGCATTGCGCCTAACAGGTCTTTGAATACAGAGTGAAGCTCATGTAAAAGGTTAATCTGTTGGCTTGGTGTCACGCTTGCAGCTATGATTTTCGTGCACACCTCAGTTCTTACTAAACACAATCACCACAAGTAACGTTTGCACCATCCATGGGGACCATTTTATTCGTATGATTCAGAAAAATGCCATTTTATCCGTATGATATAGGTTAAGTATAACCAATATATCCATGCTAACCTCAGCAACAGTATGTTATGCATCCCGACTAAACCATGACACCATGACCGGCAAGAAATGCCAAAGCATAATTATTTATTATAACTTGCGAAAAGGCAGAGGGGAAAACAGAGCATGGTGGATGCGAAGTAAGTAGTGGAAGAGCATGGGGCCCTCGACTTTGTCCCTGAACGGCCAATACCGTCTCCTCTCTACCCCTAGCGGCCTTGCTCCAGCCCAGCCTACAAATACCACCCCAGCTGAGCCACCACACCATACATGCTTGCAACAACAAAGCTTGTGTTGTGCAACAGCAGCAGCACAGGCCCAGACATCTAGCTCCAGAGTCAGGACTATACTAGCTAAGACCACACAACCTCCAACTTCCGAGCTTCTTCAGTGCACCCCTTCTCTGATCTGAGGTAAGAAGCCTGCCTGACACGGCGGTTAAGTGTCACTCACTCGGTTAATTTGGCAACAAGCGCCAGTCATGTGTTGCTCACGTCTCTTTATGATCTTGTTGCCTCTTCACAGGGAGCAACCGAGCAAGCGCGACTGCCACTTGACATCTTTCGATCTCCAGCGCGGCGAAGATGTCGGTGGCGGTGTGCCGTGGCCCAGCTGTTCCGGCCTTCGAGGCGCCCTGCTGGCTGCGCCCGGTCGAGCCGTACAAGCAGCCGGAGGTTGTCGTCGACGACCGGCCTGCTGCGCAGGTGGACATATGGAACGCCATCCAGGCCGCCGACGTCGCTAAGAGGGCGGCGTCCAAGCCGTACGTGCACCCGCTCGTGCGCTGGTCGTCGAGCCTGATGAGCCCCAACAGCCTCGAGGTCTGCACGGAGAGCCTCGGCAACGAGACCGGCTCTGGTGACTTCACGTCGTCCCTGGACATGGCCAGCCTATTCGACTCGCCGCTGCCGGCGACGGCTGCCGCACCGGAGGAGTCCTTCTGGCAGCAGCAGCACGACGACGCGGCTCGCTGCTCCGAGGACGAGCAGCAGTGGGAGAGCAAGGACCTCGCGGCGGTGAACTACCACTGTTCGGCCGGGACGCGGTCACCACGCCGCTCGTTCCCGCCGCCGCTGCCGTCCATGTCCCGCCGCGACGGGCCGTGCCTGCAGATGCGCCCGCGCCGCCAGGACGGGCGTCTCGTGGTGGAGGCCGTGGCGGTGAGGCCGCGCGGGTACCTCCACGCGAGGCGCCAGGGCGGACGCCTCCGCCTCTCCTTCGTCGAGTGCTCTGCTCGCGACCAGATCGCCGAGGCCGCTGCAGAGGCGCCCTACTTCCGCACCGTGGAGCCTAGGAACGTGCAGGAGGAGGAAGATGTGGTCGTGGAAATGGAGGAGGTGATGGAGGACGAGGAGGAGGTTGAGGTGGTGGACAGGGGCACCGTCGTCGAGGTCAAGGTGAGCACGCAGCCGCAGACGCACACCGCGGCCAAGGTGCACCGCTCGACGCTCGTGATCAACAAGTTCGTCGGCAGCACGCCGGTGTCCGTTGACCAACAACAACCCCAGTGCCACGCCGACACGAACACGACACAGCAGCCCGAGGCGGCGGACACCTGCGACGAGACGACGGCGGCACAGTCACCACGCCCGACCCTGCGCCGGGTGCCGTCGTCCACGACGACGCTGGCGGCCGCGGTCGCCGTGGCCTCGACGGGGGGCACTGACGTCGTCCCGCCGGCTCCGGAGGACGACGATGAGTGCGGCGGGTTGCACCTTTACGCCTCCGCCGCCGCCGAGACCAGCAAACAGCTCCTGCTGTCGTTCACGTCGCGGCGCGGGGACAAGCAGGACTTGTTGCAGAGCGTGCGGCGGTGCCAACAGCTGCGGCAGAAGAAGCTCTTCATCCTGGAGCCCTACTGCATTGCCACCTCCTGAACCTGAACCTGAACTGAACAGAAACCATCCATCACATTCACGGCCACACTACACCGAATGCGACAGTTCGGTCGCGTCGCCATTGCTAGCCTTAAATTAATCACTAGCAAATCAAGCACGGCCCTGATTAAACTAGCCGATTTTATATATTTATAATAACCCTTCGTCCGTCGTCGTCACACAGTGGCTGCTGCACTGCATGCTGGGCACTATTACTTCTTTTTTTTTTTGGCGACACATCTTTCCCATGTGTTTGCTTGGTGTTTCGCTTTTTGACTGCGAGTGCATCGGCTAGCAGTCGCCGTTTGGTCCCTTGCAGCAGTGGCCTCGTGCGTGCCGTAGTTGGTGTTGCTCTAGTAGTTTGTCCCCTCTCTGTATTTGTAGTGTGATTTGAGTAAGTAATTTATCAATGAATTAACAGATTTGCTGTCGTGAATCTACAATCTACTGTACTACACTGTATTTGGATGAGGCGTCCAACAGAGAGATTGCCATTTTCAGACTCATGGCGAAGGCGCCTTCGATTTTAACTGGTATCCACCGAATCTTTGTTGGTGACGGTGATGGGTTCCTGCATTGCGCCTACTCTACTACTTGTGTGTTATATCTTGGAGAAGACGTACGTGCGTACCGAACAATTGTCGAGATGGGAAAAAGGCTGCAAGGTGGATGGAGATAAAATGCACTATACTAGTACATATACAGTATACCGTGTCTTGCTGCTTTGGGTGGGTAACCCTAGATCGATCACAGAGAGTGGATAGACAGATATATACGTGACGTTAAGTTGCTATATTCATCATAACAAAACACACCGTGCTTTCTTTGGGGGAGATCAATGGAAACCGGCAAGCATGTAGCAACACTAGACGGAGCGAGCGAGCGACCAAGTTCTTACGCGAGCGGCTATATTTTTCCTCTGGCATGCTACACACAAAAAAATCCAAATTAAATTACGAAAATAAACATTTCAGTTTCTTTTTAGGGCAAGTCCCAACGACTATTGTTTTAAGTATGCGGAACGACTTTATTCTATGACTAATTGTGCTACATAATAAGTTTTTCTATGACCATGCATCACATTAATTCACGGTTGTATTTTATCTACATAGGTCCGATAAACGACCTAAAAGTTTGCCCTAAAATTTTAAGGATTAGCTAAAAAAGATCAAGTTGAGTTTTGTATAGTTTTGTGAGCTAAAAATAATTCAGGACCATATTCTAAATAATAATAATTACAGACCAAGTTTGATATGTGAAAGGTATTAGGGAATCATAACCATTACCACCTCTAATCCAATAGCCAGAGTACCTGTATCAGAAGTACCCTCATCAACAAGGCATGATCACTGATGCGTTTGGTTGGAGGATCAAGTTGGATGGAACATAGTGATCCATGGATATTGGTAAGGATGTTGGGATAAGTATATTCACGATGCATGTTTGGTTGAGTGGATAGGATGACTCATTTTTCTATTTGGTTGGAGGGTTGAAAGTTGATGAGATTAGAATAGTTGACTAATTATATCAATTATTTATAAATAATAACAACTATTTGGACACTAATAAATATTCACTGATACTAGTTTTGCTATGATAATCACTAATTAAAAAATAAATATTTTAATTAGCACCACTAATAACCTAATTAGCATATGAAACATGCACAAATCAACGTATTAGCACTTATAAAAACTAACCCTACCATCATAATTACTAATTACTAAGTAATAATATAACATACTAACAATACTTAATGTATTTACTAATGATAAAGATCATAAGACATGGATCAACTGATTTACGAGATTTTTACGAATGAGGAAATTCAGCATCTGAGATCCCATCCAATCCAATCGAAGCAACCAAATACACCCTGAAGATCGCTAAGCCTTGGCCCGACTCAGATAATCCATGGCACGGGCTCAGGTACTACAACCACTCAATGCACTCACGTGTGGTGCCTAATAGGGAACCAATGCTTAAGGGAATTAGGCATATGTTAGGACTAGAGAGAAATTTAATTTTGCTTAATAAAATTATGGTGATAAAAATAGAAGGGTGCATAGATAGATGTAGAGCCATGAAATGTTTAATTGCATAGATATTCATCTCTTTTTTTGCGATTAATGTATGATGAGACTAGTTGGGAAGCTCTCGTGAGTGGCGAAGGCAACAATTCAATAAGGTGTAGATGGAGGTTTGCGCATGGATGACTTCTAGATGACATGTATATTCGCTACAAGTGAAAGTCGAATATGTATATATTTTGGTTACATTTGAACTTGAGTTGTATTCGGGATTATGATAGAGTTGAGTCGAACTCTATATTCTAGAGTTTATAAATACGAGGCAACTTATGTTGTAATCATGAGAGACGACTTGGTAATGAATTTGAGTGGTAGCATATTCGAAGAGCCAAAACTTATGTAGTTGTTGTTTATGGGGAAGAGCGCCATGATCATGTCCTGAGAATGTGGTAGATGGTTGTACCTCAGTTAAATACATCATGTATTGGTGTCATTCTCGCTCGTATATATATTTTCTTCTATGGATGTTTATCCTTTTACATTGTATTCTAACAAAATAGGCTGCATATATTAATTATGAGCCTTCCTAGACATTAGGAGACGAATAATTTCTAGATTTTTTTTATGTTCGGTTTTCCTTAAAGATATCTTAGAGTTTGAATAAATATATGATATTATCAAAAATTGCTTTATGGAGAGTTGAATGAAACTAGGTTGGTATTACAGATGTTGATGTAACATTTCTAATAAATTTGGTTAATGTAAAAAAAAACTTCTAGATAGCCATCACAACCTACGATAGCCTACAACTACCACAGCAGCAACGCACGACTGGCAAAACCATCACAACACCAGCAAACAAAACCATACTACTCGTAGGCTGCAGGGTTATCAAAAGGTTGGGATCAATAGGCAGCAGGGTTATCAAAAGGCGCCTCAGTTTCTGGTCCCTGTGATAGTTGGAAGCATAACCAAGGTTGTTTAAAAAAAAAAGAAGGAATCCTTGTCGACCAGCGGAAATGGAGCTCACGTACTCAATTATTCGAGGGGATCGGGGGAGGCCCATGCAAGGAACCAGCTTCCCCGGTTGATCAAATGACTGAAGATCTCGTCTCCACGTCGCATGTTTTGTGTACTCACGCTTGCTGTCACGGCAAGTTGCAGGGGCTGGGCTGTACTGCAGGGCCTCAGATAGGCTTTGCGTGCATGAAAGACTGTGCACAGACTGGCCGCTACCGCCGCCGCCGCCGCCGCCGACCGGCAGACGTTTTGAGGGGTCAATGATACGCCGCTGGCTGGGTGCACTGTATTGGAAATAATGGAACGCAAAATACAACGAGCAAATTGCACTGAAGTACTGAACGCTCGCTTCTGGCTCCACTGAGGGAGTGTTCGGAGACACACTGAAAATCTGATGACGTCGTCTGTTCAAATTGCACGCTTTTTCCCTCTTCTGATCGGCGGGCGTTCCAGTCCTCTAGTAGGTCTCATAGGTCGGTAACGCAACCAGCTAAGCCGCAGCACTCCTTGTCGAGGGAATGCGCCGTCTGAATGCTGAACCACATCAAAATAGCAAGGCAAATGGGTTCTCTCGTGATCTCTCTGCCTTTACATCACACCTGCGTCTTCGTCTACAAGGCTTTCATCAGAAAAAAAAGGAGAAATGCATGCATGGCAGGAACCAAATAATTCCTGACGAAGCATGATCGTACCGTGCATTATTATTCCTCTTCTCTAGTTCTCCCTGCAAGGTTCAATCGATCGGCACAGGGATAAAGGACGGCATGAAAAAGGGAGAAAAAGGAATAGGAGGTACCAACAGATGGTACGCGCGTGAAGATTTTGCGTAGGTGGCTATTGCAGCTCGAACCGATGCTCATCCAGCTGAGAAGATTTTGTTCGTTGTCGACGAGGACGCACGGACGTACTACTGCACCTTTCGCAATGGCATGCATTTTGCCAGGCCACCACCACTAGGGACACATTTTATCTGTTGGTAGTAGTAAACCAGCAATTAGAAACTTCAAAATACACAGGTTTTAATTCATGAATGATTTTAAAATGGAACTGCCATTGGTACGGAAACTTTACAATGCCGAGATATGATAATCTATTGAAAGCGAATTCAGTCATCGTGGGCTGTCGTAGTTTAGTGATATACAATTGCCGCCCACTTATTATGACACTAAAGCTAGGTCCAAAGACAAAGTAGCAATCATGAGCTGACCGAACGTAACCATATAGTAGGCTAAATTTCTATTTAGACCATGTTAGGTTATCTCGGCACGAAGACACAAAACTAATCTAATCACCAATACATATGTAATTTATATATATAATGACCGGAATAATTATGGCCCAAAATGACCTATTCCAGAGAAAGCAAACGAGGCCCTAAGCCTCTCAGTCCAAAAGAACGAACCATGATCATGAGGTCAAACTTAATTCTCCATGCATCATGCCACTATATATGATTACATATCGATGTCATTCAGTGGAGGTGTTTGGTTCTTTAACCTATAGTAGACACTAGACATAGTAGTCTGTGTATGGATAACTTGCAAGATACTCTCCCCCGACCAAGGGACTCCACTCTGTCTGCGGGCCCTTTCCATTTTATAGAGTAGCCTACAACATAAACATTGTGACAATAAAAAAGTAGTAGCAGCAGCAGCACAAGAAGAAAAATAACGAAGTCACGGAAAGAGGTTTCTTTTCAAAAGTCAACTGCATAAACAAATGTCCGGAAGGGATGCGTGCATGGCCAATGGGCACAATTGCGTAGGAATTAAGGTACGCCTCTTATCGGCTCAGTAAGCAAGAGAATTTCTTCCCTAATGCAGTGTGAAAACAATGATAAACGATATGCTAGGTTCATGATGATGTTGTCATGTTGACCTACCCATATTGGAAAGTACGTATAATGTTTTATACGGGTGAATGACGTATGATACTTCAAGGGGACCATGCATGCAAAGTCGATCCCACTCGTATGCACACCTATTAACATATTTTAGTAACGCATGCAAAGGCACTAGACACAATAATTATTTGATTTCCAAGACATACGTACTATTACTATTTAGGGTATATGTTTGATAGATCTGCTAATAGTTAGCTAGCCAATAGATCACAACTATTATTGGCTGCTACTCCCTCCATTATCTTTTATAAGACACACACACATTAAAAAGTTAATCTTTTAAATCTTTGACTAATAATTTAGCTAATAATTTTAATTATTATAACATAAACTTAATATGGTTAGATTTATAATTAAATGTACTATCTGAAATAAATAAATGGTCAAAGTATAATTTAGAAGATCGTGTCATATATATACAGCCATGCCTTATAAAACATAAGGGAGGGAGTATTAGCTACTTTGATTCAACTAGTAAATAGTTGTTAGTTGAGTATTCAGCTAACAATTACCTTAACTGTTAGCTACACCAGCTGTTTGGATCTAAGGAACTACTCCCTCCGTCCCTGAAAGAATCAATACTAGAATCTGTGCGAGTCAAACTTTTTTAACTTTGACTAACTTTATAGAAAAATATAATAATATCTATGATGCAAAATGATCACTATGTGAAAATATGTTCTATGATAAATCTAATGATACTAATTTTATACCATAACATTTAATATTTTTTCCTAGAAATTTGGTCAAAGTTTAAAAAAACTGACTTAGGACAATTCGAGAAATCTATTCTTTTAGAGATGAAGGGAGTAATTATTAACTATTACTTAATCCGTTTCAAATTATAGTTCATTTGACTTTTTCAACCCTAAGTTTGACCACTCCTTATTCATTTTTTTTGCAAAATATCATTTCTTTTGGTGTGGCTTACTTATTTAATAAATAGTCTACATGAATGACTTAAATTTGACTATGTTTGCACAAATTTTTTGAATAAGACGAGTTGTCAAAGTTGAGGTAAAAAAGGTCAAACGAATTATAAATTGAAACAGAGGGAGTAATTTAGTACTATCTTCTTGGATCCAATAGGGACTTGACTAAATGGAATCAAGCCATCATAGAACAATTGGATCCATGCCACATTTGAAATGCACTTTGACTAGTTTTGACTTACTTCCTGTGCCATATTGACAAAATTAGCCCCGTTAGAGCATCTCCAAAAGTACCTAATATTTTTTTCTCTAAAAATATAGTTTTACAACTCCTAAAAAGTTTTGGAATGAATAAAGAAGGCTATTTCCATGTGGTTCTAATAACTCACTCGTAAAATATAGAAGATAATTTTAAATAAAAAATCGTATACTATTTCTAAATTATTCTACCACTTTATATATTTTTTTTCTCTCTCTCTCGTACATTTGCAGCTGAAACCGTCCTTTTTCTACTCATTATTCTTTCCACATCCTTTCACCTTTAGATTGTACGATAAACACGTCGAGGGGAGAGAAGATATGCATGACTCTAAAGCACGCAACTTTATATGAAATCAGGTGACTTTTTCTAAGTTCTAAAAGATTGGAAGGATTGCTTAGAAGTTATTCGAGAGGGATTTTTTTTTCATCTGCCTAAAAACCAAGGATTAGGAAGAGATTATGGAACTCTTGGATATGCTCTTGCTCCCTTCTTTCTCCACTTGCTAACACGTGGGCCTCATGTGGCACTACCATATAAGGCATACTAATCATCTTTGTCCTTCCCCACATAGTTCTTACCCTTTGTTGCCATACATCTCTCTATATCTTTAATTTGCCATCATCCTTGCTCGACAATGGTTGTGGTGAAAGGGGAGCTCGAGGTGGGCATTATTGATAGCAATAGGAATCGAAGAGCATGTGGCTGAGGCGAGGTTCAACCATGGCACAATGTGGGCGAAAGCTCGTGCAGCTTGGCCATTGCTATAGCTGAGGGAAGGGTTGCATCAGATGCAAAGTTGAGGTCATCCATGGTGGCATTGGTAGTGACTAGAAAAGATGCAAGCAAGTCTCTAACTCCCTTCGTCCTTGAAAGGATGGTCGTGAACTCTACTACACAAAAAATTTGTAGAGGCATTCAAAAGTAATTTTAGACGTGGTTTTTACAACCACATCAACTCAAGGGCCTCTATCGCTTTCTACAATCAATTTCTAGAGATAGGTCATGTTTCCAAAGTGTCTCTATAAACGATTTACATAGGTAGTCGATAAGATAGTTTCTTCATCTAGAATTATATACCATCCATAAAAATTAATATATTTTTATAATCCTTGGACAAGTTCAGTATTGAAGCATTGTGGCAGCTTGTCACAATTCACGTGATTTTTAGTATGTGCGGGTCTTAGGATTTAAAGTCGTGACCCCTTGCTTCATGGGAGCTCCCTACTAGCATCACACGACAAATTCACTTGTGTCTAAGTGAACGAGGTTATCCTTTTGTCCCAACTTCTACAGCTATTGTGTTAAATATTTGGACACTTAAATGATTACAAACTAAAAGGTTCTAACTACAAAGTTTTAGATGTTATCGAGCGCTACAACTTTGGTACAAGGCATTTCACCATCAGGGATCGTTTGAGAAATTCAAAAAAAAATGCCACGAGATTTGAGAACTTGAAATGTACTGTGGACTCTTAATAAATTTTAAATAAATAAGTTTTGACTACAAACTTTTAAATCTCATCAAATTTTAAACTTTGATATAAAGTTTATTCATACTTGACTATGTTTTTTTAAATGTTTTTATGTGTGGCGCCTATTTCTAGAGGTTGCCAGTCATATTACCAATGTTCTATGAAAATGGAGGACATTTTTAGGGGGTAGTCGAAAAAATCAACCATCTCTAAAAATCGAGGTGGTCGGTGTCTAAAACCATTTATGGAGGCATTTTTTTATCTAACCGTTGCCGAAAAAAGGTGATGGCTCTGAACATCATTTATGTAGAAGAAGGGCAGTGTCAATATTTGAGAGGATTAAGCTGAGGATGGAGAGGAACCTTAGTAGAAGAAAGAAGAAGGAGATGACATGTGGACCCCACATGTTAGTAAGTTGAGAGGGGGGGGGGGAGGTGAGGAGTTGAAGGGACATTTTGATCCATTTGAGAATATGATGGTCTACACATGAGTTAAACGATTTTCTAAGGGTATATAGTGACATATTTCAGGTATACGAAGGAATGTGAGGGCATGGTTCCAAATAGTTGAGCAGTTGAGGTGGATGTCAGGATGTGCCAATTATAATGGCATATATCATATTAACCCACACAAATTAAAGCTAGAGATAGTTTATGGAAAATGAGAGCGTGGTGCATCACGACGTGGAAAAGAACCTAATACTTTCCCCCTTGTTGGCTAAAGTCACTTTAGGTTTTACCATTAGTATATATACTCTCGTTGCATCTTATTATAGTCTCACAAGTCGTCGACCGAGAAACTAATCAATACCGACCAGAATATGGAAAAGGTTCACCTATGTGTAGCTTAATAACAATGGCAGCGCGCGGCTACATTCAGCCTTCCCTTGAAATTAAAATAAAATTCTCACCTGATGATGAAACCAAAGAAATAAATCAGCCATTCAGTCGGAATATATAATGTTCAGAAAACGAACCTGCTGTCTGCGACGAAAAGAAAATGCTGTCCCTCTCCCAAGATAGACTGAAAAAAAAATACAGGGTTAGCATCCATTAACCATATGATCGATGCCCCCAAATGCATCGTCGTCCTTGCAGTTGCAGGCGGCGGATTGGATGTTCGATCAGCACGGGTCGTCGTTCTAATTCCCCTCTAGCGAGATGCGATCTTATCTCCATCCGCCGCAGCAAACCTTTCTCCGGCCGGCTTCTTTCTTCACCCTTTCAACGGGACATAAAACTATTGCGCCCTCAAGACATCGCATGGCTCACGTTAAGCACCCGGCCAGGGGAAGCAGACATATATGCATACCGGCCAACATCTCGCATCGTCGCCAAATTCCACTGCCGCCTACTGTATGAAAAGCAGTGGCCCCGGCCTCTCGCTCCTTCCACTTACATGCATGCCTGTACTTCATGTGAAGTGGACGCTGCAGTTGCGACTGCAAGACGCGAGACGGCGAGAGAGACAGCTAGTGGCGCCAAAGGATTCTTGGTATCGCCTAAAGGCTCTCTCGATGATCCAGTGAGCTAGCAGCGTGAGCTGCATGCCTGCCTAATTCCTGTAGTCCTCCACTGTACTATAGGTGCGCTGATGTGAATCCTATGGATCGGTGAATGGCGACGGCCTCGTTTAGTCCAGTCTTGCCATGGAATTTGTGCTGCATGCGCCCGTGATTTAGACCGCGTGAACAAGACAGTTGCCTTGTCGCCGCACACAACTTCCTTTTCAGAATATGTGTGTGTGTGTGTCCCTTTTTTTCTTTGGCGTCTCATCATCATCGGCATTCGGCAGTTCACCTTGAGAAGAAGCTAGGCCGGCCACGCATATGTACTGTATCGCCGACTCGGCATCGTGTACTTATTGTAGCACGGATTATTATTGCGAGCTGAGGAATAATCTACTGCGCATGTGGCCACAACGAAGCCCAGGAGATCGAGCGCGGAGCCGGCCCCGTTGGCAGATAGGATCGATCGCCAGGTTATATGGTGATGAAGGAGCTGGCGCTAGTTGCGGCAATTGGAGCTCAGCCATGTATCCATGCATGCAACTATATATGCAGCTTTGTTGGCCACCTTTTGTGCCGAGGATGAGACTGCAGTGTGCAAACGGGGAATATAATAACCGAACAAGAACTGTTACAGGCACTGATGGCTGGAGCCTGGCCGGTGTTCGTGCGGTCCGAGCAGCCGAGCACCGAAGACCTAGGGGGATTCTCTGACCGGCCGGTTCAGAGAAAGTTTTCAACTGGAACTTCAAATGTAAAGCACGAATCTCTAGTACAAATGTTAACGCCGGTAACCGTAACCCGGTGGTGATGGCGCGACGGGATCTGTCTTGGCATATGCCAATCACCTTTATTTGGAGCAAACAGATTCTAGGAGCCAGCCAGCCCGGGAAAAACTGTGCCATAGATAAGCCTCGCTCCCTAGCTAGTAGTCCCTTGGTGACAGTGAAGTTCACTGAAGCGGTCACAATCACCGGACCATGCGGCCCAGGGGCCTAAATTAAAAAGGAAATCCGGCCTTTCGCCGGCACCATGCGCGCGCGTGCACTTTGCTCAGCTCGCAGGCCGAAATCGATGGCCCGCTCTGGTGAAAGTGCACACGAGGCTGGCCGGGTTCCACAAGATCAGGCCACACAAAGCCCGCGTGTCCTGCGGACCCAGCGAAGCAAAGCGCCGCCTGGCCTTGTAGTCGTAATTGCTCTGCGCACACGGCGAGACGCGGAAACGGTTTTTCACGGCGAACCTGCGGCCCGCCGTCAAGATCCAGCCTGCTCATTGTTGCTCGGCACAATAGTTTCCTCCACACGCCACCCGGCCTTGACCCATTAATGTAAAGGAACTAATGTAAAACCAAGAGCACAGAACCGGTTTTCAGCCCAGTGTCCATTTAAGTTCATCCTCGAAATTTTAATTTTTTTATACGACTATAGGGAAGAAAGGTCTGACTTCAATGATCCACCCTTATTACAAAATGTGCTCCTGATTTTGCGAAGGGCCTTTAGTCCAGTTCTAGGGCTATCTAATGGAACACTATCCACTAGTGTTTAAATCCTGGAGCGAGGGTGGTGTGTTTGGTTAGTTGATCAACTTCTGGCCTGGTTCCCTGGAGTCAAGATGGACTTGTTTAGTTGCATGTACATGGGCTTGAGCCTGACTTTGGGGGTCATCCATACGCCCTTGGTCTGGCCAGAAAAGAACGCAGATAGAGGTCGTTTTTCTGGAGCCAGGCTTGGCCAAGCCTCAAATCGATTCGCGTTACCTCCCGCATGACGACACAACTCCCCTGCGGGCTGCCGCCGTGCTCCCCTGAGACCCCAACATCGATGCCCCTCCCTTGCAGCCGTGGCAACGACGCCCCCTCCCCTGCAACCGAGCCCGACCTCACCTCGCCGGATCTAGGAAAGATGAGGTGGAGCAGGCGGCGTGACCTTCCCTCCATGGCCGGCGTGTGCGTTAGCTCGGCAAGGGCCTTCCTTCTCTGCTCCTTTTCGTGGATGCATGCGCCGGGAGCTAGGATCGTTGAAGCCCGGATGAGGAGGTTGAGTCGCTGTGCTGCTCGACGTGTTTACCGGCTCCTCGCCGTCCTCGCCGTGCTCACCAAGCTGCTCGTCGGGCTACTCGTTGTGCTTGTTGGTGTCCTCACTGTGCGCGTTGGGTGCTCGCTGAAATGCCGAGAGCCCGCGCAAGCCCTCTCGTCCTCCACTCCTCCTCTGCCTACGCGTCCATGGGCGACGCCGACGCGCAGGACCAACAGCCGTGAAGCGGGACCAGGACCAGGTCGGCAGCTGCTGCGTCAATTCTTGTGCGCGTGCTTCTCCATGGCCATGCCCCTGCTTCGCCTGTCTCCTGCCAGACAACAAGGATCACGAGATGTCGTTGAGCTTGGATGATGATGTGCCGCGCTCCGCTCCGGCTCCACCGTGTCAGTCGTCGGGTTCAATCGACCATGGGCTCCTCTGCTCGCTTCAAAAGTGTTCAACGAATTGCTACAAAGGCGGTGAAGTTACCTACACAAAAAAGAGGTGATTTTATCCAAGCCAAATCAGCCAACCAAACACACTAGATGCTAGCAAGTCTTAGATAACGCAAACAACCAAACAACGTCATCTTGGCTTACTGGAGACAGACTTAGACTAGCCTGGCTTATTTCCTAGGCAGACTAGAAAATAAGCCATGTAACCTAAGGTACATGAGCCTTCCAATCTTTTCTTAATTTTATGTGTACGAATACATACGTGTGTGTGTGTGACGTGAGTATCAAGTGTGTGGCCGCGTAGCACAACATATAAGATGGGACCACCCTTATCCGCCATCACGAGATTGACTTAGTCCCAATGCTTTGGTAAGAAGGTCCTAGGCTCCGGTGAACTTGGGTCTGATTTGATGCTTGTTTGTGAGTATATGTTATATATAGGAAACAAAGCTAAAGTCGTTGTTCATGTGTTTCTTAGGATTCAAACTTGAGATCTCTCCGCATGAAGCCTCGTCACCATGTCACAAAGACATAACTTGCGATTAGAAGTCTAGAATAGGGATGCTATACTTTTGCATTGGACACTCTAGATGGTTTTAAATGAAATATGAATAGGGATGCCATGAACTTTTGCATTGAAGTTCCGGATCTTGTTGATAACTACAACTTTGGTACAGAGCATATCTCCATCCAAGGTCATTTGAAAAATATAAATTTTCAATTTCAAAAATAAGAGAAGTTATAACAAACATTTGGGTCTTTAAACAACCTCAAATCAATAGGAAAAGTTATAATATAGTCTGCTAGCCTGCTGAAGCTCAGCACAGCAGGCTGTACAATGTGGCCCATCGCTGTCTTGCTCACCACACACTACTGAACTGAGTTAATTTGGGCCCAACCTAGTAGTTGCGCATGAAAGCAACAAAGGCTTTTACGTTTTACCTGGCGGAGCTCAAGTCCATATCGATCGGCCCCATCAATTGTTCTGCCATCATCTTGCAAAACTAAGTTTTTTTGCCAGAATATTGCTACTCAATCGGTAATTGTCGTATGCATATGCAAGCAATGCAAGGCCATGAAAACTTTAACTTTAACTATTTTAGTCACCTTTTAGTATTTTTTGGATGGCTAGTACAACTAAAGTGCTTTAGTCACCTTTTAATTTAGTCTTTAAAGTGATTAAAGTTTACTCCACTAAAGTTTAAGGAGAGCCTGGGAACCAAACACCCCTAAAGATGCTGTGCTCTAAAGCGTTTGCTCAGATCCCCATCAGTGACCTGGCCAGTATTTAGCAGGCTGCCGGGGCCGCGCGCACGCAGCTGGCTGCTGGCCTCTGGCCGGCCGGCCAGCAGCAGCAGATATTTGCCATTGCCTTGCCACCATGATGTGCATGCGTGCAGCGTGCTTGCGCTTGTGGCAAGCAAGGAGAGCCGGTCGCTGGAAGAGAGAGAGAGAGATGAGCCGTGGTTGGGTCAAACAGTGATGAGGGCGTACAGAGGGTACACACGCTAGACAGTGGTAGCAGCGGGGAGACGATGACAGCACCAGCAAGAAATAATTGTCCTTGGAGCTTCCAACAGCAACACGAGCGAAGGATTGAAGGTGAGATGAGAGCAAGAGTCGCCTCTCGCCAGAGAGGAGAGAGAGAGGGCCGGCCGTGGGCCGTGGCCTCTCGGACGCTGCAGTCTAGGCGACACTCAACAGCAGCAGCTACCTAGGAATAGCAGTAGTAGTAGTAGCAGTAGGCTGGCTTTGTAGGTGGAGTGTGTGCCCTGCAGGCAGGCTGCAGCGCTAGCTGCGCACCCACCACCACGGCCATAGCCATATGCTCGTAGTAGTAGTAGTAGTACGTGGTACTCGTACTACCAAACTCAGATCAGTCACTGCTCACCTATATAGCGACAAGTGAAAGCGGAACAGACGCCGCGCAGCACGCACACGCAGGGGCAGGCCGGGCGGGCGGGGCAATGGCCGTGTAGCCCGTGGCCGGCGGGCACTGTTGCCATGCGCCGTGCGTGCCAGTCGCAGGCCGTCGTCGACGTTGATGCTTGATGGACATATCCATAGCTATTTACGCCTCCTTACCTGTCCAGTCCAAACACACATCTGGACCAGAATCTGTTGCATGCTGCCAGGACTGGACTCTGGACTTCTGTAGTGTAGGGGCTCGGTAAACCGTAAACCGGCCTAGCTGTAAAGAGGCACATGTACACTAGTTTACTATCCCTCCCTCTCCCTAAGCGTCTATCTCTAGAAAACTGTATTTTCTTCAGAGACATATTTTCCTGACGACGTATATAAAGGGATGGAGTGAGTACTCCATATGAGTCGACGATCCCATGAAATCATACTGTTTCTCCCCGTCCATCTATTCTATTCTTAGAGAGCTCACTGTATTTTACAGCCTCTCAAGACCGAGTTTTTCACCTACAGACAGTACATGCATGACACAAGTAGTGATCGATCAATTGCCGCGTGAATGAATGAATATATATAATAATCGATCAGGGAAAAAAAAGTAAAGGTTCCCAAGTTCCAATAATGGGCCATGCATGCAAGCTTTTTTACCAGCAAGCATATACTTATATATGCAGGCGAGTAATGGAAGGATATGCATCGTCGTCCTGATGGATGGATATCAGTATACCAATTTCCATCCAAACATCTGTTGGGGAGGAGACGAACTGTGTGTCTACAGAAGTGTCGTCTGTGAGTGAGCGAGGCTGGGCGCGGCCAGGAACAACCCTTGCTAGCTGCTTGTTGGCCTGGGAGCACAAGCAGCACGGCGTCAATTCCAATGGCTGCTTTAGGCTACAGGTATGCCAGTGTCCGCTTCCCTCTGGCATCCCGAAACGTGTGCCCCAATAACGGCATGCATTGAGACCAGAGGCAAATTCCACTTTGGTGGCAAAAGGTCTGCCGCCCGTGGCTGCTGCTGCCCGGCTGGCCCCCTCACCTCACTACAACTACCATTCGATTCGATCACGCGCGCACGCACTCTTTCCCAAGAAACCCGAGATCAGAGGACCCATCTATCGTCGGCCGGTTCGAATGGCGGAAATGACCCACTTACTTGAAAGAAAAACACAACTGCCCAATCAGCTTGCATTGTGTGTACGCGCTGCACCAATGCAAATCGAAATGCATGCTGCGCTCTGCCACTTGCATGCCTGTACTGTATCCCAATATGTTTCCAAACTTCTGTAGGCATGATTTGTTTCAGGAGAAAAGCATATATTGATCTATCCACACTAAAAGTTGGTCTCTCGGTGCATTATGTCGTCAACAGCAGTCTATGTCAGGATATATCGTACGCGAGCAGTAGTAGCGCATCTGCACCACCACTTGTGCGTATACTCCTGTGCTGTTGGAAAATGTTGTCACCATGAATACGAAAAAAGACTTGACTCAACTGTACTGTCACCACCACCCGCATGCATATCAGGCGTCATGTTGCCACCATACTCGCTCTACAGGAGTATGGTGGCAGAGTACTCATGTTTGCCATCATATAGGGTTTGAGGGATGATTTTGAGTATAATGAAAGGGGGATTTCTTGAGCTCACCCAAGAATCGAGATGGAGGTAATGATCTTCATCTTCTACTTGAGGTACTTATTTGGATACTCCATGATCTTTTTTCTCTTCTTCCTCTCCTTCTCTCTTGTTCTTGTGTCTTCAGTTTGAGAGAGAGAGGGGCATGAGTGCGTTATGCTGAATTGAGTCTCCATTTTGGGCTGACAAGTGGGGCCAAGGGTGAAGGGGAAAGGGAAGACTTATCCCAACTAGTATATTTACTCGTGCTAACGCTACGGTTTTATCCAGGGAATGCTATAAAAAAACAATCAATTTATTTTTGTAGAGTTTAGCTTTTACACACTTGTATTTGAGTCTATACACAATAGATGAAACACTTTTGCATTTAAAAAGATATAGGTACATTCTCCATAACTCCTTAATCATTTATGTACATTACATTTTTAGATTTGGAAGGGTGCAAACATGGTCGGGCGAGACATACGCGTCCTCGTTCGACCACCTCGACTGTCCGACCCCTCGAGCGTAGGCTTCAACCTCGAGGTTGCAAGCTCCGTCTCGTCCGACCCCGAGAGCGTAGCCTATGTATTGTCGTACCTCTCGGGAGTAAGCTCCGCCTTGTCTGACCCTTCAGGGCGTAGGCCATGTAACTAAATCGAAAATCGCTTCTTATTCTAAAAAAACACATTTGGCCCAGTGGCATCTCTACTATAATTGAAACTTCTAAAAGAGTGGGAAGCCTGGATCTCACCCCCCCCCCGACCCCACAGCCAGGCTTCCCACTCCCCTCACGTGCCTATAGGAAACAAGTCCATCTGTACGTAACTATACACCTATAATTAGGGAACGAAATAAAAATTCAAATCACGTCCATCCGCCCGCCCCTCGCAGCAGCCATGCTCCGCGACAGGCGGCTCCGCCTCTGGCCGTGACTTCCTGGTCGCTGCGACTTCACCGTCTCCGGTCGCACTTCCTGGTCGCCGCGACTTCCTGCACGCCTCGACGCAACAACGGCTGTGCCCGCGTGCCGCGATTTTCTTGGCGATCTACCTGGTCGCCACGACTTCCTGCATGCCTCGACGCATCGACGGCGGTGCCCGCGGCCCGAACTCCTGGGCGATCTCCTGAGAGACGCGATCGGGTGCTGCCGACCGTGGTCAGGATCTTCATCTGCACGCGATTGGGTGCTGCCAGCTACGCTGCCAGGATCTTCATCTGGACGCAGGAGCGCAAGTAAACAACCTCCACCCCACCCAGGTAGATCGCCCAGGAAATAGCGGCACGCGGGCGCAACCGTTGATGCATCGAGGCGTGCAGAAAGTCGTGACCAGAGACGGTGAAGTCGCGGCGACCAAGAAGTCACGACCACAGGCGGAGCCGCCTGTCGCGGAGCATGGCTGCCGCGAGGGGTGGGGCGGATGGACGTGATTTGAATTTTGAATTCATTCCCTGATTATAGGCGTATAGTTACCTATGGATGGACTTGTTTCCTATATGCGTGTGAGGGGAGTTGGAAGCCTGGGTGTGGGTGAGAAGGAGGGTGGGAAGCTTGGTTGTGGGGTTAGGGGGCGAGATCCAGACTTCCCACTCTTTTAGAAGTTTTTAATTATAGTAGAGATTGGCGTTGATGACTAAGTGTAAGTGCTTTGGCGGAGGACCTGTCAAAACACCATACGATTTTTGGGATTTAGGACTTGAAGGAGAAGAGATAGATATTGGAGCCCTTAATTCTATTTAGGAAGTTGGAATATGCTTTCTGAGAGTAAGAGAGCTCTCTAAATGATATTTCTGAAAATTTCATTAGATCAGGTTTGACACTGGTGAAAACCCTAGTTTGGTTTTCGTTAAGTGATGAAATCTATTTAGACTATTCCTATGCCTAAGTGTGTAGATAAGTTAAGGTGGTCTAATCCAAGTGATGGAGCTGATCATGAAGATAGTGATGACCACAAGTAATAATCAAGCGCTCCAGAATCGGAAAATCAAACAACAATGAGCTTAGGACAAAGGTATAACCATATGAGTTATTTTTGGTTTAGTGATGAAGACACTACAGAGAGTGTGATCACATTTAGGATCGATAGCTGTACTATTAAGAAGTGAAAATCGATTGCGGTTATCAAGTGACACTAGGTGAAGTCATACATGCAAATACATTAGGACTTAGTGTAATGACAATAACCCTTGAAAATGCTAACACACGTGCACAAATAGTGAAATACTTTAGTGTTAGCACATGAGAACAAGGGAAGAATAAAAGAGTTGAATATGACTGAGAAAAGTGCTCCGGACCATGGGGTCACTACTAAAAAAAGATTAATCGCGACCTTTTTTAAAAAAAACCCATATGAGGCGGGCAGGAATGTTAACTGCCTTGGTTAATGCCAGACATTAACCGAAGCAGTCACTTTTTATTAACTGAGGCGGTTACAAGAAACTGTCTCGCAAAATCCATTAATGGAGGCGGTTATTATAAAGGGAGTGTATGGTATGAAAACCAACTAGCTATGCAAACTACGTAAACTCTAATCAAGTTCACAAGATTCTAATATGATGGATTTAGGTGAAGGTGGGTCATTTATTCACTTAAGCCCTCCCATCATTCCCTTCCTAATCACTTAATCCCAGCGTTGCCTGGTGGCTTCGTTATGATGTTTCGTCGCGTCTTGTTCCAGACGCGTCGCGACTCCCGACTCCGCGCCACCCGGAGGGAATCATGCACAAGGTGAAGGAGGCGCGTCGCGGGATCCGGTACAGCGAGAGCAGGAACCCGTCGGCAAAAACGTCACAGTACCCTTGAAGCAGCGGAATGTGATGACATCTTTTGGATGAAGGACGACCTTGAGATCGTGGCAACGATGACCTCTGTTGCTGGATCTTGTCCCCCAGAAAGCGACAACGACGGCGATGACGAAGGACATGACAAGGACAAGAAGAGTTCACCTCCTGGCAAGAGCCCTCCACGTACTTCGAAGAGCCCATGTAACACCCCGGTGTTACGAGCTTGCTTAGCACCTAGATTAAGACCTAAGAAAAATCATCAGTTGAATAAAGCGCTAATTAAAATCCCGAACAACAAAAATAACTTGTGTCGTTCTAATTGTTTGGCACGAAAAATATTTTTATAACAAAAATAAGATATAGCATATATTTAATACTCGAATAAAATTTGAGTTGCAAACTAAAGTAGAAAAATAAAATTTGGTTTTTAAAAATTAATTTTGTTAATTATAGTTGCTCTGAAGTTTTGTCCGAACCTCTTTATTTCGTGTTGTGAGTTGTGTCGTGGGCGTTCTATCTGTGAACCAGCCTGTGGCGATCAACCACGGACGCTCATCTCACCTACCTCGCTTCCCTAGCGTTTGGAGTCATTCATCCTACCTAACCCTTGTTGCAGTATCGTGTCTCGTTGTTTCCTCTTTCTTCCTTTTTACTGATCGTGGAGGCACCAACAGCTCTCTCAGTCTCTCCCTCGTACTCTTCCTTGCCTCACTGCTCGTAAGCAAGGCAGGGCCAAGCATAGCTCTGCGTGTTGCTAGCTGCTGCGCTGCCTAGCTGGTAGTTGCTATCTGCTGCTGCCAGTAAGCCCATGTGCCAACACCTTGCCGCTGGCGAGTCCTAGCCCGGCCTCTCCGACGTTTTCCTGCTATTGTTCTATACGTGAGGGCAAGGAGAAGGTAGACGAGGATTGGAATAGAAACCTTTCCAGGGTTTTCAATATAAATCCTTGACTCATGTAAGTAGTGCTGCATAGTGTCTTTTGTGCTGCGGGTTAATTAAGAAAAGATCCAAAAACCTTAGAGCAAAGTGTTTGTCTTATATGTATTTTCTTTTTCGTTATTATTTTAATCGGCTGAAACTTTAGAAAATCATAATAACTCATAGAGAAATCGTAAAATATCAAATGAATATGTTTTGGAATCCTTGAGAGTATATCTATGCAGCAGAGAAGTAAAATGATATGTGTTAGTGCAATGTTTTTGCTGTTTTCTTTTATCTTTGATAATTAGTGTTAAATTCATATATATATATATATATATATATATATAATTTTGATGCTCCAAATGATGTGAAATTTTAATAGTAGTCTAGTGATGCTATGTGTCGGGTACAAAGGTAAGGGGTACCCTAAACCCTTCGATAAACTGACGCTTAACATAGCAACCATTTTTAAGACAGGAACCAACCAACCGTTCAAGTCCGCAAAGAAGGGCCCATCATACGAAGGCCCCCTGCACCGGCGACAGCAACCAGTCGTGGGTCGGCCCGCTTCTGGAAGAATGACGGACCAGGGGTCGAACGAACGACCCCTCCGCCTCCACCTCGACGCCGAATGACGGACCAGGGGTCGAACGAACGACCCCTCCGCCTCCACCTCGACTCCGAATGACGGACAGGGGGCCGAACGAACGACCCCCGGGCGGGGAGCTCGATCAGCTCACCTGCCCCCGGTATGGGTTAAAGGAGATCTGACGCGCTCACCTACTCCCGCCTAACGCCATGGGCGCCCACGACCGCGGTCAAATCCATCAGCTCACCGCTATGTCCCGGACCTCCGTCAACTGTGCTGCCGCTGTAACCACGTCGCGAATACGGACTCCAGAGCCGCCCCTCGAGCCTCGAGCGTAACAACCCTCGACTGCGTCTTCAGGGATACGACAAGGCCACGCAGGTCTCGACCCCTCCCCTCAACCGGGGGCTCGACCCCTACTTCCAACCACTCCGGTATGGGGCCCGTCCCATCCGCCCCGTCCCACTTCAACTGTGGGACTCGCACCCGCGTACAGAAGGACGACCCTGCTGTGCCACGACGTGCCGCAACGTCTAGTCCGCCATCACCATGCCCTGAAGCACCGGAAGGACGGGAAGGCCACGCCGCCACAGTGATCGACGTCCCTTCGTCAACACTATGTTACGGACACGCCTCCCATGCTGCAACAGTTTAGGACCCTGTACTCTCAGGCCTCCCCTTGGTCTATAAAAGGGGACGCCGGGACAGAAGGGCAGGAGAGAGACCAGTCGATCCAGAGAACATTCGAGATCCTCACTCTCCACACACCCCGTTGCTTGGTCGACCCCTCAAGCGACCAACCAACCTCCTAGGATAGCCCTGCTAGCCCTAGGCCTTAGCTCATCCTGAGCACCCCCGTGTAACCTGCTTGTACCCCCTTTACGAGCACTTTGGTGCAAGATAATACAATCTATCCTCCCCCGCTGGACGTAGGGTCTTCTTTGCCCGAACCAGGATAAATCTTGTGTCCTTCTTACATCACATCTGGGAGAGGGAGCACGCAATATACAAATTTACTAGCCGGTGGTCTTGACCCTTGGGTCATAACACCGACACTATGTGTGTGCTGTGATAAAAATTTCATGTTCAGTGTATACAGTATGATGGAGTTATTGATTTAACTTGTATGTTGCTCATTAAATGATTTTAAATGGCCTATAAATAATTTATGTATACAAAAATATGAAATGTGGCTCCACAACCTTTATATGATGTCGTATATCATGTTGCGGCATAATATGTCTATATGTTTGCAGAACATGTAGGGTTTTAGATTTATCTTGCTCTCACACGTGTTCTTGCAATAGCAAATTGTCTTTTTCATAGTATTTAAATTATAAAACCTGAGTATGTGAAATTTATGCAGTAGCCATGTTTCAGTAACACCTATCACTCATAAAAATATCAGCCCCAAACTAGTTATTCTTGTATGGCGTTAAAAATAGCATATATTTTTAATAAGAAATTGGTTAATAGAATCTTGATAATATATATACATATAAATGGTTTTTGTTATGCTTCTAATGCTTTGATGAGGTAGTATATATGTTGCTGATCCATGATAAGTTTGGTTGAGCTCTTGAATGGTTTAGGTGGGTGCTCTCATGATTAACCAAAGTAAAGAACCATGTTGCTTATGTGCTGAAATGGCTGATGTGTAGTTTTTGTTGTGATAATCACTTCGTGATGAAAATGATGTTTTCTGTAGATGAGATGAATACCAAAGTTGTAGATAACTTCATTATCTATCTTGTATTAAAATTTCATGAGCTTAGGCATAATAGTTTAGGAGTTATGAAATTAACAAATAACCTGTCAGGTTCTGTAAGTTTTCTAAACAGATCTGAATGAATGATATGTTTGACCTGTGTACATATGGAATCATGTCTTTGCGGTGATAAAAGAAGTGTAGTACTTTTCATTAGCTTTCTAGAAAGTATAGGATCACCTTTGTTAGATTTCTAGAACTCTAGATATGATTAAAAGTGTGATTGCTGTCTTGTTGTCCAAAACTGCATGTTTGGAGAGTGTTGCTTTTGTTATGCTCTCACCATGTTTACTAAAGCAACCAAGAAATTTATAAGATTATAAATATGTTGTGTGTTGTTATTTTATGCATTCATATATTGCATTGCATATCATAATAGGAACGATGATGGATCGATGGATCAACCAGAGGAATTGGTGTTAACCAAAAGGATGGTGCTATGGTGATCACGTCCCAGTGATAGAATGCTAACTTTTGGTTAATTCTTACCCAGGCAAGCCCCGGTGCATAACCCCTACTATTATGCACTTTATTAAATGTTTATGCATTAAGTTTAAAGGAGTTGAATGCAGACCACTTGCATATATATCCTTATCCTATGAGTCTTACTAGTATGATAGGATCGTGTAGATTGCTCCGCTACAGGTTTTCGATAGAAGTCGAGTGATAACCTGTCACTCGCGAGAGATAGGAAATATATTATTGTTATCATATTACTATCTCATGGAATATATATGGATAATAATTGGAGACCGGACGGGACCTTACTTGGATTTGGATTGGGACTTGGCTGGGCAAACAGAGCGAGACTCTGGTTGCGTTGTCCCGCCTGTGTCGATTAGGAATCGCCCGTTGCTGTGGATGGTAGTCAGGTCACAGATTTATTATCCTGAGCACATACTTGCTTATGGGAGCGAGAAGACTTGTTACTCTCTTGTCTTGGGTTTCGGCTCTATCTGGACCGACTGTACCGGTGGTTTTTGGGTGGAGGTCTAAGCACTGCACTGAGTCCGGGACTCAGGTGCAGGGGCTTAGAGTCCCAGTTTGGACGGGGACTTGGACCCCTGGACAGGAGAGTGGTAGGTTGGTCTTGTCTGTGCCGAGGTGCAGATGAGGCGTGTGTTTTGGGGTACCCAGCTGGGCTACATTGATTCGCGAATCACCGCGCTATGCGGTACGACTTGACTATGGTCTAGCACCGTAGTAAGAACTGGAACAAGACAGATGATAAAATGGTTCTGATTGCTTACCACATGCTTGAAAGTATAATAGGTGCTTGCCTAGAATGGTTGGTTAATGAACTAATTTGACTGCTAATAAAATGAATATAAGGATGTACTTGTAGTAATGCTTCCTGCAAATGCAATAAACCACCAAGCCAAATAAGCCTTGCATACCCTTGGAGTCTTTTATTTTTCCTCCAGGCGGGTAAGTCTTGCTGAGTACAATTGAGTACTCAGGGTTTTATTCCCCCTGTTGCAGGTGATAGGTGGATGCTAGAGTTGACTCTTGTGTGTGGAAACCTCCTGGTGGGCTCAGCGAGGATTCCTATTTACGCTGCGATTGTAGTGTTTATCTATAAACCTCACCAAATGTTTTTAGAAAGAAAATTTTTATAACCTGTTATCATATCATGTATATAAATATTCACTATGTTAATGCTTCGCCATATCCTAAAATATATATTGATTTCCACTGTAACTCTGATCTTGTTTATTTCTCCGCTGCAAGATAAAATTTGCGAATCTAAAATGTATAAACTCATGTATATATAAATTGTTTAAATTCCGCTGTTGTATTCCACTTATGTAATACTCTGATGTTATAACAATGTAATATATGAAATGGTTAAGAATGTTGTAAGCTTTATTCACTCGTTTATGATCCTGATGAAAAATGTAGATCTTCGAGTTCTCCCGCTGGATGTGCTCGACATAATTGCTCGATTTAGTGCTCTTCCATTGTACTTAGTGTCTAATGGAAGACAAGTACTCTGGAAGCATGTTAAATTAGGCGGTTCTACCATAGCCCACCTCTGGGTCCGACCATTGAGGCGGGAGGTTCAGGGGCTGCTTCTGGGGGCAACATGATGCCTGCAAGCCAACCGAGCCCGAGCGAGGCACCTCCACCTCCCGACACTCAGCCTACGGCCCCGACAAATGAGGAGGAGGCTCAAGGGGATGCACTGGGGGACAAGACCGTGGGAGGTACGGAGGGGGCTCAAGGGGATGCACCGGGGGACAAGACAGTGGGATGTACGGAGGGGGAATAGGGGACGCAATCACCGCCAGGTGCAGCAAGCCAACAGGGAGGTACGGAGGCAGGCAACCCGATGAAGGACGACTCTACATCGCTCCCATACTCGACTACGTTTCCAAGGTACATTACAGATGAGCATAACAATCAATTCACATTTGTACCCCAAAAAATCTACAAACATTTCTATCCCGACTTTTCCAGGCCTAAAGATGATCCTCGTCATCTATTTTCGGTGGATGATGACTGTCCCGGCCACTTCGAGAACGGGAAGGTCATGATAACCAAGCAAGCACTCCATGATGAAGAATTGTGGGATACAAGGAGGTTTCATCTTTGGTACATAGAAGCGGCAAAAATGGGCATGTCAAGTTTCACCATGAAGATTCTAGTGGATTACTTCCACTTGCCCGATACCGATTTTCCTATTCCCGTGGAATTCAAAGACATGTATAGGCTGCTGCGGGGAGAAGACCTAAACATCGTACAACTCACCCTGTTTGCAATGTAAGTGACGACTTGCGAGTTAATTCCATAGATCTCTCCTTTTGTATACGTCAACTCTACACTTATATTATTATATATGGCACATTGACTTATGTATGCAGGACGAGGTCTGCCACCGTAAGCAACAAAAAGTATCTTCCTACTCTCTTTTTCTCTCTCCAATGCATATTAATGAGAATATCATCAAGGGTTGCATGCCAACGGATAAAAAAGACAATGAAACAGAGAAAAAAAGGAATATAAAGACAATATGAGGAAACAAAAGAAGAAAGTGGCAAACTACGTACATGTGTTCAATAATGAAGAAGATCAAGGAGGACGGGCCACGGTGTATCATGGCTCCCTATCACTTTGGGTAAGTAGAAAACATATCCGTAGATATCCAAAGTGGGTAGGATCATGCTTTGTAATCATCGTAACCAATAGTCTGTTTGAATCATGCAGCACGACCACGAGGATCATTGGGTTGCATATATCATCTTTCCTCAAGATGACAGCGGTCATATTTGACTCGTTGAGGTCTCAAAACAAGGCAGGGTACAAGGCTTTTGAAGATTGCTTGAAAGTGTAAGTCAATGAACATTTTCATCTTTTACGGTTATCGTCATTATTCAAAACATGTCTAACTCTATTACATTTCGTGCAGGACTTAGAAGTCGTATTTGAAGGATCCCGAATGTGGGGATCGCAGGACCGATAAGTGCAAGATGAAGAATACTGACCACATCAAAATCCTACACGACTTCCTGGTACGTAAAGTAATTGCAAAGTTCATTTGTGCTTTCCGTACATATGTGTTTGTTCTAAAGCTTCTATATCGATCGTGTAGTGCGCCAAACAAGCGGTTGGATCCAAGACATGTGGCTTTTACACATACGAGCATCTGAGGCAGTGCAGAGAGTACACTCAAAGCTGGAAGAAGCTCAAGGAAGGAGTTATACATATTGGGTGTCGACCTACAAACCGCCATTCCAGAAGGTTAAGGCGTAAATCTGCAAGTTTGTCATGGAGAAATGCGTGCTCGAAGGAGAACAATTCTACGACGAAAAATCTCCATTGACGTCCGAACCCAGGTACGAGAGGCTTAGGAAATGACCGACTTTGATGCGTCCAAGTGATTACAAGTGACCCGTGGACTTTGTTTAGATGAATTTGTAAATGTAACTCAAACGGACTTCGTTGGTTTCATGTGATGTATATATGGATGTTGAAAACTGTGTTGTATGTCTTGTGTAATGCTTGGATGCTTTATATTTAAATGTTTGCTTCATATATATGAAATCTGGAATCTGAAAATGATTTGAATTCAAGTTCTAGAAATGATTTGAATTCTGTTTTTTTATTTTTTAATTCAAAAATTATTTACCGAAGCGGGCAACTTAACAACCCGCTGCGGTTAACTAAAATTAACCTCAATGGATGTAAGTGTGCCGCTGCGGTATACATATTTACCGCAGCTTGTGTTGCCCGCTGCGGTAAATAAATAAACCGCAACAACCACTTTTGCCCGCTACAGTTACGCCTAAATTTACCATGACGTGGCAGCGCAAGCGGACGTTGCTGCCCGCCACGATAAACCGTTTCTGACCGCTACGGTAAAGCTTTGTGGAGTGTGTATATCTCTCTCTCTCTCTCTCTCTCTATATATATATATATATATATATATATATATATATATATATATAGTTTGCTTACTGTGTATTGAACACATATTTATACACACTCTACTTACGGTGTATTGGATATATCATCTGCTCACTGTACTTTATTTGTTAACATGCGCCTAATTGCCCGTAAAGTACATAGTCAGAGTGAAGGTCAAATTTTGACCTTTCTATGAATTGTTCTAGTATTTGTTGTGGAGTTGATCGCTAGTGGGAAGCTGAGTGTAATTCACATTGGAAAACTAATTATGCGCAATAGAACTCTTTACGTCATTAACTAATTATGCTTGTTTCTCAGGGATAGGGACGATGTGCGCTGTGCTCATGTGGTGAAAAAGCTAGATCCTCTGTCCTAAAAAATATGTCACAATTTTTTAAGCTTTAACTAAGTTTATAAAAAAACATTAGTAATATTTATATCTCCAAAAAAATTATTATAAAAATATAGTTAATGATTCATCTATTAGTATTAATTAATCATGAGCCATAAATATTAATATTTTTATATATATGATCGAACTTGAAACCACTTCTCGAGAAAACCATTTATTTATTATATTTAATTTGAAGTAGTTTTTTATAAAAAAAGAAACACTAAGTATTGTCCACTAAAAACAAGACCAATGAATAAATAGTACCCACTATACTTCTGTCACAACGTCCAACTCAGAACTCACGTGTAAGACCACCAAACATGGCTCGTGTGCACATATATAAAACATTGACCAAAGTCACACGTTGTGGGTGATCTCCCATATTATTTTTATTCGCCCGAAAATTCTACAAATACATTATCTAGAAGTAATTTCACCAATGTTGACAAACCTTCACATGATTTGGTGTATTTAAAATGAAAATTATGATTAAAATACAACCAACAATTTAGTTTTCAAATGGTTTAACTACAAACTCGGTATATATTGACATATACCACTAGTACAGAACCGGGTTTTAGCCCCGATATGTAAGGGCCTTTAGCCCCAGTGTCTGAACCGGGGTTAAGGATTCAGGACTAAATGTCTCCCCTTTAGCCCCGGTTCGCAGGCCCGGAGCTAAAGCTCGACCTTTAACCCCAGTTGGTAATATCAATCGGGGCTAAAGGGTGCGCCAGATGGCGTAGGTGGGCCACTCGTGGCAGCACCCTTTAGCCCCGATTGGTGTATTACCAACCGGGGCTAAAGACCCTTTTTTTCTTCTGATTTTGATATTTCTTATTTTGGTTTTCCAATTAGATTAGGTATTCAAATGTGTGTATTCTTCATTTCTAATACATGTATTCGCTGCTAATACATGTATTCACGTACTTATAAGTTAGTTTCAAACATTAAACACAATTCGGAATATTACCGAAATTCATAAAAATGTCAATCTTATTGTACAATACAATAGTTCAACGATTTAGTACTACCAATTCGGAGAAGTGTAAGTCACCTATTTTGTAACCAATAATTTCATCGATGAACAACAACGTATTAAATAGTGCACTCTCAGTAGCTTCACACTTACGAGCACATGGTGTACTAACAACGTTTAACGGTGGTCGAGTAGTTGGAGGGTCTCCCTTCTTAGTCGCAACCAACTTTGCTTGGCGGGTTGCAGTGGTTAGTGTTGGCTCTTCATTAGTATATTGCCAGTCATAACCCAATGCATCCATTACTTAGTTCAGAATGGCTTCAAAACTACACCATGCGTAGGTCATGTCATACTCCTCTACCTATAAGTATAGGGTTAATTATGAGAGCAATATTGACAACATATAACAACAAATCTAGATATAAGTTATGAGTCTTAAACTTATCTTTGGCGAGTTCTAAGCCATTCGTGTACATAAACCCTGAATATCAGGATACATGTTGCGGTTAATAGCTTCAATCTTCACGGAAGACATAGTAGGAAGTGTGATCTCATTTCTTGAGAGCGTGACAGCACAAGCATAAACGACATACTTAATAGCAACACCCCGCTGGTTTGTCTGTATTCCCACCTCTGAGATTTGTAACACATTGCACCCGCCAACACCACCGCGGCCACGACCACTACCACGACCACGACCATGACCATGACCTATCCTAACAGCAATTGAAAATGAAATACGACATTGGAGTTCTGGACCATTGTTTACATGATTAATCTGAACATCCACATTGTCAACCCCAAAATAGACGAGTGTTGATTTAAGTCAAACAACTGGATTAATCATCTATATTATATATAAGACATGTTAATTAACTTGGATGATCTAGTCATACATATGAAACATATATTGATTATTAACTTACTATGTTCGGATAATTCCGCGGTACTACCAGAAATACCGGATCAAAACTCATCCAAGTACAATAACCATTCCAACCAATTTCTTCCGGTGGTGGGAGATTACGACGTCCAGCCATCTATATATTAAATCACATATACTCAGATTATATTTCATATATATTTCAGTATCCATCTATCTCTTTATCTATATAGCAATAATGGAAGATACATATATATATCAAATCATATATAGAAATAATGGAAGGTCTATATTTCTCTAACAAATTTATATATATATATATATATATATATATATCAAATTTATTTATATAGCAATAATGGAAGATACATATATATATCAAATCATATATAGAAATAATGGAAGGTCTATATTTCTCTAACAAATCCATATATATATATCAAAAGCATGAATGTGGTGAACATAATACATTACTAAAATTAAATCAATTTCCTAAAACTAAATTATATTACTAACATCAATCAATTTCATAAAACTATAATATATTACCAACATAAATAAATTTCCTAAATCAATTTAATAAAACTAGAATATATTACTTCTTCCTTTTTCTCCTTCTTCTTTCTCCTTTACACACCTTTAGCCCTACAAAATCATTTAGACAAATGTTAGATTAATTTGTGAAAAAAGCAACATAAATATAGTTGAGTCAATTTCTATATTTCTTTTGTAAACACCTTTTCTCCTCTCCTTCTTCCCCCTCCTTTTTCCTCTCCTTTTTCCTCTTCTTTCTCTTCTATTCTTCTTCTTTTTTCTTCTTCTCTCTCCTTTTCTTCTCTGATCTCTCGATCTCTCTCCGGTGGCTGCTGATCGACCGGCCCGGCCTAGCTCTCTCGGACGGCGGGCCCGTGAGGTGGAGGCGCGGCGGCGCCGGAGAGGTAGACAGTGGCGGTGCACGCGGCAGCGGCGGCGCAGTAGGTGTGCGACGGCGTGGCTCGGATGGCGGCGGTCTCCTCCAACGGCGGCAGGCTCGTCCGACGGCGTGGCGACGGTTGTGCTGCGTTGAGGAAGAAGGCCGGACGCACGCGAGATCTAAGACAGAGGGGAGGAGGAAGACAGGAGAACGGCCGCGGCTTATATAGGAAGGCCACCTTTAGCCCCGGTTGAGCCCCGGCTGGTAATACCAACCGGGGCTAAAGGCCTGTTTAGGAGCCAAACGAAATTTCCAGGGGGCTAAAGGCCTGTTTAGGCGCCAAACGAAATTTCTTTTTCCAGGGGCCTAATGAAGATCTACATGCCACCAATTTTTTTAAAAAAATAACCATTAAATTTCCTTTTGCTTTATTATACACTAGAAAAATATATAACAAAATATTTTACTTTTTTATAATATCAATGTAACTAACCATTATAATTTAGTTAATGCAAAAGTATATTGTTCAATTTAAAAAAATAAAATGCTTGGTTACAAAGGTTAAACTATTTGTGTTTCACCATTCATTGTCCAATTATTCGACCTTTTAGTGTACCCTTAAATAGAAAATTGTTAATGAGACACTAAATGACCCTATATATATGAAAAACTTTTGAATACAAAGGTTTTATAACTCATCAAGATCATTCATTTTAGAACTAAACTTTTTCACTGACAAACTTATTTGACCATCATCTTCAGAGAGTGTGTCCTCTGCCCCTGCCTCTGCCTCTTCTTCTTCTGTTTCCACCATTGCAGTATCATTGAAGTCACCATATTGAGCAATAATGTCGTCAGGGTCCAATTGCTCTTCTTCGTCTTCCATCATAATTCCGGTTTCTCCATGCTTGGTCCAACAAATATAGTGTGACATGAAACCCGACTTCAATATAGTTCGAGATGGAACACCATCATGTGTCATTTCCGAGTCATACAAATACTAATGTATGCTCTATGAAAGCCTCGACATAGCAATCTTCCCAAGCCCTTTCACCTTGCCTTTGTCATTGTCACCAAATGTGATACTATCAAATCCTTGAGTGTTATCTTGGTTGATTGAGTTGAACATCCTTCCATCGCTTTTCAACTCTCATGGAGGATACATCTTGTTTGGCTTTCTTATTCTTGCATGCTTGCTCATTGTGACCAACTTGCTTGCAACTCTTGCAATAGCTACCGGTGTTCTTCACAAAACGAGTTTTATGAGAAACAAAGGCGGCCTTGTCTTTCTTGGGGGTATAGCCCAATCCCTCTTTGTAGAGAGATGCTCTTTGGATACCCAAGCACATAAGCAAGTGGTCCTCACCTCCATAAGCCTTAGCTAAGGAGTGATTGAGCTTTGTAACCTCCTTCTTGAGGGTTTTATTTTCAAGTGTGAGCTCCTTTGCCTTGAAAAGCTTTAGGGTTTCCTCCTTCTTCCTTCATTTGCAAGTGTGAGCTCTTGTTTGCTTTTCCTTAGCCTCCTTTGCTCCATCACTTGTCTCCTTCATCTTCTCCATAGCGTACTACACTTGCCACAGGTAATGAGAGGGAGGTCTGACCTTAGTCGTTTTGGAACCCGATCAGAGGCCAAGTGTCTCGAAGCAGTTGTCATCTATATACTCATTTTTCAAACTAGATATTATAAATTCCTTATATTCTAAACAAAGAAACTAAAACAACTAAAATTTACATTTCTCTAAAATCATCAAATGTGCCATGTAGACAACTAAAGTATTCTAGGTACGTACCTTCTTCATCTAAATATATAATTATTTTGAGCTCATGTGGCATATATATAAATCAAGAACAATCCACCATAAATTCATCATTTAATAAAATCTTATTAAGAATATATATTTCTCAAACTAAGCTAAATTAATCTTGAATACTAACTTTAGTCGCCTTGTTCAAAATATTCAAACAATGTCAAGTGAATGAAACTTAAAATGGCAAAAAAAGAGAAAATCATAAAGAAAAATCACATCTAGAACAAGAAACAATATATGTTGCCGCTAAAACATGAGAGGTTGAAGATAGTAACCTTTCAACGAGTCGATGGAGGCGTAGAAGTGATCAAATGAAGCAATGACCGAAGAGGAGATGAAGAACAATGAAAAACACACCAAGAACAAGAGCAAGAAATTAAACAGAGAGGAAGAAATGAGCTCTCGGGCTCGGGCAGGGGGAGGAAGAGAGTTCAATATAGGGGGGGGGGGGCTTTAGTCCCGGTCCATAGAACCAGCCGGGACTAAAGGCCCAAAATTAGCCCCGGTTTGTGCCTTAAACCGGGGTTAAAGGTTTAACCACCGGGGCTAAAAGTCCCCCCTGACAAGGTCTGAACAGTGTGCCGTTGGGATGGGACTTTTAGTTCCGGTTGGTGTTACCAATCGGGACTAAAGGTCCCTTTAGCTCCGGGCGCAATTTCCACCGGGGCTAAAGCCGATTTTGGAAATCGCCGAAAGATGTGTTCTGTAGTAGTGTACCCATTTTCGATCTAAGGGAAATCAAGGAAAATAGGGAGTGAGAGTCTATAGTGATGAAGAAGCTTAAGGTTTTCATCAAGGTTACGACGCTATCATAGACGATTATATATGAAACACAAATATCATGGAATCGAACATGATGTTCAACCTTTCACCATCTCTCCAAGAAAAAGGATGCATATGCTAGCAACAAAGATATTTTGATGGCAATGACTCAAATGTCTGCAAGAGATATTGCAGATTGTCAGCATGTAGCAATTCAAGAGAAACACTAGATTCTATCTAGTCATGGATTTAGCTAGGGGACAGGGCAGTCAGTGGAAGTGGGATTCAATCCCCTATCATCCATCCATTGGAATAAATGGGTGCAAGTAGAGGAGAAGAACGAGAGAGGAGGTGGAAAATAAGAAGAATATTTTAACCCCCCCACCCACACAATGTTCTAGGTCATCCCCACCTATGCTTGCAACACTTGTGTATGTAGATGAGTCACTACTACATAAATCTTTTGCACAACGGGCGGAATTGCTTTTCCACAGTGGACATGTCCGTCACAGTGGATAGGTCACGGTAAATCGTGAACTTATCACAGCGGACCCCTTTGTCTGCCGCCGTTAATTGATTTCCCGCGGCGGGCACCTAAGGAAGCCCGTCACTTTAAATAATTTCAAAAAAAGGCCACATGGGCTTGGATCTGGGTGCAGAGATAGCTCCAGGGCTGTCGCCATCCTCACCAGATCCGTTGCCGGGGAGCAAGGGCAACCAGATTTGACGTGCCGCCATCGGCGGAGCCCCGCGGCGCCCCGTGTGGCCGTGTGGCCCTCCTCGCAGGCTCGCAGCGCCGTCGTAACTGTGGCCCTTCCTCGCGTCGTCGTCGTCGTCGTCGTGGACCTTCGCTTCCACCGTCAAATCCAGCCGCCCTTTATTGAGATCCGTCGGCCACCGTCATCGGGGAGGAATGGGGGAGGCCGTTTCCCACCAGATACGCCGCACGCCGTCTACGGTGAGGGATGGGAAGGTTATATCCGAACAGATCTGTCGGTCGCCATCGTTGGGGAGGAGGGATGGGGTGCGCCGCCGTGGGGAGAGGCAGTCCGTCGGAGTGCCGCCGCCGGGAGCGCCCCTGTCCGCACCTACGTAGGAGATGGAGAGCCGCCACTGGAGGTAGGAGATGGAGAGGGAGAGAGGCCACCAGATCTGATGGTGTTGCCATGGGATGAGAGAGGGAGAGGCAGAGGGCACGTGAGGCAGAGGGCGCGTCGAGCGGCGGTGGGAGAGAGGTGGGGGTGTCTATCGGGTTGTGAGTGAAGGAAACCCTAGCCTGCATTTATATATGGAGCCTTAAACGGGCTGAGATGACCGGAAGTTGGGCCTGCATGTTTAGAAAGCGGGCCTTTTTCCGTGGCGTACTTCTTAAGGCGTCCGCCACGGTAAATTGATTTATCGTAGCGGACAAGAGTGTGCGTTGCGGTAAATAAAAAACCCCGCTCCGGTAAATCGTGCGATTTATCGCAGTGGGCAAAAATAGGTGTCCGCCATGAAGTGCAACAATGTGACGTTGTGCATAATCGTATTTGTATTAGGTGAGTGTTGACGTTGTTAGTGGTACAAGTACTCTATTGCCACCAATGATGCATGAGCTTATCGCACAAAAACACAGGTTTGGTATCGGTAGTGAAGGTGAGCCTATTGATTAGTGAAATAGTAGTATGAGAAGGAAAGAGCCAAAGATAGTCGTCCAACGCAATTTCTAAAACCAAGATAAAGAAAAATAATTACTTTGTTCAATCTACTATTTATTCCACCTTTCCCTTCTACAAGGAAACTATTGAACTGTAGACCAAATAAATGTTGTGTTTTTCATACAAAGAAGCTATTAGCTAGGTTTGTATAGCTTGCAACTAACAATAGCAACATAGATCCAAACACTAGTAGAAAAGAGGCCCCAAGTATTTCTACAGACGGTTTTAGTTATCGTGCGTAAGTAGAAATAAAATGCTTACGAACCGTCACTAGAAATCGATTTCTACAGGCGAATTCTTAAGAAATCCGTCAATAGAAATACGTAGACACTGATTTTTTTTTGTAAACGACATCGGATGGAAAAACTTCCTAAATAAAATTTGTAGATATCGAAAAGTTATGAAACTTTGTAGTTTACAACTTTTTCATTTGAAATCATCTTATCATCTTGAAGTTTGAATTTGTTAAATTTGAAATTCAAAATTTTGTAAACGATGACCTCGGATGGAAAAACTTTCTAAATAAAAGTTGTAGATCTCAAAAACTTATGAAACTTTGTAGCTTACAACTTTTTTATTTGAATTCGTTTAGTGGCTCGATCAAACAATCAATTTACACTCAGTTTAGTATAGAATCTAGTGAATTAAAACCGAATCTAGACACAAGTGAGTCATGGGTCGAGTGGTAGGGGAGGTATCGCGTCAGACTGAGGTTGCGGGTTCGAATCACCATGAGAGCGCAGTTTGCGATTTTACGCGAAAAAATCCACAACTTGCGACGAAGGCGGACAGATGGATTTCTAGTGGCTTGCTCTCCCGAGAATTTAAAAATTTTTTTCTACTTTAAAAACGCGATTTCTGGACACTTATTTCTACGGGCGGCTCGTTAAGAAAACCACATGTATAAATCGATTTTGAAGAAAATGACCCATTTCTACTGACCCCAGCGTAGGTGGTTGTGAAAAACGCCAGTAGAAATGGCTTCACAACCTCCTGTATAAACCAGTTTTGTACTAGTGAAACATCCCCTTAATCAAATGGTTGGAAACATTCATTCCAAACGAACAAATATATGGAGTAATAGCTATATATACAGGTGAAACCTCATATCCCTTTTTGACACTAAGGGTATGTGTGGCCAGACTCAATCTAACTTTGACTTAATCACTATAGGCCCCTATATCAAAGCCAGAGGGTGCCTCTCGTGCCCATCACCATCATCGGTTCCATGGGCAAAAATTTAGGAAACAAGAACCCTTTAATTTTGCTAGTTGCTAAAATTCAGAAGAGTGCAACACAATAACGGGCAAGTTAAGGGAAATTAAAGTCATTGTGGGTAGAGCCACACAAAATTTAAAGCCCGAACATGAACTTAATTAATTTTGATTGTTTATCTATAGTTTAAAGTTAGTGCGAATTGATGCACTATTTTTAATTAAAAAGACATATTAGTACTATGTACTAAGAAATATGACAACTATCTCCACTCTCAATTGCAAATATGTTCAATTATATCCATTTTCTATCGTGTGCAGCTATGAGTACGTCTATGACATATTGCCCCTGTAGGTCCACATGGCACATGTCATAAACACATTGACAGAAAAATAAATGATTGTGAGAAATTTTACCGTCGAATAATATATAGGACAAACCCCGTCCTTATTCATCATAAGTGACATTTTGGACATCAAATTAACTCTGATTAGTACAAAACTTTGGCATTTGCGCTCTGCTATGTTCAAGATGTACCAAAATTTTAGCATTTTAGCGAAGTATTTAATTTTGAAATTCACATTATATGATTTTATTTTATCAATTTATTCAGCTAATTGTATGCTAATAAATATAAAGACACGACCAGAACCATCACATATATATTTGATATCAGAGGACATTTTTTACTCGCTGCGCGCGCGCGAGCAGTCCGTTTTATGTGTTGTCGAGATGGATCACGCGCGCTGTATGACGACGACGAGTCAACATAACTAATAATGCAGTGGATCTGTCTATCACAACTCATACAGTAGGTCCCATATATATGCCGAATAATGTTGGGAAAACCAACTCATATGACCACATCGGTCCCCTCCATGTTTGCACACTACTACATATTACATCACTGGTCCTTTGTTTTGATACATTATCCTCCCACAATGTTCAATGTATATACTTACGACGATACCCATCTCAAATAATTCCTATGGATGTAACAAAAATACACGGTCTTTGGTTTCCTGAAGAAGAATTATTTCAAGGAGGCACGTCCATTGTACTGCAGTATCTGCAGCTATGGCATCCCCCATCTGGCCAATAAATGTACTAGGTCACTTGTAGCCAATAGCGCCACAACATGCACGCAGCTTTTCCCCCAATAGTTCAGGTCCTTGTATTCTCCCGGCCCTCACCTCATCCACACGAACAGGCAGCATTCCTCTCCCCGGCGGCTCTCCTCTCTCTCTCTCTCTCTCTCTCTTCTCTCTCTCTCTCTCTCTCTCTCTATATATATATATATATATATAAATTAAAGATGGCACAGCCCTCTCACAGGTAGGGGCGAGTGAGTGTCTCACTCTCGATCACATAAAAAAAAAATGCCCCCAACAGGTTCCTAAGCACAATTCTCTAGCTAGCTTGGTCTCCTGCACACAATCTATATGAACATGATGAGCCCATGCCTGATGCCTCCTCTCCTCTTCCTGCTCCTCCTCTTGCTGCACCTGGACAATTTTTAACTCTCTCTCTCTCTCTCTCCGTCTCTCAAGCAAACCTATGGTGAAGACCTTATGCATGGCCGGACACATCTGATCATAGGACATAGGCCACACTCCTCCTGCCTCTCTCTCATATAGTCTCAGAGCTCAGAGATCGACACACACTGCTCTCAGTGCCAGGACCTAGAGAGGGGAGAGGGGAGAGGCCAGGGAGAGGGCATCAGGGGGCCTTGGAATCCCATCAGTAAAGCACATGTTTCCTTTCTGTGATTCCTCAAGCCCCATGGACTTACCGCTTTACCAACAGCTGCAGCTCAGTCCGCCTTCCCCAAAGCCGGACCAATCCAGCAGCTTCTACAGCTACCCATGCTCCCCTCCCTTCGCCGCCGCCGCCGACGCCAGCTTTCACCTGAGCTACCAGATCGGTAGTGCCGCCGCCGACACCCTTCCACAAGCCGTGATCAACTCGCCGGAGCTGCAGCTGATGGAGCAGGCGCCGGCGCCGGCGACAGAGCAGGGCGCCTGCGCCAGTGGTGCACAAGGCTCCAGCGTCAGCCTCGACAGGGCGGCGGCCGCTGCGAGGAAAGACCGGCACAGCAAGATTTGCACCGCCGGCGGGATGAGGGACCGCCGGATGCGGCTCTCCCTTGACGTCGCCCGCAAGTTCTTCGCGCTCCAGGACATGCTTCGCTTCGACAAGGCCAGCAAGACGGTACAATGGCTCCTCAACGCGTCCAAGCCCGCCATCCAGGAGATCATGGCCGACGACATCGACGCGTCGTCGGAGTGCGTGGAGGACGGCTCCAGCAGCCTCTCCGTCGACGGCAAGCAGCACAACCCGGCGGAGCAGCTAGGAGAAGAAGGAGATCAGAAGCCCAAGGGTAATGGCCGCAGCGAGGGGAAGAAGCCGGCCAAGGCAAGGAAGGCGGCGACCACCCCGAAGCAGCCAAGAAAATCGGGCAATAATGCACACCCGGTCCCCGACAAGGAGACGAGGGCGAAGGCGAGGGAGAGGGCAAGGGAGCGAACCAAGGAGAAGCACCGGATGCGTTGGGTAAAGCTTGCATCAGCAATTGACGTGGAGGCGGCGGCTGCCTCGGAGTCGAGCGACAGGCCGAGCTCGAACCACTTGAACCACCACCACCACTCATCGTCGTCCATGAACATGCCGCATGCTGCGGCGGCTGAATTGGAGGAGAGGGAGAGGTGTTCACCAGCTCTCAACAGTCGAGGAAGGATGCAAGAAATCACAGGGGCAAGCGACGTGGTCCTAGGCTTTGGCACCGGCGGCTACAGCGGCGGCGGCAGCGGCAACTACTACTGCCAAGAACAATGGGAACTCGGTGGAGTCGTCTTTCAGCAGAACTCACGCTTCTACTGAACACTACGGGCTTGCGCACTAGGTACTACTAGAACTATTCTTTCGACTTACATCTATCCTTTCCCTCCCATATGAACTCCTCAATAATTTGTTGTGTTAATCTATGCGTGTTTCTCTTTCTAGACTTCGTAATTGGCTGTGTGACGAACTGACGATGCACTTCGTTTGGTCATCACATGACGATGATGTATTATAGCTAGCGCATGCACTGTGTTGATTCATTAATGGAATTAATCTGTGTCGAGTCTGTGATTTCCAAACTGAATCTCTCTGATGAACGAGATCAATTAGTATATGGTATTGCACACAAAGCAAGTACTATAGTTCAGTTGATCGATGAAAGAATGAAAAAAATGCTGAAGCTTGAAGCTATAGCATTCTGAAAGAGAGGCTTTTGATAGGTAAAAGACCCTCAAGAAGGTCTTCGATCCCTTCCATGTTGCCGTTTGTATGCATGCATGTTAAAATCTGCACCTAATGGCGTGGCTTTATAGTCATGGGATGCTCATAAAATAATTACACCATTCATGGATAAAAAACAAGCCGATCATTTAGCTGAGTTAGGACTTCCTGGTATTAATGGCGGTTTATCTAACTGCTTCTATTTACACTAATTTCTTAATGAGCTGCAAATCTGATTCGTACTTTTTCAGAAACTTCTGTATTCTCGAATTCTCTATCCCTAGGTTGACATCATTTCTCGTCTGTGCTGGAGTTCCAGCTTGATGCCTCACATATATATATTTTTCTATGTAATAATAATCCAGGCTAAAAAAATATATTCTGGTTGTTTCCTGATTCATAATTAAGTAGAGAGTAGTTATTTTTAAATCCTATTGGCACCACCACACATTCCAAAGATCATGCATGATTATTTTAGTTCGTATACAAACTATCAATTGCTACTTGCCATTTTGATTGGACATCATGATTCATGCATACTAACTATCCGACTCTTGCTTAATTAATTAAATCTTTCGTATCATAAAAGTATATCTTGAGAGCTACGGTTACTTAGTACCCTCTCCATCTCAAACTAAATCTATTTATGCAATTGTCCAAAGTCAAATCTATTTTAAGTTTGGCCAAATTTATTAAAAAAAACACAAATATTTATGGCACTAAACTAGCATCGTTGTATAGGCATGCATTGACTATATTCATAGAGTACTTAGTGTGATCGTTGATGATTTTCAATACTAAATCAAAAACTTAAGATGGTTTAGCTAAAGACAACTTTAGAGTGGAGCTGATTTATTTTTGGGATGGAGGAGGGAGTGCTAGGGTTTTACAGGCACATCAAATGTGTTGTCCATTAGTTCAAATCTGGCTAATTGAATAATTCATGCTGTTCAAGTAAAAGCCATGCATTGCTTGCACGGTGGACAAATTAAAGCCATAGGTCCATATAGGGACATCATAATTAGGTTAAAGTGAGACGTTGCATTGGCATCTTAATTTTGTCAACAAATGTAGCTACCTTGATGTTAACATTCGGGGCCTGCTGATTTAAACAATCATTTGTCTATATATATCAACATCAAAGTATATATGTTCTATGCACTTTTATGTTTGAAAGGTTTTTAAAAATCATATGCATGCGACCATCATCATGTTAAAGTATACTACATACCTGCCATAAACTGTTGTTTCCTACTGCATTCCATAATGAAAGGATATATGCTTAATGTCCCTTGTATTTTTTTATTCTGCACATAAAAACTTTTGTTGCACAAATATAAATATCTTAACATATGATGTTTATGGGTATTTAACAAATATATTGGAAAAATATGTGTGTTTTTAAAGAAATGTAGAACTGTGTCTGGGCCTACTACTATACATCACATGGTTAACTTGTGTGCACGCCATCTAGTTTGCATACATGAACACATTTTTCCATTCACGATAATATTGACTATATCTACTAAACATATTTTAAATTTATGTAGTTTAATTATTGCTACATTTGAGTTTGATCAATTTTCCTGACAGGGTGCTAGATTGGTCTTATTGTCCGGATAGATGGTCAATGAAATCTCCAAGGTTTAGTATAAGGACATATGCATATTGTTGAGACTCTATGTTAAGGTAGGTAGATAAATGATAAATCACAAAGAGAACTAGACTAATGGTGACGTGTATAGTATCATTTGACAAAGCTGACGACTAAAATCGTTAAGCACAACACCATGAGAGTACAATGGCTTGCTCATGTTTCTTTCACATGCTCCTTATTGATCTTTGAAGACCCATGCTTTTGTTTACTATAATAAATGACAAAATATCTAGTGCAATCGTCATGAAAACCCCTTGAACATATCCATAGATTTTATTAATAAACAATTGGAATGATGCACATCCATAATGCATATGCAGGTGTATACATTTTCGCAAAAGCTAACATGCAAAATCAATTTCTGAAAATTCGGATAAAAATGACAAATTTCAGTTGCATATATGTAATCATATGAGTTTTGCCTTCCAATGTATATACACCCGAATTTTGTTATTTTCATATAATTTTTTCTACATTGAGTTTGCACCTCAACTTTTGCAAAAATATGGTTATATATGAACAACATCTCCAACAGTTTGTCAAACTCACTTGCTATCTTTTATTTTTTTGACAAAACTAGAAAAATCACCTTTCCAACAGTTTGTCATCCAACTTATCAAATTTTAGTAACTTGGGAAATCTCCCACCTCCACGCGCATATATGCGCGCCCACAAACCATCACACATCAGCAGCATACGTAGAGGTTGAAGGACACAAAATAAATTTGTTTTATTCTCAGGATTTCTGATGCAAGTTTGTCAGAGGTGGAAGGACATAAAACTAATTTTATTTCACTTTTAGGGTTCCTGATACAAGTTTACCAAAGATTTGTCAAATGATTATTATACCAAACTGTTGGAGAGACTCCATTTTTTCACATGTCATATATTTCAGTAAGTTGTCAAATTATGATATTTGTCAAGTGAATTTTGGCAAATTATTGGAGATGTTGGGCCAATGGACGTGCATCATTTCAAAAATAAAATTAAAAATAGAACTTAAATATACTGTATGAATCTGCTAAATGAGTAGTATTTCTCAAAAACCATATGAATGTGACTATATATATATATATATATATATATATATATATATATATATATATATATATATATATATATATATATATATATATATATAAATGTGCATGCAGTTTGACATTAAAAAAAAACAGTGGATGCGTGCCTAAGGGGAAAGCCCACCTTCTTCATTGGCCACCTCTCCGCTACCATAACAAGGAAGTGGGTCTTGTTTAGATCTAAAAGAATTTGGAATTTTGATATCGTAGCACTTTCGTTTGTATATGGTAATTATTGTCCAATCATGCAGTAAATAGATTTAAAAGATTTGTCTCACAAATTACAGATAAACTGTGTAATTAGTTATAGTTTTTATTTATATTTTATACTACATACATGCGTTCAAAGATTTAATAAAGATTCGATGTGACAGAAAATTTTGAATTTTAAAGGGAACTAAACAGGGCGCTGCAGCTGATGTGTCACCGCGACGGGCCCTAGCAGTAATAGTAACTGTTGCGCACGTAAATTGTACCACATCGATTAAATCCACCCACGCAGTGAAACATCTCAAAGGTCACATGTTGTACTGCAAGGCTTAGGACAAACAGTGTGTGCACATGTATCTAGTCTTGTCATTCTGAAGTAGTGGTACTTTGTGTTATTGATGAAAAAGAAAAAAGATAAAAACAACGACCGAAGCGTCAATTGTATACTATGCAACAGGCATACGTACGTACCACACATCAGGATCAATACGTACATTGTGCAGCACACAGTACCGATGAACTGTTCGTTCTGCAGCCGGCATATACAAGACCGTGAAACCAGCTGCGGCTGTACGCCCCACGGCCCCACTTAGAATGCAGGATAGCTCGATCGGACCACCGATAGCAAACAATCTGCCAGAATCAAGAACGGAGAAATAGTTGTGTTTCAGACAACAGCAATTAATGTCATATTATTACCTATATATATACATGAATATCGACACAATCACAATATAATGTACATATTTCTTCATTCATTGAGAAGCGCAAATGATTTATTAGTACTCCCTTGTCAAATGCTAGTACAAATATCTAAAAGGATAAAACGATATGAAGTAAACCAAAACAGCAAGTAACTACTAATGATTACTGTACTCCCTCACTAAATGCAAATTAAATCATCAGTGACATGTTATTTATGTATTAGTTTGGAATATATATATATATATATATATATATATATATATATATATATATATATATATTAACAAGCTAGTAACAACATAGGTTAAGTACTATATATATGATATACAAGGAGCGCCGCCTACTGTTTACTTAACATAGGTTAACGTTTGTGTTTGCTGTCATCTACACATGGAACTATGGAAGTGTAATTTCTTCATTTGGTTCACTTTACAAAACCACTACTGCAGCTCCTATCTTGAGTCGGAATCAGTTAGTTCTAATTAAGCACATGTTATAAGCCGAAAGTTGTTGACTGGCTTGGCATTGGTCATGGACATTATTATAAATATTCACTCAGTTTTGTAAAAGTCAGCTGACAGCTCAGAACAGGTTGAGAAGTTCAAAGCTGTCGTCCAAGGGTACATATGAATGTGTTGAAAGGCGCATCCAACTATCCAGGAGGGTGTGCTCCAGAAAAAAATTAAATAGCAGTAGTACCATACATATCTGACCTGATGAATGTAGCACCAAGTTTTATTTTTAAAAAAATAGCAGTACCATATACATATCTGACCTGATGAAACGTAGCCTGCAGAATACATGGAACTGCATGCTGCTGGGCCTCTTCATCGTATTACAATATATATAGCTGACGTCGTAGTTTATTATCTGTATGCCACTCCAGTCTGCCACTCCAGTCTGCCACCTCTATTTTCTCTCTATTCTTCTGTCTGCCCCACAGCATGGCTGCCGATCTGTTAAACAAAAGGTTATGTTCTTTTGGAACAAGAAAATCTCCATCTCTTCTTTTCTGATATGCAGAACTATGTATAATTGGATATGATTAAGAAGAATCTTAGATAATATATTCACTCCACTTGAAAATTATATCTTTGCAGAGTCCACTGGCCCGTTTCAGTGGATAATAATGGTTTATGATAGTTTTCCCCTCATGTATATGATAACCTTGACCCTGTGTTTTTATTGAATATATGCAGAAGATCTGCATATCATTGCTGCATTAATGAGAGAACATATTTATAAGACAAACTCACACGGTCACACCACACCTTACTTATTCAAGGATCACTCATGCCTAGAGCGGATAAACTAAAACGACATTTCGGAGGCAGCAGTCAAAAGCTGGACCAAACCTTTAGCACTAGCCATACACCTACAGGTTCCCTCTTGAAATGTTCTTCTATCTAAGAACAACCTAGACACTTGGTGCAGCACCATTCAACAAACACACTTATATTTCTGTGAACCCAAATCATTCATGGTGTATAAAATCTGTAACTACAACAATAGTAAAGCTGGATATGTACAATTTGTCTATTTAACTGTATTCTTTTGCCATGGGGATGATGAATGGGACAGAATTTACTTTGGAAAGTATACCAACACTTCAATTTGTGTTCTTTTCTGACCACTTTTATTTCATATCAGATATTTTTAAAATGTGGCATCCGTTTCAAGGGTGATTAGCTTATGCTTTACATACCCCAGTAAATATTTTTGGGAAATTGAGCATTAATTCATATTTATTCAACGTATAAATGCACTATTTTAAGTTTACATGTATAATTGACAGTGCCAATGTTTCTAAATTCTAGCATCAGTATGTTTCAAATTGTCAACATTGAACATATAAAGGTATGCCGCTAATCTACTACGTACTTTTAGAATAGCATAACCTCCCTCTATTTAAAAAAAAAGAATATAGTTCTCACTTCTCGAGTAGCCAAATAATATAAATTTGATTGAATTTATTAGAAAAATTAGTAACAACATTTATGATACCGAACAAGTAGAGACATAAATGTTGATATCTTTTCCTATGAACTCAATCAAACATGGAAAGGTTTGATATATCTTTAAATCCATAATTGCATTTTTTTTACATATAGGGGGTACCCATTACCTTCAGTATGTTGGAGATCAACTATATATAAAACTTAAATATAACATCAAACAAAAGAACGAAATAATGAGCAAGCTATTAAAATTTAGAACAGCACATGCTTGTGATCAAATTAACCCGTTAATGCAATACTATATGTACTATGCATGGGAAGAGATGTGCCTTGAGTTGACCTTATTAGGGCTTCAAAGCTAACTGTTAGTGTTGCAGCTGTCAATTCCAAACTGCAAATGAATTAAAATTCATCCCATAACTCATATAAGTCCGAGGCGATCACCTGCAAAAACACACTAGTAGAGAAACGACCTTTCGTCAATTGCCAAAAACAGCTTTAGTCCCGGTTATTTTTTTGTTCGGGGCTAATAGACCTTTAGTCCCGGTTGGTGCCACTACTGGAAACTAAGATGTTCCAGTCGGTGTTGGACGAACCGACAGAAAAATTATAATTATTCTGTCGGTTAACGAATAACACACAGAAAAATATGAAAACCGACAGAAAAAATGTAATTATTCTGTGTGTTACTATACTTTTCTGTCGGTATATTGTGGCACCGACATAGAAATCTTATTTGACGTGTGTCTGGAATGAAAACCGGCAGCCAACGTGGGCCTGGGCCGCGGTGGCCTTTCAGCCAGGCCTGAAAGAGGGCGCGTTTATCTTGTACCCATATATAACGCGGCGTCAAACCCTAGCTTCGCCAACACTTGACTGATCCAGCCGCTGCCCTGCCGCTCGTTGCGGCGCCGCTGCTCTTGCCTACTCCTCGGTGGGGGCGGGCTGCTCTTGCCTTGGTTCTGGGCGGCGAGCGGTTGGTGTAGACCCTTTAGTCCCGGTTGTGGCGGGTTACTAACCGGGGCTAAAGGTTTCTCTATGGTGGGTTCAAAAGAAAAACGTCTCATTTATTAATAGATGTGTTGCGTAGGTGGGGTGGTTTGCTATGCGCGAGGCAGTGCGTGAGGTCTTGGGTTCAATTCTCAAGAGGGCGCAGTTTGGTGGGAGTTTTATTTTTTTAACTGGATGGGCACACCTTTAGCTCCGGTTCCACCAACCGGGACTAAAGGAAGGGGGACTAGAAGCCATTTATGTACTAGTGAGATAGGGAAGGAAATTAATCAAAAGTATTCATTTATCCAATCAGATCGATCATACGAAGAACTGCACAAGTTACCTAATACTTTCATGAATGATGTGGACGTTGTAGGCTAAAGTCATATATATGTAATGGTTAAGAGCTCTTACATGATAAATCTGATGCATGGCTGTAAGTGATTAACAGTAAACTGCTCTATACATAGAAAAATGTAGTATAAAATTTTGATATTATATAAATAGAAGTTACATGTGATGAAGGTTTTGCTATGTACTAGAATTTGACAAAGATCATCACTTTGCATTCTGTGATGCATATAGCAGGCATAGTTGTAGAGAACCAAACATTTTAATCTTTTAACAGATTTTTTTCATGTCTAAATACAAACATTTATCGAAGTTTGAGAATTAATGATATTCTTATCATGTCGTCAATTGTAGGTTAACTGGTCGAAGAAGCAGTTCATATACTACATAGTACATTGATTCATTGTTATCCTTTCAATTTCAATACTTCCTTTGGGAAACAAGTGCTGCATATATGATTTGCTATCCATTATTAAGAGAACAGTTATTAAGACCACAGACAACTAAAGGCCGGCCGGGATCAGAGATACCATATACCATATGGTATATGTCCAACATTTAAAATGCTTTTCTATCTTAATACTTTCTGAAAAGATGTGGCCTGCCATTTTTCCTATTTCTTTACTTGTATAAAATAATGCACAATAAAAGAAAAGGTCTAACAATTAATCGAGTTCAACTCCTCTAATCAGTGAACCTGACGAAAGCTAGAACCGAGAATACTAGTTCCATCTGCAGGGTGGGATCTTCATATCATCATATATTAATTTATTATACCGGACAGGAATAGCAAAATGAGACGTATGAAATTATACTACTAGATACTGAAACCCAATTTATATGGTCTTCCTTTTGAAGTACAGAGAGCTTACAGCATGCATACTGTTTATTCAGGATTTTATACGGAATGAGAAGAACGAGAAGAGAAGTAATAGTGCTGGGCACTAGGTAGTACTCCCTCCATCCCAAATTATCTTAAATTATAAAACATCTCAAAAATTTTGGAGAGTCAAACTATCTTAAATTTGACTAAACTTATAAAATAATATAATAATATTTAAGATGTCAACTAAGTATCACTAGATCTTTATCAATTATGTTTTTATAATATGTCTTCATAAATCTTTATAATTTTTTTCTATATTCTTTGGTCAAACTTGAAATGTTTTGACTCTTTTAGATTCTTAGAATGTTTTATAATTCGGAACAGAGAGTACGCTGTAAGAGAAGTAAAATAAATAAATAAATAAATAATTCATCACTCTGCTTTATAAAGAAAAAAAAACATGGAACAGCTTTTATATACTACTACTAGTCTACTAGGAAACTCTGGAATGGCTGGGCCGGGGGCCTAGAACTCAAATCGAAGCATGATGCGAATATGCGACATGGCGAGGAGGAGAGGATGTTATTCGATCATCAGCTTACCAATGGGTTGGATAGAGGAGGGAATTTGATGGTAACCTCACCAGCGACGACACAGTGACATCCTTGACCTCGGCGAGGAGCGTTGCTTGATTGGCCTCGCCGGGTTGACGCGGCGGGGGAGCTAATCGCTTTCCAAGCGAGCTGCCCCGTGCATAAGCCATTGATATATATGATGGCGAGCAGGCGCACCCAGCTCACTCGCCGTCGGTGGAAACCTCCGCCTCCGCCTCCCCGTGGTCCGTACCGCGCACCCGCCCGGTACATTAAGCGTCGCCCAGATGGCCAGATCAACGTCCGGCGGCCCCGGCCTGGAACTCGACACGCCCGCCGCTGTGGCGGTACGCAGAGACTCTAAACTGCCCGGATATATCTCCTTCCCACCAGTGGCAGCTAGCTCTCTTTCTGGACTGGATATATCTCGCCTCCGCGTGATGGATGGACTCGTGGTTCCTCCTGCCTTCTCGCGCAAATGATTCCGAGTTGCTGTAGCAAAAGGCTGCAAAGTATTCCTTTCTATTCCTTTCTACTAAATGCATCCCCTTCAACGCGCGCGTCGCTTGGCTTTGGATAAAAGGAGGATGAGGACAACTTTTACTGTTAACCCAAGAATACTAAAAGCAGCGCAGAGAGCTAGGAAACGTCATTTCCATTTTGTACTCCCGCGTACGGACCATCAAATCAACAGAAATCACTAATATAGCATACGATGGGGGCAGGGAAGGATTCGGATAATGCTATTTATCAAAAAAAAATTCGAATTTAGAGATATTCTCGGGTGCAAATGAAAAAAACAAAACACATACCTACTTGATTCTGGAGACAATAAGTATCTAGCTAAATGTTTTATCGGATGTTTTAATAGAACAATATCGGATGTTTTAATAGAACAAAATCATTATGCAGGATGTAGGGATGTAAGAATGATATATATATATATATATATATATATATATATATATATATATATATATATAGTATAACGCATGCATGTTGATGAAGACAATGCATCGAGACAACGTACTACTCCGTCCCATAAAAAGAGTCTCTATAGGGCTCTTATGGAGGTTAGACTTTCTTAACTTATTAGGTTTGAATAAAATATAACAATACTTATATATTTAAATAACTTTATTATGAAAATGCATTCAACATTTATCTATTGATACTAATTATGTATCATAAATGTTAATATTTTTTAAAATGTATTTGATCAAAGTTAAAAGTATTTGACTTCTCGTGAAGCAAAAAAAAACTTCTTATAGGATGGAGGGAGAGTTTATTAATAATTATCACACTAATTAAATGTATAAAACACTTGGTGGTGTTGGCGCATTTGAAATGGGGTTGAAACGAATCTCGGCTTCCTGGTTGGAGCTGTAGAGGCTATGAGAGAGAGAGAGAGAGAGAGTCAACTGAGTGGTACATGTTGGCGTCCATTGTGCACCAAATAGGTCACATTGGACTAGTTGCGCGCGCGAAGTTCAAATGTGTTCACCAGACATGCCCGGTGCAGCACCGGTGGCTACACTGGATAGGGAACATAAAGAGCTTATTTTGGCGTGTTTGAAGGCGTATATAATGCACCAGATCACTCTGATAGTTGAAATGACTAGTTGAAAGTAATCATTGGGAGAGCCATGTCCAGTGCGGAAATCGGCGGTGCACCAGGCATCTCCGGTGCCCCCGATTATGACTGCCTTTTTCCCAACACGTAGTTGGCCTTTGTGGGCTATAATAGAGGGGTGTCTAGGCCTTGGATGAGGTTGAGCACCTTAGAGGACTCAGTGTGTATGCTGGAGAGCCCTCTAACTCACGTATATATGCATGTAAGAGTGCATCCGATTATGAGTGAGTGATCGCTAGTGTGTTGCTAGTGTGTTGCATTAAGAGATTACAAGGTTAGGTACTAGGTGATCGAGTTGCAAGCTGGTGGTGGTTGAGATTTCCACATCCTAGATGGCTTGGTGGTGTGTTCGTCGTTGTCAAGCCCGGAAGAAGATTGTGTGTGGCCCCATGGGAGACACAACGTGCAACGGTACTAGAACCAAGGTGTGAAGAGCATCAAGTGGTCCAGACGGGCTGAGTGCTAGAGCTCATGGTGAGCACTCCATGTGAAAGAGTGTGACTTCAGGTTCACCACTAGCAAGAGGATTAGTGTCAACCTTGAGCTTGCCTCAATGGGAAGTAGGTGGTTGGCAATCCACCGAACCTCAGGACAAAAACACCAATGTCAACTTATTCATCTCGTTGGTTTGCTTACTCCTAACACAAGCTTATATTCATGCATTCTTATATATATTGTGCTTGTGTTATTGCTCTTGCGTATCTAGATTGCTTGTGTAGCATAGTTGTAGCTCTATTGTTAACTAGTTGGCTTGTGTATCCTTACTAGTTACATTGCTTAGTTTGTGTAGCTAAATATTTATTGACCTCTCCAGTTTGGTTTGTGTAGCCTTACTATTGAGTAGTGCTAGTGAGCTTATGCATTATGCGCTTTGCTTACTAGCATGTGTAGAATTATGTAGGTGAGCTCTGCCTAACCCAAGGCCATAATTTTATTAACAATTAGGATCTATTTATAAGGTGTTTGAGAACGTAGATGGAGTGATGTAGTATTGTCTAGACCGAGTAGTTTAATTTCAAATTTGTTTTGGTTAGCTGGCAATCTTAGTTTAGAAAAAATATTCACCCGCTCTCTAGTCCATCATCTTGACCTATCACGTGCTCTAAGGCACGTTGAATATATGTCTATCTTCTCACTAGAAGTTAAGAAGGGCTTTTGCAGGTTCACAAGATGAGCTAAAGAATGGAGGGCTACTTAGCTAAACCGAGTGGCCAATCCAGGTAAGGTTTGCAATCTTGTCATGGATCAAATTAAAGGGTATATTTTTTAGTAGAACAAGACTATTAGCTAGGTTGTAGGCATTGAGAGGGGCAGCCACAGTGCATGAGGCCACAACAAGTCCTAAATTATGATAGTTGTAATCTTTAATCTTATTCTTGCAAGCTACCTTCTGATTAGTAGGGGATAGACATTAGGAATAGGTGCATGGTGTCATCTCATTTGTTTTTTTAGGCAGTATTTGAATTCAAATTTGAAACCCCTAAGTTAATTCAAACTCGATTCAATCTCACTGACCAGAGGATTGTTAGCTAACCGAGTCAAAGACAAAGACTTCATTCTAAAGCATGAAACCAAAGGATCTTGTCATTGAACATCATCTCTCCCTTGAATACCAGGAGACTCACAACCTTGTTAATCCCAATAGGACGATCACAAACTAGAATTCTTGGAAATTCCAGGTGGTCAAAAACAGATTTCTTCAAAAAAAGGGCTTGGGAATCCACAAAGGAACTGGATTAGCCCTAGTAAGGGGCAAAAATTTGGCAGAATCAACAAAAGATTTCAAGGGTGCTTGTCTAGTTTAGGACTCGTCCAGAATGCTTTTTCTCCAAAAAAATCTATTGACTCCTTAATCCATGTAGGACCACAATTTTTTCAAAGATGGAGGGTTAACTTATAAAGACGATCACACTCAAAAGAGCACAGGTTGCTCACAAAAAATTCCACATATCTTAAAGAGATAGGGAACTTGAACACTCAATCGCTAAGAAGAAGCACTTTGAAATCCTTGGCCACACCACCAGTGGTGGTCGGAAGGAGAACACAAACTAAAACCTTAGAGAATCAGAACTCACAATAGCCAAGCCACCACAAACCAAAAATATTGTCGGCTGAGAGAGGTAATTGTCACTAAGAGCTCAAAACATTGCCAAATGATCTCATCCATCCTGAGACTAGGACCAAAATATAGGCCAGAAGATCCATTGTTGGGAGAACCTAGAAAATTGGGCACTTGCTAGGGAAGGAGCCAGAAGAATGTTAGTGGACGTATTTTCCTTTCCTTGCTTTGGTTATTTCATTCTCTCCTTTGAAAGTTGAGCACCTTTGTAACCATGGATGCCCATGAAATTTCTTTAAAATGTTCACAATATTGCTAGTTGGCTTGATTTTTATTCCGTCCTCCTCGTCGTCATTGTTGGCGCAAAAGTTGGACACACACCACAATACTAGAACGTGTGGATAACATGTTGTCAAAAGTTAGAGCACAAACAATCTAGCAGTGGTTAAAATGCGAGCGTAGGACAATCAACGCTACGGTGTTGAAATACACATGTTGCATATATATATGGGAAAATCCATGCACTAGACAGACTGTCCATTGATGACAAACTATGCCAACTGAAATGTTCGGTGCTTTGATTTTGCCAAGGACAATGGATAATCAACACTTTTATGTTGTGAGCATTGGCTGGCTAGGTTTACGTGCAAATCCGCAAAGAATAGCTATTGCGTTTACGTGACCTTGACGAAGAACTACTAGTTTACAAGTAAAATAACAAAGGAACGGTTGAAACTCTCTTAGAGCAAGTATAATAATGGGCTTATAGCCAAGCAAATGTTGATGTGGAGGAAAGAGAAGAAGAGTGAGAGAGGAGCTTGGCTCCCATGCAAGCACCAAGCTGGGCACGAAAGTCTAGGTAGGAGTGGACCCAAATAGTAAATGTTGTGAGGAGGAATAGGAAAGATAAAGCTCTTGTAGCCAAGTAAGAGACAAGTTATTGTATAACTTGACTCTAATAGCTTGACTTATAGCCAAGCACTTGGCTCTTATTATTGAACTTGCTCTTATGGAAGTGATCTTATCTGAGGCGAGGACATCGGTTGGTTTCCCTAGGTCATCAAGCATGCCTAGGGCGCCGCCCTTAGTCATCCGATCAAGAGAAAAGTAACAACATTAGGATAGGAAAATATTAATTAGGTCGGTTGAGAGTAGAATGGTGTTGAATTATGTTTTGTTCAATTGGATTCTTAGGCTCTGTTTGTTTCGCTGAAATTTAAGCTTATGTTGAATATGCTTATCACTACTACAAAACGGGCCTTTGGTCGATATCCAAAATGTGTAATAGGCTTGGTAAATTTTGTGTCCGGGACTAATAGACGAATTAGTCCCAGTTCTATATATATTGTCTGGGATTAAATTCCTCTACTAAGGGTGGGCTATTTTTATTTCCGGTTGTTAACACCAATCCGGATTAAAGAGTTTCCTTTAGACATGATTGGTATTACGAACTAGGACTAAAGGTACCAGGACACATTTAGTCCCGGTTGTTGTTACGAAGCGAGACTAAATGTCTCTTGATAGGTTGGTTCAAAAGGAAACATCTCATTTATTGTTAGATGTTTTAGGTAGGTGGGGTGGTAAGGTACGGGTGAGGTGATCTTGGGTTCGAAACTCACGGGACACAGTGGTAGGAGGCATTTTTTTAAGCTGGGAGGACTTGACTAAACAACAGACTGGAAAATTGGGACTAAAAATCCTTCCCAAACGGGACTAAAGGCTACTCATGTACTAATGTATACTGATTTATTATGAGAGAAAAACACACAACCGGGACTAAACAACTGGAAAATTGGGACTAAAAACTCTTCCCAAAGGGGACTAAAGGTTAGTCATGTACTAGTGTATACTGATTTATTATGAGAGAAAAACACTATTCGTTTATAAAAAATAGTGGTGATGAACACAATTAATTTGAAAAATAGTGCTGATGAACACAATCAATTGGCCACAGGGCTCATTATAATTATGTAGAATCTGAATACAACACGAAAAACTAACCCGAACAATCAGGCATGGAAAGTGATACTCAACAGGTTTGACGATACTACACAAATCAAACACCCCCACCCCACCAACGCACACACTGTCGTTATTCTGATTGGCGCCGATCATTTTTGTTGATAGGTGCACACCAAGTTTTGCTATTTTTGGAACTGGTAGGTTTATTTATTTAACCCCAATTCACACTTCACGATTTTTTTGTGTGTCTTTGGTATCCACTTATTCGCATTAGTTAACTTTATATACACAATGTGCAAAGGTTGCTTGGTGGTCCAACTTAATTAATTAGATTTTAGTGCCCAGACAAAATATGATGCACACGCTTTACTATTTGAAATAAATTTAAAAAACATTCTAGATAACCACGTTTGGTTTATTCTTAACTTACATTCAGATCGATTCCTCTCAGATTTTTATCTTAACCATCGATCAATTAATCACCAACCCAAACATTATATGGTGGCATTTTCATAGTTTGAGGAGATGGAAAAATGAACTCTGAATAACATTTGAACGTAATTAGTTAGGTGAACAAAAAAACACACCACTTGCATCCTGCCCCGTCCTGTTCGTTTGATCATATTCGATCGTAAGTGTTGTCGTATCCTACGCATACCAAAATATTTTGTCAATTGCATATCGATGAGCAGCTTCTTTGTTAACTATAATGTCTTATTTGGGTGATCATTTTCACTACTACAGAACATTAAAACAGTGCCGGTTCAAAATCCTCTTTCAGTGGCGGTTTACCGCCACTGGCAATTCGGCAGTGATGAGGCCAAGCCATCACTGCCGGCAGTGATGGCTCAAGCATCACTGCCGGTTCATTTAACCAACCGACAGTGAATGTAGGATATCACTGCCGATTCTAAGTGATCCGGCAGTGATTTAATTTTTATAATTTCCATTTATTACAGAAACCATCAATATTATATTACAGAAATCATCAACATTTATATTACAGAAATTCATAGATGTGTCTTAAACTTATTGTACATTACAATAGTTCAACGATTTAGTACTACCAAATCGGAGAAGTGTAAGTCACCTATCTTGTAACCAATAATCTCATCGATGAACAACAATATATTAAATAGTACATTCTCTGTTGCTTCACACTTACGAGCACATGGTGTACTAACTACGTTTAACGATGGTCGAGTAGTTGGTGGGTTTCCCTTCTTAGTCACAACCAACTTTGCTTGAAAGCCTGCAGTAGTTAGTGTTGGCTCTTCATCAGCATATTGTCAGTCATAACTCAATGCATCCATTACTTGGTTTAGAATGGCTTCAAAACGACACTCTGCGTAAGTCATGTCATACTCCTCTACCTATAAGTATAGGGTTAATTATGAGAGCAATATTGACAACATATAACAACAAATCTAGGTATAAGTTATGAGTCTTAAACTTACCTTTGACGAGTTTTGAGCCATTCGTGCACATAAACCCCGAATATCAGGATACATGTTGCGATTAATAGCTTCAATCTTCACTGAAGACAGAGTAGGAAGTGTGATCTCATTTCTTTAGAGCGTGACAACACAAGCATAGACAGCATAATTAATAGCAACACTCCGTTGGCTTGTCTGTATTCCCACCTCTGAGATTTGTAACACATTGCGCCCGCCAACACCACTACGGCCACTACCACGACCATGACCATGACCCATCCTAACGACAATTGAAAATGAAATACAACATTGGAGTTCTGGACCATTGTTTACATGATTAATCTGAACATCCACATTGTCAACCCCAAAATAGACGAGTGTTGATTTAAGCCAAACAACTGGATCAATCATCTACATTACATATAAGACATGTTAATTAGTAACTTGGATGATCTAGTCGTACATATGAAACATATTTTGACTAACTTACTATGTTTGGAAAATTCCGTGGGGCTACCGGGAATACCGGATCGAAACCCATCCAAGTACAATAATCATTCGAACCAATTTCCTCCGGTGGTGGGAGATTACGACATCCAGCCATCTATATATTAAATCACATATACTCAGATTATATTTCATCTATCTATTTATCTATCTATATCTCTATCTATTTCTACCTATCTATCTATATCTATATTAAATTTCATATCACATATCAAATAGCATATACTAACATTATCTATCTCTCTCTATCTATCTATCTCTCTATCTATCTCTACATATCTATCTATATCTATATTAAATTTCATATCACATATCAAATAGCATATACTAAGATTATATCCCTCTCTACCTATCTATCTATCAAATCTATATATTATCCATATTAAATTTCATATAACATATCAAATAACATCTCAAATAGGTATTTCGTCGAACACCATGGTACCGTGGAGGGAGGTGGACGGGCGTCGTGGAGGAAGGTTCGTCCTCCTGCGGCCTTCACTATGGCGAGGACGGTGGCGTGGAGCGCCGTCCTCCTGCGGCCTTCACGCGGCGGCGGCGTGGAGCGGAGGCGGCGTGCTGCGGCGGCGTGGAGGGCGAGGCGCGGTGTGCTGCGGTGTGGAGGGCGAGGCGCGGCGGCGGCGTGCTGCGGCGGCATGGAGGGCGTGGAGCGGCGGCTGAGTGGGCACTGGCGCGCGTTTTCGGAGCGCGCCAGTGCCTGCTTAAATAAAAATTTAGTCATATCACTGTCGGTTCAAGCCACGAACCGGCACTGAATCACCTTATCACTGCCGGTTCTGCCTCAGACCCCGATAAGTTGGGGTTTGTCAGAGACAGAACCGGCAGTAAAGAGACATCACTGCCGGCCCAAATATAACCGGCGGCGATAGACTGGCAGTGCTGGCCGATTCTATAGTAGTGTTTGGTGGCCGATAACAGTTTTTTTTAGAGAAAAACATTTGTTTGGATGGTCGTAGAATAATGGACGGTTCCAGAGGCGTGGACGCGAGTGGAGTCATCGATTGGTGGCGCATGCTCGCCGCTGCTAGTGCTGATGATCTCCGGTAGCGACGCAGCTAGCTAGGAGTACTCTCCTGGTCGCAGATGCCGACGTGCAGACAGAGAGGTGGGGCCCCGGACAAAGGCGACGTTCTCGGGCGGGAGTGCGCGACCAGAGGCGGCGGGTGCGGCTCGCGCCACGCCACATGTCCTGCGCAACACCCCGTCGTCGTCGTCGTCCGTGCCCGTGCCCATGCGGGCCCCTACAAGCTCGTGCTGTCCCATCCCATCCCGTTGAGCGCGCGGACGCGTCCATTATGCTTGGGCTGCAATGCTTGGGCTATAAGAGGACTGAATGTTGGGGTAGAAGAGAGAAGAGAAAAGATAGGCTGCAAGGAGGTAGAAGAGAGAGGAGAGAAGATGGGCTGCAAGAGGACTGAATGCTGAGGTAGAAGAGAGAGGAGAGGAGAGAGAAGAGAGGTGGACTATAATCTTACAGTCAGTTTGGGCACAAAAATAAAAGAAAGTTGTAAGAAAGATATGTGGATTATATATTAATTATGAAGAAACAACTACTATATAAGTGAGTTATAAGAAGGCTAAAAAACTTTTACAGCCAGTAGTGGGTTGTATGTATTAAACTTGCTTTTAGCCAATTCTCCAAACGCCTCCGCCGGCCTGTCGGGTGTCGGCTCTCGTCCACGTCTCCATCCGGATCCATTCCACTACCCGCGCCGTGCGCAGGCCGCAGCTTGAAGCATGATGCATGGATTCATGGCAATAATGCTGATGAGTGCTGCAGAAACTACAGTATCTAGGGCATATGCAAGCTTATATTAGTTTGGTGCGTGTGGCCGTTCTGCCATCCTCACCCATCATCTTCCGACATTGGTGCAGTGAGTGCTATATGCTTGCGTGGAACTGGAAACTGCACAAGATCACTTCGTTAGAAAAATCAGAATTGCTAGCATCACGTACAAACAGTAGTAGGTCTCGCTGACATTTGTGCTTTCAATGAAGAGCCATAGGTATAGTACGTACTGCAGATCAATGAATAGCCATATAGGAAATACGTATAGTACAGTAGTACCAAAAAATCGATTGGAGATTGCGAAAGCTCATGCATGCTACACTACAACGACATAGTACGTACATAGTACTGTAGATCAACTCGATGACAGTTGCTGCGAGGCCGCCGAGGCGTCGGTGGAAGCCTGATCAACAGTTGGATAACACAGCGATTTCCATGTTGTAGAACAGTGTTTAGCGCTGCACGACAGGCAAGCTGAGACAAATATCGGGTCTAGCCGTCTAGGAAGATATGATTTCAACGGCGCCTGCTTTGAAATCCTAAGCACGCCGACCGGAGAGGAACGCTGAACGATGCACGCTGCGCAGATCAAATCGATGATGACAGTTGCTGCGAGAGGGCTTCGATCGGTGGAAGCCTGATCAACAGTTTGATAAACAGCGGTTTCCATGTTGTAGAAACAGTTTAACGCAGCCCGACAGGCAATGCAAGCATAGACAGACGGTCTAGCCGTCTACTCCGTACCTAGCTAGGAAGCTACTGTAGATTTCAGTTTCACGGCGCCTGCTTTCAGAGATCCTCTATTAATTTAAGCAGGCCGGTCGTCGGAGAGGCGGTGCGCTGGTCGACGACGCATGCATATATATGTGTGATTCGCTCGCAGTCGCAGGTTGCAGCTTCAAAATCTTTGACTTCACTATAGATGATAGACTTTGCGAAGATGCATAGGCCGGGCCTGAAATCGGCAGCTGTTTAACCCTAGCTAGCTGTGCAGTGTGCGTGCTGCTGCACGCAGCACGTTCGGGTCACGGGCCCACCTCTAGGAGAGTGAGAATATGCATAGGCTTTGACTCGAATTAAGCATGTTCAATTAAATCGATCAGAACTCCTGCGGTAAAGATTAAAGCCCATTTTAAACACGGAAATAATAAGAATTTCGTCAGCAAGGCTCAAGTCCTCTTCAGGAATTCGGGCGATTCACACAAGTAAACACCCTATATTCCTATATATAGTTTTTGAACTTAAAAAAGATATATTGGTTTAATTTAAAGTGCATTTTTTAATTAACTGGATCACAGTAAGTTACTACTAGCATAATGCATAAAGGTGCAAAACCCAAAGTTGGGTTCATTGAATACGTTTCAAAGATATCATTTTTATTCATGATTTTGAAAGTGTACCATTATTATTTTATGAGATATATCACTCACTACACAAAAATACGCAATCACTATCAGACCCTCATTTGAGATTGTGCTAAGAGCCGGCAAATAATTGATTTTCACTACAAGTCTAGAATCTAGAAAATAACTGCGTCCCCTGGTCAAACCACGAATCGATAGGGATAAGTACGATATCATTGTCAGCTCAGGCTATGATTCTGCAGTGATATACATCACTGTCCGAGTGTCGGTTAATAGCTTGATGACCCAGCAGTGCCATGAATATATCACCATCAGGTTATTTGTTGATCGTCGATTCTTCATCGAATCCACCTACCACCATTGTTTCTGGTTCCCCATTGTTTCTGGTTTTCTGTTTATAAAACATATACGTCCGGATGCCTCCATGGACAGATGAGGTCCCCTGCTGTCGTCCGCTTGTACGCGTAGTCCAACGTACACAAGATCCAGTATGTAATGCTAGCAAGCTCATTTATTTGCTTCACCAATTGTAGTCTCAATCTATGTCATCTCATGTGGGAAAAAGTCCTCAACATATATACACTGTCCGTCTGTCCGTGAAGACGAAGCCACACCGAAGTTAGGGCCCACTAGGCTACGGGCAGTTATATAGTACGTTTGCCAGGGTGACCCTACAGCCCGGCTGCGCTCCTGAGATGCAACTTGTCATGTTTGTCGTCCTTGCCCAGCAGCGAGCCTGGCTTCCCAGAGCCAAAAACACACCCTTGGCCTGACCCTCTGGAGACGACCAAAACTGCTGTTTTCTGGAGCACGGCTCTCCGCGGCGCACACATGGCTCCTCATGGCTCACGTGGACGATTTTTAGTGGTGTTTGGTCTCTCAGTCTGGTTGTCTATTGGGTCGCAAACACACGTTCACTTGGGCCAGGTTTAACTGATACAAGGGCGCAAACAAGCTGCGTTGCAGCACTTGGGACAGGCCTGCCCAGACCTGGACCAGTTCAGCTGGCCAGGTCGGCCTGGTCCAGGGTCGCAAACGGCCTAGTGGCTCCTCCACCCCTCTCTAACATGTTTTTGCAACGTCAACAAACACTTGGGGTGCTAAAATCATTTGTGAGCTAGTTATACTAATGTGTTTGTACACTTTAATTTTAAGATTGGACTAATCGAAAAAAGGTTGTACTCTCTCCCTCATAAAACAAAAGTCATTCTCGCTTTTTGAGAAGTCAAATTTTTTAAACTTTGACTAATTATATAAAAAATATTAATATTTATAGTGCATAATTAGCATCATTAGATATGAGAGCGTATCCCGTGCAACCATCGTTAGTATGCAACCTTTGTAACATTCAACCACAGTCGCAAGATCTGCATCCGATGGCCAGATTGAGAGGTGAGTAATTTTAACACTTGAACCCCCCACCATTACATTTGCTAACAAAAAAATCCCCTAATCCCTCCCCTGGAGCCCGTCTGTTTCCTCACGACGCTTCACGAGTCCGCCGTTTTCCCTCGTACGTCGCCGCCGCTCGGGACCTGGAGGACGCCATCGCCATGGATCACCACCCAGAATTATTTCAGGTCGATGGTGCCGCTGTTGTTGCTGTCCCGGATGAACATGCCACCGGCAGCCCCAGCGCCCCAGCGTTCTCAGCGGCCAGTGCAGGTATGGGTACGTCCGTACTGGCGTCTCATTCGTAATGTCGTGCATGTCTATACCCTAAACCCTATGTACGGTTTTAGGAATACAGGCGCAGGCATGGACTCCGTCGCCGGCGCGGCCATAGAGATCGACGACGTAAATTCGCCGAGTGTAGCAGTAAGTTGCAAAGAAACGTTCGAACACAGTACCGGTTCTATTTGGTCTGTTGCTCATACATATTTTTCTTGTCTATAGGCAACAAGTGACACAAGCAACATAAATTCTAAAGAACATTTGAAGCCGGTGGTTGGAATGATGTTTGATAGTGTCTCAGATGTTGAGAAATTCTACAAGTCGTATGCACATAAAGCTGATTTCTCTGTTCGTATTGGTCAGTAGAGGAAGGGAGATGAGGAAATATTACTCAAGAGGTATTATTGTTCAAGACAAGGGTTCACTAAGGAGAAGGTACCTGATGCTAGTGAAGAATCTGGAAAAAAAAAAGAAAGGCACCGAAACTGATGGAAACTAGATGTGGTTGTTCGGCACATATTGTTGTAAAACTTGACAGTGACAAGAAGTATCGAATAGTTTCAATGGTTGAGGAGCACGGCCATGGTTTTGTTTCGCCAGATAAAAGGCATTTGCTAAGATCCAATCGTAGAGTCAGTGAGAGGGTTAAGAGTATTTTGTTCAATTGTCACAAGGCTAGCATTGACACCTCACAGGCATATCGACTTCTCCATATCAGTGATGGTGGGTTTGAGAATGTTGGCTGCACCAAGAGGGATTTGAAAAATTATTATCGTGACCTCAGGACCAAAATCAAGGATGCAGATGCACAAATGTTTGTGGCACAACTTGAGCGAAAGAAGGAAGTAAATCCTGCCTTCTTTTATGAATTTGAGGTAAATGAAGAAGGACGACTTGTTTGTGTGTTTTGGGCAGATGCTTTAAGCAGCAAAAACTATAATGTTTTTGGTGACGTGATTTCGGTAGATGCAACGTATACCACCAACCGTATAACATGAAATTTATGCCATTTACTGGAGTCAATCATCACTTGCAAAGTGTTTTCCTTGGGGCAGCGTTCTTAGCCAATGAAAAGATCGAGTCATATGTATGGTTGTTAGAGACCTTTCTTAAGACTATGGGTGGAGTAGCACCACATCTAATCACAACAGATGAAGATGCAAGTATGATTGTTGCTATTGCTGAGATTCTACCAGATACAGCTCATAGATTTTGCATGTGGCATATCGTGGATAAGGTACCTGAGAAGGTAGGGCCCTCTATAAGTAAAGATCAATATTTTTGGGTAAGACTAAACAAGTGTGTTTGGGGGACCGAGAATTCAGATGATTTTGAGTCACAATGGAATTCTATCATGACAGATTATGGACTCGTGGGAAATGATTGGTTTTCTAATAGGTTTGCCATTCGTGAATCATAGATTCCAGTATACTTTTTCGACATACCTCTAGCAGGAATGCTTAGGACTACATCACGATCGGGAGAGTGCAAATTCTTTTTTTAATCGTTTCCCATAGAAAGTTGGCTTTTGTTGAGTTCCGGCTAAGGTTTGACACAGCTTTGGAGTGCCAACGTCAAGAGGAGTTGCTAGTTGATAATACAAGTCTTCACAACACTCCTAAATTGATGACACCATGGGGTATTGAGAAGCAATGCAGGGTGTTTTACACACATGAAGTTTTCTTCAAATTTCAGGAACAAATTCTAGCTGCGAGAGACCATTGTTTTATTCAAGGTATTTCAAAGTGTGAAGATATAAAATGTTTCACAATCAGCAATCAATCTAGAAAAGAGCGAGTTGTTCAGATGAACAAGTCAAATATGTTTGGTACATGCTCCTGTAAATTATATGAGTCCTATGACATCCCATATCGTCATATCATACAAGTGCTTAGAGTTGAGAAGCAAAATGAGGTACCATCGACTTATATTATGAAGAGATGGGAGAAAAAATGTAAAAGGTTAGTTTCTACCCCAGTTTTTTAATGACTTTTTGTTTTGTTTTGTGTGGTTATAGTGTTGATCAGATATTTGATTTTGCAGAGAAGTGTTCTTTGATGATGAAGGCAAAACTTATCGACGAAAAGGCTAAAGATCCTATGGAACTGGCAATGCGAAAAAAAAAATTCACATTCACGGAACACGTTTGAAGATCTAGTACAAATGGCCAAGAACTCTGAACCAGTCATTGACCTTTTGTGTTCTAGTTTATCGAGCCTAGTGGAACCTCTACAAAAGATCGCTCCCGCTGCTGTAGTTAATTAGTAAGCAGGATGAGTTCGAAACATTCCTTGGTGGCAAAATTCCACATGAAGTACAAATACATCCACCAACTGATATCGTGTCCAGAGGGCGATGCAAAAGAATTACGAAGAGCAAGGAAAAGAAGGAACCAAAAAACGGAAGTGTGGAAAATGCAAGAAAATAGTAACGGATCATGATGCACGGAATTACCCAAATAAGGTTGATGGTTGATTGTTTCCTTTATGTCACCAGATGTAATATCAGTGAATTTTTCATTGTATGTTAGTGAATTTGTAGCTATCGATCTGCTAGCTTTATACTGAAAACCTTTTTCTTGAGCAGCTACTGATCGTTGTACGTTACGTGCGGCCTTTTTTTTTCTTGTGGCCAATATCTTTATAATTGCTCCAGGTTTGTGCATGCTACTGAATTTGTGGCCACGCACACACATCAATTTGACAGCAACCGAGGTGGACAGCAACAGCAGCGGCACCATCGACCTGCAGGAGTTCCTCGGCCTGATGGCGATGCTGGTCCAGCCCCGCTGAGAACGCTGGGGCGCTGGGGCTGCCAGTGGCGTGTTCGTCCAGGACAGCAACAGCAGCGGCACCATCGACCTGCAGGAATTCCGGGTAGCGATCCATGGCGACGGCGTCCTCCAGGTCCCGAGCGGCGGCAGCGTACGAGGGAAAACGGCGGACTCGTCAAGCGTCGTGAGGAAACGGACGGACTCCAGGGGAGGGATTAGGCGATTTTTTTTGTTAGCAAATGTAATGGTGGGGTTCAAGTGTTAAAATTACTCACCTCTCAATCTAGCCATCGAATGCATATCTTGCGACTGTGGTTGGATGTTGTAAATGTTGCACACGAAAGATGGTTGCATAGGATATACATTTTCTATAAATCTAGTCAAAGTTAAAAAAAAAACTATGACCTGTACGCATCCCATAGCGTCATCTATTATGAGACAAAAGGAGTACTTTTTTCTAAAAAGACTTTGTTATTGTATATGTAAATTTATTAAGTCTTTGTTATCCTATGTTTTATGTACCCTAAATCTTTCTGAATTCACGTGCAATAGACATCATATATATTATTGTCCAAGAGTTCTGAATCATTTAGAATAATTCACTATTTAAAAGTTTAAATTTTTTTTGTGTGTGCCTATGGAAATAAACACAAAATTGAACTGCGTGTACCTCCATTGAGATTGAAAACAATGCAAAAAATATATATATTTCCCATACACACCTATTGTATCACACTACATCAAAATCGAGCTTCCGCATCGTTGCCTAAAGGTCCATGACGGACACTATTTTTGTCCGCTTCCGAAAAATCCCATGATTTACCACAGCGGATATTTTTTTATTTACCGTGACAGACTTTTTAGCCTGCTGCGGTAAATCGATTTGCCTAAGCGGACAGGTTATGAGACCCGTCACGGGAAAGATTGAGGCTCAACTGGCACAAAGCCAGACCATCGTCATATACACACGAGGAATTAGGGTTTTCAGGCAACACTCTCTCTCTATCTCATTCAGCAGAGCGGCGGCCGCCTCCCTCCCCATGCCGCGCGCCTCTTCCCCCCGCGCCGCGTGCCTCTTCCCCAGGTGTCGCCTCACTCTCTTCCTCTTCCCCCACCACTCGACTCCCCTGCACGACCCTCCTCGGCGCGGGCGCGGGGTCGCGGTGGAGCGCGGCGCGGGCCTCCTCGGCGCGGGCGCGGGGCCGCGGCGACGTGTGCGCGCGTTGGAGGCGGCGCGGGCGCGCGGTGGAGGTGGCGTGAGCGCTGGCTCGCGGCGGCACGTGCATGGGGTCGCAGCCTGAGCTTGATGACAGACAATAGAGGACAAGGAGTATAAATTTGGCAAGGGTTGAACTGCCAAGAGACTACTCTCTCTATTTTAAATTATAAGTCGTTGTGAGTTTTCTAGATACATGTGTCCTATATTAATTCGTATTTTCTATAATAGTTTTACACTGTTCCTAGATATACATTATGTTTATGTATCTAAAAAAAATTACATATTTGAAACCTATAGGGTGATTTTTATTATTTATTTAGTTATATATTCTATATTTAGATGCATAGTAGAAAAAAAAATAGAAATTACTTATAATCTGAATTATCCCCCACACCCGTCTAACGGAGAGCATATTTATACGGGCCTATTTGGATTATCCCCTCAGTTTGCCTCACCTTTGCTGCGGGCCTGTTTGTATTGCCCCCTCAATTTGCCACACCATAGTTGCGGCAACCAAACATATCGCGAACGTAGGGAGCCGTCCTAAGTCCAAACACAGAGCTAAGCCAAGGGCAAGTACAGCTATTGTCTTATAGGTCGTCTCGTATAATGTCACGTAATTTAAGACGACTTAACGGATCACGTATACAATGGTTATTTTTTTAAGTTGACTCGTAGTAACTCATGATTTCTCAATTTATACATAGAATAAAAATTAACTTGTGAGGTACATAGCAACAACAACTCATACAATGGTGTAATAGTTATCTCAGTCATAAATCTTAGTTCATAAGGTGGTTGTTTCACGAAACAACGATCTCTTTGTCTCTCACATTTCTCTTTCCTTCACATAAGCAAAAATCCTATGTGACATTATATGAGACGGGGTACGAGACCGCTGACGTGTAGCAATGTACCTGCCCTAAGCTATGGTTAGTTTTTTTTTTTCTCTTTTCTTTTGACGAGAAAGATAAGCTGTTGCTAGTTGTAGAAGCAATACAAACAGACCCGTACATCTTCGCGTATTTATTCATATAGATCGCAATAGTAACATACTACCAGTGATAGCGGCTAACAGCTTCTTGTTGTTTTATTTCACTATCTTCGTCCAAAAAGACAGATACAGTTCTAGTTTGATTCAATTTGTAAAAATAATAAAATATCACTATTTAGGTCACTAAGTAGATATAATATAAAAAAATTATTCCATAACAAAACTAGTAGTATTTGTTTATTATTATATATAAGCATTAGCATTTTTATATAGATTAAATCAAACTTAAAATAGTTTGACGAGCACTATTTTGGAGTTATATTCTCTTTTGAAAGGATATAGACGTCCACAGTATCACAAACATATAAATAATTGGTTCCTATCAGTTCAGCTTGAAAATCATATATCACCAATGATTCCTAGCCACAGAACAGATGCAACCTTTCTTGTCCAGACACGCTTCCACAACCCTAGATGCTTTTGCTTAGACGACCCTTCACATTGCGAAAAGCCACCTTGCCACCGACGAGCATTGCCATAAAGTTGAGCCTTGACCAATTCGAAAGATCACTTGTGTAGTTGAAATAACCGAGCGCTCACAAATTTCGGCCGACAACCATTTGCAGTCACAAATTTTCACTTTCTTCTCAAACAAGGACTACATTCAAACAAGGCAATGTTTTTATTTACAGGTCTGTTTTTGCTTCACTTTCTCAACTGCATATCCCTGAGATATGCTGCTACCCGAACAAGGCTATCTGACTCATCTATCAATCACAAGAGGGAAGGGAAATACACTGACCACATACTTACAGTAGATAATAACTGGACCTAATGACAAAATGCTCATCAGCCACCTTTCCATGCTTTTGGTTAGACATGATATACTTGTATTTCCCCATACATTGTAGACCTTTTTCTGAAGTGCAAACCTCAATCAGCTTAAAGTTGTGATCGAGACTAAATGCACAGCATGACAGAACCCACATGTACAAATTTGTAATGTTAAGCTGAGTTAGTCAGGTTTAAACATCATATACAGGCATGCGCTCTTCAATTGGCACACGGCAGATTGGACACTTCTTGCATTTCTCAGCACAAGACCTAATACAGAAAATACATGAGAATCAATATGTAACAATTTCAAGCATTGCCTAGCTAACTAGGAAGGGTATATATGAAAAGAACAAGAGACTTAAACATACTTGCATAAAGTTCTGTGCCGGCAGGGAAGTAGCACCATGCATATCTCCCCCTCGTAGCAAATCCTACAAAGAACTTTCTCCTAAAACAACAAGAAAAGGATGACTGTCAACAGAAATGATGATTAATTTACAAGCTACTATCTATGACCCATATAAAAGGTAATAACTATCTGTAAGTAATGGCATTAACACATTCCTTAACGAAGTCAACAGTTTAATTCCCAAAGTATTATCATTAGAATCAGGGTTACACAACCTAAGGTCCCTATTGTTGACAGCTTGGACCTAAATGATTCCTTCAGTGTAAGGGGCTAAGGGCATATGAAGTGAATATGCTTCAGATGGAAAAATAAGAATGCAGTCACAGCAACGGGCAATACATTTTGAAGTCTTTCGTATTCCTGTTTGGTACACTTGGTAATTTCAGATTGTTCTCCCAACGCTGCCTGTAGCCTCCAAACCTGAAAGTAGGCAAGTGGGAAGTTAATGTCTGTGATGATGTGAACTGAAACAAATGTATTGAGATTATAATTCTGGAATAAAAATTAATTATATCATGTAACCTCTTCTGCAAGGTCCTTTTTAGGCATTTTCCTAACCACCTCTGGTGGATAACCACAAAATGTATTGTACCTTCAACCAAAGAGTAAATAATCAGCACATTATCTAAGCATGCAGCAAAACAAGAGTAGCAACAGATTGAGAAAATTAACAAAATTTAAATGAATAGTAACATACCCAGTAGATTCAGTATAAAATAACCGGGCCTGCTCTTCCTTGCTCCCTTCATCAATAGACCACCAACCAAGAAGCCTGCATAACACATGGACAAAGAAGCTGCATAGTTAAAGGCCTGCATTAGGGTAAAATGCTACTCTATGGTTCAAGCAGGGCAAAAACACATGCAAGAAAAACAGATACAAAATTCAGGTCATCAGATACTAGATGGTACCTTGAACCATGATGAAGAAAAGCAAAGCAATCACGAACTTTTGATGAGGCTGTAAGGTAATTAGGACTAACTGGCCCATTACGCAATAGCAGAACAACCTTCTCCACTAATCTTGCTAGAGAGAAAAGGACACCAGCACCTTGCAGAATAAATAGTGGCGAGAAAAGAGCAAATATTGGGATGTAGCGAGCGCTTGTTGGTGTGCCCTGAAACAAAATAATACATGTAATGAGAGTTTGAAGCTCATTATTGATCAGTTAACAGAGAACAGCCAGTGAAACTTATCAGGTAGTTGCTAGCAGTTTCCAGGATTGGGACAGTTTACCACATAAAAACTAATTAAACTTGACCAAAATTTATGACTTATTTTCAGCTTTTCCAGCTGTTTGAATAAAACTGTATATCACAATGATTGTCAAATTGTTTTTTGACCTATTCAAATAATGCCATGAGATTGTTTTTAAAAGAAGAAACAAAAAAATTCTTGCAATTTCATCCTTCTACAATTCATTAAACCAAATGTTTCCTATGTACCACAAGACTGAGATGGAACATACCTCCAACCGCATACAAAGCAATACTTGGAAAGCCACAAGAGGTATTTTCATTACATGGCCCCCAATATCAGGGAGACCACAAAGCCTCTCTTGTTCGTGATCTTCTAGTGATGGGAGGACAAGACCACTTTCCCAATCACGGTATCTAATTGCCGCTGATGATGAGCTAGCCTCCCCATGAGTGGGAGACTTATGAATCATGGGATTAAACCATCTTGTACAGACAAGAAATGCAAAGCATTCTGCAATCCTGGATAACCAAGGTACCAAATTAGACTAACTGAAATCTAATAACAAGGAATAATGCCACTGCAACAAGTCTCACCCATAATTTATAAACAGATCCCACCATCCCAAAGCACCAACATCACCTGCCATGTGCAACAATGCGTTATTACAAAAGCATTGCACAATAAAAGTAAAAGGGACCTGAGAGAGAGAGACTTTGACATTGTGAAACTTAAAACAGTTACTTGTTCAATTGATTTCACTAGCAATAAAAGGAAAGACTCTTCTATGTCCAAATACTATAAAAAAAAAGTTGTAATAAACAGTCATTCTAGTCAAGAAGAAATAATGCGACAAATTCTAAGGATTCAAATTAAGGAACCCTAGTGAGGAGATCAGTTTTGTAAGTAACGATTGGAAGGCAACCAAGGAAACTTACCAGACAGCTTGAGAAAGGTGAATGTTGTAGCAGCTATAAGAAACACCATTGAAATTGCAACCCAAAAATGCTGGTTATAAAAAGGTTAAACATAATAAGATAAATGTCTAATATTCTATTATAGTCAGTTAAAATGATGCATTCTGGAATCTGGATCATCCAAGCTACTAGTAAGACCTAATACAAAAGATCAAACGGTTGGAAACATTTAATGCTTCTAATTATGATGAGGGGTAGAGGTGATGCTTTATATTGATTAGTGATTAAGCATTTGTATGAAATGCAAAAAGAAAACTGTAACTGGAAAAAATATCAAAGAGCAAACAAACATGTCTGGAAAAAAATACAAGCCCTAGGCTCCTGGCAAAAGCTTGTTCTTTCAATTAGACAAACTCAATATGTTACAACAATGATGAATTTATATATCTGTTCATTGTATCAGTTTGCAACGGTTGCATCAGAACTAGCTCAACACAGCTTACACCTGCCCAAAAGTGCTTAACTGATACTATAGCACAGCCATGGAAGACATCACTGTATCAGTTTGCAATAGTGCATCGGAACTAGCTCAACATAGCTTACACTGGCCAAATGCTTAAATAATACTTTAGCAGTGATGCAAGACATCTGAACAGTTAGTCCGATATTCTTGTTTTATCCTAATAATCTTTCCGATAATGTCAATATATAGCATCATATATTAGTCCTCTGTATTCAACTGTGCAGTTGATTTGTGTGCAATACTCTATTCCATTACCAAAGAGTCAAATGAATCCCAATATATTGCACGACTCAAATTTTCCTGGTTAAGTGACACTCATAATTTAAAGTTCATTTTTTTTACAGAACAATGGGCTGCAATTCAAATCAACATAGAAATTGTGCCAAAAGCAGTCAGATCCACTAGTATGAGACTTACAGGAAGTGTCTCCCAGATAGCTTCATCACTCATGCTTTCCTCATCTCCAGGCATTAAAGCTCTACACATTCTGAACAAAAAAAAAACATGGCAAGAAATGCATACACATCAATGTCCATAGTGACTATAATACAGTAAGTCAGTAACCCTCCAAAAGTAACAAATAATAGTTTGTTTTTCTTTGGACAATGAGGTTCACAATTTGGACAGAAAAAGATAAAGAGTATTCAAACAATGATCTGAATGTGTGCAAACACAGAAGTGTGAAGTTATACCACAGTATTATGGCACAAGCAGAACAGTTTAACATACAGAAGGATCTTGTGAATTGATTATTTTTGTAATGCTGTCAAAAGCAATGTTAGACAAGACATCAATGTAGATTATGTGGCATAAGTTTTCCAAGCCTAAACATGTAACTTTGCAGGCAATGGGGAGCGATGAAGGCTTACGCAGTAGAATCAAGGGGTAGCTTAAAGATTTGCTTGGCGAAAAAAATACAAGTTCATACATTAGACTGGTGAGGATAGACATAAATGCTTCCACTGAAATACAAGTTATGATATAATTTTTTTAAAGATAGTTTTTACCCAGCATAGATAATTGAGAGCCTTATAATTGGTTCCAGAAGAAAGCTCAAGCTAAAACACCATGATGAAGGAAGAATAAAAATAGGCAATTCACTTTTTTATATACCATGCTATACTGCATGTAAACTTGTATTGGTATATGAGAGATTTGACCATTTATCACCAAGATAGTTTTAAGGCCAACATACATCTTTCTTTCTTAGATATAATGTGGCAAATGAAAAAGCTAGCACAGCAAGCAACTGTTGGAACTATGGATGTTGAAAGACAACACAAGTAGCTGCTTCCACAGACTACGGGTCGATTAGATATTTAAAAGCCCAGGTAGGTCAATTGTCTACAGCAATTACAAGAATAGGCAAAGTAAATTACTCCCTCCATTCCAAAAAACAAGATGTTTTAGATTTTCTAGATACGTAGCTTTTGCTATGTACTTAGATATACACAATGTCTTGATACACACCAAAAACAATATATATAGAAAAGCCAAAACGTCCTATCAGTTAAAATTGAGGGAGTACATGACAAGATATATCATAACAGTTGAAATCATACAGAATTGAACTAAAACTTAAAAACTATTTCATTACAAGCCACAGGAAAGAAAAGGCAATAGCTCAAATTCGTTACCTAAAATTGTCAATAAGGATAATTGCTTCAAAGGCCAACAGAGGAAGGAACACAATCTTCAGATCAACAGATGGATGATTTCTAACTGGGCAAACACAAAGGAAAAGAAGTGTAAAGATTACAAAGCTAACAGAACAGAGAAATTTAACATGCATCTCAGATTAAACAGTTCTAGGAATCTCAATAGGGTGGCCACTGGACAGGTTTAATTTACCCAATGGATTCTGACCCTACCTCTTATGCTTTCAAGATATATGCACAGCAACAGCTCGAACGCAATTAGTAAAGGCGCCGCAACAACCGAATGACACGGTGCCCACTGCAAGCAAAAAAAAACATATCAGGCTAACTGGATGCAAAATGAACAATGATAATGCAAACAGTGAGGATGTCAGTTTTAATAGACGAGTCAGTATGTGAATCTCACATGACGTCCATGAGGCAATGAAGGGGCAGGCATTGAAAACCTTCCGCGTGCAACAATACCATGAAAGAGCCATAGTGGAACGAATATTATCCTACATGATCAAAGTAGCATCATTAGCAACTCATAACGTCTTCACCGTTGTCGATCTATAGTGGCTGTCACGGAGTAATCTATAATTCGGTATTACCTAATTCTAGCTAGAAGATTTTTTTTTTCGTTTCCTTTGGCACATCAGAGCAGTGCCTAAAGGAACAAATTTGGCATGAAATCTAGTGCCTATTATCCTAGTATACAATACCGAAAGAGGAAATGCTGGCCGGCATCAGCTCGATTATAAGTTTATAACTGGGGTCACTGGCAAGCATCAATTGCATAGCAGCAACAACTCTCAACATTCAGCTGAGCCCCAGACAGGTAGCTGAACTACACGACCAGCAGAGCAGATTAGACCAGCACCAGGTACCAGCAGCCAACCCTGAATCGCACGAAACACGCAAAAAAAAAGCGAGCAAAGGAATCGACCAGTTCCAAAACTACATCTGCAAAACGCAGGGGAGGCGCTCTCCCACCCAAATCACAACGCAACCCAACAACTCGAAGCCCCCTACCAATTACATCGAATCGAAGCGGGGTACGGGGAGGGACGAGACAAGAGCCGGGCGGGATGGGGACGGGGACAGGGTCGCGGAGGCTAGGGTTTAGAGCGCGTACCACCAGGAGTACGTGGTGCGGCCGTCGACCCTGAGCGCGAGGAAGAGAGTGAAGCAGAAGAGCGCGGAGTGCGCCGCCGCCGCCTGCGCCGTCTTCCCCACCGCCGCCCACGTGTGCCCCCGCCGCCGCTGCATCTCTCCTGGCTGCTCCCTAGGCCCCCGACCCCGACGGGAAAGCCAAATCTCCCCCCTCCTCCTCCGTCGGCTCCTCCGCTTCCTTGGACTCGAGACGCTCGGCGGTGGGTCGGAGACTCGGAGGAATGGGGGATAAATAAAAGTAAAGGAACAAAGGGTACAGGGGTTTCTTCTCTCTCTAGTGTATTGATGGAGTCATCAAGTATGATAGGAAGGACGATTCCATTCTGCGCTCTCTCTCTCTCTCTGCGCTTTTCCGTAATGGAGGAGTACTAGTATAATCTAGCAGTAATCTATTGCCGAGCCGCTGTTCATGGAGATTGGAGAGAGCCGGCCGGAGGGGATGGATCGGTTTGGATTGGATTGGGTAGGGTCGGATCGGGTCAGAGGGAGTGAGGGACCGAGGGGGAACGCCGGCCGCGCGCCTGGTGTTTGGACAAGCCGACGAGCTGGATATTTTTTTTCCCCGCAAGGTTCCACCAACTGTAGGAGTATTTTTTTTTTAACTGCGACTTGTTGGTGGCTCCGCCCGCGGCCCGCCTCCGGCGTCCGGCCCCCGCTTTGGCGTCGCTTGCACGGCACACCCTCCCGCCACATTCGCCCGCCCTACACCGGTTCGCGCCCGAGACGGATCAATCGCGGGGAATATATATGTAAACGATAATACTACTATTAAGTACGGAGTACGTTATATGCAAATAATAATAAGTAGAGTATTTCGCTATCGTGCCGGCTGTAGGTAGGCACAGCCGCACAAGAGATGTGGCTGGTGGACGCCTGCTGGTGGTGCGTTCAGCTTCGGCACATCCTGATCCTGATGGGACGACGGCAACCGGCCTTTGAGCCAGCCAATCATTCATGCGGCGTCATCGCAGGGCGATTTAGCAGTAGTACCGTACTACTGTCTACTGGTCTGTTAGGGAGGCGTTGATAGTAGCCTGAGCATGGGGAAAATGCCCAACCGTGCCTGATGTCTGTCTCCCTTTCAATTTCCATTTATGGATCGGAGAGGTACAGGTGCAAGATCCGGGACAAGTGTGGAATTTCAGAAAGCCTGATTGATCGTGATGTCATCCTTGAAAAACTATGCTCTCTGTCTCTGGAACCTACGAGAGCACGTTGGTTATCTCGTCGCATCGTCACGGATTTGCTAGTGCATACTGTTCGGCTTCTGCAACAAAAGTTACCATGTTTGATCAAGGCCAAAGGTTGACTAATCGGGAATAGTTGTTTGGTCGTTGCAGCAACGTGTGGCAACATTTCTTTCCAGCAAGCTAGATCTCACACCATAACACGCTAATGACATATATAAACAACCTGCTTGGATTATTAATCTATTTTTTTTAATGTTTGGATGATTAATCACCAAAACATTATATAGTCTACCTTAGACCTGTTTTTTTTTGTGATTAATTGGGAGTATTTTTCACTTGAAATTGAAATAAGAATGATCCACCATATACTACTATATATAATTCAAGAATCCAAATATTCTCATTATTATAGTCACAATTCATATTATAATATAATAATAATCATATGTATAATCTAGACGATGTATATATTTGAGATTCAATAAAGAGACTGTTTGATGTATTTTTATATAAAATCTCTATTCCTATAAAATAAGGATATAAATAGTCTCTTGAAATTGCTCCTAAACTTGTTTTAAGATGAGCTCGTATTCTAAAACGTGTCAATCTCAAGCTTGAACCAAACCTCATAAGTCAGTTGTAACTATGTGACGTCTATACACATGTATTCTAGTTCTATTGTCCAATTATATTGCCGGCTACATTTTTCAAGTTTTGCCTCACAAATGGACAATAACTTAAGGCCAATTACTCGAGCTTGTTCAAGTACATCCCACTAGTTTGGGTGGAGAACAAGTTGAGATTTAATTATTATAATCTTGTTTTCCAAGGATGGGATATTTAGATCTATATTTTTAAGGAGGGAATTGTTTATGTCATTATAGGACCTTTTTTTTTACAACAAATCATTATAGGACTTGGGGCCACATCGGTGTGTGACTGGATCAATTTTCTTTTCTAAACTCATCCAGAATTCAAGAAAACCTTTCTCTTTTTTTGTGATGAAAGAAATCTTTCTCTGTGAGAGCCACTTCATTACTCTTCTCATCCTTCACTCAAATAACCTAGAGAGTGAAATGCACCGTGACTCTCTAAATTTTTCTCTATTTTCTTTAGGGTCCATGCAGGGACGAACAGTAAGAAATTAATCATAATTAATGCATCACTTTAGAAGCATACATACATACTCCTTCCATTCCAAATTATAAGACATTCCAATAATCTTAGAGAATCAAAGCATCTCAAGTTTAATCAATAATTATAGATAAAACTATAAAAATTTATGACATTAAATAGGCATACTATGAAAATATAATTGATAACGAATCTAATGATTTTAACATCATAAATGTTATTATATTATCATATAAGTTTGGTCAAAATTGAGATACTTTGACTCTTTATAATTCTTATAATTTTAGGATGGAGGGAGTACGTTACAATACATATGGTAACTATTGGGCTCTTTTAGGGCCAAAAAAAGTATATTTCTGGTGCCAAGGCAAAATGAACCTAGCGTGACCCTCCGGGTCCATGAGCACTCAAACTCTCAAAGTGATATGCTGAGTTCTTCAATCATTATACTCCGCTGGATGTCTAAATCTAATCATAACATATTTTCACATTTCGAATGAAACATTTGAAATTTTTAAAACCCCAGATGTGATGATCGAGAGTTGAACACTAATAAGATTGACAAAAAAGTTTTTAGGGGATTAAACAATCTCGTTTTACGACGTACCCCCAACTAGACACTACTACGCGTACAGGAGCTGCGGTCTGCGCTTGAGATATACGGAGTACAGTACTACTACTACTACTAGCGACCAAAGGATGTCGTCACTGGTTCGTTGCATGCACACGCATTCATGCAAGTTTGCTGACAACTTGCAGCTTGTTAGTTTCCCTGATTTTTTCCCCCAAGAGAATGAAAATATGAAATGCAGATATTTTATGAATGAGAAGTATCTATCCAATCCTACCAGGAAGTTATAGATAGAGAAAGTGACATCAAGCCTTCATATATAGCAGGCTTTATATCTGCTAAGCTTCCGTAGGTTGCCTAACTACATGATACACAGTTGGTTAGTGATATGTTTAGCACTAACAGCCGGCCGGCATCAGTTATCCAGATTTCATAAAGCATTCGTTTGCTCATACTTTAAATATATTTTATTTAAAAGTAAATTACTAATAAGATGGTCCTTTTTTAAAAAAAAATAAAAATTTTGCACAATGTGGTGTCTGCCGACCGGTGTCATTTATTTAGCGATATAGACTAGACTATAGTGCCTGTCCGAATCATTGGATTTTCTTTTTGTGGAGCAAAGCCCATCTGTATGATTGGAGGGGCCGTCAACATCGTTTTATTGCTGGTCTAAAAAGAAAATCTGTCGTCTCGTGATTTCTTATCAGTCTTCTTGAACACAACTATAAAAATCGTCTACCTTGGGCCCCGCCCATTAGAAGCGTGAAGCCTTTCGTCCAAAGGTTCAAGGCTCAAGTCAGGAGGCCTCCACCCAAACCTCTCGGCCTAGCTAGGATGGTATTCGTGAGAACTTGACTCAACCCAACCCTTTAAATCTAACGGGCTAGACATACTGGGCCGATATTGGGCCCATCTATGTCTCGACACCCCCTCATTCCTCGTTTACCTCTCGAATTTATACGCCAATCGTCATCATCACTTTCAGTAGCTGTGCACAGTGGCGGAGCCACGGGGTGGCCGGGCTCCCATGCAAATTGAAAAGAAATTTCTTTTATAGCTCAATAGAATTTTGTAATTTTATAACTAAATTTTCTTTATATCTAAATAGAATTTTATAATTTTATAGCTAAAAATTTTTTATAATAAAAATGGCCCAAGCTCCTAAAATGTTCTAGCTCCACCACTGGCTGTGCCTGTGCATGTGCTGGAGCTTCGCACACGCTGAGCCGTAGTCTCTTTTTTGTGTTGGCAATCCTGCAGTGGCTACAGGTTGAGATCTTCATCAGAGCTCTTGAAGCTGGAAGAGGAGGACGGGGCAGCTGTGATATCGCACCCGGAGATAATTTTCAGAGGCGCGCACCCAGCTGCACCGACCCGGTGATAGCCCAGACGATCCAGGTAATTCGCACCGTGTGGGTGTGGCGTGTGCAGTTGTGCGTGGCGACTCCGGCCATTGCCTGGGCTTCTTTGGAAGAAGGGACAAAAAAAAAATCACGGATAGAAAACTTCCTACTAAAAATTAAGATTATAACTAAAATAACTTTCTTATATAAATTACATGTACCGGGAAAAGTCCGGGATTTTAGAAGCATGTGGAGTTTTAGCGCGAGGATATCGTGGCTTGAAGACAATACGGCATCCGATTCCGACTCTGACAGCTCCACGACCAGAAGTGGCCAAGTGGGGAGCTCCGCGCACGTCAAAGGCGAGGATCACATGCGATGCGATGGCGCCGTGGTCGCTCGGTAGCTCCCCGACGATTGCTCTGCCACGGCGTCACGTCGACTCGCCGGCCCGGCCTCATCTGAAACCCGCAGACCCGTCGACTCGACTCGGGCGGAGCGCTTACCTGCCGACCTGGTGGCGCACAGCCCTCCGCCGACCAGGCAAAAAAATTTAATTTTAGTCCGCGCTGGCCCAGCGGCAAGCGGCCCACGCTCGATATCCCTTGGCCTGGCGAGTGGCGACACACGTAGCTGCGCTTGCTTCTCCAGTTCTCCGCGTTCCCGTCCCAGACTGTTGGGCCTATAGAAAAAGCAAATTGCATACACCAGCTTCCACACCAAATTTTTAAAAATCATTGTTTACAAACTAAGTACTCAATTATATTTTTATCACACAATCGTAGTTCTTATAATAAACTCTTTAAAACAAGATTACACATAAATATATTTAAATAAATTTTTAATAACGAGCATTTATCTCATGTAGATAGAACATTATATTTTATGGAGTAAAAGTGAGTACTCGTAGGTTCATAAAACAGTGTAAACGTGTGCAGATTCAAAAATAGGTTATGAGAAAATAAAAAAAATAAAAATCACATTAGAGAACAAATAAAAATAATATCAAATGATACTACTTGAATAAAGTAAAATATGCTAAGAACGTCTCAGGTTACGAGAATATCACATGGATGCATATAAAGGAGAAAAGGAGTAGAAATGTGATACCACCGTGATGCATAGAAAGGAGAGAAATAGGTGAAATAGAAACAAAGAAACTAATTTGTACATAGCACAAATTGAACACGAAACCTTGGTGTATATAATAAGAAAGTTAATCCCGCCACTAAACAACATATTTCCTATGCCCCTTTTTATTCGTCATTCCTGCTTTCAGAAAATCAAACGTAAATACCACATGTACATAGGAAATAAAAAGCAAAACATAAAAACAAGTAATTAAAATAGTTAAATATACTAAAACAAAGAAAGGAAAAAAGGAACAAAAAAGAATAGCAAATGCTATGAAATATATAAACAAATAAATTAATAAATGTTAAACAAATCATAGGAAAACAAAATTAATCAAAAAAATGAAAATAATGTAATACAAGAAAAAACAAAATAGAGCATTACTAGATACTATTTGAACAACCTAAATATATCACAAAACATCTCATGGATCGTCAAAGATAATCATTGAACATCTTATTTTATACTATATGAGCATCCCAAAATGATAGAACAAAAAATATATTATAGAACCTTAAATTAATACTACATGAACATCTCAAAGGACATAATAGAACACCACACATATATTATATGGACATCAAATGTATATCATAGAATAATGGAAATAAAAAGCAAAACATGAAAATAAATAAAATAGTTAATTACATGTAATAATTGTGGAACATTCCACTAATACTACGTGAACATCTAAAAACCATTAAAGAACATTACATGTACACTAAGTGAACATCACAATGAGATATATAGAAAAATAAAAAAACACTTAATATAGACAAATATAAGAACATTGCAATAACACTATTTAAGTAACCTAAACCAAACCACACAATATCTCATGGGTACCATGTTAATATTCAAAATAATCATGAAACATCTTAATTATATTGCATAACAATCCAAAAAACACCTAATAGAACATCATATGTATACTACACGAACATCACATGTATACTATAGAAACATCTCATTTATTCAATATAAAATTATTTAAATACATAATAGAACATCACAAATATACTACATAAACATCACATGAATACACAAACCTAATTGTGGAACATTTAATATATGTTATGTGAACATCCATAAACAAATTATATAACTACACTTAAATGTACCATGTGAACACCACAAGTATCTCATCAAATATATAAAATGAAAAGTAAAACATGAACATGTGAAATTTAAAATAATCAGTGAGTAAAATAACAACAAAAAGAAAAACAAACTGCAAATACTAAGGAATATATAAACATAATTAAATAACTAAAATAAAAGGAGAATTGGAATAACGTAGACAAAACACAAGGGAAGACAACAATAATCAAATTTAAAAACATATAATGAAGGAAAGTAAAAGGGACATCACATGAGTTCTACTGAAACAAAATACATTATCAAAGAAATATCATCACGAGACATAAAATAATGAAAAGAAAAAGAAAAAACTGATTAGAGTGGAATATGACTAGACGAAAAATTAAAAAGATGGAATGAAACAAAAACAAAAAAAAATTATGGAATAGAAAATAAACATGAAAGGGAAAACAAAATAAATATGATAAAAGATACCAGAACGTTGCATCAAGTCTAAGGGAAAAGAAATATAAGAAAAAGAAATGAGTAAAAATGAATAAAACATATACCAATCATTAGGTAAACACAAAAGTAATAAAATGGAAATACCACATAACATAGAAAAGTAAAAACATTACACAAATATAGATGGAAAATACTATAAAACATTGCAAAATCATGAGTATTATCTCTAAAGATATATTATATATCTTATTTATATTGCGTGGAATATCTCTGAGTACATTAAAAAACATCAGACAATACAACATGGAATATCTCATTCATATGGTTTGAATAAACGATAATACGTCATAATATAATAATGTGGAAATCATATGCATCTACCAAAAATAGAAATAAAGCAAAAAATGATAAGCATAGTTATTAATTAATTAATTATAATGAAGTACATATAATTAAAATGTAAAAACAATGAATAGAAAATAAGAGAAAGAAAAAATAGAATAGAATAATGAATTCAAAAGAAACTAAATAAATAAATAAATAACTAAATTAAATAATTATGTAGAATAAAAGATAAATAAAGAAAGAGAAGATAAAGAAAATGAAAACATAATAAAATACCATATAGAGAATAATAAAAAAGAAAAAAGAAATAGAAAGCAAACGAACAGAAGAAAAAAAAAAAGAATCGTACGCACCTGTTAACGTGGGACGGGGAGATGTGACCACTGGGACCGACCTGTAGGTGCACCTACGCGTCGTTCCTGGATTACTGGACTGAGTTCGCAGAAACATACAAATTGGGCCATCCTCGGGCAGCAAATATATGGGCCTCACACTCACGCGCTCATGGTATCGAGGGGGGGTCGGCAGCCGACTGGTTGGCGGGGAAGATTCCCGTTTTTACTACTGTATGTACGAAACAAACCCGAGACGCCGCAAAACTCCAGGATCTCTCCGCACCGGACGCCCCTACCGGCCCAAGCCCAACCACCACAAAACCCCACTCGCACCCCCGCTCTACGCCTCCACAGAAAAAAATCTCCTGCTGTATTCTACCCGCTCGTCGCCCTTATTTTCTCTTCACCACAAGCGACAACAGGTGGCACATTTCGACGACGACCCAGGCCTTCTTCATCCAGCGAGTTTCATTTCATCCTATCACCTTTTTAATTACTCCTCCAATCTGAGATCGCCGTACCAGTGGCCGCTACACCTGCTCACACCATTGCAGCAGCAGCAGGATCGAGTGCAGGACAGGACTCGAGCGGTCTTGGCATGGCTTCTTCCCTCGCGCCCGCGTCGTGGGCGCTGCTGCCGCTGCAGACGGGTGGGGGTGGGGCAGCGGCGGGGCCTTCCTCCTGCCGCGTGATGCTCGCCGTCGCGGAGCCCCGTTGGGCCGCGTCGCTGAGCCGTCGGGCAAGGGTCCTCGTCGTGGCGCCCCGGTGCGCGGCGCTCCACGGGCCTGGCGCCAGCGGCGACGAGGAGGCCAAAATCGAGGAACAGAGGAAGAAGAAGCCGGCGCGCGGGCGACCGGTGTGGAGGCGGATCTTGTTCGCCTCCAAGAAGACACGAAGCATCATCATCCTCAACGCCCTCACGGTCATCTATGGTGTGCGAATACTTTCTTTGTTCTTAATATCTCTCCCAGTTCGACTGCTGGGTCTCAAACTCCACTCTGCATAATTCTGTCATTGTTAATTGGTGTTCAAGAATATTGCCTCTGTAGTACAGCTCCAAGTACTTTTCATACTAAAATTCTTTCACCGACCACTGATTAGTTTGTTACAACAATTGTGAACTGTGGTTGGCATTACCATTAAAACTGAACCTTTTGTTGATCTGTTTTTTTTTTCCTTTGCCAGCAAGTGATATTCCGGTTTTGAAAGAGGTCGAAGCCCTGACAGAGCCTGCCGTCTTCAACATGGTGCGGTTCGTTGTTGCAGCCATCCCCTTCGTGCCATTCGCGGTCCGTGCATTTGGAGACCGCCGTGTACGCTATGCAGGACTGGAGCTAGGAGTCTGGGTTAGCTTAGCTTACCTTTGTCAAGCGATTGGATTGCTCTCATCTGATGCTGGCCGAGCATCCTTCATCGCGGCCTTCACGGTAGATCCTGTTTCGTGCCGAGTTCATTTTGAATTTTGGTGGTTTTGCTGAAATGTCTTGAACTGACCTATTATTGTACAGGTCATAGTTGTGCCTCTAATTGATGGCCTTCTTGGTACCTCCATCCCCAAACTCACTTGGTTCGGAGCCATCATGTCTCTATTCGGAATTGGCCTGCTGGAATGTGGTGGCTCTCCTCCCTGCGTAAGTAACAACTTCCTTTTTTGTACTGATTGTTACTAGTAGTTTTTTGGCTCTTGTGATAGTAGCTCTCAGGATCTTACAGAGTGGTAAAAAAACTCTTGCACACTTTCTTGCTTTCCTGGTTTTTGTTAAAAAGGTTCCTTTTTAGCAACAATAATCACACTTTCATTGAGTCTTCAATTTTTAGGCATATAAAAGTTCCAATAAATCCTCAAATTTGAAGATTTCATCGTTTCAAGTATTTGAATATATTTGCGAATTGCTTGTTTTGTGCCTTTAAAAATAATATGATATTGATTTTTTTGAACTGCTTTTATTCTGTTCAAAGGTTGGTGATATTTTGAACTTCTTCAGCGCCGTGTTTTTTGGGATCCATATGCTTAGAACAGAGCAAATATCAAGGGGTACAGACAAGAAGAAGTTTCTAGCTCTTCTTAGCTTCGAGGTTGTGTGAAGATATTCTCTCATATCCTACATACTGCTATATAAATATCTTACACATTGTGATGTGAAGTAGTAAACACTAAATCTTCTGATAACCAGGTCCTTGTGGTCGCTTTCTCCTCTGTTCTCTGGTTTATGTTCAAAGATGGCTATGTTGATACTAGTGAATCTAGCTTTGACTCTTGGACTTTCGGTATGCTTTGGGATACGGCAGCTTCATTTCCTTGGATACCAGTATTGTACACTGGAGTTATTTCTACAGTGTTATGCATGTGGGCAGAGGTCAGTCTACTTATTTGAGTGTTCTAGTAGTTTGAGGGGCGCCCTAGTTTTAGGGCTCTTCTCGTTTAATGCTTGCTTGTTTTAAGCACGTGGAGTACGTACATGTCCTCGTGCAGATGGTAGCAATGGGCGATGTTTCAGCAACTGAAACTGCAATTGTCTATGGCTTGGAGCCAGTTTGGGGAGCTGCTTTTGCTTGGTTCCTCCTTGGTGAAAGATGGGATAACACTTCATGGATTGGAGCTGCTCTTGTATTATGTATGTTTGTGTTCCTTTCTTTAGTTCTTTGTCACTGCATGTCTGCATTTGCACACAGCCTTGATCATGGTGTTCATATGCCACCTACTCTTAAAATTTATCATAGTGAACAGAGAACCTGAATTAAGTATTTCCTCGAGGTAACAGAATACAATAACTTTTCATCAGGTGGCAGTTTGACTGTTCAGCTATTTGGGTCAGCTCCTGAGAAGTCCAAGAAAGTTAAAAAACGCAGCAGCAATGCTTTAGAAATGCCAATGAAACAACAAGACTACTTATCGTTATCTCCTATACCAGTTGATTCCGGGAAGTTCATAGGAAGGCAATTACAAAGGTAACTTTAATGAGTTTATTTGTTGACTGTCTTACTTCTGCATTTGCCTGGTCTCTAGTCTTCCAGTCTCCATGTATGTAGTGACAGTCTTTGCATTTACTTTGGTTAAAGTATTTATTTCTGCAATATAGGAAGAACAAAACATCATAGCCCAACTTCAAGGCAAGGAAGCAAATCCTGCGATGATAGGCTCAGATACCAAATTATTATCCCAAGGCATCATTTCTTGGCTCGTCAATATGGGGATGCCGCTCGATTGCTCTGCATGAAGATTTTTTTTCCCGCGATATCTTGGAGCTCGTATTTGGATTTATATTTTGTCTCAGATGACGACCGTGCTAGAATACCTCATGCATATTAGGAAATGTTGCATTGCTAGTGGCAACTTGAGGAGGTCCATGGTCCACCTAGACAATTGCGTAGTATGTTTTGGGCACTGTTAACTGTATAGATTTCATGTAAATATAATATATGTCTACACAGCTAAATGATTATAGAGTACTGAACTGAGCATACCTTTGATAATACTGAAATAACAAATGCCATGCATCATGCATGGTATTGTTTGACTCACAGAGTCACAGTCATGATTCAAAAATCAGGACATACTGTGTTCCGTTAAGATTCATTTTGTGGCTGCGAATTTTTTGCAAGCCTATGCTTCTTTCTTCAGCCATTTGTCTTTGCAGGTTGCAAGGTTGCAGATGCACTTTCATATTCAAATAGGCTATACTGAACAAATGACCAAGATTAACTTTTCTTCAAGCCAATTCAGTGCTACTGCCATATCAAAATATAAGCCGCAGTCTGATTTGGCGGTCACCAAAAATAGTCTTTGACACATAATTCATTGCTGCCTGTTCGCTGCAGCTTCTACCGGCTGCAGGTACAGCAACCGAACAGTAGCGTTACAGTGCTTTCAAGCTGCTCTTTTGAGAGTGACAAAAAGATGGTTTAAGGATGTCTGATTTTGCGATCGTGGAGGCAAAATCAGACTTGAACAATAGTGAAGGAGGTATCATATAGGAAAAAGTTCATATTTCGGGCATGTTTGGTACAGCTCAGCTTCACTAGTGAAGCTGTTTTTTTTAGAAAATAGTTTTACAAACAACTTTCTATGTAAAGTTGAGCTATTTTAAAAAAAAATGTTTGGCAAAACAGCTTCACCAACAACTTTATGCATGCATGTGAGAGAGAAATGGAGGAGAAAGCTGTGATAAGCTACTATTTTCAGCTTCATCCCACTTCATGTGTTTGTGAGAGGGAGGAGAAAAACAGCTTTAGGGGTGAAGCTGTTTTGAAAATAGGTGTTTGGCAAAAAAAACAACTTATAACATGTTCATGAAGCTGTTATAAGCTGTACCAAACATGCCCTTCATTCTTTAACTTTTGCGAAAGTTCGCTTTTCCACTCTAAATTCTAAAATCGGACAAACCACCTCAAGTTCTACCTCCCTAACCCCTGTAAGCGGTTTTCAAATTGATTTTGTGCCTTTTCATTTATTTTGGCTAACTTTTTAAAAAATCATAAAATGAAAAATTCAATTTTTTGGACTCTACGTGAGTAGATCTACACAATAAACATATATTACGATATGTTTAGTACAAAATTTTTGCTCTAAATTTAGATCTTTTCTTTTCTGTAATTAATTAGAATAATTCATAACTGAAATTTCTATGGTCTAATTGTGGTGAAAATTTTAAGATGTCCTAATTATTGCACGTTTAAACTGTAGTAAAAATCTCATACTCATTGGATCATTATAATTTGGTTATAAATTTATTTAGGGTTTATGCTTATTAAATTTCAATAAATCTATAAGTAAGTTATACATGAGTATGAATTTTTTTAACTATAGTTCAAGCATACAATATTTGGGTCACCATAAAAATTTACTACAATTGGACGATAGAAACTCAGTTGTGGATTATTCTAATTAATTATAGAAGATAATATATCTAAATCTATAGCAAAAAATATATGTACTTAAATATACTGTATTATACGTTCATTGTGTATATTTACACATGTGAGTAAAAAAATAGGATTTTCCATTTATGATTTTTCTGTGATTTACTATGATTTTTTCAAAAATTCAGCTAAAATAAATAAAAAGACAAAATCGTCTTCAAAACAGTTTATAATCGGACCAGAGAGCTAAAACACACCATTTCAAAAGTTGAGAGGTGTGGTTTACCCGATTTTAAAATTTATTATATTGAAGAAAAATGGGAAAAGTTGAGAGAAATGGACTTTTCGCTATTATTCTTTCCTTCCGCTTTCGATACATGATTTTCCGGTCCGTGGGGGCCCTTTTCCGTCGAGGCGATGACCGATGAGGCTTGTCTTGATATCAGGCTGGGCCAGCGGGCCACATTTCCTGCTTGCTTATTGCAGACGGGCCAACTGGGCCGATCTATACAAGACTGTCGTATCTTCCTTGACTGGGCTGTATTTAAAACGGTCGAACCTACTTATCCTTGTGGGCTTCTTCGATCTTTGTCGGAGTGAAGTTTTTTTGAAAACTTGTCTCAACTTTAACAGGTCGCAACCATGCAGGTACATGTGATTACGTTTTTCATCACCCAAGTGGCAGGCTATAAACTTAGGCTCGAATCTCGGCAACGGACTTCCTAGATAAAGTATCTGGCTGCCACTTGTGTGGAGGGGGCCGGGTAGCTCTTGTTTAGTACTAGTAGGAGCACGTAGTAGTTTATTTACTGGTACTTGGAACATGCTGTTTGTAATGTAAGCGAAAACACGGCGTATACGAACGCCGAGGCCCCGCGAGTGGTCCTCTCTGCTCGCCTGTTCTCTCGGAAAGGCGATTTGGGGTTGGGACCAAGTTGCTCGGAAATGCCAGGAATTCCCCAGGGCTCCAACTTCAAGGCGCGCATGTGACGACTTGCTTTTATATACTCCGTGGCCGTGGGCCTCTTCTCTCATGGTTGGCACAACTCAGTCAGACGATAATAATCCGGTTCGTGCAGACGCAAAAGTACGTAGTATTTGGGCAAAAACAAAAGCAAGCAAACACAAGTATGCAACGCCACACCATATACATATATATAGAACCTGCGGGATCAGGGAGAGAGAGAAGAAGAAAAGGATTAACCTCGCAATCAAACCCCACATACGTACGTTCATCTGAGACGGATGGATACCCGCGTTTTCTTTTCTTTTCTTTTCTTTTCCTACTAATAATATATACGGGCTCGGATGATCGGATCGTTTCCGCAGCTGAGATCACACCCCCAAAGCCAAAAGTTCATACATAAACTACTCATTCACGCATTGGGAGACAGAGACCCTCCCCAAGTTGCGTTGCATAGTAATATATACAGCTAGAAGGCGACCAGTGATGACGAAGAAGGAAAAAAAATAAAGAGGAAGCCCAGTTAAACAAGTGGTGATTCTTTGCATTGCAGTCCAGCTCAGCTACTCGCGTATTATAAGCCCCCGCAGGCCCCAGCCGTCTACATCGGCCGGCCTGGAACGGGGTCCTGGAACGGCGATTTTTCTCTGGTACCAACGACAGCGACGTGCCGCCTTTTCAATTCGGCCCCCCGCAACGGCAGCGCCCCGCGTTCGTTCGTTCGGTTCGGTTCGGTTTCCTTCCCCATCCCGCTGCTGTGCTGTGCTGGCCCCCATCGGCACGTTCTCCGTCCGCGTCACGCGGCAGGCTGTCCGGTCCGCGATTCCGTTGCTTTTTCCGGTCTATTCCATTCCACAGGCTGGATGGATGGAAGGCCTCTCATCCCCCTCCGCTGAACTGAACCATTTTTTTTGTGTGTGTGTGTTTTGTTTGCCGCGACGGGCAGATGGCGATCGACAACGACGTGCGCACGGAGGAGGAGGCTGGACGAGAAGAAATTCGTGTGCGCGGCGGGGACGCGAGACCACCCGCGGCCGCGGGGACTGGACTGGTGGTGGGTGAAGAATTTCGGCGCCTGAGCTTGACAGGTGCCTTGAACCTGTGCCGCGTTGGCGTAGCTTAGCACCCGCTGCTTTTCTTTTCTTTTTCGTTTCTTTTTCTTTTTCTCACAGAGATTGTTGTTCTGCTTCTTTTCAAATAATGTATGTGCCAGTATTATATATATATATATATATATATATATATATATAATAGTACAAATGATCCGAGCCTTAGATGCGCCATATAGGTGGACGCAGGCCGGCGTTGGTTGGTCCTGTGCTGTACAGGACAGAAGAAGGTCAGTGCTACCAAATATCAGATGAAGCTCCATGCTGGCATGCATGGAAGCCGCAGCAGGCAGGGTCAGGGTTTGCATTGCATGCATGTGTGATGATGTGTCATATACTCATATCGTAGGCCACCATGAGTCCATGATTGAGGTCTTTCCCCTCGCGGTTTTTGCTAGATTATTAATCATCAATATATCTACACAGTAGTAGCACGTACAGTACGTACCAAGCATCGATCTAGCTAGGGAGGCCAATTATGGAAGCGCTGCTGCAGCCCGTAGGCTAACCATTTGCGTATGCAACACTGTTGACCCATTGCAGCCTGCAGGGTACGTACGCCCTCCGGCCAGCGGCCGTGGCCACTTGCCCGGTCTTCAAGCTCTTCGCTGTTGACGCGCCGCTCACCGTCCCCCGCTCTGCGGCGGCTTTTTTAGTGATGCTACTGTTTTTATATTTATATTATCGTTTTCATTTTTTTTCTGTGTACCTTTCTTCAGTTGGTCTTATCTAGTAGGAGTAATTGATATACAGTTTTTTTTTTGTGTGTGACAAACTTTATAAACAGGCTTGTGATACACACCGGCGTACTCAAGGACTCAAATGTGGGGTGTATAGTTGCTCTATTCTATTTGTTAACATTTGCACATTGAAATTAATAATACTACCTCCGTCTTCAAACACATGGAGTATATATAAACATCATATCCATAAATTCTACGGGTGGAATTGAAGTAGCAAAATGTAGCATGAGTTTATTTGCCTGTGTATTAAACGAGATTATTATAACGGAAGGAAAGAAAAACGGATAACCATATAGTACATTAGGTTCTTTTTTTTTCTCCCTTTTGCTTTGACAAAAACACGTGCTTGTTCTTAATACGCGTAATTCGGACATGGAAGGCTCACAACCTACTGTAGCTACTCCTGTTGAGGCGGCCAATCACCACCCGACAATTCCCCTGCATCTAAGCAGCAGAGACACAAGAGGTTGACAGCAATGTTTATTTCGACGTCCAGTTGCAATAAACAAGGCAGCAGGCATGGTTGGGTTGGGAGCATCAAAGCAGCCGGCCGGCGCCGGTCTCAGCTTGAGCGTGTGGCGCCTGAGTGCACAGTGACGGCCACGACCAGGCGCCGTAGCTGGGTAAGTTTGGAGGTGGTCAACTTAAAACGCCTGGTGCAAAAGCCCCGGCCCGCTCATATGACAGCTACATGAAGAAGCTTTTATAAGAGTAAGGTGCGCTAGCGATTTCTAAATTTACGCTGTGATGTCATTTTAGTTTCTAAATTCGTAAATCAATCGTTTAGCTTCTCAAACTTATTCAGGTGTATTATTTCGGTTCTTAAACTTGTTCAGATGTGTCATCCCGGTATCTAAACTTACAAATCAACTGCTTAGGTTCTCGAACTTGTTTAGTTGTATCATCTCGGTCACTAAACTTGGTTTTAAATCTCATATATATCCAAACATGATGATCTAAAAATTTAATATTAAAAAATACTTTATAACTACTTCATATAAACTCGAATGATCGAAGACAAACTTTATATCATAATTGTAACCCTTGACACGATCTACAACTTTCTAATTAAAAAGTTTTAAAATTAAAATTGTTAAGAGTCCTAAAATATTATTGTAAGTCTATAGATTTTAAATTTTAAAAATTAAAATTATCAAATAATCTTGGATATTGACATGGGCTATATGAAAGCGATGCATTTATCAATATGATCTATAACTTTGTACTTGAATTTTTTATTTAAAATATTTTTTATCCTAAATTCAATTTTTAAATGTTTCTAGATTTTTAAAACACTTTTAATTATACAATTTAAATACCATAAATAGTTTTAATTTTTTAAAATTAACTATAAATTTGTAGATCGTATTGAGGGCTACAATTTATATATAAAATTTGTCTTAATTCGAGTTCATATGAAGAAGTTATGAACTGTTTTTTTATATCAAAATTTTATATCGTCATGTTTGGACTTATTTGAGATTGAAATCGAGTTTAGTGACTGGGATGACACAACTGAATAAGTTTGAGAATCTAAATGTTACATTTGTAAATTTAGGAGTCGGGATGACACAACTGCAGAAGTTTGAAGAACTAAACGATTGATTTGCAAGTTTAGAGACTAGAATAATACAACCGCGCAAGTTTAGAGACTCCTAGTGTACTTTACTTGGTTTTGTTAAGATGTCTTCAAAATTCCTAAACTTTACAAGATTTTCCGTCACATCAAACCTTTAGACACATACATATGTAAAGCATTAAATATAGATAAAAAATATCTAATAATACATTTTGTCTATAATTTACGAGGTGAATCTTTTAAACTTAGTTACTCCATAGTTGGACAATAATTATCAAATATAAATAAAAGTGCTGTCAAAATTAGAGATAATTTTGCATTTAAACACGGCGTACGGGGCAGCCTCGCGCCTGACGTGGGCAGCAACCATCAATCATGAAACGGTGGTTTCAGAAACCTGCATCTCCTCATGACCTCATTTCCACCGTCGCCGGGCGGCCCCGGCCCCCTGGGTTCTTCTCTTATTCACACACGTGACATACATGCTACGTGCCGCTGTATTTATACATTTCCTTTTCACTTCTTTTGGGTATTCATAGCTGTCTTGTCGAGATCCCGATTGTTGTTCTTGGAAGATACTCTGCGAGGTCTCTTCTGCGGGTGATTACGCCAGCCACATGTTTAAAGAATTTAATTGGATGGATGGGTCATGCGAGCTCCTGGCGAATTACTCAACTAATCTTAGTTTATTACTGTATATATAGCCGTAGAGTAGAGTACAGTTGAAGCCTTGAAGGAGTAGGGCTTAGTCCTAATGTTGAATTGTTGATAGAGGACGACGGCCACTTGAGCTGTCTAGATCATTCTCGGTCACAGTATGTACTATTGGTTGAAAGAAAGACGGCCACTGGTATAAAAACCGCGCCGCACAAAACAGCAAGTACATTTCTGGTGGCTGCACGTTGTTCATTTCCCCATGTTTTTCAAAAAAAAAATAGACTGGTCAATTTGGCAACTGCGAGTTCTGCAAATTGTATGAAGGGAAAATCAGACTGCATGCATGCAAGTTGTGTCTAGCTACCGAATACACACGCCATAGCTGGTCTCTAGCCAAAATTTGGCTATAATCAAATCAGGGCAACTGCGAGTACAGTCAGAAGAGAAATACTGGCATACTTTGGCGTAGACGAAATACAAAAATAGCCATATATGGTTTAAAGAACAACTCATATTTAAACATTCTAGTAGCTAACCAACAATTTGGAGTCTGTTTGTGATAGCTCAAGTTCATGTATATGTCTATGCTTAATTGGTGGAGCCAGCATATAATAGTACGTACTCCTCCATCTAAATCAATTGACATTGATCGATCATGTGTGTGTGCATATATAGGAAATAGTATCTCAACTTACTCCGTTTTCTATTGGATAGGCACGCAGACCAGAATTCAGTTGCTACGACGTACCTACGACTGGAGAAGACGAACCTCTCTCCCAAGTTAGGACGATCATAGCAAGAAAATGAAAGGAAGCAAAGGGATATCGAAAATAAGATGGTACCAAAATGATGGGAATAGCTGCTTGTTGTGCGTCTGCAGAAGAACCTCTCCCAAAGAGGAAGAAAGGAAGCAAACGGATATCGAAAATAAGGTGGCAAGCTGATCAGAATAGTAGTGCGGAAAAGACCGGATAGGCAAGAAACGATGCTCCAATAAATATGCTTTTAAGATGATTGCAGTTGTGGATCTCTCGTACTGGAAAACCAAACAGCCATGCTACTATTTCTGTGAAGTGATCTGATCGAGAGGAGGCTGGGGCCATCGCCATTATCCTCTTGGGACGCCATTCAACACCGAGTAGCCATTTTTTGAGCTCCGCATTAGGGGGGAGGGGGGAGTTGGCGCGGATAGTGACACCAACAGGAGGGTTGCTACTTGCTAGTCACGATGAACATTGCATGGTTGGGGCGCCAAGTTCCGCTCCCAGGCAAGTACAGTACGTTTCTCGATCCATTCCATCATCGGAATTTAGCATCCGATTTGTTTGAGTGGCTTTGAAACAATAATATACGTATGCTGGATGCTATTTCAGCATCTTTTCACATCAGACTTTTGAAAATAAACTGGCAGGAGGATTTATGCTGGATGCTATCCTTTATTAATCGATAAATCAAGGGGACAAGCAAATTACATCAGTAACGCGCGTTTGTTTCTTAATTCTAGTATCTGACAGTGCAATAACATTTTGGTGGTAGAAAACCAGCTGAAGCTTCTTTTTTTTCTTATCCCTGGATGTGAACATGCAGAACTTTTTGAGCCATTGAAATGTCACCAGCCAGCTAAGCTTGAGTGTAACGGAGGAAGGGTCGCTGGTTGGGCTGGCTTTGAAGGGCATCATATGTATATGTAGATGTAGTGCAGTGTGGGCACTGGACAGAGCTATATATAGTGACGGAAATATAGCCTCTGGACAGAGGCGTTCAGATATCAAACGCAGTAGCCTGTTCCCAGCCGGCTCCTTAGGTGCGGTCAGCAACCGATGCATCTGTGGTCCGTGGTCGCGCTACTAGAGACGGCCAAAGCCTACCGATAGCAACACCGGACTGAGACGACCAGCAGCAGCAAGTTTGTAAGAAAATCGCGGGACGGGCTCTAAATCCTAAGTGTCATGGAAGCTGATTTAGCAACCTAGCACCGGTAGAATGATCCCGGCCGGTGTCCTAACGGCAGCCTAAATGAGGGGTCAAATACCATATTCGAGCCGCCGCCGACATATAACAGTATGTTCGCTTGACTTATCGGCCACCGAAACAGCGTTTCTTATCAGCCAAAAAAACGGCCAAACGAACAGACTGTAGAGATTATGCTACCTGTAGAGATTTTGTTTTTCAGAGGTTCCAATTTCTATGTGTGACTTTGTAGGGTCTAAATATGTTATTTGAAATTAGTTTACAGGGAAACTGAAAAATGTACTCATGTAAGTTTTTTTTTCTCGGTCATGCAAATGGTTTATGCGTTTTTTTTATTAAAATAGAGAAAGTTCAGTACAATAAGTCTTAACGACGTCTAAGTATCAAAAGAGGTTGTACATGAATGTTCCGACCTCTCTAGTGTACTCTGCCTCAGAAGTTGTTTACTTGCCCTTAGCACACACACTTTCCAATCATGATCATCTTATTGTCATTTCACATTGTATCACATCTTGCAATAAGAAGAACGAATCACCTTTGTATGGTCAGTTTATGCTTGAATACTCTTACAACCATGTCGTCATATATCTTCCATATTGGGAAAATATTAAGCCTGTCTTTTGTGATGGTGTCACTACTCGGTTCTAAAACAGCAGTCAGTTGCACTGACACCCAAATCAGCAACTTCCTATGAACATGGCTAAGGTCCTCCCGCAGTCAACCTTTTGCTACCCTGGTGAGTGTTCTGATCTCTTTAGTAATCAGCCAGGAACAGGATGATAATCAGAACGATAATCTCAAGCATAGTAACCTCTATTATCTATGACTGAGTTCCAACGATCCAAAAGTATGCCACCGAGGACCCAGTCACTCAAATATACCTAAGCAAGGCTGCAAGACAAGAGAGAAAATATTCTCTACATCAAATGCATCCTAAAAAATCAGAAATCTACATCGCACCATCTTGAGTCAAAATTATAATAAACAATTGGAAGTAATCAGATTAAATGGAGGAAACAGTAAGGAGGGTTATCTCTGAAAAGAGTCCATGGAAAATTGAAAATTTACGGCCTGTTCGACGGATCGTGAAAGAGAGTCCATGGAAAATTTACGGCCTGTTCGACGGATCGTGAAAGAGAGTCCATGGAAAATCTACGGCATGTTCGACGGATCGTTTCTGGATAAACCGACTGATGCTATTTTGAATAAGTTCTGTTTCTACCACTGATATATCGATTGATACTATTTTGAATAAGCCCCCTTTATTTCTTAGCGCACAGACATTTTTACTAATTTATTACTAAATAATAATAATAATAATAATAATAATAATAATAATAATAATAATAATATAAACGAGCTACGGAGTAAAGGGGTGTTTGGATGGAGCCCTGGAGTCAGCCTGGAGTTCGTTTGGTTCACACCCTGGTGACCAGCCTGGTCCAGGCAACGCCAGGCGTATGAATTTGGTCGGCTGGCTCAGGAGCACAGCACATCACCACTTGCCTGACGTATAATCACATTTATGTACCACATAACTGCTTGTTTTTTATGTAGCAAATAAAAATTGATTATTATCTATAAGTTGCACAAACTGTTCTTCAGTGTTTTTTTGTTTATGCTAATCTAGGTTGCACGGACTGCAGTTTTATTGATAGCACAATAACCCAAAAGCTTTCGGTTCGTTATTAAGTTTTATTAATAACTTACGTCATAAAATCAAATACTAAATAAATTTATAAAAGCTGATACTTACTATAAAAATGACGCTTAAAATAAGTTAATATAGTAACCATGTAGTCATATAGCAGCCCACGTTCAGTCCTAGTTGATTGGGTCTAGTTTTTTTTTATAGAGTCTGTATATATTTTTATGTACTTAAGCATTTTATGAATTAAAAAACTGTCCAAATTACCTCTATATTAGATAAGAAAATGTGTTATATTTTTTTATTAGGCTCCTCGGGCACATGCTTCCAACCAAACAACTTAACTCTCACTTACCTGGCTAGGCAAATTTCATCAAATTTTATCAGCCAGGTTGTCCAGGTCTTCAACCAATCAGGCCCTAAATCGGAAAAGGATGACCCGCATGTAACGATCGTGCCCCCCATGGGTGGCTGGACGCGTGCCGCGTGCGCCGGACCGGGGCAGAGGCAGGGGAACCCCACCCGCCAGCGCCTCCGCCTGCCCCTGACGCTGCCCATGTGACATGACGCCCGGCTGGCAGGATAGGCCTGGGTGCATCCGCCGTCAGCATCGGCCTCGCCATCCTGCGGCTGCGACGCCTGGCGCTCCAGGCCGTTGCGACGACTGCCGTCACGGCGAAATGGCGAATCATCCTCTTCCCTTTCCTTTCTTTCCACGTTCCCAGCTCCCCCACCCACGCTGGCTGGAGGGAAGGGACCGCCGGCCAACACAGCCCCCATCCATCCACGAGACCACGACCACGGACGGACGGGACGGGGGAAGGGGGGACACCGGACACGGAACCGCGGGCCGCGCCCGCGCGGCTCGGGGCCAAAACGGCGTAGCGTCCCGTCGCGTCGAGTCCAGCTCCCTCTAGCACAGCGCAACAACGGGGGAACGAACGAACGCACACCACACCACGCCCGTGACCGCTACACGGCCCGGCGCGAGCGCGACGGGAACGTGCGCGCGTTGGCCCCCGGTGGGGGCGCGCTCCCCTGCAGCGGCGTATGGGGCGCGGGGCCCTGATGGCAGGAACGCGGCCCCCCACCGTTCCTGCTGTGCCCGTACGGCCGGCCAGGGAAAGGCGGGGCCCCGCCCGTCGCCGTCGTCGGTCCTCATCCTGCTGCACGGGAGTTGGGACTCCGAGTCCTACGCTACGTGCACCGCGCTTCTTACACCTGGCCTCCGTTGAACAACGACGAGTTGTTATTCCCCCGCCCTCTTAAACTTTGATTACGAGTAGTAAGTAGTAGATGGTGTCCTAAATGATGATTGGGAAGGTAGCAGCAGCTGGGATCTCTCAGCTCAGCTAGCAGATGCGTGTCGTTGGTACTCTACGTGTAACACGGTTGATTAGCCCAAAGTACTATACGACATGAAACAGCCTGCCTTGATGTCGATCTAAGGCGATGTGCTAACGGAGGATGTGTTATTATTGGAGAAACATAAACAATGTCGTCGTCGTCGAGAGCTTACCACTACCTTAGCTAAAGATAAGCTCGCGGTTGCTGAAGAGGGACGCGTCACGCGTGCGTGCAAGCCTTTCTCGATTCGGCTAGCAAGGATTCATTCCCAGTAATCTGTCTAGTCTAATAAAGAGAGAGGCGAAAAAGAAAACCGGCACTGTAGCTCGCCTTAAATAGCTAGCTTAACGAGGTTGTTGTAGTGAATAAAGAATACTAGAAAACAAAAAGGTCAATGAGATTGATTTCCAAATTAATACACCCAAGATCATTGTGTATGGCGGTGTGACTACCCAAATCATGTATGCGATTCCTTTTTCGAAAGAAATACCTCAACCACAACCAGATAAAAGTTTTTATATATATGCTATTGGTGCACAAGAACCTCACACTCCATTATTAATTTATTAATCTATATAGTACGGCTCGATATATCTTCAAAAGGCGGGCAGATCCGGAGCCCGGCCGGCCGCTTGCATTGCATCTCAAAGACGTGGATCGAGGCATGCACATTACAGCCTGCTCCAGCACGTGCTCCACTGTCCTCTTCACCAAAACGTGTATAGAGGCGTAGTAGCGATTCTGCGTCCTCCCGTACAAACAGTCATGCACAACACAACGGCACGAGGCAACTAGGCGCGTCACATCATCTGATCGAGAGCGAGGGTTTCATCTGTCACCACCCCTGTTCGCGATTCGTACGATATGGCGAATTGGCGATACGGTAAAAATTCCCGCGCGGATGCGGACCACGGCCGCGACCGCGACCGGTCGGTGCACGGTGGACCGATCCCAGCCGGACAAAGAGCAGCTCTGGTCCACAAAGACTCGGGCTTCACATGGCGCTGCCTGGCACGTGGGCAGGAGCGGGCTCGCTCCCGTTCGCGTCGCGATGAGGATTGGGGCTTGGGGACCTCCGGCGTCCGGCCTCGTGAACCTGTGGCTCGTCGAGGACGGGGCCGGCGAAACGGGGAGCCGTTGCGCGAATCGCAAAGCGCGTCGGGGGCTCCCCGGCGACCGTCCGTGGCCCACGGCAGCTCAGCGCGCCTGTGATTGGATTACCACCTAACTGTACGCAGCAGAAACAATGGATGCCACGGAATTTTAAATTAAACAAAAATAAGTGGGAGGCCGGGTCCAACGATTTGCCCATGACCGGATGCCTTTTGTGCCAAGCAGCCATGTTTGCCTCCCTGTGGCCTGCATCAAATATCTACAACAACCGCCTTCTTTTTTAGACGAAAAGAAATGTGTTTTAGAGCAATTAGTTAAGTAAAATATATCCGTGAAAGCATTTATAGCTATAGTGTTAACAAAAATATTCTACTAACAACTTGTCTATATTGATTTTCATTTTTTCACCCAGGTATCACATAATTCTCGTTGGTTATATTTCTCTAATGAACCTACTTGCCGTCATGAATCACGGTAATATGATAGAGTGTAACAAATGGTACGCCATATATGGTCATATATGTGATGGTTCCACGGTTTTGTTTGGCATACTAGGCCAACCAATGGTGTGATAATGGGCTGGCAAACGATTGCTTGAGGCAATAGTTCCTCCAACAAAACATTAGCAGTACTACGATGAACCCAAAAATGTTTTAGAGCATAATACTCAACTATAGCTCTTTGGCTAATGTACAAGATTATTTAAATTTTGATTTTCAAAGAGCGACTTACTAGACAATAATTCTATCAAGCGTACCCTAGAACCGAAGGATCTTGCGCAAAAATCATGCAGCCACTCGAAAAGGAGTGGAATAAAAAGTGAGGAGAGTTTTTAAGCTAATGATTTGGTCGATGATGTATGGAACTCATGCAAATAGATGTAATTAGGGGACATCAACAATTACAATGAAACAAGTATATACCTTTTTAGTTTCATGTATACAATAAAAACTAACTACCTGTGCTATTTTGCGTAGGGAGTTAAATAGCATATATATAACAATGTTAAACGAATGCCTCATGTTTGTGAGGAGAGAGCAAAAAATATAGTATTACTTTAAAAGGAAAAGAATATACACCGTTGATTTTTATTATGACATAACAATCTATATTAATTTTATTATGACATAATGATTTGTATTAACCAAACATCCCATAACAAACACAAAACCATGTTTCACATTTCAACAAAGTAAAATGTCATAATCCAATGGTACTACTAAAATAAAAGTCCTACTAAGAAACAAAATAAGTTACATAGTAAAAAATAAAAAAGACATTATTGTTCAATAAATATGAAATAAAAAATATTATTAGAAACAAAAATTAATACTACAACCATGAGCAAATAAGGTTAGAAGGGGAAACAAAGAGCATGTTCTGATCATTGGGGTTAACACCTATGCAAAGTTTGGAATGACTATGATGAACATAGCAACAAGAGAAAAACATTTTAATATTTAGTTATAATTAAAATCGAAGATATCATAGTTCTAAATCATATTGTTGATGGTCTATGTATAGTAAACAATAAAATTGAAATAATAAATTAGACTAGGAAAATATCTATATAAAATGTTCATGTAAAACACAATCAATAAAGACAAATTGAATAAAAATATAAAGAGTTCATTGCTTGAACTCCAAATAAATTTTATAGAAAAAAATCCAAATAATAATTCACATGAAATATAAATATTAAGTAGCTACATTTAAAAATAAATGTATATAAGTAATTTGGTTTTCATATGTTCAAAATATCTAAATAAAATAGTTAGTGTGTGTCATTGTGTTACTATGAAAAATAGAAAAAATGTATTTTGTTCACTCTTTATAACTAGAAACTACATTAATGGTTTTATATATGTAAAAATTGCAATAGTTTAGTCTGTCAAAAGATAAATAAATATTCTAATGCATGCAGAACATGTAAGTAGTCTTCAATCAATTAATGTTATCACTAAAATTTCGCAAAGGCTATAAAAAACAAAAAAAAAAACACAGAGGATGTATATGAGAAGTATTGCACACACACATCTGAGCTAACCGAGGAAATCACTAATGTCTTGACATACCAAAAAAAAATCTTTGAAACAAATTGCAGCCCAACCCTCTTATCCACCTTCGACTCTCTATGCTTTGCCGCCATATCAATATGTCCAACATCCTGGATAGATTTGGGTATATTTTTATGGCAAAGAAGTAACTTTGATCTGGCAATTGAATGTATGAGATAACCTAAAATTTATATTTATAAGAGGACCAAGGAATTAAAGAATTTTATTGAGTACAGAATCTCACCAAAGTGAAACTGAAGACTACCTTAATTTGTCATCAACAGAATTTTAACATTCATGTGATTGGAGTGGCAAGAAAGTAAGATGAGAGAGAGACAATAATTTGCATAGTAAGCCAAGAGCCCAAGATATTAATCGGAGATAGATGCAATGGAACAGATGTAGGAAAAAAACAATACAACTAAAGAAAGAAACATAACTATTAAATAAAAATAATTTAAAGTAAGAAAAATTGAAATGTTATAGTGAAAAAAATCTAGCTACCCATTATATTTGCACAGTTCACCTAACTAGTTTTATACGTGTTCCACGATCATCAAAGCCATTCCAAACACTTTTAGCAAAATTAATCTAGGATCAAACACATTGTGTTTCAAAATAACAATAATAACATGGAATATTGGCCGCTTGTCCATAGCCATATGTATAACTGGTTGCAACAAATAATTTAAAAATTAAGCATAAGTTAAATTAAATTTGAATTTATAAGGAGCACAATGTTAGTCATGAACTAGGTGTGTTAATATGCATACACAACCTATCTAGCTTTTATATTGAATGATGTTCTGTATAGTACATGTATAGTACAGTTGTCTAAAGTCTTATACACAGTACCTTTGTAGCTCTCAAAAGTCCCAAATAAGCCTCCCAACCAAAATGTCATGGCAATGTCCTTCGATCTAATTACTAGTTCTTGGACTTATTCTGCTACCATTTTTCGAAGGCTTCATGCTATTCTCTTTGAGCCCCCCCCCCCCCCCCCCCCGCCCCCTCCCCCTCTCTTTTTTTTTTGCTCATAGACCGTTCCAAAGGCTCCTACTATGTCTCGTCAGGCATCATGGTATGGCTCTAGCTCCTCTCTACTGTAGGTAGAAGAGTTGGAGCCACTGAGACCAAAATATTAGTTTTTATATACTTCTAGTTTGTTTTAAGATGATAAATAAAAATGGCTCTTACCGATAATATAATTCATTTTGAATGTGAATCCATTCACATTTAAACAGATGACATGAAAATAATACTGTTTTTTTCCCTAAGAAAGGGTAGGTTGCATACTTTTTAATTGCCTAGACGGTCGATATTTGGGGATGTCCGTTAGTCCAAGCCTCCAAGGCCTTCTCACACCACTCGCGACATACACTCTGACACTCATCATGTTTGCTTGGCTTATCAGCCATAAAAATGCTGTTTTATCTTACAGAAAAATAATAAAAAATAATATCAGTCCGTTTATCAGCTACCGAAACAATCAAACGAAACAGCAGTATTTCTCTAGCCGCAGGCTGAACTACAGAGTTAGATCCACATGTTACAAAATTCGGCTCGCCATTGGCTTGCAAGATGGAGAAGTGAGCCGTGGACGCAGCTCCCCACTTCTGATCGCCCTCTTTTTAATTTGTGGCGATCTTTGGGGTGGTGGGCGGAGGATTTCTAACTGGATGGTGAAGTCTGTCTGGTGAAAAGGACGGGCACGACGAATCCGTCCATCGATCCAGCGCTGTGCTCGCGTTGGAGGAGGGGACCTGCCAGGCCCCACCTGCAGCGAGAGACTATAGATAGATGCCTTCCTCTCTGATCACCTGATGGCTGATGCCCCCTTCGCGGCCGTCTTCGCCTGCCGCTGCTGCTACTACTACTAGTTGCCTTGCTCGCTTCCCCCGTCTCGCCCCCAGCGGCTTCCCCCTCCTTCCCTTTCCTTCACCACTCCCGCTTCCCAACCCTGGATCCAAATCCCAAGCTATCCCAGAACCGAAACCGAGGCGCGCAAGCGGCAATTATTAGCTGGCTAGCTAGGCCTGTAGCTCCGAGATCATGAAGCGCGAGTACCAAGACGCCGGCGGAAGCGGCGGCGACATGGGCTCCTCCAAGGAGAAGATGATGTCGGCGGCGGGGGAGCAGGAGGATGAAATGGACGAGATGCTGGCCGCGCTCGGGTACAAGGTGCGTACGTCGGATATGGCGGACGTCGCTCAGAAGCTGGAGCAGCTCGAGATGGCCATGGGGATGGGCGGCGTTGGCGGCGCCGGCGCTACCGCTGATGACGGGTTCGTCTCGCACCTCGCCACGGACACCGTGCACTACAATCCCTCCGACCTGTCGTCCTGGGTCGAGAGCATGCTGTCCGAGCTCAACGCGCCCCCACCGCCGCTCCCGCCCGCGACGCCGGCGCCGAGGCTCGCGTCCACCTCTTCTACAGTCACAAGCGGCGCCGCTGCCGGTGCTGGCTACTTTGATCTCCCGCCCGCCGTCGACTCGTTCAGCAGCACCTACGCTCTGAAGCCGATCCCCTCGCCGGTGGCGGCGTCGGCCGACCCGTCCGCGGACTCGGCGCGAGAGCCCAAGCGGATGCGGACTGGCGGCGGCAGCACGTCGTCTTCCTCTTCCTCCTCGTCATCCATGGACGGCGGCCGCACTAGGAGCTCCGTGGTCGAAGCTGCACCGCCGGCGACGCAAGCGTCCGCGGCGGCCAACGGGCCCGCGGTGCCGGTGGTGGTGGTCGATACGCAGGAGGCTGGGATCCGGCTCGTTCACGCGCTGCTGGCGTGCGCGGAGGCTGTGCAGCAGGAGAACTTCTCTGCGGCGGAGGCGCTGGTCAAGCAGATCCCCATGCTGGCCTCGTCGCAGGGCGGTGCCATGCGCAAGGTCGCCGCCTACTTCGTCGAGGCGCTTGCTCGCCGCGTGTATCGCTACAGCCCGACGCCGGACACCTCCCTCCTCGACGCTGCCGTCGCCGACTTCCTACACGCGCACTTCTACGAGTCCTGCCCCTACCTCAAGTTCGCCCACTTCACCGCCAACCAGGCCATCCTCGAGGCTTTCGCCGGCTGCCGCCGCGTCCACGTCATCGACTTCGGCATCAAGCATGGGCTGCAGTGGCCGGCTCTTCTCCAGGCCCTCGCTCTCCGCCCTGGCGGCCCCCCGTCGTTCCGACTCACCGGCGTCGGCCCGCCGCAGCCCGACGAGACGGACGCCTTGCAGCAGGTGGGTTGGAAGCTCGCCCAGTTCGCGCACACCATCCGCGTCGACTTCCAGTACCGTGGCCTGGTCGCCGCTACGCTCGCTGACCTGGAGCCGTTCATGCTGCAACCGGAGGGCGAGGACAAGGATGAGGAGCCCGAGGTGATCGCCGTCAACTCAGTGTTCGAGCTGCATCGGCTACTCGCGCAGCCCGGCGCCCTCGAGAAGGTCCTGGGCACGGTGCGCGCTGTGCGGCCGAGGATCGTGACCGTGGTGGAGCAGGAGGCAAACCACAACTCCGGCACATTCTTTGACCGCTTCACGGAGTCGCTGCACTACTACTCCACCATGTTCGATTCTCTCGAGGGCGCCGGCTCCGGCCAATCCACCGATGCATCCTCTCCGGCCGCGGCCGGCGGCACGGACCAGGTGATGTCCGAGGTGTACCTGGGCCGGCAGATCTGCAACGTCGTGGCATGTGAGGGAGCGGAGCGCACGGAGCGCCACGAGACGCTGGGTCAGTGGCGCAACCGTCTCGGCGGCTCCGGGTTCGAGCCCGTGCACCTGGGCTCCAATGCCTACAAGCAGGCGAGCACGCTGCTGGCACTCTTCAACGGCGGCGACGGGTACAAGGTGGAGGAGAAGGAGGGGTGCCTGACCCTGGGGTGGCATACGCGCCCGCTCATCGCCACCTCGGCGTGGCGCATCGCCGCTCCGTGATCGGGGGTGGGGGTTTTGGACGCTGATCAAGAGGCACACGTCCGTCCGGCCGCCCGGGCATGGCGCACCCTCCCCGAGCTCGCCGGCACAGTTGAAGCTACTAGACGTCAATGAACGCTGAATTGCAGTTAGCGACCGGGCCACGGTTCTCGCCGGCGTGATGAGATGGACACTTTGACTCCGACCGGATCGGCCTGTGTTCGTTCTTGTTTGCGATCCCCTCTCTTCCCGTTCCTTCAATCCGTCAACTATGGTAGCCCGTAGCCTATTGTTATGTTTAAATGTCTATTATTATTACTACTATTTTATTATGTGTAATTCCTCCAAGCGCTGATATCCAATAAGGACGAACCGGATTTCGTTAGCTCGAATGAGAATTTTGTATACAGCGCATCCAATCTGAAGAACTTAGCTATGTTCGAATGCTTCTCGCATCATGTACACAAAATGCCTGCCCTCATGTAATTCATTCCGTTCGTCTTTTATATGATGATGATCGTAATGCCTCATGTATTGTGAATTCACCTCATGTGCTTCCGGATTGGAATTTACGGCCGCCTTTGCTCTTTGCTCTTTGCTCTTCTAGAAGTATTTATATTTACTACTATCTCATCACAAGGTTGCTTCTGCCTTGCCCATCCAGTAAGAAATCCTCCAATCTCGTGGAGGTAGCCATGGCCGAGCGTCCTGCGGTTGCTAATGTTGGAAACATCTCGTTACTTTGCCTTCCTTGTATCACTGCCCCTGTATTGCCCGTCCTCTGCCGTCTGTTCACGATCTAAAAATACTCATGGGGGGCGTTCACATGGGAGCTGCATCGCAAAGCCAGACTGACGACTGTTCCTGTGCAATATTGAATGGATGTTTATCTGCTATGCAATCAGTGCGCATTATTATTAATCAATCTCCTCTATCACATAATCAGAGAAGTCAGGCCGAACCGTAGAAGTAGAACTAGAGCTCTACAGTACAGTACTCCGTACAGTACAGTACAGTACAGTAGAAGAGAAGGGCCCGGCCATGACAACCAAAATGTGCCTTGACAGGAGAAAGAAGAACAATCACCAATGGAAAACCAGCCAGGTTATTAGCAAGCGGGGACTCGTGCTCAGGCAAAAAAGGACCGGGAGCAGTAACGTTTTACTGTGAGAATAGAGAAGACGGGAGCCAGGAGTACTCCTGTACACGGCGGTGTGCGTGCGCCGCGCTGTAGTAGTAGTAGTAGTAGTAACGTTTTTTTAACCCGGCGTAACCACCGCCGTTTAATCGCCAGCTGGGGTACAAGAACTTTTACTGCCTGCGCTGCTGGGATTGGCGCAGACGTGGTGGGGGAGCAGTGGCAACCTGAGAGAGAGGCCACTGCAGGTACTGTACGATACATTGCCACTTCTGTTGAGGTCTTGTCCTCCCCTGGGGCGCACAGGCTGACGCCGGGCGTCCGCCCGCCCTTTGAAAATTAACCGCGCGGCGCGGGTAATTGTCCGCCGCGAGGAGCAGAGGAACATTTCACGCGTCCCGTGATCCCCTCCCCATCTGCGTCTGGCAGTGGAGGACGCGCATGGCATGGTCCGTGGAATCTCCGCGCTCTCGCCACAGAATCTCCTCGAGAATGCGTGGTTTACAGAGAGGGTTTACTGATAAAACGAGTGCTTAGCTGCTTTTATTTAATCCGCCGGCCCTTGATCTTTCTGCTACTACACACCGTAGTACGGAGTACTAGTATTTTAACCCCGCGGTAAGGCGCGGCAGGAGGACGGCCAATGGGGTGCGATTGCGACGCAGTAGAAGTTGGAGGGAGGAGAGAGAGCGGGGAGGCGGGCGGCAGCAACAGCTGTCCAATCGGGATCAGGTGGCTCATGTCAGGAGATGATGGAGGCAGCGTGGGTGGCGGGACCCACCCGTCGGCCTCTTCCCATCCCAGTCACCCTCACCCAGCTAGCTAGCTAGCTGGCTCGAGCTCTGGCCTGCCTGCCTCTGGGTCTCTGACTCCCCGCTCCTGCTCCTGCTCGCTCGCGCTGGGGCCTGGGGACAGGCCTGGCCCACCGCAGGGTAAAGAAAACGAAAAGGGGCAGAAAAATATGAGATGGCCTGGCCTCCGCCGGGGCCCCCACCGGCCGATCCGGCTGTGTGTGTGTTGCGCGGGCGGGTCAATTCGCGCGTGACTGGCTGACCCACCCCGACGCGATCGCGCGCCTGCCCCCTCCACCCATCCCGTGCCGTTCCATCCCCCCTTCGCCCCGTTTTTTCCGTCGCGGGGCGACGTTTTCCGCTTCGCTAATTTGCGGCCCTCACCCACATGCGCCCGCCCGGTACGCCGCAGTGCGGGCGGGGGGCCAGCACAGCGCGGACGGGCACGGACACCCGGGTGACCTCACCCGCCGTAACCAACCCAACTCCTACTACTACTACTACTACTACTAGTCCCTATCCATCCCGCGGCTGGATCGCACTCCGACCCACGCCGCGGCAGAGGGATGGGTGGCGCGGCGCGCGGAATTTCGTTGCGGCGGCAGAGCGGCGTTACGCGTGGAGCCCCGTGGCGTGGACGGGTTCGATCCGGCCGAGCGAGACGGGACGGGACCGGACCCGCGGACCGGTGGGCGCGATCGGTCGGAGACGTGGTGCGCGCGCGCGCACACGCTGGTTCCGTCGATGCGGTGACGGGTCAGTTATCGAGTTTGCGATCGCACACAATCGCAGCAGCGATCTGAAGAAAAAGGGAATGAACGGGCCTGTGTCAGGTCAGCTCGCCACTCCTACAAAGATAGGATAAGGCTCTTGGACAGGATGTGTTCTTTGTATGTGGAGAAAAAATAATAAAGGAAAGAGGAAGAGGGGGCGAATTTTGAGGGATGAATCACGATGGGCATGTGGTTCTTTTCTGTAGGGCCTATTTTATTCGGTGAATGGATGGGCTAGATAATCAGGGATCGGGTTACATTACATGGATGGCGGCAACAGGACAAGCTACCTACTCGAACTGATCTTGTTGTCGAGTGGGAGTGACTGATTGTGTGGTTTTGCGGTTTTGCTGCCTAAGTTTCAAGATGATGGCAACGTATCATGTGCAATCCACTGTGATATGTTGTCCAAGATGATATCATCTCTCGTTTATGAATACTTTATGTTTTTGGGATTTTTATTAGAATAGATTAGCGCTAAATGAAAAATATCTAATGTATCTTTATATCTAGACGTGCAAGCTGTCTGCCTCAGCAATCAACTATCATGTGTAGTTAATCATTGTCGTTAGTTATAATAGTTATTCCTTCATTTAATAATTTACTCTATTTTTTTCTAATTCATTCATAATTGCAGCAACAACACGCAATAATAGTTCATTACTTTATATAAATGATTTAGTCTGATTTTATTCTAATTCATCCGCAACGAAGGTAATATATATAAGTCTAGCTTATTAAATGCGGTGCACACAAAATGTAAGTCGCGATCTCAGTTTGATATGGGCTCGTCAAGTCGTCCATGAGCTAAAATATTAAGTCCGTTTACATAATTTTTTAATTCTATGTAAAACATCAGGTATCTAGAACGGGAGATTAGTATACAATCAACAAGAACAGTTTGGTACGAGTAGTTATCAGCTTCGTTGTCCATTATACTTGTTATTTAGGATACGGAGAAAGTATACGGAGTAGTTTTCAAATTTTCAAACTTTTTATTTATTAAAGCAAATTAAACAAAAGAGTTATCAATTATAATAAAAAAAAGAAATAAAATCAAACTGACAAATTTCAATGTTCACCTAAACGCTAAATAGTAGGTCATTTACAATTTAGCTCTTATACAGCCTAAACGAGCAAACCAGGCTGATTATACAGAAATGGCGACACAGTATACCACTGTGTGCCGTTTAAATGTTATGTAATCAGGCTAAATAACAGTTTAGGCAACGTTAGCAATTACGATAATCTCTACAACTAAAAACAACAACAACATCCCGCCTCACCAACAAACACAACAACGCTATCATCAACTCAAACAACAAAACTTTTTTCATGAATAACCTTTATTTCCTCCTGTACAAAGGCAAGGCAAATCTTCCCCTCTTTTTTTTTTAACGGATGGAACATGTGGTTGTGTACTGTGTGCAGAATGCGAGATTCTTTAAAAGTCCGTGGTGTACGCGTGTCATTTCGACGAGGATGCTACGGACATACTGAGAGCTGAGGCTTCCTAATTTTTGGCCTCAGCACTTTGAAGCTCAACAAAAACAATGCTGGGAGAGCCAGCTGTGCAGGAGGTCGACGCAAAAAGAGATGATAGAGATTCCTTGCAAACCCCCAAAAGAAGCGAAAGCGCTTGCACAAGAGTTCTTCTGGACATCTCAATTCCATCCAACATGGAAGATGTTCAGTTCCCCTTCGTATCGCGATTCTCTTCTTCAACTGGACGAAATTTCGGGGGGGATGTGGAGCTTTTCTTCTTTTCATTTCATCCACTCACACACTACTGTACTTAAATCCCAACTATCATTCACGAGAAACGTATGCGTACTCACCGTGGCTCTGATCATGTTACCGGTTGCCTCGTCGTCATACTCTTCACGCGCTGTCTCAATTCTTCACCAGTAATAATTGTTACTGCTACGTGTAGTCATTTTCTTTCCCTGAAACAACACGGCCGGACCTGCAGCGCAGTACTGATGACTGATCCAATCCGGATTAGGATCACATTCTTCTCAGCCATATCTTAAGATAACAACACCCCTGTCTCGTCCCAATCCCATTATTCATCCTCACATGTACCATCGCATTTTATTTTATTTTTTAAAAAAAGAGCACGCAGTGTCAGCACTCAGCACGCAGCAGCTCCAACTCCCCGGATGCGGGTGGGCTAGCTAATCATTCATTCCAGCAGCATTTGAACCTGCCGGCCGTGTCGACCGATCGGCAGGGAAAAGGTAGGATACATTTCGAGATCCTCGCAACCAACACGCCCTTCCGGTTAGCAGTGGTTGCACGAGGTAGCCCAAGTTTACCGTGAATAAAATACAGTACCGGAATGCTAGTACTGCGTGATTAGGGTCATAGTCCTCTTAGACCATGTTATTTTTTTCTTTTCTTGCAGAATCTCTAAGAAACAGGTGGTCCCTCCAATCAGACAGTCAGAGACCCACCGGCCAGCTCGTGTCCCCTGCAGAAATTTCATCCCTGCGCTCGCACGCACAGGCACAGCACAGCACGGCGTGGCGTGCAGAATAATCAGGAGGAAATGGATGGAATCCACACGATTTTTTCTTTTAAAAAAAGTGCTGCTTTTTTTAAGAGCTCTGCAATTATCAGGAACCGGGTAGAATAAACTGAGAGCCGGATTCCCTCTCGCTCTCGGGATGATTACCCTAATCGCAAGTGGTTGGGGTTAGGGGGAGAGCCTGTCTAATCTAATCGCTTTGTTTATGTAGTTATATATAATTAATTATTAATCTACGTTAGCCTACAGCGGCCTTGGAAAGCTGAGTCAAGCGTCCGGGCGTCCGTGGCTCCATTGCCAATTTGCCACTGCGCCTGTAATCTATTGCTACAGTCTATTAAGTAAAAGTATCTCCAGGAGTTCTTTAAATATTTTTTTTCTAAAAACTTTATTCCAACTCCTAAAAAAGTATTAGAAAAAAATACCAACTCAAGAGTTTCTAATAATTTACTCTTAAAATATATAAGACAAATTTATATCAGAAATTTTGTATTATTTCTAAATTATTCTAACTATACGCGTGACTCGGAAGCGCATAACTAGATTAGGAGGATTGAATTAGAAGTCCTTGGAGATGTATTTTTTTTATCTGCCTAAAAACCAAGGATTAGAAATAGATATAGAGAACCGTTGGTGGCACGCTCTATCTCTTCATTCATTTCCCGACATAATACCTACATAGATACTGTTGAAACTATTAGTTTACTTTTAACGATGGTAATAAGCTAGGCAAGTAAGAAGTTGCTTGTAAAATTAACACGTAGCGAGGCTTTATTTGGTGATAGTAAAATAACATGATTGGTTGCAAAGTTGTTATTTCCAATCAATATGTGTGCTAAATACTTTTTATGAGCTAGCGATACATGTGTTGTATATTATCAAATAAACTGTGAAAAATGAAGAAAATTTCTATCTAAGCTACACTATGCCTCATGGATTATTCTATACTATGGCCGCCTCCTTATTGCAAGCTAAATTAAAAGGAAATGGGAATCCCCTGTTCATTGTTCTGGATAGCTCACTCCATCTTGTTTCGTCTCGTCGTGGCTTTAGACAGCACTACTCATGCTTGAAGCCTTGGACAAGTTGAACAAGTGGACGGATATCTCCATTTCTCATTGGTTCGTCCGGTAACCATTGGCAATATTTCCATGGCAGCCATATATGAGTGGACGCTTTCTTTCGAGAGTCACCTCAGTTTTAGTCCATGTCCAATCTGTTGGTTAATTATACAAACAAACATTGTAAAGGTCACTTTCCTAGGATATTATAGAAAGCAAGACATTGCAAATCGTATGGAACAATTAGCCATTTTCCGGCTATTTTTCATTACTGTCTTTTTTGTTTGGAGTAATCAACAAAGTACTATAGTAGTAAAATGCCTCGGCGAGCTGGTACTAGTATAAGAGTAAGTATTATGGTGGACTGTAAAAAGGCTAAATGCTGAGGTGGAAGAGATAGAGAGGAAAGGTGCAAGTATTCATGCTCTAAAGCTCTAGAAACAATTCTGGGAAGGTGCGAGCATTGTCCGTCGTGGGGGTTGCATTGCAGTTGCAGAAGATCTGCGGCCCTCTGTGCGCTCCCTCCCATGGCTGGCAAGTGGCAAATCCCTGATGATCTGACGACTGATCTGATCTCGTCTGGCCGTTGATTTGTGTGTACGGATCGGTGCACGCATTGGGCAACGCTGAATGGTGGCGCGCCCACCATTGGTATTTGCTGGTACTGGTATTGGGAGGCGGAAGCGAGTGTTGTATGTATCCCCGCCACCCATCTCGGCCCGCCCCGCCCCGCCCCGATATATACCCCTCACGTGAGCGGTGCGGTGCCCTCCTCTCGCGCAACCAACCCGTCTGCATGCGTGTGTGCGTGCGTGGTGGCAGCCCGCAATGCGTTGGCTGGAGCTGGACCATTCCGTCAGAGCCAGCGAGCAAACCTTTTTGCGGGGTTCAAAAAATTTGCGCACAGGGTCTGTAGTGTGTTGCTCTGTCAATCTTCAGAAGTTTTTGAGTTTTTCAAACGTGTGCCAGGCTTAATTACCTACTCCTCCTGGATGCCGCTGCTGCGCCGCGGTGGGTTTGATAAATAAGTGGCCTGAAAAAGGCCACAAGTACCTGCGGGCAGTCGGGCACTCAACGTACAGTAATCCTATTTCGGAGGCAGCCAGCACGGGGCCAATCAATCATCTACTACTAATAATATACTGTACGTACTAGTATTATCTACAGTACAGTAGTATAATAACGAAAAAAAAATAATGAGATGTGTACGTACTCTGTCATTTATTTACATGGATGAAATTCGCCATGATCTAAAAACAACTCATGGGAGTCGAAATTTCGGACGCCCTTTTGATTTTATCCAATTCCGTGCCCGCCCGCGCGCAATTCCGTGCCGATTCAGCTACCGACCGAAGCGTCCGCTCGTTGTGACGTGCGCCTTGGCGGGTTCAGTTGGACGGGACGCTCCTACAACTCCACGCTCAATCGCACGTGCAGTACTAGGAGTTGTAGCTAGTGTATGTACGTACTTCGTACTCGGTACGCAAGGAAAACGAGACCACACACAGTAGTGCTAGTGTACGTTGTATTTCTTTCTTTTTACGAGCGGGATTTAACGTACGCGCTTGGCGTGTACGTACGTACTATACGTGCAGTCGATACATTATATTACACAAAATTACAGGCGGCTCTCAGCTCGATCCATCGGGAGAGAGAGAGAGAGATACCGTACGTATCAGACGACGACACGGGCTGCAGTTTCGTGCGGTCGTTTTCGAGGCAGGGCCGAGGGACGGACGGACGACAACAACGATCATCGGAGAGCAACGGCTCGCGAATTTTTACTCGAGCTAGCGGCGGATGACGACGCGACGACGCCACCGCCCTCGACGGCGACAGGGCCGGGGTTTGGTCCGCCGGCCGGCCGATCGATCGGTTCGCCGATCCGTGTCGTCTCGCGCGCGGGTGATACGGTCTTGGTCGTGGTCTGCCGCGCGCACGCCGCCGGCCCCGGCCGAACGAACGACATGTGTGCGGATTAATAAAGATTACTACTGTACTAGCTAGTATAAGCTAGAGTTCGGTCGTCATCGTGTGGATGCTCCATCTGATCTGATGAGCAGGAATAGGATCGGCCGACCGATGGATCACTACGTTTAATCTGCTGCCGACGGATGGACACTCTCAATTGACTGCTTGCATTGAGCCGGCCCGGCCCGGCCCGCGCGGGCGTCACATCGCTAGCTGGAGTACTAGATAGGTCTTATAATTACACTACTGATGACTGACCATAATCCCGCGCGGCATGCATGTTCCTCTACAAGACACGATCTAGTAGTCCGGCCGGCCTAGGGATCATTACTAGCATGCACAGAGCAATAGTTAAGGACGACGGCATGCGCGCGGGGCCATCACGTACTTGTGCACGTCAAGATGAAACGATCCGATACACTGGCTGGCCCGAAGATTGCAGCCCAGATACGGGGGTCGCGTCACGCTGTCACTTGTGTGTGTGTTCATGTACGTGTGTGTGGTTGCCGATCGAGCAGAGATCGAGAGCCCATGCTCGATCGATCAGTCGATCACCAGTCAGAACGAAACGAAGCAACACTAGCTTTTGATGCCTTTCTTGTCGTCGCCACAGCCCACACACAGTGCTGTGCCTGTGCCGGCCCTGTTGTGGTGCATGCTGTACGTACGTACGTACGTACTACTCCCTGTGCCTCTCTCGATCTTTCTTGTTTCTATTCCCCTGGCCCTTAATTTGGGAGAGGAAGGGAGAGGGAGCTTTGCTTTGCTCTACGCTGGCTTTTCCTTTGCACCCATCATGCATGCATCTCACTCGTCTACTGCTCCTGCTCCTGCATGCGCTAGCCACCGTCGTCTTTGATGAAAGGTGACGCGAAAGACGTTACAAAGGTATGCGCCCGTCGTACTGGACCGTAAACTCGTAGTATACCGTACAGTACGAGTAGCTGTGTGTGTGTGTGTTTTTTTCCGGCGCGCGCGTCTGCAAGGACACGGCGTGCATGTGAGCCCTCTGTGCCACGCGCGCGTACAGTACGTACTACCGCCGTGGATTGGATTCGCTTGTACCACCACAACCACATTCAGTGCCATTTTTTTTTTCTATCGAGGTTTACTATCTGTACGTGCATTGTTCATTATTCAGAGCCACTGACTTGTCACGTCGTCGGAACACGTAGGAAACTCACTACACGGCGGATCGGTTTTCTTGCGCTACAGTAGCGCAGGAAGGAGCCATGAGCCAAGCATTTCTCTCTCTCGAGTCTCGGCTGGGGTTGGGGTTGGCAAGTGACGTCTTGTCCGGTCGGAAGCATGAGAGTGATGATACTACTACTGATAATGCAGCTAGCTAGCTAGCGGTGTCGTCTTTTGCTGGTACGGTTATTGGGGGCAAGCAGATGCAGCCCTACACTATCACGTGCTGGGCTGCTGCTGACCGGCCGCCGGGTACGGTGGTGGGGACAAGCGCCATTGGCGTGCCCAGTCACCGATCACATTGCTGTCTCCAGACTCCAGGTCCGGGGCCTGTGATTGGAGAGGCGAGCGAGCTCGATCGTCTACTACAGGCTTTCTTTCTCTCTACATCTGCTGCGCTGCACACACATTGATCGGCACGGCAGTTGCTCAGTTTAGCCAATGCAATTAAACAGGATCGATCATGATGCCTGTGTTGATGATGGCAACGTACTACTAGTACGCAGTGGAGGCCGGCAGGGGAGCACAACTTGGGCTTACAGTAGCTCCTATTTGCACGGCCCAAGTTCCTGGGACCTAGCTAGCGCGGGTTCACTGGACCCCGGCCGTACCATGTGAGCCTGTACTGTACCCGTAGCTGTTGCGGTTGACGGGTGGCTGTGGCGCGTGAACGATCCTCTGTTGCTGTGTGATCTGATTCATCTCGGTCGGTCGGGCGGGCGCACGCGGCGATGGTGCGCGATCGGGACCTCAGCGCGGTTCCCATCAGTTCCATGTGCCTGCCGCCGACCGGCTCCTCCACACAAAAGGATACCAATCCACCGCAGGACCCGCCGCAACGATTACTGTAAAAGCAACAAGCTCTTGCATCGCATCGTCAGCAAGGATGATGATGATCCGGCATCTCAAGCGAACGGCGGGTTGGCAACGCGAGCGGATGCGACGGAGCAGCTGGCAGTCAACAAAAGGCCCAGACAGAGAGAGGCACAGCACATCGAAAGCAAAGCGTGCTTGCATGTGTAGGAAGGACTACTCCTAGTAGTAGTCTACATTAAATTAAATTAATTAATCCGAGTTGGTTTTGTCCGCCGGCCCGGTCGACGCGTGTCGCGCGTCTCTGCAGCGAAAACAGCAGCAGCAGCAGAGATCAATCGACCACATGGGCATGGCGTGGGGATGAGATGAGAGAGAGCATGCTTCGGTTCGGTTGGGACCGGACTCTGCTGTGGCTTCGTGTGAGCGTGAGCGTGCGCCAGTAAAAGCAAGGAATCGTGAACGTACTCCGTACTAGTAGTACACAGTAGTAGTGCCTTTGCCTACGGCCTACTCCTATACTACCTACTAGGTGCAGGAGTAGAGGGAATCGAAACTCTGGAGGACGTGACAGGTTCGTTTCTTTTGACAAACCGCTCTTTCCCCCGTCTCAAAAGGCACATTTGATTCAAGTCGAGCTACAATCATGATTTCTAAATACGGAGTAGATACTAGGCCGTCAAACCTAATAACAATGAACCGGTACAATTTTTTTAAATAAATCTGAATCATTGATTTTTTAGAATATTTTAGAAATAAAGAAGGAAACATAGTCAAGACTAGCGATAGCCCCTGCATGCACAGTCTTCCTTTTTTTTTTTTATGTGTCGTTACCTTTTTCATTGTTCTTTTTTTCACTGTAATGTACTCTTTCTTTTCCTTTTATGATTTTTTTTACAAATAAATAAATACCGTATACATTGAATATTTATGTATAGTTTTATTTATGTTTCAGATATTAATAAACAACTAAAATATTTATGTTATCTTTTCAGTTTGTTAAAGCCAAATCTGGATAAGTATGGTCCTACCAGAATAATTGAAAAAGAATACGATTTAATACTGTGTATAAAGATAAAATTTCATATGCGTTGGGACATGTACATATATGTTGGGCAAATACTGACGTACGTATATTAATCCGGCACCTATACACGTGTGGCGCATATATGTGTATAAACTAGGTAATTATGCTAATTAAATTTTGTTATTATATCTAAAAGTTGCACAAACAAGAAGATTTTACCACATTCAGTAGATCATGTAAGTATCAATTAGATCTAAACAAAGATTTTTATATCTAAACTTTTCATATTTATCATATTTTACAAAATTAAAAATTAAATTATTATATATTTATGTTATTACCTCCTAAGAAGTAATAAATGATTTTAGCCATCCGATCTAATTAAATAAATGGCTCAAAGTTATTTGGAGGTATCACAATAAAAGGTGCAGTAGCGGCCACGAGCGCATTGCATATTTGAATGCATGCATGGCCCCCTCCAAGAAATGGCGTAAAGAAAAGCGAGCGCCACCACTGCAGCGGCCACATGCTGTGGGTTGGGTTGCTGCTGCTGGCGCCCAAAAGAAAAGAAAAGAAAAAGAAAAATGCTGGCTCGGAGTCGGAGCATGCATATGGTCTGTTAGACTTGTTTAGTTCCTGAAATCCAACCCAAATTTCACTATGTAAAAAGAAGATTTCTCGTCATATCAAAATGTCGACCTATGTATAGAGTACTAAATGTAGATGAAATTAAAAATTAATTGCACAGTTTTGTTGTATATTGCGAGACGAATCTTTTGAGCCTAGTTTGAGAATTTTTGGACAATTATTAGCACTAAAAAACAAAATTGCTACAGTGCCCCGGAGGAGCACTGTTCCCGAATCGGCGGTGGGAACTAAACACGGCCTTAGATTAGATCTGGCAGCGGAAAGGCAGCAGCATGGAAACGGCCGGCCGAAGCCTGACGCGGAGATGGTCCTCGCGATCGGTCGGTCTGCGCCTGCGCCTGAGCGCCTCCCTCCTGTGCCACGGAGGAGAGGAAAAGGGAGGGAGGGACAGCAACGACGACGTCCCGCACGCGCGGAGACGTCCAAGCACTTGCGTTTTCGGCAGGCGGTAGACCCATATATGAATGTGATCGATTCAGATGGATCGGAGGTGAATAAGGCCTCGTTGGTTTCTATCGGATTCGGATTGACCATAATCCGGGTGGATTGTTGCGGACCGTTTTCAATCCGGATGAGAACTAAAATGTGCGTTTGTTTTCACCGAATTCGGAATGAAAACCGACCGAAACAAAAACTTGCTTCTCTTTTTCTTGTCTACATGACCTAGAACGAAACCAGACCTTTTACCATCTGAAATTAATCCTAGGCTGAAATGAGTGACAGGGACGGATTCACTCGTTCCTATCTCGGAATGAATTAGCTCCTGAATTGAATCCTGCGCAAACAAAAAAGGCCTAATAATCATAATAATAATAATGCAACGATCCAGCCCAGAGCGTCACATGGCCTGGGGCACACCCCAGGCAGGAAGGCACCGCCCGACCATATACTGCTTTGGTCACTCACTTGTTGGAGAGAGAGATGGTTTCTGTGACTGCTGGGTACGTGGTGGAATTAAGACCTTGCCGCCTTGCCGGCGGTGTCGAGGTCGAGTCGAGGGACAAGATGTCTCAGCGACGACGATGCACCACGAGTTGGAGTACTAGGCCACAGTAACTCTAATCAGAGGACCAGACCAACCCAAACCAGGGCAGCTAGCGTGAGACTGCGGAGGCCGCCGGCCACGGCGACTCGTCAAACCGAGCCACGAATACTCCTTATTATTAATTTATTTACGACGGTCCGGCCGGACGGCCGGCGTCGTGGGGAGGGCGCCCACACCCTCTTCATTCTCGCGTACGTACATAGCCCCAGGCCCAGCACCCCCGTCTCGTCGAGCTCTCAAGCCTGAACTGTGGTCCCGGCGGACCCGGATCACAAGGGGGGGCTCAGCCTAGCCTAGCCTAGCCAAAGCGCGATGCGCGAGCCACCACAGCACCGAGCAGAGCAGCAGGGAGGAACACGTACCCGCCACATGGAGCCTCCTGCGCCTCACGGGCGGGGGCTGCCCCGGCATGGCATGGCCCCCCCTGCTGCCCCTCGTGCTCATGCTCCTGCTCCTGTTGAGTCTAGGCTAGCCCGGCTCGGTGCGTTCCGCATGATGCTGTCTGTTTGTTCACCTCACGGCTTCAGTTTCGGTGGTGTACCGTGTGTGTGTACCCCGGTGCGCTCTCATCTTTTCTGGACTCGGGGGGGGGGGGGGGGGGGGGGGGGGCAGGGCATGATTGTGATCGCACAGAGAAATTCCATGGTACTCGTCGCCCGAAATAATAGTTCCACGGCGTATGGCCAATAGCAACCCGCTGAAGAGAAAAATATTCTTCAACGTACTGTACATCTTGTGCGGTTTTCACAAAATACTTTTTGTTTTAAAGGAAAAACCATATTTCCCTTCTGGCCCGGTTTGCCGAATTCTCCACTGGTATACGAAAAGTGCTCGCAGCTTTGCCAACTGCCGGTGTGTGTGTGTTCAGTTGATGCCGAACCTTTCTATCCTGATGAGTCCTGACCCGCTCGTGCAAGGGGGGATGTCTTTGCTCCAGCTCCGCGAAAAACGGCTCCTCTCGGCTTCGGGTCCCGATCACGATTAGTTTACGACCACGCACGCACGTACGGCGCCCGCCCTCCTCCGTTGGGCAGGCCGGCAGCGGTAGTGGAAGCCAAGTCAAAGGAGCGCTCCTCCACCGTGCGGGTGCGGCAGAGAGAAGGATCGCTTTTTCTCTTCCTAGTTCCAATGATAGAGAGTAGGCATTCGGCGCCGGTTGGCCGGTCCCGTTCACGTCGTCGTCAACGAGCAGCGCTGGGCGGGGAGAGGACGCCGCCTCCGCCGCACTGCCGTGTTAGCCCCGCCCCGTACCGGTCATACCAGCAGCTGTTCTCGCTGCTGCCAACAATTCCTCCTCCAGTTCTAGGCCCCTGGCTGGCTGGCTCTACAATTGGAGCAATCAGTGATTCTCACCGCTGTTGCTCTGTTCGCCTCGCCGTGGTGAAACAGTACCTTCCTTCCGTTGGTAGGAGATAGCGATATGACCACACGGCGTCGCGCTTAGAACCAGCACGGGGAATAGAATCTTTGCACGCTGCACATCCCAGTAGCGGGTCCACACAACATGCAGCGTCCAGTGCTCGTAGTAGCTCACTAGCAGTAGCTGAGTACTATATACAATCAGGGTAACGAGCTAGTACAGTAGGCTGGAGCACGGTAGCGCTCCTGTACATGGCCCAAAACCAACCCAAACAGCCTATGCCTAACAATAGCAATCACCGAGTCACCCATCCATGGGAACAGAAACTAGCCTCAGCCCTCCCGACCACTTGCATGTCCACGCACTGGACGGGGCATCGATTAGGCACGCATCATCCGACGAAGACAGACGCTACTATAATACAGGAAATTGCAGTGACGCTGACAGCAACAAGCAAACGACCGAAACTGAAAGGGCTGAAAGGTTCAGCCGGCGAAGCAATTGCGCGTCAGCACATGGCTGACCTAACAGCTTCTCACAGGTGGCAGCCCAAAAAAAAAGCTGCAGCTCAGAACGGCAAAGAGAGATGGGTACATGTAGGCATGGCAAAAAGGTTTTCATTGGCAAAGCGCTTCAACAAATAATTGGCGAAACCATATTATACACGGAGAGGATCGCGGACACCCGTAAACCACTTTTCAAGACATTGTTTACTATGAGTCTATGATCAACTGCCAAAAACTTGAGTTTTATTTTGCTTTTCCAAAACTTTGGGGGTGAAGAAACAGCTAAATTAACCAATCTGATAGCTATGTCGAAATACGTTCCCACTAGCTCAAGCTGTGATCATTTGGTACCTTGTGATAGCATAGAGCATCTGTAGCATCATTTGTCGGTTGAACTCAGGTACTTCAATCCCACCCCCGGGATACGCACAACTTGTGTGTGCACAAAATCTGAGGTCATCACACCATCATGCAGAAACAATTCAACTTCATATTTACGGAAACAACTTCTTTAACCTGTTAATGGCAACACCAGCCGTCTTGTTCATTGGTTCTAGAACAAGGGCATGGTTGAAATCTGCAGATAAGACATGGTCACAATCAAATCCAGTTCATTGGATATCAAACAAATAGACAGTTCCTTGCATATGGTATTAACTAAAGGGGAAAAGGCCAGACTGACCATCAACGGCATCCTTATAATAACCTAGCATCTCCCTTGCAGTGCCTCTCCTTAAATAAGCTTTCACGCTCTATCAACAACAAATGGATTGAAGTTAGGATATATAGCAAAATAGCAAACCGATTATTTCGGGAAAAGTTGATCAAAGCATCAACCAAAAACAAATGTGTCCAAATGTTTAAATTTGAACAAAGAAGTCTACTAACGATTAATACAGTAAAAAAATCATTGGGATGTTTCCCTACAGCACATCCATAACAAAGTTTAAATATAAATTGCAATATCGTAGGTTCCATACTAATTTTGCAAGTATTGAATACATTAGAATAAAATCCACTGCACATTTGCTCTGTAATAAAATGCAAAAGCCCAAAATACAAAAAAAACAGGACCTAACCTTTGGATCAAGTTCGATGGCACTTGTGCAATCTGCCTCAGCCTGACGGTAGCTGAAAGGAACCAGAAGTGTTGAAAAAATACTCATGTCAAATCATTAAAACTTTTGAAGAAAAAAAGATGTTAGATAGGTAAAACCATACCTAGTTAGTTCTAGAGAGGCAGCAGCTCTGTTGCTGTAGTATGTGGCCACATTTCCATTTAACTTTATTGCTTCAGTATAGAAATTTACTGCCTTTTGCCATTGTTTTTCCTTAAATGCAGCATTACCCTGTCGAAGCAAACGGTAGAAAGAAAACTAGTAAGAACAATGTTATACTAATCCTCCAAGAAAAAAATGGTTCATATTGCAACATAGTTTTACTAAGGAGCAATACTTGATTGAGCATAGTTACAGAGCATATGAGAAATAAGTATGCCCAACGCTGTTGGCACAGTAGGACTATTTTAAGTGAACTACCATCAGGTTGTTCTTTGATACATTGAATGAGCAATAATAAAAAAAATAACTTTCTTTGATGCCATAAGGTTCTCCTAATTGAACATTGTTTTATTGCTGTTAAGCCAAAGTGCTACCAGAGGATTTCCACAGGAGTAAGAAAATTTATATCCTACAAGAATGTGCAATAAGAAAACTAACTTTCTCTTTAGCAGCTTCAGCTGCTTCTTCATTCATCGCCTGTTTACTTGAAACACTAGATTTTGCTAGTATTTCCACTTGCTCTTGGATGGTTGTATACATGGTTTGAGTGGTGTCCAACAAAAAACGGTCACCACCATGCCTAGCAATCAATGAAACTGAAATGGGACACTTATCATGTGTACCCAAAGGAATAGAAACCTGAAATGGTCATCAAACAGCTGAGCATTAGTACAGATCAAGGTTTTAAATGGCGGGCTATAGAAATTAGCGGAAGCTTGGCCAAAACGCTATAGCGGCGCTATTTGGCGCTATAGCGCGCTATTGAGCGTTGCGGTAGCTGCTTCCGGACGCTATTAGCGCGCTATTTCGGCGCTATAGCGCGCTATTTTTTTCAGTGGTACAGATCTAAAGAGTGCTAACTGGAAAAGTAAGCACACGCTGTGCACCTAAAGCTAGGAATGACTGAAACCCATCATCTTTCTCCAGATCCACACACTCCGCAAACATTCACCCAAATTCTATTAGCATACTTATTCAATATTTAATCCATAAGTATTAGTGTATGGCATGGCGCTATCAAGTAAAAAATAAGGCAGGTTTGGGACACTATCTATTCCAATGACTACATATATTTACACCCAGGTTCAAACCTAAATCCTAAAAGTAGTGGCTTCATATACACGGCTACAGTAGTATTCGCATCTCCAATTCTCCATCACTCAGAATTTGAAAACAAAAGAACTTTCAGACCTGGCATTCTGCTACTGATTGAGCCCATGTAATAAATCCTGTCCCCTTCCCTTGTTTCCAAACACTCTTTAATTCTGTTGTTAGAGTCTGAGTAATCTGCTACACTTTGGAACAACTTTTGCAAAGATTCTATTTCCCAGAATAAAGTTTGCACTATCCTATAGGCTACAGTGATTCTTCTCTCTAGAAGATCTCAATAAACTTAATTATTCTGGTAGCTTAACTCATGCTGTGTAAAGATCAACTGATCGTCACTCTAGGACTCTTCATTGGCTCAACAGTGCTTAATTACAAACCTCAGACACTCTACAAGCTATGCTTACCATAGGACATGTGTTTCATGAGTTTATGTCCATGATAGTAGTTGTTATATTTATTACTTAGAATTTAGGACTAATGTTCAGTGTCCTGTTCAAAATGCCAATCAGAGACAAATGATTGCAAACTTGCAACCTCATAAAGAAAAAGAAGGTTCAGAAGATCATTGGAAGAGAAGAAAAAACAGGTTCACATAGTTTATGTGCTAGTAAACCCAAATTATCAGTGAAAGATAGTCTAAAGAAATACTGTACCTGGCAACACCCTGACATGCTAGCTAAAGACAAAAGGCGTAGTGTCTGAGAATTGTAGCTTTCAGATGAGAGTTCCTTAGCGTTAAGCTTTGGGGGGCACCCCAAAGCAGTTGGAATCACCAGAATCCCATCATCCTGTGGATTAGCACATCATCAAAAGTAAAGCATAAATACTACACCATTAAATACCAAGTAAGATGACAACAGCACATTCAGTGGTACCACTTTTCTATATACACACAAAAATGATGGATCATAGAACATAAACAGTATTGGCGAAAGTGCATGAGAAAGGAAAAAAACAATCCATTACAAAGATCAAGCAGGAAAAAAATTACAAAGGATTCTTTTTCCACAAAAAGTAAACTCAGTTGTTGCACACACTGGGAGACATTACAGTATTAGACTAGCCACAACGTGGTGTATGACCGATGCCTGAACGAAGAGGGAGAGTGCCAGACATCGAGTAGAAACATTGTGGCTGCCGATGCTTGCTTCCAAATTACATGACCCGAAGCATGTAGGTTCCCCGGTGCTTGAAACATTAAAATATTATATCTCAGACATTTGCAAGCATTGAGAAGGAAGGGAATGGTACTGTTATCAGGGTCCACACATGCAAGCATCGGTGTCAATACTGTGAGCATTCAAGAATTGAGGCATCGATGCCCAGTGACAAGTATAAAAAAAAATTCAGCATCGCAACGCTGTGGACAGTTTTACACTTAGCTGAAACATCACACCTAGAAAATTTCACCAAAAGTCTTTCTACAATGGTCCTTCAAGTGGTTAATTGTACATTCTTATTAGCAAGAGAAAAAAAACATGGAATGTATCAGATTCGACTGTGAATGGACAACAAAGAACAGAACTGTTCTCAAATTTATCCAGTAAAACTACCAATAACGATCACAAAACTGTGCTAACTGCTAAGCAATAAAAAATATTTAGTAATATTGTTAGCAGGCGCTATCATGAGCTTGCGAATCAACAGTATTACATTCTGAAATCAATGCCCCAGTACCTTAAGAAGTTCACTTAGAGCAGAGCGTGCTCCTTTCCTCACATCTTGGCAGCCATCAATATCTGAATCACCATCCTCAGACAAATCACTGACTATGCGAGCATTCACAGCAGGCTTATTTGAGTTTATCCACTCCATATGCTGATCTTTGAATTCCCGCCTGGAACCAATTCGTGAACTAACATTATTACACCAAATGATGCCAAATTTTGCTAAAGGTTAACAAATACAAAGAGCTAATAATTACAACACACAACTGACAAGTTGAATTACAATGGGCATAACAAATTAACAATATATGCGCTGGGTGCATGGACAAAATTTGCGATCATTTTGGAGAACTAAAGCATTGCAATCATACACCACCGAATTTGCAACTACACTCTGCGGGTAAAAGTCCTAACTTACGGCCCCTTTGGAAGAACCGAAGAAGGGATATGCTCTACAACTTTTTCTATTTTAATTAACATTTCAACTAACACCTAATTATTTGGACCCTAAAACAATATTCCGAGCAGGCCCTGAGAGCTATGTGTCAAAAACCTATGAACAGGCAAACAGTTCAAATAAAGTTACTAGAGTACTGGAAGTCATAGATTGAATAGTACAGATAATATTTCCCATCAAACTATAACTCCTTATTTCTTTAGCAGCAACAGTATGACTGCTAGGCCCTGTTTGGTTCCCATAAGTCAGGTGACTTATAAGTCAAGTGACTTAAAAGCAGTGACTTATAAGTCATGTTTGTTTGGTTTCCAATGACTTATAAGTCATGCAGGAAATGGGTTGGAGTGTGGTCCCCAAACAAAAAAGGTGTGGTCCTATGTGAAAGGAGGTGACTTATAAGAGCATCTCCAACAATTTGCTATTTCTCACTTGCCAAATCTTATGTTTTAGCAAGTTGCTATAATAATTTACCTAGTTGGAAAGAGGTCATCTCCAACAATTTGCTATTTCTCACTTGCCAAACCAAAAAAAGAAGATTAAAAAGGAACGAAACTTGCATGCGGGAAACCGAGAGGAGGACTTGCGAGCGAGAGGATGGCAAGCCGATGCGCGCTCACAAAAATGGCAAACCGATGCAATCTTTTGGCAAGCGTGTAGAATTGGCAAGTCCAATTGGCAAACTGTTGGAGAGTGTTTTTTGATTGATTTGCCAAATTTTAAAGGATGGTAAGTGATTTAGCAAACTGTTGGAGATGCTCTAAGTCCATAAGTTGGGGTGGAGCAACTTATGGACTTATAAGTTGGGGTGTTTGGCAAAATAAGTCACTTTTTCACTTTTGGACTTATAAGTCACTTGACTTATGGAAACCAAACAAGGCCTTAGGAAGAGTGGAAGACACATACTTGTGAAGTGATCTCATGGCGTTACAAAGTGCTAACAACAGAGGGAACTTTGAATCACCATTCTTATGCCCATTTGAATAGTTACTCAGGCCGGATATTCTTGAACTCAAATAATTTTCGAGATTCACATGACGGACTTGTCCTAATAAAAGAAACAAGAAATCATTCCCATTATGAAGTTAACTGCCAGAAAAGAATCAGAAAGTTTTGAAATAATGAAGGAAATCACAGAGTAAACACATACTTCCAAAGAGCTTCTCCACAGATTTTGTCACCACCTGAGTAAGTCTCCTAGCAGGTATCTTCGAAAGTCCAAAGCAATCATCTGCTATGTAAAAATTTCTAGGTTGCCGAATACCAGCATAAGGAAGTCTAAGAAGAAGATGCCCAACACGATGCAACACATTTGGATCCCTTGCAAACCAACCTGTCATAGAAATAAAAGATTGGGCCATGCCGAGTTCAAAAAGATTGGATTCAGAGCATGGTTCTGAAAGAGGTTACACCAGGAGAAAAATACTCCCAGCAAATACCTATAGTGTCGAGGCTAGGCGCAACAGGAATGACACCACTGCTGGAAAACCACAGCGTGTGAAGGCCTGAATGCCAAGACACCACAATAAGCACCTGGTACCCTTACACCTCCAATCGAGTCAATACCTGCCGAACCACATTTTCTGTAGCATTAATCAAATGAAAATAACACTGTATTATTCTCGGTCTCCTGTAACAATTTATGTTTTTTCTGTTAACACACTGTTCTGTGTGTTTTTTCATATACATTAGAACTGTTATATAAAAAAAATCAAAACTAGTGTGCAAACACCTCTCACCAACCAGTATAGTATTTATCAGCCAGTTAACACCAGTTTTTGGTTCCCTGGTAGGATTTTCATAATTTATTTTTTTATTACTTCTATAAATCATACATTGCACGATCTGACTGAATAATTACCATCAGCAAAGACACAGCATAAACAACGAAGTGACATCATCCCAATGCATATACAGCAAATCAAATCAAATATTCAAAATGTGAATAGCATAACACCAGGTAATGAAGGGACAAGAAGGAAATGGCCGTGACACATGCACGCATGGATAGTAACGGTTCTTTTTTCTCAGACATGCAGAAGAGCTGTGAATATTATAGTGATGGTTCATGACCAGAAAAATCTTAGACAATTTATTCAATCCTTTCAAAATTTCGTCCAGTTACAAGATTTTAAAGAGACTGCTCTGTGGAACAATTAGGAGCACCTAACTACTAGCAGAGAAGATACTGAAGACCTTTGTGAGAATAAGTTTTTAAAGACCATCTTCGGGGAACAAACTTAACGACTCTTGAATGCCAAAACCTTTGCATGTGTGACAACTGACGGTGGTATGCAATGGGAGAGGGAGATTTTTTTTTAGACGAAATGTGAGAGGGAGATCTATCATGCTCTTTCTTAGATGGGAGTGGAAAGAAGTCAAACAAGACTTTCAAGACTGAAAGTACTTCACACCTTTACACAAAAGCATAAGGTTTTGGGTGAACTGGTTGGTGCACCAAACTCAATATTGATCAAGAGCTAAAAGTCAAGTTTGAAACTTGTCTTCGACAATACTTAAAAATGCTGTCCATGACATAGGCCTCTGGAGCCTAGATATGTTAGGGGTGTCAAAGTACACTTGTTTGGGCATATAGATGAAGGAACAGAATATACTGTTAGGATCAGGATCAGTGTGTTATTCAGAAGCAGTTCTATGGTAATAAGAGAAAGACACCCTCAGTAGACCAAATAAGAGAGCTGCAGATAAGCACACATGCAGTATACTTCAGAGCTGCACCACAATAGTTGACAGCTTTCAGCTCTATATAAAAGCCATTTTTTACAAGAACTGAATCATAACAAAATAATATTTGCACATATCAAGAGAGATATGTAATGGTTCCAACTCTAACCTAAACATTTGAAAAGAAATCTCACTGCTATATCAAAACTTAATGATCCTTTCTTATATTGCACTTTACAAATGATTAGTAGGATAGCCTTGCAGCATATTGTGTGAACAGTGTGCCAAAAGCACAAATTCTCATTAAAAGGGAAAATATCAAAAACATATGCAAGCATTCATCAAAATCCAAAGCATTTTTTTATTTTACAATGAGTTGCATGCAAAATGATACCATTTTTCTTACTTTCTTGGAGCTTAGAGATAGTTCCGCTGGGTATCCACTGCTCGTAAAGTCATAACATGTGATATTAAGATAACTAAGAAAGCTAGTCCAATAATAGCCAATGCCTCTTGAATAAAGAAAGCTCGTAACATGGACAAGCTGTCCAGAAATTCTACAAATCTTTATTAAAATAATTAGCTCACCCAGGGCAAAATCTACCATGCCACCAGCAACTGCAACAGCTGATCCGCTTGAACATCCTCCTGGTACTCGATCCGGAGCGGCAGGATTTGTTGGTGTATCAAAATACTTATTCTCACCATGGATACTGAAAGAATAATGTGCAGTAAGTCAAACAAACAGAATACAGCTAAAAAAGATATCATAGTAAATGCAACAATTTTTTTTTGTCGTTTTGATATGCATAAAAAAATTAGAATCAGCAAGAGATAAGGAGAAATAAACTCTACAAAACAAATGTCAAGGAAAATAAATTTTACCTGTATGCCATCTCATCGATAACAGTTTTCCCAACACAAATAGCACCACCATCGACAAGAGCTGAAACCACTTGAGATGTTTGCACTTCTGCATCGTGTGTCTTTGCCCATTCAGGACTGCCGAAACTTGTAATATAACCATTGACATGCAATCTACAAATCATCAAAACAGATATTTGTTCTCAAGGGTAAATAATGCAAGATGACAGAAAGCACCATTGCAGATGTACTACTGATCTACCGGTTGCCAGTTCCAGAAATAATGATATGTAACTATTTCATGCAACACTGGAAAGAATAAATTTGACCCCGGATAGGGCAAATCATTTATATTAAATCTTCTTCCTCATGATTTGCGTGCAACAATTATCAAATACTTTATCAACACCCACAGAAGATCTAGTGTGATATCACAAAACAGCAGCAACCTTTAATGCACCCACCCCCCACCCCCAAAAAACTAACTACATGAATGTTTTCAGAGAGTAGTGAGGGCAATTCTATATTCTATATCTATAGACTGGCATAGGTGCTAAATATTAACATTTGATAGGGTAATGAAGTTCAATAAATTTATAGCTGCTTCTTAAATACGTGAGTAGAAGCAATATTATCCTTGGTTCAGAATTTCAGATACTAACTCACTGGGCGGTTTTCACTACATAACCAAGAGGCCAAAAGTATTATGAGGAATGAGTGGATGACTAATTATATTATACCTTAAAACCAGATTAGATTTTTGAATACCATAATTCAAGCAATGGCTTTATGACCGGTAGCATTTATACAATATACTGCTGCAGATACAATGAAATGGTTGGCATGCAAAGTATCATGTTGAAACTGGTAGAAGACTATCTTATGTCTCAAAGTTCTCAACACAAACCACTTTGACAATTTTTTAAAATAAGGTAAAGCCCTGTCTAATTTTATGGCAGGTAACTGCAAATTCCATCATCAGGTCTGTTCCATCAGTGTTACTAGCACCTGGATGCCGTGTCCAGATCTGGCACTGGACGCAACATCCGCCATCCATTTGTCCTATCCCTTTCATCCACAGTTCATTTAATTTGATCCACGAGCGATAACATATTTACTTCTAATTAATCCAAGCACAATGGACTATCCGCTATCGTCATTCATCCCTTTGCCTCCACATCTGCCTACCTCTTGTACCATCACTGATTCAATGTTGCTTTACAGTGACACAGCTGCAGAGATACAAGTGACCTGCAGCCGTGTACAGGGCCTTAAGGGTTTTTTCTCGGTCCTGCAGAAAGAAAATCTCTTCTTCGCTTATACCTGGGGTGGTCTTTCCTCCAAGGGCTGAGTTTTTAACATCCAAGAAAACCCATTGCAAGAAATCATTTAAGTTATTGAAACTCCGTGAAAAGTAATGAAACATTGCCACAGCAAGAGGAGGTTCTGTTGGTCAGGGTGCTGCTGCCATGCGCGGCACCAAAGCTTGTGTTGGCATTGTTGGTTCCTGCCAGATCTGGTCTCTGGAATCTCGGATTAGACATGAACAGCACTAGGTTGTTTCTTGGAGAGATGAGGTGTGAAGAGAGAGGAGAGCACGTGAGTGAATAGAAGCAAATGGGGAATTGGAGAGGGATGAGGCATGACAAGCAGGGGGGCAATGAAAAACGAGTGGTGGAGGTTTGATGGTGGAAACTATGTGTTTTAATTAATTGGATTGGAGATTGGAGAAGAAATGGGCCTAAGAGGAAGGAGTGACCAATGCATAGGACACATGATGAGGAGTATTTCGGCTGTTCCATTTATGTTCCTTTGCAGCCTTCATTTTGGTATCAGGAAAGCCATGCATAAAGCTGTCTGATGTGAGGCAATTTATCGGTTCCAATAGCATATCCACGTTTGCAAGGCAAAATATGCTCTGTCATTCATGCTCCTTTGTTGATCCTTTTTGGCTCAGCAAGTCACGCACGAATTTGTCTAGTGTGAGAAAAATTACTGTCAATTGACAGAACATATCCACTTTTACAACGTACGGTAAGCTAAAGAAAACGCACAATAATGTTATGCTGCAATAGGCAAGAGCAAAAGCATGCTATATTTTGGGCATCCAATGCACCATGTCAAACATATTTGCATCGCCCTAGCTCAGTGATACCAACCAAAAATTCCACTCATACATGATATGGATAACAAGCTAGCATTATCCAATCGATCGAATTACTAATCATGCAGCTCTTAAAGGCCTTCCACCGATCAAAATCCGACGCTAAAGCATAGAATCAACAAAACACAAGGGTCAGGGGTCGCTAGAGCTTACGCGTCAGCGATGGCGAAGCAGAGTCCCGTGAGCGGGTGGGGCGCCTGCGGCGGCGGAGGCTGGGGCGGCGGGAGGAGCTCGAGGCGGGCGATGAAGGCGCCGTGGTCTGGGCGCGCAGGGCGCCTCAGTCGCCGCGCAGCCAGGAGGACGCCCGCGATGCCGAGGCCAAACAGTACCCAGAGGTTAGCGGCGGCCCCTGAGGACGCCATGGACGAGGAGAGAGGGTTCGGGCTCGTCTACTCCGCGCGGGCAAGGGGCAATTCGATGGCTAGGGTTTTAGCACGGCGCCCGGGGGTTTTGAGGCGAGCGTACGGGAGGATGATGGACGGCGAGGGGTGGAAGAGGATGCCGAGGCGGCGTGAGAAGAAGAGTTCGCGTGGTGGATGGATAATACCGCCGCGGGCGATTGGCTTCTAGTAGCAGATCTAAAGACACGAATACACGACACTGCGCCGAAGAAAAAATTAAGGGGGAGGAAACTTGTTGAGCTAGTTTGATAGCTTGTTTTAAAATTGTTCCAATTATTATATTTGTTTTTCTTTTAAATCAAAACTATTTGATTTTAAATAGTTTTAACTCGACGTGTTAAGTTTGGCTTAAATCGTGCCTCAAACAAGGCACAAAAATATAATAAAGTACATGTGTAATGTTTGTTCTAAGTGTAAAGTTTATTCTAACGACGTCATAAAACTATGCGGCTCAGCCCCATGTTTCAAGAGTATATGTAGTCCTGCCGGGGAAGTACGGAGTACATCACTACAAACAACTCACCACATAAAAAAACAACATCGACGTGAAAAGGCAGGAAATTTAAATTCTGTTTTAAATATTTTGGTGACATATGTTCTGGGCATTAAGCTTTTGTTTGTGATGACCATTGACATGAATCCAATGGTGCACCGGTCACGCCACCAATGGCTAATACCCTACGAATGGGAGCTACTATGGTCTAATCAGCAAAGTACTACCTCCAGCCAAAGAAAAATGTAATTCTCGATTTTTGAAAAATCAATCAGTTTGAATTATAACTAAATTTATATGAAAAAAATACTATCATTCATTTGTGATACGAAATTAATATCATTAAACTAGTTATAGAATATATTTTTATAATAAAATTGTTTAGAAACATAAATACTAATACTATTTAATATAGATACAAGCTACCTTGGCCGACACAGTTCTTTATAATTGCATTGTTTTAGGGACGGAGGTACTGCATAACACAATGAACATTTCACAGCGGAGGAAGACCAACTCTGAGCTCGCACCGCGTCCTCGGAGAAGATGAGTTCGCGCTGCCATCCATGGGGAAGAGGAAGACGAGCTTGTGTCGTCAGCCATGGGGAAGATGAACTCGCTTTGCCGCTCGTGTCACGTGTGCTCGGGAACAAGGTCTCGATGATGAGTTAATTGCAAGGGATAGATTCGTATTGAAGACGAGGGAGCACAAGCTTGGTAAATACTGGTGGCATTGAGGATGAATACCAACTAGTACAAAGGGCGCGCCCTCGCGCGCGAGTGCAAGTAGATATCTATAGATTTATAGATGTAAAATACATACATTGCATACTATGATGATGTATATAGAACTTCAAATATGGAGAAAACACAGTGACTAATAAGGTATATAGATATATATGTAAGATTTATCTATTACACCGTTGTCCAAATTTGCAAACAGTTCATGTCTAGGAGTATGTTTAGTTTCGTACGTAGCATATCAGGTCCACCAAACAAATAGTTAAGTCTTCGATCAGATTACATGTCCATAGGTAATTAACCGTAACTGAAGATACTGAAAGTTTGAAACAACAGGCTCAAGAACATGGGGGCTTCTAGGGTCGACCAATTGCTGGGTAGTGTGGAACCCGTCTTGCATGTGTAGAATATAAAGCCTGCACATGTCACCAACAATGGAGTTTAAACTATTGAACTGTGGTTGTGTTTTGCAAGAACGCAAACAAATGACAATAACAGAAATTGTACGCCTAGATTAGACTATGTTTTAGAATAATTAAGTTACAGTTCTAAAATCTAAATGCTCATCTACAACGTATAGGCCTGCAAAAAAATGACATGTTGCATGGTAGAGTGGTCTGGCCACCTAAAATAGATGGAATAACAATAACCAAGGACCAGCTATTGAAATAATTGTGATGGTATCTATATCTAGTAACTGCTTTCGCAGGATGGATGAGCAGAACTCACCAAAGCTGCACAGTAGCTTCTGTTGACACTACCCTGTTGGATAATACATGAGACTTTAATAGCAAAGGTGGCTACTCTGAACTGACCTGCAAAAGTGGCATAGACACAGTAAATCAGATTCTAAAAAATGCAGCAACGGTATTAAAGGTAAAATTGGGAGGTCTAAATGTGGATAGCTTGTCGGTATTTGAGACCACTGTTTTCACTGAATAAACTAAATGCAGGGACAAACTATAGTATATGATAAGGAGAAATATAATATGAGAGAATCAATTGGCAACAAAGGTGGCTCTGTAACCGGAATTCATTGTTTTGTTACCTGTGTTTTGTTGTCAAAGACACATAGATTTCCTGCTGAATCCATCAAGCCTCAACATATCAAGGGATGTCCCCTTAACCCGGAAACCTCATAAGAGCACAAAAAGAGTAGAGAAGAAGAACGATCAGCAACATAACCCATTTTTTACATTAGTGTGAGCAGTATGCTTTACCATAAAAAAAGAATGATGTATTTATATCTATCTTAGGTGAACCAATCACCAACATATGTGTTTCTTTAACTGAAATTAACTTTTTTTTACCTCTGATTTATTGTCAGAGATACATATATGTGTAGTTGAATCCATCCAACATCAACATGTAAAGGGATGTCTCCCTGACCCAAAAAACACAGAAAAGCACAAAAGAAGAATGATTAGCCTCGGAGCAGTGGTAGCTTACCATCTAAAAAGAATGACTTATTTGTGCCTATGTCACGTAAAGATCATATAATAACTGACATGCCAAAATGTAGAAAATAAGGTCAGTAAGAGGAAGCCTCAGGTTTTTTTTTAAATGACATCATTTGACCTATTGCACTTAGGCAGCCACAACATGCAATCAGAAAACGCCATTCTGAAAAAAGAAGGGAAGCAAGAGGTAGGATCCAATATAAAGCAAACAAAATCATTTGACCTCCTGCATGTGGGTAAGCATAATCTGCAATCAAGAAGGGGCATTTAGGAAAAAAAACAAAATGTCGGCACATACATAGAAGAATATAAATAGCATTGGCGAGAGCTGCAAGCAACTGCATCGAACAAAACATAGGAAAGGTCGCCTACAGTGAGCTAGAGAACTTGCATCTGTTTTCTTTTCGGTCGCCTCATCCACAACAACGTATGTCCACCTACAGTGGCCAATCTCACATGGAGTCACTATTATAGGATAATTAGGTCGAACAAATTTAGGTATAACCTTTGTTCCAATATCTCAGCCTGGGCTACTTTATCTCCATGATAAGCATTTAAGTAATAGGTTGAAGAAACCAAGATAAAGATATGTGTAATGCCTTGTAACTATAGGAAGAAAGTTTCCAATTTGCTTCCACCAAGATTGACCTAATAAGCTCAGAAAGAAGAAAGGTTTGCTAGCAAGCCAATTTTAAGTGGGTAAACATCCATTGCCCAATTCTGATCAGTTTAGAAATAGGAAATCAAATTCCGTTTAGAACCTAAGTCTCCCATGTCTTGCAATTTTTTTCTATAAGATATTTTGCAAAGAAATATCATATAACCTGGCACTAATTAGAATGTATTGAACTGAACTATTCTCCAACCAATTCATGCGTTTCTGAGGCAGGCAGAGAGGGTTGTTTTTTTTGGCATAAGATAATTATAATAGGTAGTTAGAAAAAGCACAGTTATATTGATAGCAACAAAATTATGGAAAACGTAATTATACCTTTGTGTGGCTGAGGTTTGGACTCGCCAAGTCGTTGTGGTTCCACGCAGCAGAACAAAAAAATGTGTCTCGCTAATGCGAAAAGGATGTACTTACTGTAAGGCATCAGCTGAAGTACTGTAATCGATCTTTCTTTAGGGAAAATAAATTTGTGCTTTCCTAATTTAAAAATGATAACCTAACTGTATGCGTAGTATAGATGATAAGCAAATATCTTTAAACAAGATTAGTATGCTGACTTGGGTAAAAATGAGCATGTACAAGCTGAGAAAAGAGAAAAGTATGGTGTACCCATTGGCCAAATGAGATATATGCATTCCCATCTTGACTGCATTTGCCAGAGTCACCAAATGGGTTAGAAGGATCCCGACATAACACCGCAATGAGAACCAAAGGTATGTTTCCAATATTTCCTGCCAAAAAAAGGACCTACATTGGTATTGGATGAAAAATGATAAATAGAAAATAAATCTTATTTTCAAAACAAAAAAGTGTACCTATTGTTATATGGATAATAGTGAACTTGTTGTATGGATACAGAGGTAGGAATGTAGGATAATAGATGGCACAACAAATCCTATCAAAGAGCCAGATACTGTGCCTACAACAATATTTTCTGGAATATACCACCTGCAAGCAAGATGATATTAAAAAAACAAACCTAACAGAAGTGCAAAACAGTTATTTGACAAAGGAAAATTTGCAGGACACAAACTCCTAAAGAAGCTTACGCGTAAAGGTGGACACTTGTTATACACACCAGAAGGGGAAAGGAATTCCAGGGATATGTCAAATATAGGACAGAATAGTGAATAGTTCATTACATAATTTCTATCAGTTTCAAAAAGATATAAATTGTCAGTGGGGAAAAAATACAGGGTTATTGTATATATATAGAAACAAAGTGAAAGAACCTAATTGGCCTAGAGGGGGTGAATAGGCAATTCTAAAAACCTGAAACTCAAAAACTTGATGCAGGAATTAGTACTACCAGTACTACCGGTGGGAGACCGGTACTACCGGTGCTACTGCCGGTAGGACTTGGTTCCTATGAGAACTAAGAAATCACGATGAATTTCAACTTAGATTTCAGACCTGCTAATTCCTTACTATCCTTAGGTGATGTAGAGGTAGTAGATGGACTCCCCTTGCCTTGCTTCTTCACCAAATCGTAGATCGGCCTCTCCAACCCTAAGAACACGAACAACAAGTGATAGCACAATAATATGAGATAGTAAATAGCACACGAGACACATGAGATTTAATCCGAGGTTCGGTCTCCACACAAGGAGCACCTACGTCCCCGTTGTTGAGGTGACCACAAAGGTTGGAGTCTCTTCCACCTCCTTGCCTCTCTCAAAGCAACCACAAAGGTTAGCCCGAGGTTTCCACTAAGAATCAAAGGGTGAATACAAACACTTCACGGTGCCCTCACAAATGAAGCAACACGGGCAACCACGAAGAACATCTAGCCGGCTAGGGTTCCAAGAACCCAAGAGTAAAAGACACAAATTCGGCCGACAAGAAGAGGGATCCAAGTGCTCAAGTCATAGATCGAAGTTCCCCGCTCTCTAATCTCGCTTCTCTCGCTCTAAGCTAGCAAGATTCGAAGTTCTATAGCAAGAGGGAGAGAGAAGGGAGTGAGTCAAGCTTGGAGAGCTCTTTTTCGTCTCTAGGTGTGTGGGAAGTGAATGAATGAGTGGATGAGTGAGAGAGGGGAAGAGATAGACCTTAAGATGCTCAGCCCCGAAGCGGTACCGGTACTAATGGTGCAGCACCGGTACTACCGGTCAGAAAGTGACCGTTGGAAGAAGTCAAAGCAGACTGGGCGTGTGGTGTACTACCGGTACTACCGGTCCACCAGTACTACCGGTGTGTGACCGGTACCACCGGGTGTGCAAACGGGTTGATGCCCTCGCATGCGAGGAAGGGCCACCGGTACCTGAGCGGTACCACCGGTAGTACCGGTGGTAGACCAGTACTACCGGTGGCTTGCAGATAGCCACCAAACCACTCTTCTAAGTGCCCGATTCGCACGGCGTCTCTCAAGCGTCTCTATACTAATAACTTGAGCACCCTTAACCTCTTCAAGCTAACCAAACATGTATCCCTCTTGGTAGTGCGGCTTTTCCTATAACTCAATTCAAAAAGATAAATCTATTTGGCACTTGAGCGACCGCTTTCAATGGAGAACGAATTGGGGGTGCTTCAATCACCGAATATTATCGTTTAAGCTTGTCCATATACTAACACCTATGAATATGCTTAGGATAAGCGTGTTAGTTCCTAGGTTGATTGTTATCAATTATCCAAAACCCACACTTAGTAGGCAAATGCACTTACAAACTCTCCCTTTTTGGTAATTGATGACAACCAACTTAGGTTTACATATAATAGGAAGAATTTAAGCTTTTGAATTGCAAATTTTAGGGAGAAGCTCCTCCTAAATTTATGCATTGGATTTGAATTCCACGTCTTGATCATAATCAAGATCGCATAAAATTTAGAGCAAACTCCCCCTAACTTTTGCAATCCGTGGGGTACCTATAAGTGTGTGTGAAGAACAAATAACCGTGATGCATATGACAATATATCATCCACACATTTGCTAAAGATAATAGACAATCACCACACATGCATAAGGATAACATCACAAGATAAACGATATATAAAAGTAGTTCTACAATCAAGCATCATCCATATTACATAAATAATTATAGCTCAACACATAGTTCAACACAAATAGAAAGATAAGGCACCGTCCAACATCAAGTTCAACAAAGTTAAAGAGCTACCTTATTACATAAGAGCCTAACACTCCCCCTTTGGCATCAAGTGCCAAAAAGGGTAGGCCAAATGAAGACCAAGGGTAGCAAAGATCTAGTAATCCTCATAGTCTTCATCGTCATCTCCATCATCACCATAGGCACCGCCCACACCCTTGCCATGCGGATGAGCTAAAGTAGAAGCATCGGCAAAAGGTTGGGAAGTGCTACCCTCACCAGGATAGACACCCTGACCGGAGTAAGGCGCACCAAAGATGGCCTCAAAGCCATACTCAGCAGTAGCAGCAGCAGTAGCATCATAAGCAGAGGGACCTCCATAGGTCAGCGCACCATGAGAATAGCCGCCATAGCCATGATCACTAGGAGGGGGCACATCATGAGAAGCTCCACCAAGATCAACATCCGGATCAATAGGATCAACTGGAGCCTCAAACTCATCAAAAGGACGAAACAGAGAGGAAGGTGGAATGTTGAGGTGCTCCTCAATCCGACGGAGACGGCGATCCTCCTTCTCAGTTGTGTAACAAAAGTAGGCAAGAAATTTCTTGAGCAAGGAGCTTGAACCACCCCGTTCTTCACTAGTCCCACGACGCGCCGAAGAGGAGCGACAAGGCGGTGAAGAAGCCGATGGAACATCAAATGCAACCTCTTCTTCCTCTGCTTCCTCATCATTAGCACCAGCACCATCACCATCACCACCACGAGTCTTGACTGTCAAGTTCCTGACACTGTATGTGGCATGCTTAATGTCATAGTTAAACTAACGACCAACCACTTGCTCAATGACATGCATAAGATAAGGAGCATATGGAAGTGACTTGTGGGTATCTTGGGATGCCTCAATGATTTTGCCCCACATGAAGCGAGACACATTGAACCGTCCACCTTTGGGACCAAATCGAACCAAGAGCTTTGGAGCATCATTTTGGATGTGAATTTAATCTCCAATCTTGGGGTCAATGGTGAGGCGAATCATATTGTTCAACACATAGAAATATGGCCTCAGATGTGCAGACTTGAAGTTGGCATGCTTAGCTGTTGTGTACATGCATGCTTGCACAAGATCCTTAGTGGTGATCCCACTAGCATAGATGTCATGGATATCTGGAGCCTCACGGTCAAGCTTATCAAACCCCAAGAGTCTAGAGAAAGTGACAAAGTCACAGCGGTAGTGAATACCTTGGGTCATGAAGTGAAGCACATCATTGGGGCGATCAACATATAGAGTGACCCAAACTGACAAATCACCTCTGTGTTCCAATCCTCGACAAAAGTCATTAATGGGAGCAGGCCCACTCATCAAGTCGGGCAATCAACTCATCAATCTCAGGATGATTGTGCTTCTTAAGAGAATCAAGCAGGACTGCCTTATGCATAGAGAGAGGAGGATAGTGGCGCTGACCATCATGATAAAGCACAAAGTTGTAGTAGTCAAACTGAAATTGTGACCAAAAGCGCTCCTCAATTCCTTCACACTTGACATATTCATAGGGATTGTCGGCACGCATTGTCCTCAGATGAGGAGTCCTCTTCCTATAATCCATTGGATAGGAAGGAGTAAAGCCAAGATTTGTTCCAGGACGCCTAACTCGAGCATTGGGTTTGTCATGATAGGGAAGCTGGCGAGGTGGAACTCCAATATGAAGTGGTGACTGAGCAACCACTCGAGGATCGATAGCACGACCCTCAATGAGAACATTTGAGGTAGGAACCTTGTTGCGAACAGTGACCCGATGTCGAGGAGGGGGACAGTCGACGGTCCCCATGGGATTTGACATTGCAGCTCTTCGAGCGGCCTCTCGAGCCGCTGGATCAGTGAGGATAGGGGCACCACGAGCAGTGCTACTACCACGACCACGAACGGCGCGACCATCACCGACATCACCAGAAGATGAGCGAGCACGACGAGAGGGGTTCCTCCGGTGACCTTCCATGCTACAGAACCAACAAAAGGGATATATAAGATGCGAGAATCATGGAGAGAAACGACAAGGCTTGCTCAAGATGGTGAGACAGGGGGGAGGTGACCCTGCACAAGGACCGGTAGTACCGATCAGGGACCGGTAGGACCGATCCACTGTGCGTGAGCACAATCCCCCCCAAAAATCGCCCAAACGAGCAAACCAAACGCACAAGAACTGCTCCACTAGCATAAGGACCCCTATGGGGCTGAGCAATTGAAAGGATTTGGCCTAGAACAAAGTACATTGAGAGATCGGGCATGAAGCACCATGTACCTTGCTTCTCGAGGAGAAGAGACCGAATCCAAGCAATGGGATACCTCCTTGCAAGAGACACCACCACCAAATGAATCACCACAGCGGGGGGGGGGGGATCTTTCCACTAAAGGAATTTGAAAGGGATGGAGGGAGGAGGTAGATCGGGTGGGGAGGGAGGGAGCCGTCGGCGTCTGTCCTTATGAGCAGAGGAAGCCGAGCGCGAGAGGGAGAGGGCGGGCGGCTGGATAGGGTCAGGTGGGTGGGGCAGTGAAAAGATAAGGCCCCAAGAGACCAGGCCCACGCGGTAAAAAGAGTCCCGCGACCCCCTGCTAGCCGACCGGTAGTACCGACTCCCGATCGGTACCACCGGTGGAGCACTGGTTCTACCGTCAGCAACCGGTACTACCGGTGGGCCAGAAAAACCAGCCACGCACCGATAGATGAATCTATATGAAGAGCTACTTACATCCCAAACTTGTCCAGATTTCAGTACATCAATACATAACGATGGACAAGATTGAGAAGAAGAAAATAGGTTTTGAAAGCTCCACACAAATTTTCAAAAGCATTTTATCCAATCTAAGATCAAACAATGTTGTGTGCAAGACATCAAACCACATTACGAGAATCATTGATATTTAGTTCACTCCTCAAAGCACAAAATCTTGACTCATTGAGAGGCTTCGTGAAGATATCGGCTAGTTGATTTTCGGTGCTCACATGATGCAAAGCGATATCTCCTTTGGCTTCGTGGTCTCTCAAAAAGTGATGCCGAATGTCTATGTGCTTTGTGCGAGAATGGTGTACGGGGTTGTTTGCCAATTTAATGGCACTCTCATTGTCACACAAAAGGGGAATTTTGTTTAGCTCACAACCAAAGTCTTTTAGGGTTTGCTTCATCCAAAGTAGTTGGGCACAACAAGAGCCGTCCGCCACATACTCGGTTTCCGCGGTGGACAAGGAAACACTATTTTGCTTTTTAGAGCTCCAAGACACCAAAGACCGGCCAAGAAATTGGCAAGTCCCGGCAGTGCTCTTTCGAGTTACCTTGCAACCGACATAGTCCGAATCGGAATAGCCAAGTAAATCAAAAGTGGAGCCCTTAGGATACCACAAGCCAAGATTAGGAGTGTGTACTAAGTATCTCAAAATTCTCTTAACGGTCATCAAATGGCATTCTTTCGGATTAGCTTGAAATCTTGCACACATGCACACACTAAGCATAATATCGGGCCTAAATGCACAAAGGTAAAGAAGGGATCCAATCATGGAGCGATATACCTTTTGATCAACAACCTTACCATTTTGGTCAAGGTCAAGATGTCCGGTTGTTGGCATTGGAGTCTTGACGGGTTTGGCTTTCTCCATGTCAAACTTTTTCAACATGTCATAGGTGTACTTTGTTTGACAAATGAAGGTGCCTTCCTTGAGTTGCTTGATTTGAAATCCAAGAAAGAACTTCAACTCCCCCATCATGGACATCTCGAACCTATTAGTCATAATCCTACTAAATTCCTCACAAAAGGTCACATTAGTACTACCAAATATTATGTCATCGACATATATTTGGGAAATAAAGATATCATTATGAACTTTGCGAGTAAATAGAGTGAGATCGGCTTTTCCTAACTCAAACCCTTGGTTGAGTAGGAAATCCCTTAGACAATCATACCAAGCTCTAGGGGCTTGCTTGAGCCCATAGAGTGCCTTCTTGAGCTTGTAGACGTGGTTAGGATACTTGGGATCTTCAAAACCCGGTGGTTGCTCCACATACACTTCTTCAGATAGGGGCCATTGAGGAATGCACTCTTGACATCCATTTGATACAACTTGAAGTCATGATGAGTGGCAAAGGCTAACATGATCCTTATTGACTCTAGCCTAGCCACCGGTGCATAAGTCTCCCCAAAATACAAACCTTCAATTTGAGTATATCCTTGAGCCACCAACCGTGCCTTGTTTCTTGTGACCACGCCATGCTCATATTGCTTGTTGTGGAAGACCCATTTGGTTTCAATCACATTTTGCTTGGGCCTTTCCACTAAGGACCAGACTTCATTTCGTGTGAAGTTGTTCAATTCCTCTTGCATGGCCATCATCCAATCTTCATCCTCAAGTGCTTCATCAATTCGTTGAGGCTCTTTTGGAGACACAAAAGAGTAGTGCTCACAAAAGGTTGCTAGCCTTGATCTTGTAGTGACTCCTCTTTGAATGCTTCCAAGAATGTTGTCAACGGGATGATCCCATTGGATTGCTTGCGGTACTCTTGGGTGAGGCACTTGAGTTCTTCTTTGTATTGGACTTTCATCTTCACTACTATCATTTTGATTGACTTGTGAATCATGATCTTGTCTTGGGCTTCTATCTTGATCATTGTCTTGATTGCCATCAACTTGTGGTGGATCTTGAGTTGAATGATCTCTTGCTTCATGCCTACTTTTTGTTGTAGAGTCATCACCATGGGAATTGGGTGACCCATGATACATGCTTGGGTCATGAGTGACTTGTACTTGTGCATCTTCATCATCTTCAACAGGTCTTACTTCACCGGTATCAAGCTTCTTTATAGCTTGATGAGAAGGTTCTTCTTTACCTAATATGTCAACATTGACTTGCTCCTTTTGAGAGTTGTCGGTTTCATCAAAAGTCATGTTTATCGCTATTTCAACTTGACCAGAGGTCTTGTTGAAAACACGATATCCATGTTCGTTAGTACCATAACCAAGTAAGAAACCTTCATCTACCTTTGGTGCAAACTTTGAGCTTTTGGATTTCTTATTAAGTATGAAACACTTGCATCCAAAAACTCGAAAGTAATGCACCTTAGGCTTGTTACCGGTAAGGAGCTCGTAGGCGGTCTTCTTCAAAATCTTGTGAAGATATAGGCGATTGATAGCATGACACATCGTGTTGACCGCTTCCGCCCAATAATCTTTCTCTGGAGTCTTGTATTCATCCAACATTGCTCTTGTGGCTTCTATGAGTGTCCAGTTCTTCCTCTCTACAACCCATTTTGTTGGGGAGTGTAGGGAACCGAAAACTCATGCTTGACCCCTTCATCATCAAGGAATTCTTCTATGTTGGTGTTCTTGAACTCCGTTCCGTTGTCGCTTCTCACTTTCTTGATCTTAACATCAAACTCATTTTGAGCTCTTCTTGCAAACTTCTTAAAGATTCCTTGGGTTTCACCTTTATCTCTCAAGAAAAACACCCAAGTGAAGCGAGAATAATCATCAACAATTACAAAGCCATATTTGTTACCTCCAATGCTTATGTAAGCATTGGGTCCGAATAAGTCCATATGGAGTAACTCTAGAGGTTGAATTGTTGACACAACGTTCTTGGCGGGATGCTTAGCTCCAACTTGTTTGCCCGCTTGACATGCACTACAAATTCGATCTTTCTCAAAAGAAACATTTGTTAGTCCAAGAATGTGTTCACCCTTTTGAAGGTTGTCCAAGTTCCTCATCCCAACATGGGCAAGTCGACGATGTCATAACCAACCCATGCTAGATTTTGCCACTAAACAAGTCTCGGACTCCACTCTATTAGATGAGAAATCAACTAAATAGAGCTTTCCCTTTAATTGACCTGTAAAAGCAATAGAGAAATCCTTCCTTCTAAGGACTTCCACACCCTTATCCGTGAAGAGACAATTGTAGCTCATTTCACAAAGTTGTGATACGGACAACAAATTGTATCCCAACGAATCCACAAGTAATACATTGGAAATAGAATTATCATTTGAGATAGCAATTTTACCCAATCCAAGTATTTCACCTTTACCATTGTCACCAAACACGATCCTTTCACTTGAATCTTGACTTGGTTGAAAGGAGGTGAACATGTTCTTCTCTCCGGTCATATGATTTGTGCAACCACTATCAAGTACCCAACTCTTTCCACTAGAGAGGTATTCCTACAAGACAAGTTAAGCCTTTGTTTTAGGTACCCAAATAGAATTGGGTCATTGGGGGTTAGTCATATAAGATTTGGGCACCCAAACACTCCTCATGATTTGGCTCTTCTTGAGTGCACCAACATACTTCACAACAATCTTGCCATCTTTGCCCCAACAACACATATAGTCACTAGCATAGCTTCGTGAGATAGGCACTTGTTGCTTGGGCACCTCCACTTGCTTCTTCTTGTTGATAGTTTGTGGGGTAGGAGGAGTGACAACATTGTTGACCTTGTTGAGAAGGTCATTGAGTGGAACACTTTTGTTGTACTTGACACAAGACACTCCATTGATCATTTGCCTTCCATTGGCCTTTCCATCATACCTATTGTAGCCAATGCCATCCTTGATGGAGGGGTGTCTTGAGCCCCTTTTAGATGGTTGATGGTTGCTTATCCTTGCACTTGCAACCATTCTTCACAATTGTGTTCAACCTATGAATCTCCTTGTCCTTCTTCTCTACCTCAACAAGGTTAGTCGCACAAGCATTTATATCAACTTTATAACATCTTTTGCAACCATTTCTAGTTGAAGCTTTGAAATCTTCTGTAACACCCACAAAATTGTTTGAATTTAAAATAGATGAAAATGATTAATTATGAAAATATGTGAGCATTTAATTTAGTTTAAGAATAATTTTATGGAAATAAAATTAATCTTAGTTAGTAACATGTTTATGCATTCATGCTGCTGCACAATTTCTTTGGTTGATTGAGTTGCAAAGCAAAAGGAATTTGAATTCAAATTTCTATTTAAAAAGGTTTTGGAAAATTTTGAAAAGAAAAAGAAAAGAAAAAGGAAATCCTCTCTCTCTCCTGAAACCCAGCCCAATCCCTCACTCCCTCTCTTCTCTTCTGTCGGCCCAGCTAAAGGCCGAAGCCCACCAGCCCACTAGAGCGCCAACTCCCTTCCCCTCTTTCCCTCTCTCTGACCATCGGGTCCCACATGTCGGCGCCGATCCTCTCTCCTTTTCTCTCTCTGCCAACCGGACCCCGCCGGTCAGTCCCGCCCCAACCGCCTCCCTCTTCCTCTCTCTCTCTGACCAGCCGGGCCTGCTGGTCAGGACCTTCCCCAACCTCCCACCTCCGCTCTGTTCGGCCAAGAGCGCGTGAACGAGCGCGCCGAGTCCGGCAACCGCCACGCGTGCCCCGCTCCCACTCCCCACGCCTCGCCCACGTTGCCGCAACGGCACCGCGCGAACCGCACGCTCTGCTCTGCGTTATAAAGCGGAACACCGCCCCCCTGCTCTCCCCTTTCCCATCTGCTCTCCCGAACGCCGCCGCCGCCGTTGTCGCAGAGCAACACACCGAAGCCCTCGTTTCGCCTCGGTGAGTGCTGTTCCATGACCACGATCTCCCCGCGAATCTCCCGGCCTAATCTCTCTCTCTGTGCCCTGCCTTTGGCCGTAGAACGCCCGATGCCGTGGACGCAGAGCTCTCAGACCGCCGTCGCACGCTGACCGCCCTTCCACGCCGACAAGCCGCACCGAGCCATCTCCAACCTTTTCGTCGTTTCGGTAAGCACCGCAGTGCTTCCCTCCTCCCTCTCATATCCTTAATTTGGCGAATTTCGGCCCCGGTGGCCTTGCCCGCGTGCTCAGTCCGCCGTCGGCAATGGCGTACACGGTGCCCGGCTGTCCCCTCCTCTCTGCGTTCTGTTTAGTGCCGCCTTGAGGATCGCCGTGAGCTCCTCTCTCCGCCCATGCCTTTAATTTGGCGGTTCATGGCCTCTAGGGCCTTACCCGCGAGCATCTCGCACACACCGGCCATGGCGCCGCCGCGGATCACCCTGTTCCGGCAAGCCGCCGCCTCAACCGAGCCCTCTATCGCACTCGCACGAGCACGCCGGTCCTCTCTGTGCTTTTGGTTGAAGCCAAGGCAGTCGGGAGTGTCTTCCCCGCGTTCGCCGACGATCTTGCGCCGCCGGGATCCATGGCGCCGCCTCTGCTCGCCTTCCCGCATTCGACCGAGTGCGCCACGGCACTCGCCTCGCTCTCCTCTACCTCCCCGTGGTTTTCCGGTGGCCAACCGAGGCCCCTAGCCCTTTTCCCCTTCTCGCCGCCGAGCCCTGGGTCACCGGCAATGGAGCGCCGCCGCGTCCTCCTCCCTCTCCGGCCGACTCTCTTCCCTCTCCCTCTCTCAGAGCCGTCCTGAACTGTCTGATCCAAAGCCAACGGCCAGGATTAGAACCCCGAAGGGGTAAGTACCCCGGTCCACGGTGGACCGGTGGACCAGAGTCCCGCGCGCGGTGCACGGCTGTACCCGTGGACCCGCCCAATCCCGGGCCGCCGCGTGGCAGATCCGCTGGCCCACGCCACAGCTCTGGCGCACTAGCGAGAGTACACTTTCTCTATTCAAAAGCGTATTTCCAATCGGCCTAATTTAATTCTGAAGCTAAAAAGGAAATTCAATAATTACAGAAATGCCACTGCATTAAATTGTTTATAAAAACTTTATTTTAACTCCGATTTGGACGATTCGAGTTGCGTTAGATTCGTAATGAAATTCTCTACTTGTTAAACAATCTGTTAGTCATGTTTGAAATATTTAAATTCAAGGTTAATTCAAATACTAAAGATGCTCTTAGAGAACTAGTTAAATTCATATCTTTTGCGTTTTAGATCCGATTTTTGTGAAATTCGCGTTGAAATGATCGTAGCTGTGCGTAGAATATTTTTATAAACCTTTTAACTCTGTTTACTATTGCTGGTGTACTGTTCTAATAGTAGATTTTTTTGCTTTGTATGTATGCAAATTGGAATGTGTGTTGTTGCAATGCCGTGATCGAGTTCAGGCAGTGAGGAGTTTGGTGGTGACCAGGAGTTCTTTGACCAGGAGTGTTTTGACCAGCAAGACTTTGAGAACCAAGGCAAGTATAGCATGGGACCTACCTTGTTATCCTATTCACCGTAATCATAATTTCATGTGCATGTGTTTAATTGATACCCGTAGTATATATCCCTAGAATTGAAATCCTTTACCTTGACTCCTATGGGTTATGCATATGGGTAGATGGCTAGTGCTTTATGAAATGATACTTGATCCCTGCCAAATGTCACAATGCTTTGAATTAATTGGTGAACCTATTTATGGCAATTGGAACATAACCCTTATATAATAACTCACTGTTGGCAAAAGCTGGGACTGACAGTGCTACCGTGAGAGCTACGTGGCTCTGGCTTTAACTCAGTAGTAGGCTCTTTTCTAGCTCGTTAGCGGTTACCCGAAAGGGCGCATTAGGCTCTTGCCGAGCTGGTTATAGTGCGGCCTCTGTCCGAGTTTGAGCGTAGGCTGCGGGTCTTTATGCTACTCGGAAGGGGGGCTCTATCACCCCTTGCCAATCCTAGCGGCCCTAATCTTGTTAGACGAGATACTATGAAAGGTTTCATAGTGAACCTCGCCCACTCACCTTAGCAGTGTTATGGGAGTAATTAACCCGGGCATTCGGGGCATCACGACTCACGGGTAAAGATGCACAACCTCTGCAGAGTGTTAAAACTGATATATCAGCCGTGCTCACGGTTACGAGCGGCCCGGAAAACTAACGGTTTAACTAATTAACTTGACCTATCTTTATGTTCCTGTTGCCACTATAATGATGATGTTTATGTTCCTTAAAACTTTGGCAAGGTATAAGTGGGATCATTTGGGGCTTAAGCATAACCTGATGCTTCTCAATAATAAAACTTTGACCAACTAAAAGTGCTAAATGCAGTAAGCCAGTGTCAACCTTTTGAGCTTCATAACCCCATGTTATACTGCTGAGTACGTTTGTGCTCACGCTTGTTTTCTTTTCAACTTTTGGATAAAAATCCCGGATGGGTAACAGAAGCAGGAGGCTACGAGGAGTTTCCTGAAGATTTCTAGGCTTGGTCAACTAGTTGACCTTCCCTGTGAGATGGAGCCTCGAGAGCTAGTTGTATCTTCCGTTTGCTTTATTTAATCTTATAATGGATATATGTACGTTATGTATTAAACTCTGTGATGGTACTTTGTAATTTGTGAACTTATGTGTGGATTATTTCCTGGGCACACATAATGTTATGCATCCTATTTCGTCCTTGAAATTGGGTGTGACAAATTGGTATCAAAGCTTGAGTTGACTGTAGGACGCGAGCCTAGGTAGTAATGGTCGTTTTAGGATCCTTTGCTTCTCTATCTTACTGCTTTCTATCTTGCTCTTGTTATTTATAAAATTTATATGCTTCTATGTCTTTATTCTATTACTTAAAATGTTGTTCTAATTAAGTTTGAACAAAATTCTGTAGATGCCGCCTGTCACGAGGTCTCGTCACCTGAGCACCAGCCGCTACCTGTCCCAGTTCACACCTCAGACTTCCCAGCCAGTGGTGGACATCTCAGATGATGAGATGATGTCCGAGTCTGAGGAGGACCCTGAGGAGGAGCACGTGTTGGTGGAGGACGTCAACACGGAGGACGAACAGGAGTGGATGGATGTGAATCTTGCAGCACCAGCTCCACCACCAGCTCCTACACCAGTTGCTTCACCAGTTCCACCACCAGCTCCTACACCTTCGCCTCTGCCTTCACCGACTCTAGCACCACTCCTCTCACCAGCACCAGCACCTGCCCTGGCGATGCCACCAGAGGAGGAGCAGCCTGGATGGACAGAGGAGCAGTTCTACAAGTACCCTTCCCCAGCGGCGTACTTCCACAACCTGCTGCTGAAAGTGTTGGAGGATTACTACCCGGATATGGACACCACGGTGAAGTACCTAGTTTCTGAGTTTTCTCACCCTCATGAAGCTAGTTACTGGAAGGCATAGGTGGTAGTCTCCGTATGGAATGAGGCTCACGACGGTCAGAAGGTGGAGACTGTCCATAGTCATGTAGCCAGGAGGGCTCATGACAGGGACAACATGGAGAATGCTGCTGAGAACGCCTACATCTATTACCATGGACGGCGTTACACAACGATGCAGGGCTATGCTTACAGGTTTCTGCCTCGCTATGACACCAGGTTTAACACTTGGTCTATCCAGAATCCTCTCGATCCTGGCTCTACCTTGGACACCACAGTCAGACATCTCAATGAGCTCCAAGGAGCGAATGAGAGGTTACAGGAGGAGCTGCGTGATGAGCAGCAGTCAGTGGCTCGTTTCCAGAAGATGGTGGATGACTTGAGGGCCCAGCTGAACATGGCCCCAATGTTAGCCACCCAACCACATCATGACCGATGAAGCTCCTTAGAAGATGAAGCCTTTCCCCCTTTGTAATAAAGCATAGTAGTACGAGTCTGTCTTAGTCTTGTGTGTTTGATGAACTTGATGTCTAATTGTTTATTATTATGAACTTGGTTGATTTGGTTCTTTGTTTTAATGATAGTGTGGGAAATTGTGGGCCTGTCCACAAGTCTCACAAGATGGATCTTTAGGTTTAAAGTTTGATAATATCAGTTGGGGTTGATCTTGCCATATATCTTTTGTGTTGTTTTGCTGGAGCAGCATCTGCTCTTTGCTTTATACCTCCAAATCAGATAGTGCTATGTTGATGAAACTTTCACACCAGCAACTAGACTTCTGTATCTTTCCAACGCCGCTTGAACCAACCCCATATCTGTTCTGAGCTAAGAGATGTTGCTGTTGCAAGTTAGTCTTACAGCGCAGTCTGTGAACCTGAACAGACCTGTTTGTTTCGAGTTTTTGACAAACATAGTTACAGAATCTGAAAATCTAATGAACACGAAAGTTGTAGAGAACTTTCTGCCCTTTCCATCCATATAAGCAGAATTTATGTTTGAGATCCAGAACTCGAGATATGAGCTTTTTACTGCACTGCTGTTGTAACAGCATGTCCGACACAATTCAGTTTTGTTCTATATATGACACAAACAGGTTATAAGTAATACAATCCTTCCTAAACCTTGCATCTTTGCTGAATGACAGATGGACGGCAGAGGTGCTAGAGTTCGTGGTCGTGGACGTGGCCATGAACGTGGAGTTCCTGTCAATCCGCCACCACCACCGCCTGCTGTGTCAGTAGAACAGCTGATGGGCATGCAGGCACAATTGATGCAAGCCATGATGTAGCGCTTGGACAACGAACCCGTTGGAATTTTACCTCCAGTCCAAGTTAGGGACAAACGGGGAGAGTTCATGAAGGGACGACCTCCCGTCTTCACCCACGCATCCGACCCTTTGGATGCAGATGATTGGCTCCGTGATGTGGAGAAACAACTGAACATAGCACAATGCAATGACACAGAAAAGGTGTTGTATGCCTCCGGTCAACTACAAGGAGCAGCCCAAGATTGGTGGGAATCCTTCCAATATGGACGCCCTGATGATGCTCCCGACGTCAGTTGGCAGGAGTTTAGAGAGAACTTCAGGTCATACCATATTCCTGAAGGTATGATGGAGTTGAAGCAAGAAGAGTTCAGATCTCTCAAGCAAGGCTCAATGACAGTAGCTGAGTACCACGACAAGTTTGCTCAGTTGTCGCGTTATGCTCCACATGAAGTGGCAAGGGACAGTGACAAGCAGCGCAGATTCCTGAAAGGACTATATGATGGTCTTCAGCTCCAGCTCATGTCAAATGAGTACCCCAACTATCAGACCTTGGTAAACCGCGCTATTGTGATTGACAATAAGCGCCAGGAAATGGAAACTAAGAAGAGGAAGCTACAGGGTCAGACTTCGAGCAACAACACTCGCCCTCGACCCTACCCGCAGCAGAGTTTCCAGCAGAGAAACCAAGGGCAGTCTAACCAGTGGAACAGAGGTCAGTTCCCTCAGCGCAACTAGTTCCAACAACGCCCTCAAGGTCAGCAACAGTTTGGAGGCCAACGCCCACCTCAGTAGGTCTCTAACCAAGCTCAGCGCCAAGTGAATCCAAATACTCTAGCAGTGAAGAACAACAACCCCAACAACAGTAACAGCAACAAGTGTTTCCGTTGTGGGAAAGAAGGGCATATGTCTTACAATTGCTCTGAGAAGCAGAACCAGCATGCACCCTAGAATCAGAACAACCAGCAGAAAGGAAGGTACCAACCACCTCCAAACACTGGAAGGGTGAACCATGTGTCCACTGAAACCACTCAGGAGGCACCTGAGGTTATGATGGGTACGTTTAATGTCAACTCATTCCCCGCTATCGTACTCTTTGATTATGGTGCTTCGCATTCTTTCATATCTGAAGCTTTTGTTAGAATGCATAGTATATCTTTACGTGCCATGAAAAATCGTATGCAAGTAAATTCACCGGGGGGTAGCATACCAGCTTCTGTTTGGAGTCCTTCCACTAGACTTACCCTAAGGGGGTAGACTTTGAAGTGAGTCCAGTTGTGATACCAACAGCTGGAATAGATCTAATTGTGGGAATGGATTGGATGAAACAATACCGAGCTGTGATTCAGTGCCAAGAGAGATGTGTTGTTGTGACATCACCTAATGGGGATAAGATGTGTGTTGAGGTAGAAATGCAAGCACCACCAAAAGCCACTCTGAACCAGTTATCTACCAAAAGCCACTCTGAACCAGTTATCTGAAGATACCTTTGATGAGGAACAAGTGGTAGAGGATTTTCCGGATGTGTTCCCCGAAGAGTTGCCAGGTATGCCACCTGATCGTGATGTTGAGTTTCTTATTGAACTTCTACCTGGTACTGCACCCATAGCTAAAAGACCATATAGAATGGGGGTAAAATAATTAGAAGAACTTAAGAAACAAATTAGTGAATTGCAAGAAAAGGGTTTTATCCACCCTAGTTCTTCACCTTGGGGAGCACCAGTTATATTTGTGGATAAGAAAGATGGTACTAGGGGAATGTGTGTAGATTACCGGTCTCTTAATGAAGTTACCATCAAGAATAAATATCCCTTGCCCAGAATAGATGACTTGTTTGACCAGTTGAAAGGTGCATGTGTGTTCTCTAAAATAGATCTCCGCTCTAGATACCACCAATTAAAAATCCGAGCGACAGACATACCTAAGACAACCTTTACCACAAGATATGGGCTATATGAGTATACAGTCATGTCCTTTGGGTTGACTAATGCACCTGCGTACTTTATGTACATGATGAACAAGGTGTTCATGGAATTTCTAGATAAGTTTGTGGTAGTGTTCATAGATGACATTCTAGTCTTCTCTAAAACTAAAGAGGAGCATGCTGAACATCTGAGGATGGTTTTGCAAAAGCTCAGAGAAAATCAGTTGTATGCAAAGAGAAGTAAATGCGAGTTTTGGTTGAAAGAAGTGTCTTTCTTGGGTCACGTGGTCTCTAATGGAGGTATAGCAGTAGACCCAAGTAAGGTACGAGATGTTCTAAACTGGAACCCTCCAACCAATGTTACCGAAATCCGTAGTTTCCTGGGTTTAGTAGGATACTATAGGAGGTTCATTGAAGGGTTTTCAAAACTAGCTAAACCAATGACAGCCCTGCTAGAGAAAAGTGCCAAGTTTGTGTAGTCTGACAAATGTCAAACGAACTTTGAAGAGTTAAAGAAAAGGTTGACCACAGCCCCAGTACTGACATTACCAGATCTGAACAAGAGTTTCTCAATCTACTGTGATGCCTCTCGTTTAGGTCTTGGATGTGTGCTTATGCAAGAAGGAAAAGTTGTGGCATATGCATCCAGGCAGTTGAGGAAGCATGAGCTGAATTACCCTACTAATGACTTGGAATTGGCAGCAGTGGTACATGCTCTAAAGATATGGAGACATTATCTAATAGGACATAAGTGTGATATCTATACAGATCATAAGAGTTTGAAATATATTTTCACTCAGTCAGATCTGAATCTGAGACAACGTCGCTGGCTTGAGCTGATCAAAGATTATGAACTAGAAGTACATTATCATCCAGGAAAGGCAAATGTAGTAGTTGATGCACTGAGCAGGAAGAGTTATGCTAATGCTTTAAGAATGAAGCTTATGCCTGCGGAATTGTGTGCTGATATGGAATCTCTTAATTTGGGATTTACCATTAATACAGTGGAGGTGACCATAGAACCCACTCTAGAACAAGAGATACGTAAGGGTCAGTTGGAAGATCCGAGACTGAAAGAAATTGCAGAGAACATAGTGCTAGGAAAAGCACCAGGTTTCAGGATGGATGATGATGGTATGTTGTGGTTTGGAAAGAGAATATGTGTTCCCGAAGTAAAGTCTATCTGTGATGCTATACTTCGAGAAACACATGATTCTTCTTACTCTATACATCCTGGAAGTACCAAGATGTACCTAGATCTAAAAGAAAAGTATTGGTGGTATGGATTAAAAAGGGATGTAGCAGAATATGTGGCCTTGTGTGACACATGTCAAAGAGTGAAGGCAGAACACCAAAGACCTGCCGGTTTACTTCAGCCAATGAAAATACCTGAGTGGAAATGGGAAGAAGTAGGAATGGACTTTATTGTCGGTTTGCCACGTACACAGAGAGGATATGACTCGATCTGGGTAATCGTGGACCGCTTGACTAAAGTTGCTCACTTTCTACCAGTGAAGACTAACTACTCAGGCGCAAGGTTAGCAGAACTATATATGGAAAGGATAATATGTTTACACGGAGTCCCTAAGAAGATTGTATCTGACAGAGGAACCCAATTCACATCACAGTTCTGGTAGAAATTGCATGAATCTTTGGGGACAAAATTGACTTTCAGTACGGCTCATCATCCACAGACAGATGGACAAACAGAAAGGACAAACCAAATATTGGAAGACATGTTGAGAGCATGTGCATTACAACATGGTGCCAGTTGGGACAAGAGTTTGCCCTATGCTGAGTTTTCTTATAACAACAGTTATCAGAATAGTCTAAAAATGGCACCCAATGAGGCTCTGTATGGTCGTAAGTGCAGAACTCCTTTATTCTAGAACCAAACCGGAGAGACCCAGGTGTTTGGACCAGATGTTCTTCGAGACGCAGAAGAACAAGTAAGAAAGATAAGAGATAACTTAAGAGTTGCACAATCCCGTCAAAAGAGTTACGCGGACACCCGCAGAAGAGGTCTGTCATTCGAGATTGGAGATTATGTGTATTTGAAAGTGTCTCCGATGAGAAGTGTAAAGAGGTTCAATATGAAAGGAAAGCTAGCTCCAAGATATGTTGGACCTTTCAAAATTCTCGTGAGACATGGAGAGGTAGCTTATCAGTTAGAGTTACCTGAGAATTTGTCAGGAGTACATGATGTTTTCCATGTGTCTCAGTTGAAGAAGTGTTTAAGGGTACCTGAGGAGCAGATCCCTCTAGAAGAGCTTACTATAAAGGAAGATCTCACATATGAAGAGTACCCGATAAGAATCTTGGAAACGGCAGAAAGGTTTACGAGGAGCCGTGTTATAAAGATGTGCAAGGTTCAGTGGAATCGGTACTCTGAAGATGAGGCTACTTGGGAAAGAGAAGAAGACCTAAGAAAGTCTTACCCACAGCTCTCAGACCGCCGTTCCACGCCGACAAGCCGCACCGAGCCATCTCCAACCTTTTCGTCATTTCAGTAAGCACCGCAATGCTTCCCTCCTCCCTCTCATGTCCTTAATTTAGCGAATTTCGGCCCCAGTGGCCTTGCCCACGTGCTCAGTCCACCGCCAGCAATGGCGTACACGGTGCCCGGCTGTCCCCTCCTCTCTGCGTTCTGTTTAGTGCCGCCTTGAGGATCGCCGTGAGCTCCTCTCTCCGCCCATGCCTTTAATTTGGCGGTTCATGGCCTCTAGGGCCTTACCCGCGAGCATCTCGCACACACCGGCCATGGCGCCGCCGCGGATCACCCTGTTCCGGCAAGCCGCCGCCTCAACCGAGCCCTCTATCGCACGAGCACGAGCACGCCGGTCCTCTCTGTGCTTTTGGTTGAAGCCAAGGCAGTCGGGAGTGTCTTCCCCGCGTTCGCCGACGATCTTGCGCCGCCGGGATCCATGGCGCCGCCTCTGCTCGCCTTCCCGCATTCGACCGAGTGCGCCACGGCACTCGCCTCGCTCTCCTCTACCTCCCCGTGGTTTTCCGGTGGCCAACCGAGGCCCCTAGCCCTTTTCCCCTTCTCGCCGCCGAGCCCTGGGTCACCGGCAATGGAGCGCCGCCGCGTCCTCCTCCCTCTCCGGCCGACTCTCTTCCCTCTCCCTCTCTCAGAGCCGTCCTGAACTGTCTGATCCAAAGCCAACGGCCAGGATTAGAACCCCGAAGGGGTAAGTACCCCGGTCCACGGTGGACCGGTGGACCAGAGTCCCGCGCGCGGTGCACGGCTGTACCCGTGGACCCGCCCAATCCCGGGCCGCCGCGTGGCAGATCCGCTGGCCCACGCCACAGCTCTGGCGCACTAGCGAGAGTACACTTTCTCTATTCAAAAGCGTATTTCCAATCGGCCTAATTTAATTCTGAAGCTAAAAAGGAAATTCAATAATTACAGAAATGCCACTGCATTAAATTGTTTATAAAAACTTTATTTTAACTCCGATTTGGACGATTCGAGTTGCGTTAGATTCGTAATGAAATTCTCTACTTGTTAAACAATCTGTTAGTCATGTTTGAAATATTTAAATTCAAGGTTAATTCAAATACTAAAGATGCTCTTAGAGAACTAGTTAAATTCATATCTTTTGCGTTTTAGATCCGATTTTTGTGAAATTCGCGTTGAAATGATCATAGCTGTGCGTAGAATATTTTTATAAACCTTTTAACTCTGTTTACTATTGCTGGTGTACTGTTCTAATAGTAGATTTTTTTGCTTTGTATGTATGCAAATTGGAATGTGTGTTGTTGCAATGCCGTGATCGAGTTCAGGCAGTGAGGAGTTTGGTGGTGACCAGGAGTTCTTTGACCAGGAGTGTTTTGACCAGCAAGACTTTGAGAACCAAGGCAAGTATAGCATGGGACCTACCTTGTTATCCTATTCACCGTAATCATAATTTCATGTGCATGTGTTTAATTGATACCCGTAGTATATATCCCTAGAATTGAAATCCTTTACCTTGACTCCTATGGGTTATGCATATGGGTAGATGGCTAGTGCTTTATGAAATGATACTTGATCCCTGCCAAATGTCACAATGCTTTGAATTAATTGGTGAACCTATTTATGGCAATTGGAACATAACCCTTATATAATAACTCACTGTTGGCAAAAGCTGGGACTGACAGTGCTACCGTGAGAGCTACGTGGCTCTGGCTTTAACTCAGTAGTAGGCTCTTTTCTAGCTCGTTAGCGGTTACCCGAAAGGGCGCATTAGGCTCTTGCCGAGCTGGTTATAGTGCGGCCTCTGTCCGAGTTTGAGCGTAGGCTGCGGGTCTTTATGCTACTCGGAAGGGGGGCTCTATCACCCCTTGCCAATCCTAGCGGCCCTAATCTTGTTAGACGAGATACTATGAAAGGTTTCATAGTGAACCTCGCCCACTCACCTTAGCAGTGTTATGGGAGTAATTAACCCGGGCATTCGGGGCATCACGACTCACGGGTAAAGATGCACAACCTCTGCAGAGTGTTAAAACTGATATATCAGCCGTGCTCACGGTTACGAGCGGCCCGGAAAACTAACGGTTTAACTAATTAACTTGACCTATCTTTATGTTCCTGTTGCCACTATAATGATGATGTTTATGTTCCTTAAAACTTTGGCAAGGTATAAGTGGGATCATTTGGGGCTTAAGCATAACCTGATGCTTCTCAATAATAAAACTTTGACCAACTAAAAGTGCTAAATGCAGTAAGCCAGTGTCAACCTTTTGAGCTTCATAACCCCATGTTATACTGCTGAGTACGTTTGTGCTCACGCTTGTTTTCTTTTCAACTTTTGGATAAAAATCCCGGATGGGTAACAGAAGCAGGAGGCTACGAGGAGTTTCCTGAAGATTTCTAGGCTTGGTCAACCAGTTGACCTTCCCTGTGAGATGGAGCCTCGAGAGCTAGTTGTATCTTCCGTTTGCTTTATTTAATCTTGTAATGGATATATGTACGTTATGTATTAAACTCTGTGATGGTACTTTGTAATTTGTGAACTTATGTGTGGATTATTTCCTGGGCACACATAATGTTATGCATCCTATTTCGTCCTTGAAATTGGGTGTGACATCTTCGGACTCCTTAGAAGAAGAGGAAGTGCTATTCCAAAGAGTGCCATAGTTTAGCTCAAGCTCATGATATTTGCTTGTCAAGCTTGTAAGGCTTTCTTGAACCAAACTATGTTCATTCTTGAGACTAGCTAAAGAGTTATTAAGTAAAGAATGCTCCTTAGACAAGCGCTCATAAGAGTCCTTGGCCAAAGATAATTCTACACCTAACTTCTCAACTTCCCCCTTTTCCTTTACAAGACATGCCTCAAGTCCTTGGTTCTTCTCCCTTTCCGCTAGGAGCAATTCACCTTGCGACTCAATGCATTCCTCACGCTTCTCAATTGTGTACATTAAGTTCAAAATTTTAGAAGCGGCTTTATTTCCATATGCTTTAATGATTTTAAGGCATATCCTTCATCATTTTAATTTTCATCTTCTAGCTCTTTTTCATCACTAGAGTGAGTAGGAGAGTTAGGTGGTACCTTATCTCCTTTTGCCATGAGGCACGTAGGAGTGTGATGGTCATTATCGATGAGGTTGGCGAAGAGTCTAGGTGAGGAGGACAAGTTGGTGAAGAGCGAAGTTGATGAAGCCTTGTTGTTGATGATGGGTGAAGAAGATTCTTGCAATGCTATATTGGCAACACCCTTCTTCTTCTCTTGAGTGTCATCATCGCTTTCATCACTTGATTCCCATCCTTCACCAAGATGAGCTTCACCTCTTTTCTTGCCTTTGAACTTCCTATCTTTGTCATTATTGTTCCATTGCTTCTTCTTCTTCTCTTTTGGACAATCGGCAATGAAATGGTCATCATCCCCACAACCATAGCAAAATCTCTTCTTGTAAGGCTTGCTTCTACCACCATTTCTCATCTTCTCTTTCTTTTTCAATAAGAACCTCTTGAAGTTTCTCACTAATAAGGCTTGTTCTTCATCAAGATCTTGATCTTCTTCATTGTCACTACTATCTTCATTGTCATGCCTTTTGGTGCATCGGCTAGAGCCACTATCTTGAGAAGCCTTGAGAGCAACACTCTTCTTTTGTCCCACAACTTGCTTGGCTTCATCATCTAGCACTTCATGATGCTTCAATTTTGCAAGCATCTCTTGAGGAGTTATTGTATCGTAGTTGTCTCTCTCCATTATAACAGAGGCAAGTATAGAGTTCTTCTTTCTATATACTCGACACAATTTCCTTGCGGCGGAATTGTCATCCCATCTATTTGAACCAAGAGCTCTTATTCTATTGACCAATGTCATGAATCTATCAAACATCTCTTGGGTGGTTTCTTCTTCATTTCAAGTGAAGTTCTCAATATTGCCTTGCAATAGCTCAATCATTCCAACTCTTACACTCTTATCTCCTTCATATGATACCTTCAAAGTATCCCAAATAAGCTTTGCACTCTCTAGCCCATTAACCTTGTTGTTATCTTCTGGAGTAAGGCATTGCAATATCAAGGTTGCCGCTGTAGCATTGAATTGCATCTCCATGTAATCCTCCGAGGAATTGCATCTCCATGTAATCCTCCGATGTCATCTCACTTCCTTCTTCCGGAATCCTTACACCAACATCCACAACTTCCCAACATCTTGCGGCAATAAGATGTAGCTTCATCCTATGAGACCAATCGGTGTATCTAACTCCATCAAACATAGGAGGCTTGCCAGGGTTGATGATAGGTAGATGAGTGTTGGGGCCTTTGCTTGAAGATGAATAATCGTATTGAATTCTAGCAAAGCCCTTGGGTGACTTTTCTTCATTTCCACCACCTTGTGCCTCTTTCTCATTCATACTTGCCGCATCTTCAACTTTCTTGCTCAAGACCTCCTTCATCTTGCCAAGTTCTTCTTGCATCTTGTTCATTTGCGCTTGTTGTTGCTCTTGCATCTTGACGGTGATCTTGGCGGTGAGTTGCTCGACTAGTTGACTTATTGCGGCTTCATCCATCTTGATCAATTGTGTCTCCTCACGCGATGAAGCGTATAAGAGAGGAACCTCTCTCTGATACCAATTGAAAGGACCTAATTGGCTTAGAGGGGGGGGGGGGGTGAATAGGCAATTCTAAAAACCTGAAACTCAAAAACATGATGCAGGAATTAGTACTACCAGTACTACCGGTGGGAGACCGGTACTACCGGTGCTACTGCCGGTAGGACTTGGTTCCTACGAGAACTAAGAAATCACGATGAATTTCAACTTAGATTTCAGATATGCTAATTCCTTACTATCCTTAGGTGATGTAGAGGTAGTAGATGGACTCCCCTTGCCTTGCTTCTTCACCAAATCATAGATCGGCCTCTCCAACCCTAAGAACAAGAGAGAGAGAAAGAACACGAACAACAAGTGATAGCACAATAATATGAGATAGTAAATAGCACACGAGACACAAGATTTAATCCAAGGTTCGGTCTCCACACAAGGAGCACCTATGTCCCCGTTGTTGAGGTGACCACAAAGGTCGGAGTCTCTTCCACCTCCTTGCCTCTCTCAAAGCAACCACAAAGGTTAGCTCGAGGTTTCCACTAAGAATCAAAGGGTGAATACAAACACTTCGGGGTGCCCTCACAAATGAAGCAATACGGGCAACCACGAAGAACACCTAGCCGGCTAGGGTTCCAAGAACCCAAGAGTAAAAGACACAAACCCGCCCGGCAAGAAGAGGGATCCAAGTGCTCAAGTCGTAGATCGAAGTTCCCCGCTCTCTAATCTCACTTCTCTCGCTCTAAGCTAGCAACATTCGAAGTTCTAGAGCAAGAGGGAGAGAGAAGGGGGTGAGTCAAGCTTGGAGAGCTCTTTTTCGTCTCTAGGTGTGTGGGAAGTGAATGAATGAGTGGATGAGTGAGAGAGGGGAAGAAATAGACCTTAAGATGCTCAGCCCCGAAGCGGTACCGATACTACTGGTGCAGCACCGGTACTACCGGTCATAAAGTGACCGTTGGAAGAAGTCAAAGCAGACTGGGCGTGTGTGTTACTACCGGTACTACCGGTGGGGTACCGGTACTACCGGTCCACCGGTACTACCGGTGTGTGACCGGTACCACCGGGTGTGCAAACGGGCTGATGCCCTCGCATGCGAGGAAGGGCCACCGGTACCTGAGTGGTACCACCGGTCCTCCACCGGTAGTACCGGTGGTAGACCAGTACTACCGGTGGCTTGCAGATAGCCACCAAACCACTCCTCTAAGTGCCCGATTTGCACGACGTCTCTCAAGCGTCTCTATACTAATAACTTGAGCACCCTTAACCTCTTCAAGCTAACCAAACATGTATCCCTCTTGGTAGTGCGGCTTTTCCTATAACTCAATTCAAAAAGATAAATCTATTTGGCACTTGAGCGACCGCTTTCAATGGAGAACGAATTGGGGGTGCTTCAATCACCGAATATTATCGTTTAAGCTTGTCCATATACTAACACCTATGAATATGCTTAGGATAAGCGTGTTAGTTCCTAGGTTGATTATTATCAATTATCCAAAACTCACACTTAGGAGGCGAATGCACTTACACAAAGCCCGTCGAATAGTTCCTCCAACCTTTACTACAGTAGTTCAGTGTGTTAAAAATAAAGTAGCGCTACTAACTTGATCATGCAATCGGGAGTCAATCGCATTCCCATATGATCCATAAATTCAACCGGGACCAAATTAAATGCTTGAACACAGATCTCCTTCACCTCGAGTTGGTCCTTTTCTTTTAACCTTTTGTTGAAAGTTAGAGCTTCCAAAGCTAAACTGTTCCATATGTAACTTAATTACTTAAAGATTGACTCAACCATAAAGATCAACTAAGCACACCATTTGATTTCCATTTTCAATTATCTAATATTAGCAGGATGAATAACTTACAAAGGGCCCGCGACATATCCGCATATACAAATATAGGGATGATTAGCCGAAGAAAACATCTCAGTCAAGATCTCACACATCAGAAATCAATAGCCATATAGCACACCTAGATGAAGCATGCCACTAGGTTTATAATAACAAAAACTGGAGTATCAGCGTACCCTAACGCCAATACACGCCGGAGAGAGAGAGAGGAAGAAAAAGCGGGCGCCGCTGGTATCGACCCTTGACGTACCCTAACCCTAACCCTAACCCTAACCCTAGGGCACATGGTGAATGTCACTTGCGAGGATCAGCGTGGTGAGGAGACATCGAGAGAGAGAGAGAGAGAGAGAGAGAGAAAGAGAGAGGGAGAAGGGAGGGGCTACCTGCATCGGCGTCGCGCCGCTCGCCCGCGCCGCCGCGGTGCCTGGCCGTTGCGCCCCTGGGCCCGTGCCTGCCCCGCCGCGTGGTTGCGCCGCCTCCGCAGCGCCCGCGGCGTCGGCACCGGCCCTCGCGCGCGAGTCTTTTTTTTATGGCGGCGGTAGAGCTAGGGAGCCACGGAGGTGGCCGTGCCAGGTCCGGCCGATGCGTGCGCCACCACGTCGAGAGAGGTAGGGAGGGAGAGGAAGGGAAAGGAGCGGGGGGCGGCGGTGGCCGCCGGTGTGCCGCCCGTGGGGAGCGTCGACGCGCCGCATCGGGAGAGACCGAGGGAGAGAGAGGACGGAGAATTTTTTTTGAGGAGTGAAATGCGGCGTGATTAATTGGATGGCCTGGCTCCCCTGCGGCGTTACGGGCTTGACCGCTGTTGGCCAAAAAAAATCGCGATAGGACACGTGGGTAGGCTCCCGTGCCGGGGCGCTATCGCGCTTTGTAGGGGGAAATTCCGAATCATCCAAACAGGTGTATTCGGGGCTTAGCTTGACCAAGACGCTAAAGAAAACTAGATTGGATAAAAAGCAATTCCTAAATAAGGGAGCTATAATTGCCTCTTGTGCTAATTAGTTATGAAAATGATACTCATACTACTAAGTACCAAGATCACTATTAATTGTCCAAGGTCCAACCTATAGAGTCGTTGCTTATGGTTAAACTCTAGAAGGCCTCAATTATTTTTTTGATAGAGGGCCTTGATTTTACATGGTGAAGGAGTGAATGGACGTATTTTTATGTTTTAAAACAGAAATGGAATCCTTAAAAAATTCAAGGCAGATAACACTATCGGATAAGCACAAACTTATACATATTTTTTTTCTTTTAATTTACTTATTGACTCACTCATGTAAACACATTCGTTCACCTCTATGAGCGCGTATATAGGTAACATGCTTATAGAGCATCTCCGAGAAATTGAACATGTTGATCATGAGGTTTTACAAACTCACCACACGTGCTTTGCCGACTTGTCTTGTATAGACATTCGTTCATTGAAAGAATAGTTCAATTAAACACTAAATGGAAAAAAAATATTAAAATACAAACATTTGTACCAGGTCAAAAGCTTAACCCATTTGATCACAACAAATGTAACTAACACAACACTCAGTTCACCACTAGCATAAAAGTTGAGTGCCAATTGCCAACTGTTCAAGTAATAAAGCCTCATTTTTTTCTTGTCCACGTGAAGACTAGAATAATACTTGAAATGATTATTTTTTATTAAATCTAGAATTAGTTTTGCTTCGACATTGATTACCTCAACTAACTTCATTTACTTGCCCCAATGGCTCACAATTCACAAGCGTGCTAAACAAGATTTCATATTCATCATTACAGTACGGTGAGGCCATATGAAGTGAACCAATCCGTCATTTGCATTTGCCGCGCGGGGACCATTGCTCTCAATTGGATAGATCGTTCCTTCAATTTTGAAGAAAATTCTACTATTGATAGCTAAATCCAAGGACCACTGGCATGATGGACTCTATAGCATTGGTCTCTAGAGCAAATTGCTGAAAAATATGCAGCATCCTTATCAAAACACAATACTAAAATTGACGGCTCCTGTATTCGTCTAATCGAATGCTCTTCAGTACCTCCTTTGAGCGTACTACTTTCATATACTCCATGGGTACTGTTATTAGTTTTCTATTTGTAGCTTTGAAAGAGTAAATCATTGCACTATGTTTCTATTCGTAGGTCTGGGACCTCTATAGGTTTTGTTCGGGTTCACATGTCTGTCTGCAGTTTGAGTCGTTCAAGAAATTAGCTCTAATATAATGATCCATATAGCCACCCCTTTTTATCTCCTGCGTCTCGAATGATCTAGGAATTACAATGATAGATGATCCCAAATAGTGTGCCGGTTGTGAACAGAGATTAAGGATTTGTTTGGATCTCAAGATTAATAATTAGCCCAACTTAATTATGAAAGTAGATTAAACATGAGCTAATCGTGGGCTATTCTAACCATCAATTAGCTATTATGAACTCTTATGAGCCTTAAACTAATTTACCTTTAGTTTTTTTAATTAATATAAAAAAATATGGGCTAATTATTAGCTCATGGATCCAAACACCACCTAACTCAGGTTGTTTATCATTTTTGTGTTGGAGAATATCTATCCGAGCTGGAGTATGTGTCTCACTATGACAACTCCTTTATTTTTCCTTAATACTAAGTAAGAAAATTTATTTCAAGACATAGATCCTATTTAATTAAACTACGAAAAAGCCTAACTAAAATCATGGCAAACTAAAATTTAGGCTTGTCGAGTAAAGCCTATCAAAGTTAGAAGAAAAAAATGCAAACATGACATAACAGTGAACACCTTCCCATATTGTAAGATTGAATAAGTTTCTTGTGAGAATTTTGCCATAGAAATTGATGTAACAAACTTTTATAGTAAACCAATGGGTAACCAAAATTTGTAGGAGTGCCTTAATTTTGGTTGGGAAAGCTTTAGAACCCAACTAGGTAGCCCTTTAGTTCAGTCATTGCACACAAATTGCCGAAGTAATAAAAGAAAGGAAGACATAAAGAGAGAAGAATGAGACTCAATGCCTAGGAACTTAGAATCTCATACTCAAAATATAGATGAAACCACCGATCAATCTATGATCCAACTATAGAAAAAGCTTGCCGTGCTTGCACCCCTATCATTATTTACTACCACTAGCGCCCCCCCCCTCCCCCCGCTTTAATTGTGATGACCTATATAAGAAGATTTTGCATCGGATCGATGGGGTAATCTCCAGGTTCTTCTTGGATGGGATCATTGTGATGTAAACACAACATTTTGTTTATGCCCAATAAACACTTTTGTGGTATGTCAATTTGGCACATCAATTTCTTTGGCACACCTAAATCCTGTGAAATTTACATGATTTCTGCTTTCTGACCCTAAAAGGGAAATTTACATGGTGAGCAAATTTTTAGTTATATAGTTCAGGAAGAAAAACATATGTACGACGAAGTTGAGAAATAAAATTAGATTTTTTTTTAATAAAGAAAACGGGAACAACCCTTTGTTACCTCTCGGCCCAACTTCAACTTGGCCCACCGTGCTCGGCCTGCCCAATTGCCCATACCCATACTCATACCCATACCCATACCAATCCCCAACCCTAAACCCAGCCGCTCACATCCATCGCAGCCGTCGGATCCTCGTCCGACGCCCAAATGCCAACCACGCCATATATAAATTCTACGCTCTGCCGGCGCCGCTCCACCAAACCCTAGCCACAGAGCAGCCGCATCCACACTACCTGCCTCTCTCCTTCCGTGGCGACGGCGGTGGCAGGATGGCGGAATCTACGGCGAGGACGGTGAAGGATGTCAACCCCCACGAGTTCGTCAAGGCCTACTCCGCCCACCTCAAGCGCTCCGGCAAGGTAACGGCGCCCGACTCGCCCCCTTCCCATCTGATTAGACGTTACAAAGAATGGTCGCGCACAACGGCAGTTAGCAGAGACGAGCTTGTGCGTTTGCATCGGATTGCCGTTGCCCGAGCAGTTAGGAGCTGTACTGTGATTATATGGATATGGATCCATCTCGCGTTAGGAGCAGTTGGGAACGTGCCCAATATTTTGGATCCCAAAGGCTGCAGCGCATTTCTTCCCCTGTTCTCGGCAGTCACATGTGCGTTACTATTTGTAATTAGGGAGCATATGCTATGGAAACCAGTTTCCCGTGGAAACTATAGAAACTTGCACATGGATCGTTGGATCTAAATCCGATGGTGGGAGAGATTAGCAATTAACCCCTCCCACAGTGTGGGAGAGATTAGCACGTGGATCGACACACTGTGGGAGGGGTTAATTGCTAATCTCTCCTAATCTCTCCCACCATCGGATTTAGATCCAACGATTCACGTGCGAGTTTTCATAGTTTCCATGGGAACCTGGTGTCCATAGCATATGGTCCCTTGTAATTATATATGTAATTTGACAAAGTTCTAGACTATGTCTATTATCTAATTACAGTGCTTGTCAACTCTATCGTTGCAGTGTTTACTAGAGTTTGTCAATCTATCATTACATTGTTCACTATATCTAATTCTTTAGAAAAGTAGGTGTAATTGTTTCTATTTAGGGCCTGTTTGGCACAGCTCACAACAGTTTCATGAGCTGTTTTTTTTGGTTTTGCCAAACACCCATTTCCAAAACAGTTTCATGGTGAAGCTATTTTTATTTGTTCTCTCACAAAGGGATGAGTTTGGATGAAGCTGAAAAAATGTAGCTTATCCCAGCTTCATCTCCATATTACAGTCATTTTTCATTGTTCCATCATGTGAAGCTGTTTTCCAAAACACTTGTTCCAAAACAGCTTTTTTTTTTCTTCAACAAGAAAGCTGCACATGAAGCTATTTTGCAAAAAAAAAACTCAAATGGCCTTATGTAATTCTTTCAACAGCTATCTGAGTTTCTTTTGTTAAACACAATTCAACAGCTATCTGAGTTTCTTTTGTTAAACACAACTCAATAACCTTTGCCTTACACAAACTTAGGAAAAAAATATACGTTTGTTTCATATGCTATATGAATTTCTTTTGGTCAACACATCCCAAGAACCTCTGCCTCTGTCTAACTTTAGAAGAAAAGAATTTTTCACATCTGTCTCATGCTATCTGAATTTACTGTGACACCTGAATAATCTTAGCCTATATCTAACTTTAGAAAAAAATTGCGCATCTGTTTCATATGCTATTGGAATTTCTTTTGTTGAACTCACTCAAATAACCTCTGCCTCTGTCTAACCGTATATTTTTTTTTTTTGACATTCTGTTATATCTGCTTTCTGAATTTGTTTTGTTAAGCAAACCACAAAATCTTCTCCTTTTGCCTAACATTACAAATAAGTTTCGAAATTGGTTTCATATGCTAACTATGTTTAACACACCCAGCATCTTTCACTTAACTTTAGGAAAAAAATTCTGATAGTTTGATGTCTTTTTCTTTATATTTACAATGATTGTTCTACTTCCATTTTATTATTATCAAGCTGTAACTATCTTATTTTTTTTTTGTTTATCAAATGTTGTTGTTTCTTATTTAATCGTCCTACTGGTTTTATAATGTTTATAATCATACACATTATATACACAGTGTCAAAATGTATCGCTGTCCCACCGTATATTTAATATCCTCCATTGTAAGATGTCAATATGATGGTTACTAAATTAAGTATTGGCAGACAAATTGCCCAGGTGCCGACCCCAACTTACAATCGCCTAAGTTCCAAATAGACGCTTCCATTTTTATTAGGCTACTGTTAATTCAGAATTGTAGTAAACACTTTTGTTGCTTACTTGCTTCAAGAAACAAGTCTGTTGTATTGTCAAGCAATTAGTCTAGACTCTAGAGTTGAGGTTGTGAAAACGTTTTCTTCATTGCATCTGTTGTCTGGTACCGATAATGATTATATTCCTTCTTGGTGTTGATAATTACTATATTCCTATGCTGCTATGTGTAATAATTCCTTATAAGTATCCTGTCTTCTGTTAGATGGAGCTTCCTGAGTGGGTTGACATTGTGAAGACTGCGAGGTTCAAGGAGCTCCCTCCTTATGACGCTGACTGGTACTACACCAGGGCAGGTAAGGGATCTTATTTGTTTGCCAAACTCGGATGTCCAGAACTCCAGATTTGGCACTCTATCAGTTTTTTAATTTTCCTCCACTCCAGCATCCATTGCAAGGAAGATCTACCTGAGGCAAGGCATTGGTGTCGGTGGCTTCCAGAAGATTTACGGTGGCCGCCAGAGGAATGGCTCCCGCCCACCACACTTCTGCAAGAGCAGTGGTGCCATTTCACGCAACATCCTGCAGCAGCTGCATAAGATGGGCATCGTTGATGTCGATCCCAAGGGGTATTTGAACTGCTATACCCCTCTCTCTTACTAATGACTTTCTTCTGGCTGTGGAAGTTTGCTTATCGGGCTCTGTGTTGCAGTGGAAGGCTCATTACCTCCCAGGGAAGGCGTGATCTGGACCAAGTGGCTGGAAGGGTTGCTGTTGAAGCTTGAGCAGTCTCTTCTTCGGTTTCTTTGATGTCATGTTTGATGGTTGAGATGGCTACACTTTATTTGCATTTTGGATTAGGATGTTTCAGTAAAGAGAACTTTAAGGTTTAATGCATCTAGCTATGGCGCCACACTAAATTTTCCCTAGAGTACATAATGCAGTATCATCGGTGTGTTGTGAAACGCCTCAGAACTTTAAATTGAAGTTGTGACTCTTGCAGATTGGCCGGTGACCCTAATTATCTTGCTTCCACTTTTTCAGTCCTATATCTCGCTGAGTTACGAAGAGCAAAGCAGTTGCTCTCGGTTGGGCATGGTTAATGTCATGTCTCTATTTTGTGTTGCAATTTTTGTGTTGCAATTTGTCTTTCGCATGCAATCTCTCTGCTGTGATTGAATGAAGGTCTACTGGTGCTGGGCTCGTCGTCACTCGTCAGCATTATTATTACAATGGGATACAATGCTCACGAGAAATTGCTCATGACTCTTGCATCCATTTGCTGACAACTTATCGATCATCCGTTTGCCGAGAGCTTTTCGATCAGTTCAGCAAAACCGTAGGCTGTATAGTAAACTCTTATAGATGTGATTGTGGACAATGTATCCTAAATCGTGTTAAGTCATTTGACCTTTGAGTGAAATACAGTTTTCCTATTATTTTCTGCTATACACACCCTAGAGACACAATCCACAGTTTCACCGCATAGAGAGACAATCCACGACAGCAACTGTATTCTGTTTAGGAAATCTAGATTATTTGACTTAAAAGGAAAGTCACGCTTAAGAAATACTTCTTCCGTCTCAAATTTAAGACGTTCCAAGAATATTCTTGGATAGTTAAAGTATATCACGTTTGACCAATAATTATAGAGAAAATTATAAAGATTTATGATATTAAATAGACATATTATGAAAATATAATTGATAACGAATCTAATAATATTTAGTTGACATCGTAAATGTTATTATATTAGCATATAACTTTGATCAAAGTTGAGATAGTTTGTCTTTTCAAGATTTTTGGAACGTCTTATAATTTGGGACAGAGGGAGTACGTTCTACGATCAATGTTAATGTTAATGTTAATGTATAACCAGCAGTTGAACTTAATACCTGGTTGTTGCTACAAGAGAATATGATTGCTCTCATCTCCTACGTAAAAAAAAAAATACGAGTACAGATTTGCTGATAGAATCACCAAAGATGAGGATTAAACTGATTCGTCGCGGGTGAGAATGTTCCAGCTAATTTCATGCCCATGGGGTCTTCACTCGGAACTATTTGCCATCACCATGGTAAAATGCTTGGGCACAGGGCACTCAGCGTCACGGGCATCACAGGCAGAACACTGTATTCCTATCTGTGGAAGTTATCAATAATCTTGGCAAACTCAACATCACGATCAGGTTGAAAATAGATATAGTACAACCTTCCTCGTGCAACTTGTGCATATAAGGCCGTTACAAATCAGTGGAGCCATCAATATCCCCAAAACAACCTCCAGATGGTGGATGCAGAATCTTGCCTAATCTTTTCTCACAAATGGATCCTTGGATGCTTGAGATGCCACGCCTAAGGAAGTTGTCAGTAAGTTAGGTATTTTCGGTCCAAATTAAGGGCCATTCAATCCATGGTTACCCCCCTCGGTCTATTGAAACTGAATTGGACCGGCGCTTGCCTTATTCTAAGATGATCGGCGGTGTTTCGTGTCACCAACTAGTAAATATGGGATCACACGTCCTCCATTTATCATTCTTCATTTTCTATAAGAACAAGATTGACAAGCCAGCCGAGGTCCAACACCTCTTTCATAGAACTAGCTTCCAAAAACTTATTAGTGATTCTCTCCTTTATCTCCCTGTCCTTGTTCCTCTAGAAGAAGCGTAGGCGATGCTTGATGGGTTGTTCATGTAGATAGGATGTTCATGTAGTGCTCGAGAACTTCCACTGTGACTGTGATAATGACATTGGGCACGGCTCCACTGACATCTTCCGCTTGAGATAGATATTGCTTGGGATGACCATGAACTTCGGAAAGAAAACATGGTCACTTATGTAGTTATGTGTACTAAACGTTAACATTATTCTGCACATGAGCAAGAGGAGGTGCTTCCTTTAGCCTGTCACTCGCTTGGTTGATTTTCATTAAGCATGTGTTTGAGTGTTTTTTATCAACACGACTATAGGACATACGAAGATGCATTGTTCGATAAGAGTATTTCATTACTTGCAGACGACCGGGCTCATCACCCACCGTCAATTAAGTCCGTGGCAAAACAAGTCGGTCGGTGCAGGGAGGCACTACTACAGGAATCATTTACCGCAGCATTGGCCTTCGACGCCCGGCAGCGGACATCTTAAGTGTCCGCTGCGGTAAACCGGTGGCCAGCTTGGGCAGCTGGCAACTGCGTTGCCCGCTGCGGTTATTCCATTTACCACAGCGGGCGCAGCTGGCCACATAATCCGCCCGCTACGGTAAATGAGCATCTACCGCAGCGGGTAGCATAAGACGGTAAATGCTCATCAAATCGTGGGAGGTTTTACCCGAATTTTTCATTAAATCTTCAAATTCAGTTTTAGAGCTTTGATTTGAGGGAGTCGGACACGAATAGAGGTACATGATTGCTCTCCCACCCCTCTTTCTCCCTCGTTTTCTCTCTTTTTAGTGCAATTCCCCTCATGTGGATCTAGATCCATGAGATCCACCATGCATAAATCTAAATCTAGTTTGTGTTTTTAGTCTAGTTTCTTTTTAGATCCATGTACTAGATCATATAAAACATGTGTTTTTTAATCTAGATTACCGGTGTGGCTAAAGTTTTGTACGTCTTGATCTCTCATCTTGTTGGGGGCGGAGTTATTGCCGAATTTTTCACTAAATCATCACATTGAGTTTTAGAGCTTTGATTTGGGGAGGAGAGGACAATAAGAGGTACATGATTGTTCCACACACCTATTTCTATCTTTTATTCTCACTTTTTAGTGCGATATGTCTCATCATGTGTGTCTAGATTCATGAAGTAGATCTATATTTTTTATATAGCACTTTGTTGTTTTGTCGTGTGTTAAGCTACGATGGACAGGTCCGAATGAATGTACCACATTGATAGGGTGCTTGATCTTCGGTACCTTAGCGAATTGAGGAAGTTTATGGCAGCTGCGAAAGCTCATCGTGCTAGTTTGAAGCGGACGACAACCGTATGTCCATGTTCTAAATGCCGGAACCTCAGAGGCTACCCAGATGGTATGGTGCAATCACATCTGATTGTCAACGGGTTTATGGAGGGTTACACGGTTTGGACTTCTCATGGTGAACAAAGTCTCGATGCGAGTTGCGGTGTATCTGGAGTGAGCTTGTCGACGGCGATGGTGAACAACCAAGATCATGTTCGACCACCACCACCTTCCGTTCCAGTGCCAGCCGCCACCGACGATGGTAACAATTCTCGTGACTACATCACAGTTGAAGAATTGCTCGAGAACATTCTAGATGATGATGGTGCCGATGACGGTGACACTACTGAAGATGCTACTCTGAGGGAACCCGAAGATGTCCAGCTCTTTGAGGATCTAGTCAACCACATCGACGAGGATGATGTTATGTTTGGCAACCCAAAGTGGTTGGAGAATTTCAGGGAGATGAAGCAGGCGACAATTGATCCTCTGTACCAGGATGGTGGAAAATGTCCGGAGGAGTGCACGACGCTCCGTTTCAACTTCCATATGTTGATGATGAAGGCTCGATATGGTTGGTCAGACATTGGCTTCAACGAGTTGTTAAGCTACCTTTCTACGACGTAACCTACGGGAGGTAACAAGTTTCAAGCTAATACATATCGAGCGAAGAAGCTGATCCGTCCAGTGGCGATGAAAGTTAGAAAGTTTGATGCCTGCCCTAACCACTGCATCATGTACCGGGGCGAGAAGTATGAGAACATGACGGATTGTCCACACTGTGGATTCAGTCGGTACAAGAGGAATGCCGGTTGCCGCGTGGATACTGACGACATTCTTCTGAACAACAACAAGAAGAAGCCCAGTGCTACGGCCAAGCAGATCTCGGCTCCGCAAGATGAGGAAGAAGAAGGTTACACGCTGAGGAAAAGCCTCGCGCTATCCGTGTGGTACCTACCTGTGGTCGATCGTCTACGTGCACTGTTCGGGAATCCAGAGGATGCGATGCTGATGTCATGGCATGCATCTCCTGATCGGGCCAAGAACGATGGCAAGCTAAGACACCCCTCCGATGCACAGCAGTGGAAGGATTTCGATAAGGAGTACCCTGAGTTTCGTGATGAGCCTAGACATGTCCGGTTCGCGTTGAGTACCGATGGGATGAATCCGTTCGGTGAGCTAAGCAGCTCGCACAGTACTTGGCCAGTCGTCCTCAGCATCTTCAACCTACCTCCATGGGTGTGTTTGAAGCGCAGATACCTTATGTTGACGATGCTTATCTCTGGACCGAGGCAACCCGACAATGATATAGATGTCCTCCTAGAGCCACTCATGGAGGAAATGCAGATGCTATTCGATGTTGGGGTCGAGATGATGGATGCGTACAAAAAGCAGAGCTTCACACTTAAAGCCATCATCTTTATCACCATCACTGATTACCCCGGTCTCTTCTCAGTATTGGGGCAGATCAAAGGGAAGACTAGATGTGTAGTTTGCATTGAAGAATCATGGCCCTACTTGGTTTCGGTGATTAACGACAATTAGCGATTATTATGGCCTACGTGTGTTTTGCAGAGGCTATGCGTAGCTTAGCCATAGTGATCAACATGAATGGGCATGAATGGTCATCACTTAGCCCTCAAGATGGATATCGTTTCGGATTTCAAAGAGACATGATGAAGACCCTAGAATGATAGGCTAAGTGCCATAAGGTGATGAAGGACACTTAGAAATAGATGGGGCTTCTATTTGATCTTTGACCGTACTATCAAGAGGGGTTGAGACTAGTAGCTTGACTTAGGAAAGCTTCATGACTTAGGTGTGTTGCACACTTGACTTCCTTAAAGAAGCAAAATAGTGTGGCTTTGTCTACCACCGAGGCGGAATATATAGCCATGGGAGCTAGTTGTGCACAAATCTTATACATGTCCCAAACACTACTTGATTACGACATGGTTTTAAAAGATGTTCCACTTTTGTGTGATAATGAAAGCGTCGTAAAGCTTGCAAATAACCTGGTTCAACACTCTCGCACCAAGCACATTGATATTCGCCATCACTTTCTTAGAGATCATGTGGCTAGGAAAGATATCACACTAGTGGGAGTTTCTAGCGAAAATCAATTGGCGGATATCTTCGCTAAACCTCTCGATGAAGCAACCTTTTGTATGTTGAGAAGCGAGTTGAATGTGCTTGATCACTCAAACTTCACTAAAAAATGATCTTGTGTGAACCACCTAGCTTCATATGTAATTTAATCATGTTAATTTAGTAATGCACATAGGCTTGGCTAACATGGTTGGAATAACCGTTCTTGAACGTGTGAAGAAGTCCAAATCATGGTTTAAACTTGCAAGCAACCTATATTCAAATTCTTGTAAATGCATTGCATGTGCATGTGTTGTTTGTCGTTTCTTTTTGGTTAAGTTTAAGCATCCTCTGTGTTCGTCCACTTAGGGGGAGCACTCCAAGCTCAAGACACCTCTTTACCCCTCTTGTGGCCATATGATGCCTCCTTGGTGCTTCCATTCGAATATTTTGAGCTAAAACTAAATCTAAGCCTATGGCAAACTATTTGAAAAGGAGAGTTTGAGAGATGGTTCTCATATCAAGTCCAATCAGGTGTTATTTGGATCTTATTTGGATTGGAACTTGTTTGGGAGAAAGATGCAAAAATCAAATTTGAAAAATTATATTTTCAAGGGTGTCGGACGCTGCCGACGGACGCTGCCGACGGACGCTCAGCGACAAATGCCTCAGCGTCCGTCGCAATCGTCCGGAGACTGAACGTTGCCTGTTTGCAGGGCGCGGAGCGTCCGACGCGGTCAATGCGTTTGGGCATTTCAAACCTGTTCTGGAAGCCTGACGGACGATGCCGTCGGATGCTGTTCAGCGTCCGTCGCACATCGACGGAGCGTTCGTCGCTCCAATCCGGAGCGTCCGTCGCGAACTTAAGGCTGATTTTTTTAAAAAATAAATCCCCGTCTCTTCTTTCTCCCTCTCGGTCGTTTCAGTTGGTCTGAGTCAGGCACCAGTCGTCCCACCCTTCCAGGCACTTGCCTCTCCAGAGTGTCAGTCTCAGAGGACCCAGGTATCCTCATGGTTGGCTTCGCTTGGTGAGCTTCAGACATGCTTCACACCTATCCGGGGAACCACCATTGCAGATGCCTCGTATGACCTCTCAGCCTCTTACTTGGAGATCATAGGAGATGAGTCTCCCGGAGCCTCTCAGATAGACACACGCGCTCCAGAGGTTGAGGTGGATCTTCCGGTGACGGGCACTTACCTTTCTTCAGTTGCCTCGTCGGAGATCGCACCCGACCAGTCCACGCAGACAGTCACCACTCCTCCAGCTGCAGTTCAGACAGATGCGATCTCAGTCGCCGTTGAGGCAGTTGAGCCAGAGGCCCCAGTTCAGACACAGGAGCAGGACGAGGCCGTTATAGTGGCAGTGTCTACTCCACCTCAGTCCCAGCCAGCAGAGCTTGTGCCAGCAGTCTCTCTGGTCGCTTTGGCAGTATCTACTCCTCCACCGCCTCGAGTCTTCACTCGTCGGGCTCCCAGACCCGTTACGTCAGAGGCAGGACCATTAGAGGCACCAGCTGAGCCTCAGGGGGAGCTAGTTGAGTCAGCAGCTCCAGAGCTTCCAGGGTCAGCTCTAGAGGTCACCCCAGCTGCGCCTCCACCTGCAGCGGCCGAAGCAGATGTTGAGTCCGACGAGTCAGATCTTCAGGACTTCATCATGCTCGATCGTCAGGCTGCAGCTTCTTCGCCTTCTTCTCCAGCCCCGGATGCTTAGTTGTTGGTGCTCGTCGCCAAAGGGGGAGAGAGGGTCGAGTATAGAGATAGGGGGAGGGATTCATTTCTTTGTGTGTATTTAATCCCCCGTACTCTGTCATCATGTATATTCTATTGCATTTGTGTATATGTGTGATGAATGATGCTTGTGAGATACTTGTGCTTGTGAGACATACTCTTGTTTTTCACTAATATATGGTGTGAGTTGTCTCTTGTTCATGATATGTCTCTTTGATCTAATGGTAATTGAGCTTCCGCATCTTACTCTGATATATGGCTGAGAGTATCATGAGGTACTTCGCTTAATATTCATATTCATGAGTACCATGTTTGTGATTTGGTTTGGGTGAGCAAGTTTGCTTCATTACAAATTCACTAACCCTTGCTCAACCATTCCAAGTCACCAAAATCCTAACCTTTCACTCTTATATCCATACTCGAAGAGTTATTGTCGTCAATCACCAAAAAGGGGGAGATTGAAGAATCATGGCCCTAGTTGGTTTCGGTGATTAACGACAATTAGCGATTATTATGGCTAACGTGTGTTTTGCAGAGGCTATGCGTAGCTTAGCCATAGTGATCAACATGAATGGGCATGAATGGTCGTCACTTAGCCCTCAAGATGGATATCGTTTCGGATTTCAAAGAGACATGATGAAGACCCTAGAATGATAGGCTAAGTGCCATAAGGTGATGAAGGGCACTTAGAAATAGATAGGGCTTCTATTTGATCTTTGACCGTACTATCAAGACACGTTGAGACTAGTAGCTTGACTTAGGAAAGATTCATGACTTAGGTGTGGTGCACACTTGACTTCCTTAGCTCTAAGCAAGCCCTCGGTGACCGTAAGATAGCCAAGAACTTCTTCCGAATTCATTGCGATGAAAACCGGAGTTGAAAAAGAAGTTTACTGGGCGTCGGACGCTGAGTCTGGAAGCGCCGGACACTGTCCGTCGCGTCGGACGATGGCGTCGGACGCTGATGTCAGGATGACGTAGCGTCCGTCGGTTGCCCAGTTTGAGCCCCTGAGTTTCAGAGGGCGTCGGACGCTAGGGTAGCGTCCGTCGGCCTTCCAGTGGGCCTGTTTTCAGTGCAAAACAAAAAGGGGCGTCGGACGTTGATGCCTCAGCGTCCATCGGACTGCGCAGGAGTGTCCGTCGCCCAAATCAGTGTGCAGAACTAGCCGTTGGGTAGGGCGACGGATTGTTCGTCGCCTAGGCGTCGGAGCATCCGTCGCCAACTTAAAGTGCCAGCCCGAGGCAGTTTTCTGAGGGACTATTTATAGCTCCTCACACTTCTCTCCCACCTTGCCTTTGCTCATTTCAGTTGCTGAGTTTGTTGAGAAGGTTGGGAAGAGAGCAAGAGCCCTAGAGTGAGAGATCGATTCGTGAATCCATCCATCCTCTCCTCTAGTTCATCCAAGAGTTCAAGTGTGCATCCTTTAGTTGTGAAGCTTGAGTGAGTCAAGTGAAGATCAAGGCTTGTTACTCTTGGTGATCGACATCACCTAGACGGTCCGGTGGTGCTAGGAGGAAGGTGATCGCCGGAGGATTGTCAGCGGCCCTTCTCCATCGACGTTGTGATCGGTTGTGGGTGATTCACCGAGCCGGAGTGGCAAAGAATCAGCCCGTAGAGAGCACTTAGTCCTTGCGCGGACTAAGAGGGAGCGATACCGTGCGCGGTGCTCCAACGAGGACTAGGGGGAGTGTTGACTCCTCGATACCTCGGTAAAAAGTCGTCGTGTCAAATTTCCTTTGCCTCCTCCTCTTTACTTATTGCAATTACATTCAAGCTTTACTTTTCGCATTACCTTCTTGTTGCTTGACTAGAATTGCATAGGGCTTTACCGCTTTCATTGTCATGCCTTGCTTGTTTAGCTAGGACACACTTGGGAAAGCACTAGGGGTTAATTGGCTCTTGTTAGGTTTTAATATTGCTTAAAAATTTAAAAGAGCCCAATTCACCTCCCTCTTGGGTATCTTGATCCTTTCAATTGGTATCAAAGCCGTATTGCTCTAATTTAGGCTTAACCGCCTAGAGCAAGATGTCCCATGGGGATGGACCGCCGCCCATGTTTGATGGAGACGACTTTCCATATTGGAAAGTGCGTATGGAGGCTTACCTCGAAGCCTTAGATGTTGGTGTGCTCAAAGCCGCCACCGATGGTTTTGCAGCCTATGACGGAGAACCATTCGGTGATGAGGTCCACTATGAGAAGTGGAATGCCAAAGCCTGGAACACTCTCTTTAGGTGCATGGGCAAAGATGTGTTCAACCGTGTGCGAACCTCAAAGACCGCACATGAGTTGTGGAAGAACATTTGTGCTCTTCATGAGGGCACAAAGAGTGAGCGGGAAGAGCGATATCACTTAGTCATGAATAAGATGGGCAAAGATGTGTTCAACCGTGTGCGAACCTCAAAGACCGCACATGAGTTGTGGAAGAACATTTATGCTCTTCATGAGGGCACAAAGAGTGAGCGGGAAGAGCGATATCACTTAGTCATGAATAAGATGAATGCTTTTACCATGCTTGCTCATGAAAATGCAAATGAAATGTACTCACGCTTAAATGTTCTTGTAGAAGAATTGAATGCACTTTGGGTTAAAGCAAATGGACGAAGCCAATGTTGTGAAGAAGATTCTTTGTGTGCTTCATATTGGCAAGTATGCCAACATTGTGACAGTATTGCATCAAGGTGATCTTTCCAAATATACACCAACACAAGTCTTGGGAAAGGTCAATGCACATGAGATGTACATGCACATCAACAAATAAGAAGAAGCTTCATCATCCACCAAGAAGAAAGACTTGGCCTTCAAAGCTAGCCATGACTCGGGCAAGTCAAATATGGAGTATTATAGCTCAAGTGAAGATGATGACTCCAACATTGCTCTAATGGTGAAGAAGACCACCAAGATGCTAAAGAAGCTAAACAAGAGTGGTGTCAAGTTTGATTTAAGAAAGAAGAAGTTCTTCACTAGCAACAAGAGGAAGCCATTGTCGGAAATGGATTGCTTCAATTGTGGTGATCTTGGCCATCTAGCTCACCATTGTACCAAGCCCAAGAAGGACAAGTACAAGAGAAGTACAAGAATGGCAAAGAGCAAAAAGATGAGTCAAGCGAAGATGATAAGCCCCACAAGAAGAAAGAAGGCTTCAAGAAGAAGAGGTTCCAACACCACAAGAAGAACGATGGCAAGGCATACATTGTTGCTTGACTAGAATTGCATAGGGTTTTACCGCTTTCATTGTCATGCCTTGCTTGTTTAGCTAGGACACACTTGGGAAAGCACTAGGGGGTTAATTGGCTCTTGTTAGGTTTTAATATTGCTTAGAAATTTAAAAGAGCCCAATTCACCCCCCTCTTGGGCATCTTGATCCTTTCATGCATCGACGGGACTTGCTACACTTACCTTTCGAGTTCCACCAAGTTGGTGTACACTCGGCATAGATGGCTCCTTAAGGCAAAACATAGGTATAGAAGAAGTGATATGAATGAATACTTTGACAATAAGGATGAGCCACAACGACTTCCAATGCCGCAGACAAAGTGGGGGCCAAAGGTGTATAAGATGGGGAAGGATATGGATGTGATCGAGTTCGGTAAGAAGAAGAAACCACCAGAGGAAGGGACAAAACCGACTAGGAAGCGAAAGCGCGACAAGCAGGCATCTCCTGATGACGATGTCCCAGTCATCCCTTTCAAGAAGAAGTCGATCTTCTTCAAGTACCTGTCGTACTGGAAAACACTACATACACCTCATTCAATCGACTGCATGCACCTCGAGAAGAATGTGTTTGAGAGCACGATCGGTGTTCTGCTAGACATCCCGGGCAAGACGAAGGATGGGATCAAGTCACATACCGATCTTGTCAACCAGGGCATTAGAAAGGAACTCCACCCTGGAAAGCCTCAGAACGGTAAAGTTGATATCCCATTGGCTGCATACAACCTCACGCATGCCGAGAAGGTGACTTTTTGCAAATTGATGAGGGGTATCAAGGTGCCCACTGGTTTCTCCTCCAACATCAAGAGCCTGGTCTCCATGAAAGACCTCACAATGACCGACTACAACTCACATGACTGTCATGCCATGCTCACGGTGTTCCTTCCAATACTGATAAGAGCTATCAGTCCAGAATATGTGAAGATGGTGATAACCCGTATGTCATACTTCTTCAACTTCATCACGCAGAAGGTCATCGATAAGGCAGAGTTGCCTGCCTTAAAGGAGTTCATCATGGAGACCCTCTGTCAGCTCGAGATGTGCTTTCCACCGGCTTTCTTTGACATTATGCCACACCTGATGATGCACATGGTTGACCAGATCGAGCAATTGGGCCCAGTGTACCTACACCAGATGTGGACGTACGAGCGCTTCATGTCCACCTTGAACAGGTATGTCCATAACCGTGCTTACCCTGAAGGTTCTATGATCGAGGCGTACACAACCGAGGAGTCAATCAACTGGTGTATGAGGTACATTAAAGACGCGAGGGCGATTGGGTTTCTTGTTCACCCGCACGAGGGAAGAACCGAAGGGACAGGGTGCGTGGGCCGGAAAGTTTGCACTAATATACCTAACAAAGAGGTAGAAGATGCTCATTATAGCATCCTCCATCAGTTGGTGAGCATGGAAAAATACGTTGAACAACACCTGGAAGAGCTTCGCACCGCTCATGATGGAAAGCGCACGGAAGAGTGGGTCCAGAAAGAGCATAGGAACAGTTTTGTTCAGTGGATCAAAGAGCAAGAAATATCGGTTCATGACGATGATAGTGACAGTGTAAAGAAGCTTGTGCAAGGCCCGTCGACCCAAGTCACCACGTGGCAGGGCTATGATGTGAAGGGGTACAGGTTTCACACGAAAGAGAAGGACAACGAGAGTGCAGCACAGAACTGCGGTGTTCGATACGAGGGCGTAGACGAGTTCACACAAAAGAGGACACAATTCTATGGGAAGATCGAAAAAATATGTGACCTTGACTATGGACACAACTTACGCATAACCGGTTTCAAGTGCCATTGGGTCAACCCAAAATCAGTTGTAGTGGACAATTACGGGTTAACCACCGTGAACCTCAAAAGCACGGGCTACAAAGACGACCAATGGGTACTTGCAACCAATGTAGCGTGAGTGGCGTACTATATCTATTCATCGGATACAAAGAAGCACGTGGTCGTGTCCGGAAAGCAACGGATCGTGGGAGCTGATGGGGTGCAAAGCCCCGAGCAGTACAACAACTACACGGAGCTCTAGCTTTTTACAGATCATGAAAAGACGATCAAGGTTGTCGAGGTCGGTTGCAAGCATAGCAAGATGAAGCCCTGTGCACGTAGTGGCAATGAGAAGAGGGTCGTGAAAGCTCCTGCACCAAAATGAGATGTGTGTGCCACACTTTTTTGTAATAATGTAGACCAATACAGACCAATACATTTGAACCTGGTTATAAATATACATCTTGATGAGTTTGACAAACTTTGTATTCATAGCTTTTCTATTTGAATACATTTAGATTTTGAAAACTTGAAGTCAAAGCATTTTAGAGTTAAAAAACTTTAAAGTTCACAAAATTTACTACAACGGGCTTCCTAGTCCGCCCGCTGCGGTAAATATTTACCAAAGCGGGCATCTTAAAGAGCCCGCTGCGGTAAATGCGTGCATATATATGTGGGCAGCCGACTTGAAGAAGTTTCCAAGTCCTCAGTCCCATTCTTCTTACCCCGAAGGGCTGTCAGTTTTCCCCACCGCCACCGCCATTGTTGCCGCCGCCATTCACCTCCTCCTCGACCCCCGTTCTGCTCCTCCGTCCCGCCGCCGTCACTCCGCACCGGCCGAGCACGGGCCTGCCGGAACCCTAGACGCGGCCGGAACCCTAGCTGCCACCGCCAGGTCCACCTTTCCGGCCGGGAACCCTAGCTTTGTCGTGCTGGTGTTCTAGCACCTCCTCGCCGCCCGTCGTCGCGGGATTCTCTGCCCCTCCTCGGTGTTGTGCCGCCGCGGGCCGTCCGGCTCCTCGGGGTCTCCTCGTCGTCCGCCGCTGTGGTATCCTCGTTCGCCGGTGGTGCTCCTCTCCTCGATGTTGTGCTCGCTGGTGGTGCTCTATCGTTGTGCTGTTGTGCTAGATGGCTGCTCCCCTCTCCTCGCTTTGGTGCTCTATTGCTCTGCTGGTGTGCTAGTTGTGTTAGCTGTGCTAGCTGTGTTCTATGTGGTGGGCTGTTGTGCTCGCTGGTGGTGCTCTGTTGTTGTGCTCTGTGTTGGTGGTGGTGGTGCTTTGTGTTGGTGGTGGTGGTGCTCTGTGGTGGCTGCTGGTGCTCTCTGCTGGTTGTCTTGGTGGTGGTGGTGCTCTATGGTGGCTGCTGGTGCTTTGTGGTGCTCTGTGGTTGTGGCTGCTGCTGCTGGTTGTGTTGGTGATCTGTGGTGCTCTGTGGTGGCTGCTGGTGCTCTGTGGTGGCTGCTGGTGCTCTGTGGTTGCTGCTGGTGGTGATCTGCTATGTTATTGTGCTGTGATTATCTCTGCTCCTCTGGTTATCTCTGCTGCTCTGATTATCTACAAGTTGTGAGTTACCGTTGCCTTTGCTTCATTTATGTATGAGATATATATTTGTGCAATCTGCTAGTTTTTATAGCTTGGGTGTGATTGCACTATATATTGGGCGGATAACCTTATTGCTCGATGATAACAACCGGTGTAGTGAGACAACGACGTGACAGTCGGGTTTAACTTGTGATCTTCTATAACTAGCTTCTACAACCTGTTACACTTGTTATCTTGAATAGTATACTTGTTACACTTGTTATCTTGAATACTACACTTATTACACATGTTATTCATAGTTACCTCACCTTGTTCCCTTAGATTCTTGTTATCTCTACTTGTTACACTTGGTACTCATAGTCATATTTGTTACACTAGTTATCTATAACTTGTTACCTTACTGCTGATAAATTGTTACTTTACCTTGAATACTACTTGTTACTCTTGGTAAGCTCCATACTTGTGCTCTTTAACTACCCCACTTGGTAAGATGACTATCACGTTAGTCGATGATCCGTGATCACCACGTAGCGTTGGACGGCTGCTTTGCAGTAACCCACTATTTTGAAAGCAATTTTTCCTTAAACATGTTTATGCTTTTCCTTGTAACCCAATATTAAACTAGAAAAATTTATCATATCATAGAATATAAATGGAGAAGTCGGGCGAGTGGAAAACACCTACCCCAAGTCCCTCTTCAAACTCACTGTGCAGTCAAGTCTCTATTACCCCTCCGAGGCCAAAGAAGAATCGCACAGAGGAGGACGTTGATCCGACTTGGGCACCAGGGGACGAGGGTGAAAGTGCATCTCGAGTTCCGAGCCAAGATAACGTCCACGCCGAGGTACTTCAAGCAACCAACTCGCTTTTTGGGCTTTATGCTAAAGCGGTTGAAAACTTGAATGCTAGTATCTTTGAACAACAGGTACCGGGTTCTACTCGGATGCTGGATTTCGGACAAGAAGATGCCCCGGCTCCCTCCACGGGGACCTCGACATCCAAGTCTAAGGGAACCAAGCGGAGGAGGGGTGAACATGGGAGGCACAGGATCGACAGGAGCGAGGAAGTCCACGAGATCCTTGAGGTGGGGAATATGGGAGAGTCGGTCAAGCCTCGCGAGGTGATTGCAGTGTTCAACAACCAAGTTGTCGTGATTACAAGGGTGAGAGATCTCGAGTGTTTTGGATAATTTATGAAACCTAAGGTACTAACCTAGCTCTAAGTGTTTGAGTAGGTCTAGTACACTCATTGAAGATGATGACAAGTGATGGAGCAAGCAAAGGTGGTGGAGACCTAAAAGCTCACACTTGGAGAAGAAGAGAAGTGAAAAGATCCTAAGCAATTCAAGGCAAAGGTATATGCTAGGGCTTTTCTTTTGGTGGTCAAGACACCAAGTGGGTGTGTTCACTTTTAGGATAGACAACCGTAATATTAAGAGGGGAAATTCAATAGTGATTGCGGTTTGTCAAGTGCCACTAGGTGTTATCTATAGTGCATGAGCATTTAGGACCTAGTGACATACACCATGCTAATTGTCAAGTAAAACATGCCAATAAGTGTTCACTAAAGAGGTATCTTAGTGTTTGGAAACTTAGAGCAAAGGTGGAAGAATCGGAGAAGAGAAAAGGGCGTCGAACGCTGAGGACTTTGACTCAGTGCGTCCTTCGGCCTCAGATAAGCAGCAGAAGAATTCCAGAACGCGTCGGACGCTGAGGCGCAGCGTCCGTCGCGAAACGAGTGGAGCGTCCGTCGGGCTTCCAGTGGGCTCTGCAAGCGAGTGAAGCGAAGACTTGAGTCGGACGCTGGAAGATCAGTGCGTCGGACGCTGGCACAGAGCGTCCGTCGCCCACACAGCAGCCCAACGGCTAGTTCTGACAGTGCGTCGGATGATGGCGACGGAGCGTCCGTCGCCCCCGTTTCGAGCGTCCGTCGCCAACTTAATAGGGCAACGGTTTGAAGACTTTGAGGGAGTCTATAAATATTTGGTGGCCGGCTCTAGGGTTTCTCTCTCGCACATTTGAACATCTTGAGACTCCTTTGAGCTGAGCAAACTCCCTCCCATCATCTCCATGCTTGGTTAGTGAATTTCCAAAAGAGATTGAGTGATCCAAGTGCATTTCACATATAGCTTGCATCTAGTGGCACTTGGGAGACGTTCTCGCTGCGGATTTCTTGTTACTCTTGGTGATTGCCATCACCTAGACGGTTTGGAGAAGCGGAGGTAGATCAAGAAGCTTGGTGATTGTGCTTCGTCGACTACAAGGTGATTGTGAGGGGTTCTTGTGCCTTCCCCGCGGGAGATCGCAATTGGCAACTCTAGTGGATTGCTCGTGGCATTTCAATAGCCTCATCTTGTGTTGGTTGTGCGGCACCCGGTGACGGGTTTGGCGTGTGAGGCCAATTAGCGCGTGAACCTCCAAGTGAGTGTCTTTCCACAACGGGGACTAGCTAGTTGGCAAACTAGTGAACCTCGGAAAAAAATCAAGTGTCAACCTTGTTGTCTCAATTGGGATTGATTGGTTTTCTTGGTGATCACTTGATTGGTTCATCGACTCCTCTCCACGGCGGCTATTCACCCCCCCTCTAGCCATCACTTAGGACCTTTCAAAGGGACAAGGTGGAAATCACTTGGCCTGATTGGCACGCTGTCCTGGAGGATTACAAGGGCCTTATCTGGACTCTGGTTAGGAGGAAGTTCAACTATCCCGAGAACGCGGATTTGGCCAAGTGCAAGTATTGGGTCATGCACGTAGCGGGGACTTCCCTTCGCAATTTCAAGTCAATTCTGACGAGAGATTGGTTCAAGAAGGGCAAGAATCCATGTACCAAATACAATATGATCAAGGATCATCAGTGGGAGGCTTTTTGCAAACTCAAAAGCTCAGACGAAGAAAAGGAAAAGAGTGCCAAGTTCAGCGCACTCGCGAAGAAGAACAAGTGGCCCCACCACTTGGGAATCACTGGGTTTGCCGGCAAGAGGGAAGAGTGGCGGAAACAAGATGAAGATATGAGAGCGAGCAGGCAACCAGATCCGTACCAGGACGTCGAACCTAGGGCTAAGGACTTCATCAGAGCTCGAATTCCAAAGAAGCTCAAGGAGGGTGCAACCAAGTTCAACGAGCCCGGGTTCGAGGAGGTGGAGAAGGTTGTCATCGAAGCCTCCAAGGACAGCGGGTCCTATGAGGTTCAGAGGGGCCATGACCTACTTACTGAGGTCCTAGGAACCCTGGAGCACCGCGGCCGCGTATGTGGAGTCCAATCAAAGATGAACTAGAACGCGATTCAGGCTTGGCAATCCGACGCTTCCTCATACAAGTCAAGGAAGAGGTACAAGACGAACATCTTTCAAAAGGGCTATGAGCTTGACATGTCTGATATGATCAAGATCTCGATAAAGGAAGCCTTCATGAGCAACGACCCCGATATGGTGGCGATGAGGTCACACATGTTCCGCCAGGCTGGCGTGCCCGTCCCTCCGGGTCCACAAGGGTGGAACGTTCCTCGACTCGAGGATTGCCCGCACCACCCAATCGATGAGATCAATGAGATGCAACTTGTGCGGCTTCTCATTCTGTTTGGCAGGAGCAAGAAGATTGTCGTGGGCGAGGGAGTTGTATATCCGATCAACAAAATCCTAGAAGGATATCGGGCTCGGCTACCTGAGAACTATGCGCTGGTGACCATAACGTCTGTCCTCCCAGAGCATAAAGACTATGAATTAGATGTTCCCCACCTACAACATCACCGTACCCTTGAAGCAGCGGAATGTGATAACATCTATTGGATGAAGGACGACCTTGAGATCATACCAATGACGACAGCGTCTGTTGCTGGATCTTGCCCCCCAGAAGGCGACGATGACGGCGATGAAGAAGGCCGTGACAAGGACCCGCCAGCTCGTTCACCAATTGGCAATAGCCCTCCTCAGAGCTCGAAAAGTCCGGCTTTGGGCCCAACCAATGAGGCAGAAGGTTCAGGGGCCGCTTCTGGGGGCAACACAGTGCCTTCAAGCCAGCCGAGCCCGAGCGGGCCACCTCCACCTCCAGACACTCAGCCTATGGCCCCGACAAATGAGGAGGGGCTCAAGGGGATGCACCGGTGGGAGTTTTGGAGGGGGAACAGGCGACGCAGCTAACGCCAGGTGCACCAAGCCAACAGGGAGGTACGGAGGTGGACAACCCGAAGGACGACTCTACATCGCTCCCATACTCGACTACGTTTCCAAGGTACATTACAGACGAGCACACACAACGTTCAATTCACATTTGTACCTCAATTCACATTCATTCCTGACTTTTCCAGGCCCGAAGATGATCCTCATCATCTATTTCCGGAGTCGGATGACTGTCCCGGCCACTTTGAGAACGGGAAGTTCAGGATAACCAAGCAAGCACTCCTTGATGAAGAATCGTGGGATACAAGAAGGTTTCATCTCTAGTACATGGAAGCGGCAAAAAGAGGCATGTCAAGTTTCACCGTGAAGATTCTAGCGGATTGCTTCCACTTGCCCGATATCGGGGATTTCACTATTCCGGTGGACTTCCAAGACATGTATAGGCTGCTGCGGGGAGAAGACCTAGACATCGTCCAACTCACCTTGTTTGCAATGTAAGTGATGACTTGCGAGTTAATTCCATTGATCTCTCCTGTTGTATACGTCAATTCTACACTTATTAGACTATATGGTACGTTCGCGTGTATATGCAGGATGTCTGCCACTATAAGCATCAAAAAGCATCGTCCAACTCTTTTTCTCTCTCCAATGCATATCAATGAGGGTGCCATCAAGGGTCACATGGCAACGGATAAAAAGAAGACAAACAAACAGAGAGAAAAGGAATATAGAGACAATATGAGGAATCAGAAGAAGAAAGTGGCAGACTACATATGCTCAGTAATGTTGAAGGTCAAGGAGGATGGGCCACGGTGTATCATGGCTCCATATCACTTTGGGTAAGTATGAAAACATGTCCGTAGAGATCCGAAGTGGGTAGGATCAATCTTTGTCATCATCCTAACCAATAGTCTGTTCGAATCGTGCAGCAACGACCTCGAAGGTCATTGGGTTGCATATCTCATTTATCCTCAAGATGGCAGATCGGTCGTATTTGACTCGTTGAGGACAATAAACAAAGCAGGATACAAGACATTTGAAGATTGCTTGAAAGTGTAAGTCAATAAGCATTTTCATTTTTTACGGTTGTTATCGTTATTATTCAAACTATGTCTAACTCTATTACATTTTGTGCAGGGCTTATAAGAAGTACTTGAAGGATCCCGAATGTTGGGATCGCAGGACCGATAGTTGCAAGGAGAACAATACCGACCACATCAAAATCCGACGCGAGTTCCCGGTAAGTAAAGTAATTGCAAAGTTCATTTGTGCTTTGTTTCCATATATATGTGTTTGTTCTAAAGCTTCTATAACGATCGTGCAGTGTGCCAAACAACCGGTTGGATCTAAAGCATGTGGCTTGTACACCTGCGAGCACCTGAGGCAGTGCAGAGAGTACACTTAAAGCTGGAAGAAGCTCAAGGAAGGAGTCAAATATTGGGTGAACACCTACAAGCCATCCTTCAAAAAAGTTAAGGGGGAAATCTGTAAGTTCATCATGGAGAAATGTGTTCTCGAAGGAGAACAATTCTTTGACGAAGGATCTCCCTTAGCTATCAAACCCAGGTACGAGAGGCTTAGGAAATGGACGACTCCATTACGCCCAAGTGATTACAAATGGCCCGTGGACTTTTCTTAGAGGATTTTGTAAATTATAACTCAAATGGACTTGTTGGTTTCATGTGATGTATATATGGATGTTGAAAACTGTGTACTATCATGTGCAATGCTTGGATGGTTTATATATAAATGTTTGTTGCATATATATGAAATCTGGAATCTGAAAATATTTTGAATTCAAATTCAGGGAATTATTTCAACTCTGTTTTTTTAATTTGAAAACTATTTACCGAACCGGGCAACTTAACTGCCCGTTACGGTTAACCACACTTAACCGCAGCGGACGCTGTAAGGTGCCCGCTGCGGTATATCCATTTACCGCAACGGGCAACACAAGACGTCTGCTGCGGTTAACCACAGCGAATGCCTTGTGTTGCCCGCTGCGATTAACTGATTCTTTACCACAGCGTGGCAGTGCAAGCGGACGCTGCTGCCCGCTGCGGTAAATCACTTTTGGTCGCTGCGGTAAAGATTTCTATAGCAGTGAGAAGCTCATGAAAGGGGTCACTTTGTGTCCAGCTCGATCCGGTTGTTTGAATCTTTTCACTGTTCTGGTGTGCGGTGGCTAAGCTCACCACTTTACGATTAATTGATCACGTTTGGACGTATTATGAGAAAACATACATAATTTTCTCTTATTAAATTACACAAAATGCACGAACAACTTTGCCAATTTAGAGGGTGTTTGGTTCCCACCTCCTAAACTTTAGTGGACTAAACTTTAGTCACTTTAGGGACTAAAGTGCCAAACAAACTGATTAAAAAGTGACTAAAATATTTTAGTTGCACTAATCACTCAAGAGATACTAAACGATGACTAAAATATTTTAGTCCACAAAAATTTAGGAGGCGAGACTCAACAAGGCTTTAATTTAATGAAAAAAACAAACAAAGGAAGAACATCAACGTTAACGTGGCACTCGCACATGCCACGACTAGTGACAGGCTGACAGCAATGGCAGATCGACGGACAGAGCATATATGTCCGTCTGGTCTGACGACCGCTGAGATACCACAAAACCCTAAAATAAGCTCGGCCGCGAACACAACATAATGTTTATTCTTCGCCGAAAGGAACAATCCCCATCCCCCAAAGAGGTGCCCGGCCCATCGCGCGCTCTAGTTCTGTGCATCAACTGTGGGTGCATGCACAGCAGGGACTGCAGCGCGGCGTCGCTTGTCCCTGCCGCCGGCCGTGTGCTGTCAACTGGCACTGGCACTGGCACGCCCGTGACTCCGTGAGCTTATAGCCAACAAAGGGCCCGCCCGGTCACGGGACGAATACGACCAAACGCGCGCCCATCTTCACTCACACCTCCACCGCTTCTGTCTGTCCACATCCCCCTGTAAATCAGCGCCAGCCATCCACGGCCGCGAGCCCGCACCCGCAACTGCAGTTGAGACCAGTTCGCCGCCGCCCCTGCCCTAGATAATCTCGTCTCGCCTGCAGGGACGACGGGACGCCACGCCAACCGCCGGGCTGGGTTGTCGTCAAGGAGAGAGGAGGAGAGAGTGAGGATGGAGCGCGGCAGTTTCACGGTGGTGGTCGGCATCCTTGTCTGCGCGGCTGTCTTCTCGGCGCCGCCCGCCGCCGCGCTCAACGTCGGCATCCAGTCCGCCGGCGAGGGGGTGGTACGTACGCAGATCGACTAAACTATGGTTGGAGTTGGAGTAGCTAGCTTTCAGCCTTGCCTGCATCATGCTCATTCATACACACACGTACACGTACTTACGACTAATCTATTTAGCTCCACTCCGCCCCTGTTAATTGCGGTCTTTGATTCGCGCGCAGACCAAGCAGCAGGCGTGCAGCCGCACCTGCGAGTCGGACCACTGCACGAGTACGTACCATATTAATTAACCCGTCTCTTCCTTCCATGATCTGCACGGTTTATTTCTTCCTCTTAATTGCATGATCTTCTGCCACTCGATCGCCGGCCATTATTACTCTACTAATTTCATCATCAATACGACAGCGGCGCCGTTCCTGCGCTACGGCAAGTACTGCGGCATCCTGTACAGCGGTTGCCCCGGCGAGCAGCCGTGCGACGCGCTGGACGCCTGCTGCATGCACCACGACAACTGCGTCCAGGCAAAGAGTAATACGTTATTGCGCTATATATATACACAATGCAAGCTCGATATATCCAGTCATCGTCGTCTTCAACTACTGTATCCTGTGAGTGCATGCAGTGGACTACCTGAGCACGTCCTGCAACGAGGCGCTGCTGGACTGCCTGGCCAGGCTGCGGGAGGGCACGTCCACGTTCGAGGGGAACAAGTGCATGATCGACGAGGTCATCGACGTCATCTCGCTCGTCATAGAGGCCGCCGTCGTCGCCGGCAGGGTGCTGCACAAGCCGTAGCACCACGCGGCGGGCGTGGTCGTGGGCGCGCAAGGACATGCAAACAGCAGCCTCTGCGGTTGGTGGGTGATACATCTTTTTCGTGCTTGGTTTAGGGTGGTGGTGGTGGCGTCGTCCTGGACGGCTGGCTGGCCGGGGCCCGGCTGGGGGCTGCGTCGGCTCACATGGCGGTTTGTGTGCTACTACTAGCTGGCTAGCTAGCTCCCACAGGGCTCTCAACCCGGCCTAAACTGACGACAAGATATATGAAGATTACTATAAAGAAAGCTTGTTTGGTTTTCAGCATCTCGTGTCCCCTATCACTGTACTATTATTACCGTATAATATAAGTATAAAGAAAGTTTCCTAATCCTGGTTTTGATTTCTTCGGACAATCCGTATTATTCTACACTACACGTGTAGCCTGAATCCTGGTTTTGATTTCTTCGGACAATCCGTATTATTCTACACTACACGTGTAGCCTGCGCGCGTTGTTGCAAATCAATCGTCTTGTTCGTTGAGCTTATCAGCTACCGAAACAGTCCAAAACAACATCAACCAATTTTCAGCCACCAAATCGGTGAAACCTAGTACAGATTATCCTTTGCAGGATCTCATGTGATGGGAGAACCTTGATTTAGGATCTTGTACGTGCTGCTTCCGGAACGATTTCGTGATCGCGCGATTTGTTTGTTCCTGAGACTCAGAGGGCATCTGCGCCCACGCATTGGTCGTCTGGCAAAGAGCGTGATCAAATGGAAAGTGAGCCCGTGTTGCTCTCTTCATTTAGCGCCAAACAAATTCAACATTTATTGATAACTGGAGATTTATTGGATGTAGAAAGAAAAACATAACATGTCAATGACGGCACTACAGTAGCAAGAGTATTTACAATTTATACATGTTCACAGGTGAAACGGGACAGCATGGCTCAGCTCGATTCCTCCATTTTATTGTGCAAAGAAGCGATCCACAAATCACTTGCTGGGAATCTCTGTTGTCTTACGGCACTACAGGTAACTGGTTAGCTGGTTTTGCTAAGACACATAAAGCGGTTCAGGGGCCGTTTTCCTCTGTATCCTGACAAAACAAAATAAATTGTTAGAAAAACGAAGGAAATATAAAAACCAATGTCAACACTTGATATGAATCAGTGGCGAAGCTAGAGCAGATTGGACGGAGGTGCACTTGCCTTATGGGTTCATAGACTTAGGGTTCCCTTTACAATGCACATATAGTGGAATACTGGAATTTTAATCACAACCTCTATTTATATAATCTTGAGCCCGCTTATGTGCATCATTACCGTGTGCACGAGGTGTACATGTTCAGCAATGCATACAAACTAGTAGTTGCCTCGTTTCATAATCAAAGATGGGTGTATCCATATTGCTGAAACATTAACCTAATCCTCCCATGTTCTACTGTTACCACTACTACCAACTCACTGATGAGCAACATTGTCAACTGAAACATAATGATATCATAAGTGTGTCTAGATCAACACCTTAATAAGATGTAGAGCAAACCTAATAAGCAAATGGCAACTTTATGCACAGAATGTGTTATTTTGTTTGTCAGTGTGAGTTACCAAGCACTAATATGTTTTGGTTCAGTGAAAAGTGCAAACTAGCATACGGACATACCAATGAGATAATTATGCAGTTGTCACAAGCTTGATTTCAGAAGGGAACAAGTGCTAGCCACATCCCATTCAAGATTGAAGACATAATTTTTAAGCATTTCTAAACTCAAATTATGCTGATAGTCAAATATGCCAAAGAAGGGAACCAGTGCTAGCCACATCCCATTCAAGATTGAAGACATGATTTTTTAGCATTTCTAAACTCAAATTATGCTGATAGTCAAATATGCCAAGACCGTCTAGACGTAAAGGAAAATCAAAACAGTATTGTAAAGGAAGAAGTCTTCAATAGTGCCATTATGAACTAACCAGTTATCTTTGGACCATTCGCATCCTTCAGTATCAACTACATGTAAGCTTAATGCATGTCTTGACGCTGGAGAAAGGTTCTCAAAACTGCACACAAAAAGCCATAACAGTATTAACTTGAAACAGTACATCTCAAGTAGGAAGCAATGAAGCATTAGCAAATAGCAATATAAAGGAGAATCACCTCTGATGTATAAGATCTCCATGTATAACCACCAAAGCACCAGATTTTACTTCCAGCGGCACAAATTCGTTCTGATCATAGGCTGGGGAGGGACGATCAAAATGTGTACCATTTTCATCTCTGATCATACGCCTAACCAGACCCTCTAATACAAAACACAAAAGTTAAAAGAAAACTTTTAGTCCCGCTTTTCAAGACGTTCTTTGGCACAAAGTAATTGTGTTAAAGAAATACTTTTATGTGATCCTGGAATTGCCCACAGGCAACCATTGTTGATTGTTGCATCTTCAAGCGCAAGCCACAATCCTGTGCACGTTCGAGGTTCCGTGCAAAGGAATGTATTATCCTGGTGCGGCACCACCTCACCACCAATACCTGGTTGCTATCAAGAAGGGAAAAAAAATAATTAAGAAATAACATACAATGTCAGCAAAAGGTAGAGTCCAAAAAAAATCTACCTTAAAAATGTACATAGATTGAATGACTGCAGGCCTCTTGTAGCCTAAAGAAGAGAACAAGCTTGCAACACTCTCTGAGAAAGAAAACTTTTTGAACACCGGATCAAGTTCATGTAATGCTGCATATCAAAGATGGAGAAGGTAAGATATCTCAAGCCCTGTAGTTCAGGACACCGTTGTTTCTTGAACAGCTTACATAATACATTCACAACATAGAAGATAATAGACACTGTAAGGCAGAAGCAAGCAAACAGAACAGGTTTATCTCAAAAAATGATGGAGGTTATAACATAACGTCACTTTAGAAAACAAAGTGAAGCACATAACTACAAACATTGATAACAAAATAACTCTACAGTGGTGCATTTAGAATACACATAACATAATTGGATTATATGCAACATTTTTTGTTATTTTTAAGATTATTACCACAAGAAGTTGTAGTTTATCATCTTTGAGTACAGCCACAGAGGTATGGTAACATAGTGTTACAATACTACAATAGCAGAAGGTGATGGTAATTTTCTTGCAATATCAAAAAAAAAAGACGAAGCCCACCATATGAAAGAAAAGTATACGTAAATGCTTTTTATCTGAATGTGACAGCACCATGCCCATACTTACCATGCCCAACTTTATTAATTGAAAGTTCTTTTGGCTGTTTCAAGCATCCATCATCTCCATACGCCTTTTCTGTGAGTGAAAGTGTCAGAAAAAAAATGAGGCCTACAAGCGGTCAAAATATCGCCAACCAGTTGAGCAAGAAAAGGATCGGAAATCTCAGTATCAAGTAAAAAGTTTTCACATAGGTACAGCTACAGAAACACTAAACTAAGTAGGTGGAGCAAAGTAGAGCTATTTTCACATAGTCCAAGGCCGTACCAAATCCTAGTTCGTAAAATAGATTTAGGCCCTGTTTGGATCTTTGGAATTGAATTGATTCTAATAATTTAGGTATAGATAAGCTAATATGGTTGTATATGGAATATATTTGAATACTATCGCTAGCCATACAAGGGATAAAAATATAGTTGTAGAGTAGAAACATAGCATGGTGATTATACAATCAATTTTTATTTCCCACCCTATGAATTTGAGATAGGTTTCTATGTGAACTTTGGAAAGTGGTGGAATGTCAAATTCCAAGCCAAATAGCCTAACTTATTAAATTAGATTTCAATTCCTTCAAATGGAAGGATCCAAACGACCCCTTAATAGAATCGTGACATATTCCTATTAGTCTGAAGGGAACAAATCACGTACCCTCAAAGAAGAATGAGATATTCTCTGCACTTTTGAAGAAGTAATCATCCTTTAACTGCCGCTGCAATTGAAAACAATTTACCGATTATGCTAAATCTGAGCATGCACAATATGATATTAATAAACCGCAACAGGCTACAATCATAGCCAATTGAATCGCGCAACGTAACCAAACATATGTGTAATTCAAACCAAGCAATATGATTTTCAAAAAGATATAGATGTAGGTATTTCGGCAACAGGGTGCATATGTGAAGAAGGGAAGGAGCGCCACAAAGGAAGGGATCGAGACTGCCCCAATCGAAGCGGATAGCGTACATGATCCTTGGTGGAGAAGACGGCGGTGTTGGCGCCATCGAACCCAGCTACAAGCTCGGCCATGCGGTTCCGCATCTCCCGCACCTCCTCCGCGCTCGAGAACGAGTCCATCACGAGGTACCCTGGAACCAACCAACGCGATTACGAGTTAGGGTTTCAGCTCGAGACGAGCAGCAACATTCGCCGCCGGTTGCCGCGATACCAGGAGCGCGAGAGAGAAGGAATAGGCCTGAGGGTGGACAAGCGGTCGGCGCGCTCACCATTGGCCTCGAAGAAGCTGAGCTGGTCGGTGGTGAGGCTGGCTGGCGGCATGGCGGTGCGCGGAGGCGGAGGGAAGAGGAGAAGGTTGAGCGGAATAGTGACGGAGTCAGTGAAGGGTACGGAACTTCTTCTCCCGACGCTGCTAGGCGGCGTCGCGGCGATGAAGCAATTGCATCCTCGGCCCCGTTGGAACCGTTTGTGTGGGAAACGATTATAATCTGATTTATTTATCGAGATTTTCATAATCTAGGGCAATAATCTATGGTTTAGATTATCTAAGGCCATGTGCAGTACGATAGCCTCTTACGAGGCGCTTAGTGGGAGAGACAAAAAGTTTTGTCAGCAAACGCCTAAACTTACAATGGAATAATAATTATAATAAAATAAAAGGTATGAACTGTTTTGTTTAAGTGCCTGATTTAGTCCATCTTGAAATACACACCGGCAAAAAAAAAAGTCCAACAACCTATAAACATCAACCATTGTATATGCTCTAAAGTCAGTCTTAATGGAGTTTTATCAAAGTTTCATAAAAATTAAATATGCTGATGTGGCATCACATTAATGAAGAAAGAGGTGATAAGAGTTTGAAGTAGAGAAAGTTTCATGGGGATGACCTAAAACTGTGTCATGGAACTTCTATTGAAGATGACCTAAGTGTCCCTAATTCTTATAAGAATGTGAATGACTTTTATGCGTCTAGTACAAAATCATTTTCAACATGTATGCTCCTTTTACCCTTGTTGGACCACCAATATGTGACAATCGTCTTCTATCGTCCTTGTGACTTGCCCTTCATTATCGTCTTTGTCATCACAGTCTCCTTTTGTATCGAGGGGAAAGGGGCGGGTGAACAAGTAGCGATGAGAAGGGTAGGAGGGGGGCGACGGAAGGAAAAATCAGCACACACACGAAAAAACCTAATCTTCGATCCGTGATAAAAAAACAAGATGTGTTTTTTTTCACCACTATCATAGAGTTTTGATCGAAAACAAACATCATGTCTCTCAGGAACTTCAGGAGGAGAGCACAACCTTAAATCATGGTTTTTATTATTTATTTGAGAACATATGTGTCTAAGAAGGTGATTGATCAATTGGAGCCATGCTCTAAGAGGGCTTGCTCGAGGATTGGATGATCAATCGATATTCTTGGGGCACCGGATGGTAGAGAAGAGATCGAGGTCACGATGATGCTATGAGAGGGTGGATAGATCATGCTTGGAGGAGTCGACGGTGGAGGGAAGCTCGCGAGCTCTCGTAGAACAAGTTAGGGACTCAAAAATGATATTTTTATAAATTGAGAACAAACATAGCGGTCCTATTTATCAGCACTATTTCAACACCATTTTTCAGTGGATGAACTTGTTTTTTCTCTCACAACAAATCAGAATAAGACAAATTTCTGCGAAACGAACAGGGTAACATCTAGAGAAAATTTAAGGATCAATTTTTTTTAAGTTACAAGAATGATATATTCCGCGTCAAGTTAAAGAATCGGTCGTAAATTCGTAATTAAAATCTAGAAGAGTACACATTGTGAATAAATTTATCGACCTTAATCTCGAGCGGACCTACAGTCAGGAAGGCCTTTCTGGCACGCCCATTATTAGGATTGGATCTGGGCTGGAGGATCCCAAAATGCCTTTTGGCGGCCCAATCAGCGCGTAATTTTCTCGGCCCAAGTGACCAGCTTAGAATGTAGGCTAAAAACAACCAAATCGTGCCCAAATCGACGCGCGTGAGAAGTAAGCAACCCCCTGATCCCAAAATCGGCAACCGCCCCGCGAGGGCCGCGACCACCTCTCCTCCGCCTCCGGCCTCCCGCCGCGATCCGCCGAACGCCGCATATAATCCCACCCCATCCGCGCTGCTCGCCCCACAACGTCACGCGCGATCGCCATGTTTGACTGGGCGGGGCTCCACGACGACCTGCTCGACCTCGTCGTCGTGCGCCTCTCGTCGCTCGACCTCCTCCGCTTCCGCGCCGTCTGCGGCTCCTGGCGCACCGCCGCAGCCGCCTTCACCGCCCGCCGAGGCTGCCCGCGCCCCGACCGACCCTGGCTGCTCCTCCCCACAGATGTCAGCGCAGACCTCGCCCTCGACCGCGGCCGCCTAATCGTATGCTCCGACCGCGAGGTCTCCGTGGGCACCCTCCCAGCGCGCCTGGGCCGCGTGAACCTACGCCAGTTCGTGCCCCTCGGCTCCGCGCGCGGGGCCATTGTCGCCGCGGACGAGCGTGGCGAGATGCACCTGCTCGACCTCGTTGCCGGCGCGCGCAAGCCGCTCCCAGCCGTCGCCACGCTCCCCCTCGTCGCCCGCGTTGAGGGTCTCCAGGTCCAGCACCTCGCCGGCGGCGTCCTCCCAATCGATGCCGTCATCCAGAAGGCCGTCCCGGTGCCCACCCCCGAAGGAGGCGTCATGGTCATTGCCATCTACCGGCAGCTGAACCACCGCAACCAGTGGGCCACGGCGCGTCCGGGCGACCGCGCGTGGAAGTCCGTGGCGCCTACCAGCATCCCCTCCGTGGTCGACGTGGTCGTCCACCGTGGCCAGCTCTACGCCAACACGAGGTACGGGATGATGTACGTCTTCCCGGAGCTCTACGACCTCAACTCCGCCTTCCCCGAGATCATCCCCTCCGTGACGCGCCGCCCGAACGCGTACGTGGAGCGCAGCTTCCTGGTGGAGTCCCCCCGCGGCGAGCTGATGCAGGTGGAGCTGCTACGCCCCGTGACGGCTGCGGGAGGAGAAGGGTTCGTGGTGCGCGTGCTGGACGAGTGCGGGGAAACGTGGGAGGATACGGAAGACATCGGCGACGCTGCCGTGCTCGTGGACGCGGCGGGCGCCGTGGCCGCGTCCACCAGGGTGTGTCCCGCGCTGAGGCCCAACACTGTGTACTATGCCGTGGACCTGGAGGGGGAGACGCGGGTGTGGGCGTACAGCCTCGCGGGCAAGCACAAGCGCATCGAGGTCGTGGAGGTGCTGCCGACCGCCGCCGGGTACAGGGCGCCGTGCTTCTGGTTCGCGCCGGTGTACTCGCAGCGGCAGCCGTGAGTCGTGATGAGATCAAATCCAGTTGTGTCGGGTGATTCCTTTATTAGTTCGTTGCATCTTGCATCTGTCTGTTAGCGAGAATTGCGTTGGCTAATGATCTCGATCAAGCAGGCTACTCTTGCTCTTGCTTGGCTGTGTTTTCAGGTTTTCTCGCTCGTAGATTTCCATGTGTCAGTATATATGCAATATGCATACTTGTTTTGTATAGAGGAAAATACATCAGTGGTCCCTGAAGTTGGCACGAGGTGTCACTTAGGTCTCCGAACTTTCAAAGTGATATATGCAGGTCCCTAAACTTGGCACAGGGTGTCATTTAGGTCCCAAACTTTCAAAGTGATCACTGCAGGTCCCTAAACTTGACAGAAGGTGTCATCCAGGTTCTAGTTACTGTAGTTATTTCGACATAGAATTTTAAAAAAGAAAATCTAAATTCAGGGCACTGTATATATATTTCGTAAAATATTCTAAAAATTATATCTTTTTAATACGATCTCGGATGAAGATGATTTTTATATAAAAATTGTAGATCTCGACGGGATCTACAACTTTCTAGTTCATGCAGAGTGGTTGTATTTTTATTTTTTTAGAATTTTAAAGACTTTAAATTAAAAAACTTAAAAGTAGAAAGTTGTTGGTGTCATCGAGCGCTATAATTTTTATATAGAATGTATCTCTATCTGATAGCGTATAAAAAAGATGTGATTTTTCCAAGGCGACAAGCGCTTGTATGCGATTAATATACTGTTGAAAATGTATTTAAATTTTTTGGGTGTATTAACGATCTCAAATTAAGAAAATATAACTAGAAAGTTGTAGATCCCGTCGAGAGCTACAACTTTTATATAAAAATCATGTTCATCAGAGATCGTATTAAAAAGATGCAATTTTTAGAACATTTTATGAAATATATATACAGTGTCCCGAATTTAGATTTTCTTTTTTAAAATTCTTTGTCGAAATAGCTACAGTAACTGAGACCTAGATGACACCCTCTGTCAAGTTTAGGGACCTGCAGTGATCACTTTGAAAGTTTGGGACTTAGATGACACCCTGTGCCAAGTTTAGAGACCTGAAGATATCACTTTGAAAGTTCGGGGACCTAAGTGACACCTCCTGTCAACTTCAGGGACCGCCGGTGCATTTTCCTCTTTTGTATATACGTGTGTTTTACCTTATTATTACGATTCGTCAGCATGAATTCAGTTAGTTTGGTGTCCTCCTCGTCCTTGGCTCCTAATATTTCAGTTACATGGAGTACAGTTTAATTTCTGCACGACTCAGGATAATTTCGTACCTTGCCGAATTCTGAAACTTATAACGTTGTTCATCAGTTTGCTGAATACGAGGAATTAGAGTAAGGAGTGGTCAACGATGACGAGGTGGTCTCTAGGGCCATGGAGGATGCAGGCATGGAGCTTTATCTGCTGCGGTTGCGTAAGCAGAGGGAACCTACGTGGCTGTGGCCTGATTGCTAGCCATTTTTTTTATGTTGCAGCAAGGCGCCCAGGCCGTAGAACTAGATTGTTGAGGCTATGGAATCCAAAATGTTTTGGATTTTGGCTCTTCATTTTGTAAAATGAAACTAAATAACACCTAATTTTTTTAATAAAAAGTGGTCTATTCTCCATTTGAATTTTGGACTTAAGAGACCAAAATAACTCAAACTTTACATTGATTTGTATATCATCTTCATAATTTCAATCATTGAAATCTAAAATAAGTCAAATTTTTGTTGAAACTAAACAGTCCACTAAAATATTTTGCATTCTGGATTTTGGAATCTAAAATAGTTAAGATTTTGGATTTCTGATGGAACTAAACAGGCCCTCAGATTAGCGGCATGTTCGCAGTTTTCTTGTTCGAAGGAGCTGTGTGGTATTGGTTTATGTGCGAGTGTCAGTATTGTCACGCCTGTACTGTGCATAACATAAGCTGAAAAATGCACTCCAGTTTACTATACCTGAAGATTGAAGAAGCATTGTTGGGTGGATGAGATTGTGTAATTTGGGCATTCTCGTGCAAACCTATAGAATGCATTAAGCAGGCTCATGGATTTCTAAACTTGAATTATCCGTGCTCGATATTGTGTAATAAGGGCATTTGGCAAAGATTAGTCGAACAGCCTTATGCATGGCTTGGCCTTCAGATTTGAGAAGCTGTTCCCTTTTGCGCATTATACTATGGGCTCTTTTAGGATCGCTTTCGTTTGACTGTTTTTGGCTGATAAGCCACGGCTAATATTGTTTTGGTTGTTTTTCTGTGATACAAAAACACTGTTTCGGTGGCTGATAAGCCGGCTGATAAGCCAAGCGAATAGGGTTAGCTCTATGAAAAATGGTGGAATTAAAGTGGCTTCACAAACCAAACTCATTTAGGGTCGCTTCACAAACCAAACTTTTTTCAAAAGAAAAAAACTTACAAACCAAACGAGATAACTCCATGAACTTAGCTCTATGAAAAATAGTGGAATTAAAGTGGCAGTTCCATATTTTTCATGAAGCTCCTAAAGGGATGCTTCCAAACTTAACTTTTTAGCAAAATTATGTACTATTTATGTCGATCAGAGTATCTCTAAGAGATTAATCAAATTATTATGTAAAGCTAAATATATCTTGTATTATGAAAAATAATCTCCACGTGACTTTTCTTTTTGAATATTCCTCCAAGAGACTAGGTAAGAGCAACTACAAGTAAGAGCATTCTCCTTTTCCTCCCCTCGCGTTTTGCTTTGGGCCAAGCATTTGCATAGCCCACTCCGCAAGTATTCGCGGTCGCACAGACTGGTCCAGTCCAACAAACCGGCCTCCCTGTCTCGATCCTGGCCACAAGCTCTCGCAGGGCTGAGGATGAGTCCCACTCCCACCGGCGAGTCGGCGACCGGGCTCCTCCGGCTCCGCATCGTTCGTCGACCAAACCCACCCTGCTAAATACTCGCTTCGCACGCTACAGGTCGTCTCGCAATTAAATTAACAGCTCCATTAGCACGAGCTGCGGCCTGCGCCTGCGGGAGTGAGTTCAGGGACTGGAGGAGAAGCAGAGGTGCCGGGCACGCGCGAAGCCAGGATTTTTGGATACTGAGGTCGGGATAGTTTCACAAAGGATTGGGATAAACTCATAATACTATTAACTTCAACTCTTTATAAGTATGTAATAATATAGTACCACACATAATATCTAAAAATATATAATATTATTGTAACAAACAATAAATTATAGCAAAACAAACTTTAACTGTAGTAGTTACCTCCTATAGGCTCCCTTGGCGGTTACGGTCCTCCATCTTGTGAAATCGAATGATCACATCATCAAGTGGAATTGTGGCTAGAAACCCATCTCCAATATGATTTCATAGTATTGTCTTCACAATTTTCATTGCTGAAAAGCACCTCTCCACTGATGCAGTGGCAACCGAAAGAACTAGTATTAGCTTGAGAAGGCGATACACCAAAGGACCATCAACTTAGCAAGTTCAGAAATAGTGTCCAAGTTGACAAATCTTTCATCAGCTCGCACATTGTCAATATATAAATTAAGCTCACGATCAAGATCCTTTAGTTGTGTTGAATCAAAATCATCAGGATATGATTTAGCCAAATCCATTAAACTCTTCCATTTGATTTAATTAATGTTTGATGTGGTGTCATTTCCATCTCTTCTTGCTGTTGTAATGTTTGGGTCTCCATGATTATTCTCATTATCACTGGATGAGAGTAATTTCCTTTTAAGAAATCCTTTTAAAGTAGGCTGATTGACTGTACAATTACTAAATTAGTTACATAATTAAAAATACTAAAGCAAATAGGAATATGATGTATGCGTACATTGTTAATAGAATACTAGTAGAATAGTAGATGGATACCTGACATCTTGCTGTAATGAAACAACTTTAGATCATAGATTCAGAGATGTCGGACAGCAGCAGAGCTTGAGAATTGAGATCGGAGATTCACAGAACGAGGGGGGGGGGGGGGCGACCAGTGCTAGGGCGGGGCGACGTCGACGGCAACGGGCGACGCGTCCACACGAAACTCAGGAGTCACGAAACTGAAAGGGCAGCCGTGCACCGGATCGCTGGAACGTATGCAGCCTGGCGTTGGCTTTCTCCAATCTCCACACTAATTCACATAATCACGTATGTGGCCTTGATGAGCTATCGTGGACTGTTGTTTAATGGGCTGAGCAAACGGGCTACAATAGTGGAGTACATGTCTATGTATTAGAGACTAATTATTAGAGACTGATGCTGCCGCTGCCCACTGGGCAACTGGGTCTCGCTAAAATTACGGTGGGGTCGTATCGTTCGCTATCCAGTATTACGGCTGAGTCGTCGGTGTCGTCCGACCCCGGTGGCTGAACGTGGCTTCGCCACTGGTGCCGGGGCGATGGGAACCGTGTTCGATTCGCACTTCCTGGCGCTCACCGCCATCGTTACTGTGAGTGCCCCCATTCCCCTCCTCCATTCTCCCGGCTCGGCGTAAGGCTTTTGAGTTTTGATCCCTTGTTTACGTTTCTTTGTGGTTCCTGTAGGTGGGGTACCAGCTGCTGTTCTTCATCGTCACAGCTCTCCTCCGGTTCGATAAGGTCACGGATTTCGCAGGTAAAAACTAACTCAGCCTGCTCTCACCTTGTTATTGATACCGGAATGAGTTGCCCTTGTACTTGTAGGGCGCAGTTGCTAGCAGAATCCCAGTAGTGAATGTGGATTTGGTTCATTCCTGCTAATGCTTGGAGGATGAATTCTTGTCCTTTTTAGTTTTTTTTTCGGAGTTCAGTTTAGGAGACGGTTAGCAAGATCGGTTATTGACTTCTTTGACTTAGTTTGTGTGTGACCGTTGTTGCTCTACGCGTCCAACAACCCAACCTCTCTCCTGAACTGTATTATACTCCCTCAACTCTTCTAAACTATAAGACGCTTTGGCTTTTATAAATACATAGTTTTTGGTATGTACCTAGATAAGTAGATATACATTATGTTTAGATAAAACATCTTATAATTGGGGATTCCGGGAGTAGTTTCTCAATTGTTTTCCGGAATCCTCGTGCATGGGTTTGTTTTGTTACTCCCCAGGCTAAGGTTGTCTGGTCCAGGGAGCTTCCTGCCCGATTTTGGGCGTTTGGAACGAGATCAATGCCTGCCAGGCATTGAACCAAACAGCCTCCTTGTTTATAAGAGCTTACATGGAAACCGTTCCTCATTTCTACTAGGCATCCTTGTCTTCTGAACCAACGATCTGAATGTCCTATCTGTGCACCAGCCTGTAAAAGCTTACAAGAGGTCAATGTAGCGTACTAGCTTTGCTGTATTTTCTGCCCACACTTATTTATTTTATGCTCCTAATTTCAGGCAGTACAAATTTTGTCATAATCGCCATCCTAACACTAGCTTTGAAGGGAGCATGGCATTTCCGTCAGGTCAGTTGACTTTGTTGATAACATAAAGTGGATTTACATTTTCATCACATTCCTGTCTAAGTGAAAATGTGAGTTACAGTTGCTGCACAATGCTGGCAAGCTGTTTGTTGGAAATGTTGAGTTACAGAGATATCTTGATTTACCATGATTCATTGATTTTTAGTCTGGAATATGGCATCTCCTGTTGTGTTATACAAATATAGCATGATTAAAACTACCTCTGTCAGACTGTCACTTACATTAAAGGCCACAGAATTGTTTTGTCACTTACATTAAATTAGACACTGCAAATTTAACAGTGTTTTTTTAAGCTAACAGAATAGCTTCATCATTTACACTAAACTTAGACACTGCAAATTTAACAGTAGAGCTAGCAAAATTTCTTCATGTATCCAATAAAATTAGACACTGCGAATGCGACCATGTTGATCTGATTCCACTGAGGCACTGTTATCTGATTCCATTTTCATAGGAAAGGCAATTTAGGCATCTTTTCGATTTTTCATCCCTGTGAAATCTTAAAAATGATAGGAAAGAGACGAGTATAGTCTCTCGAAAATAGGTTTGTTTCTTTTAAAAGGAAATGTAACAAAATGATAGTATCATTCCATTGTCACTGCATTGATTTAATTTGTTTGTGATATACTTTCGTAGGAAAAAATTAATGTTATAAAGGTCGATCTCTATTTCAGATTGTGCTGACAGTGCTTGTTACGATTTGGGGTCTTCGCCTAGGACTATTTTTATTGATGAGGTACGTTGTTAGCCTATCACATGACCTGCTACATGAATACTCGTTAGCTTGACTAAAACATGTCTATAATTTTCAATGAATTGCTAATTTTTTTTATTATTTTCTAGGATTTTGCAATGGGGTGAAGACCGACGGTTTGACAAAATGCGTGATAATTTGGGGAAATTAGCATTTTTCTGGATTTTCCAGGTACCTTTTGCAACTTCTGTTCTGATATAAAGATTTGACCATGCCTTTTCTGAAACAAAAATCCTCACCGACCATCTTTTTCCATTTGTGCAGGCTGTGTGGGTTTGGTCTGTCAGCTTGCCCGTAACTGTTGTATTTGCAAGTGACAGAAACCCCTCGATTGAAGCCAGAGATATAATCGGTTGGATAATATGGTTGGTTGGGATATGTGTAGAAGCAACAGCTGATCAGCAGAAGCTTGTGTTCAAGAATTCTCCAAGTAATAGGGGAAAGTGGTGTGACGTCGGTCTTTGGAAGTATACTCGCCACCCGAATTACTTTGGGGAGGTTAGTTAATTCAGTTTGTTACGTTGGTCATTATTGGTACATATGAAGATTAGCCTTTGTGCATACTCGCTTTGCTTATCAGTCCTTGAATAGTACCTGCCAGTACTAATTCGTAATGTGATCTCAATGCATATGTTGTTACATGCTTATTGAGCTGTGATTACAAGTACAACATGTTCTGCATACAATGTTTATGACGCTGATCTGTATAAGAATTGAATTTGGTGTAGATGTTCCTTTGGTGGGGAATATTTGTAGCATCGACCCCAGTTCTCTCAGGTGCTGAATGGCTTGTGATTTTGGACCTATATTCCTGACTCTTCTGCTTCTTTTCGTTAGTGGAATCCCACTCCTTGAGGTTAGCAATTGTTCTGGTGGCCTCCAACCCCATAGCTATATTACTTGCAAAATGCTAGCATGCCCTACTCTTCATATTTGTACAGCGCTATGGACAATTGGAGGAATACCATGTATACAAAAACACTACAAGGTAACATTCCTACACTGGTTATTTTCCTGATCTCTCTCCACAGTCCAACCACTGGTTTTTAGCAGCAGAGAGTAAAGTGTTGATTGTTCTCTGCAGCCCTCTTATCCCATTGCCACCTGCTGTGTATGGTTCCCTGCCTGCATGGTTCAAGGCTGCCTTCCTCCTTGAGCTCCCCCTCTACAATCGTGGGCCCGGAGGTGATCCGTTGAGTTGAGTGACGCTTGCAAATTGTTCTGCTGCCCTTCAGTGATAAACATGTATAGAATAGCCCTGCAGTATATTTACGTTTTGTTTTGTTTTGGCAGAAGTACGGTGAGCCCATTGATGGGTCAGCCTGATATTTATGTTGCTATTGTGTACGGGCCAATTACTTCCCCTTCGACTCCAAGGGTTTACAATGGAGTTTGGCCCCCTATTTATCACTCATGAGGCTCAAGCTTGTATACTGTTGGTTAAAAGTATAGATATTCTTTTGTTGCACTCTGGCCTTGTTCATCGTCACTACTTTTCAACGAACGAGTAGTGTTTTTTTCTCGCAACAAATCAGAATAAGCATGAACACAAGTCATTTTTTTTAGTGAAACGAACCGGGCAACTTTGAACTGGTACTAGTAACTACTTCTAGGAGTGTCTCAATTTGTTTATATTCCGGTGCTAGTAACTACTTCTAGAAGTGTCTAAATTTGGTTGTATTCGATATGCAGCCACGGTATTTTTGTATCTTACATTCTCAGTTAGTACCATGACTGAACCTTTTAAACTCTTTTTTCTTGTTGAAATTGAACCTTTTAAACTCTTATCTATGTGTGTGTTGGTTGGGCAGGGGTTCAGGGAAACAAAAGACAATACATTTCGAAAAAATGGAAATAATTAAAAAAAAACTGTTTCTGAGAAGCAGAACTCCCCCAAGACAGTCCAGTTTACGAGATACCAGTGTGCAAGCTCAAAACGAGCAGGGTGTGCAAGTGCTCCACAGATCTTCATTCTTTTGGGAAATCTTGTTTGAAAACCGAGAAGAAACTTGTCCCATGGCCATGGGTCATGGCAGCTATAACAACCGTGGTCACGCTACCGAGTGCCAGTATAGAACCGAACCGTGTAAGCTAAGGAAAATCAGAACACCACAGAACCGCGATCTGTTTATTGCCGCCTCGGCGTCTCAGTAGCGCCTCACGCCGGCGCGATGGACACCTTGTCGACCTGCACGATGTACTCGAGCGTCGCGCTGGGCGGGATCTGGACGTGTTCCTCCCCGAAGTCGGCGCCGTCGTCGCCGAACGCGAGGGCCGGCGGGACGACCACCCGCCGCTTGCCGCCGGCCCTCATGGAGCGCAGCGCGTACTCGACGCCCTCGCACATGCCCCTGGTGTACGGCCGGGAGCCCATCACCAGCGCCAGCGGCCGCTTGCCGTCGCCGAACGTGTCCACGAACGCCTCCCCGCGGCTGCTGCCGGCCACCACCCGGCCCTGCAGGTCGATCACCACCAGGTCGCCCGTCCGCGGGACGTCGCCTCCGCCGACGCGCATCTCGTAGTACCTGATCCCGTTGGGCAGGACGACCTCCTGCTCCTGCTCCACGTCCCTGCGCACACGAGAGAGAGAAGGCCATTGCAGTTGCAGTTGCACGCACCAGATGAAGTAATGGTGGTTTTGTAACCGAAAGAATTGACGACACGCAAGCAAGCATGAATGCATGCATGCATGGATGAATGGCACTGACTTGGTGTTGGCCTGCTGCTGCGCGACCTCGAAGCGGGTCTTGAGCTGCTCGGACACGACGCCGACGGCCAGGAAGCCGGCCCACGCCAGCCCCGCGCCGATCCCGAAACGCCGCGTTAGCGACGAGGCCACCCAGTCCGTGGAATCTGCGCCGCCCGCGCGCTTCGGCCTCGCCGTCACAGGCGCCGCCGCCTGCTGTGGCTGCGCTTGCACGGACTGCTGCTGTGTCTGTGGTTGCGGCTGCTCGCTGGACGGAGGCTGGCTCTGGGCGCTTGGCGGGCGCGGGTCTGCGCGCAGGAGACGTGCGGCTTGGCGATGGGACGAGCGAGGAGCGCCGGTGAGCTTCCCAGGAACGTGGCCATTGTGGATGAGCTACTGCGAGTCCAGGACGACGGAAGTAGATATTTAGGTTTGATTTTCTCTGTTTCTGAGATATGTATTATTTATTTCGTTCAATTCTCGTGAGCTTTTTGTGAGTGAAATGTGGCCACAGATGTACTAGTGCTAGGCTTATCCGACTGCGCAACACTAGCTATCCTCCGACCGTCCCCGCCGACACGTTGGAGAAAGGGGTAAAACCTGGATCAATTCTCCAAGCCTCTAAACCATGCCAATTGTACTCAACTTTCTGCTTTCCTTTTTTCATCAAGAATCTGCTACCCTTTTTTCATCAAGAAGAAAAAATCAAGAGAGAAAAAAGCAGGATAGCTATACTCAATTTTCTGCTTTCATTTCCTTTTTTTCATCACGAAAATAAAAAGCGGGATAGGTAAAGGGATATCCAGATCACACAGCAAAGAGATTGATACCATGAACAAACAGCCAGTTAAAAACGGGAGTTTACAGTTTCAAAATTGAATGATATCAAGTAGAAATGCTTCAAAAACTGAAATCAAACTATATATCAATTGTTCTATTCTATCCAAGATAGATAAGGTACTTGGTAAATTCTATCTATAGGGTAAATTACAAAATAAAATAGTGATGATTACAACCCATGTCCAAATAAAGCAAGAAGTAGTAAGCAAGGTAACAGCTCAGATAGAAAACAGAACAAACTTACCACTTATCCGCACCAAACACAACCCCATCCTGTCCAGACTTATATATGATTTCAACAATTGACAAGAATCAACACCCACAAGTACAGTTTACCTCAAAATCAGATTCATACAAACACAAATCAAACTGCAAATATAAACAAGATCCCAGGGAACATATCAGTGCAATGAGTAAAATTATTTAGTAAAACACATTAACTGCATGGTTAACGAGTAAATGACCACTGCAATCTGATAAGAGGCATATCTGTGACAAAAAGTATGCCATCCTTTGCTAAAATTTAGATGGCAGGTGTCTCGATCAAAATGTATTCCATACCATCACCGTGAGCTCCAATGCAACACCACAGAAAAGATATAGTTTCATAATGTTGTATTTTCTAGTACAAGCATATGACCAACACACAGGCCATCTAATATAAAAGCATAATAAACAGTTAACCACTATGAATCTTAAACAGAATGTGCTACACTATCTACAAATATCATATTGGGTATTTATTCTGCATGAACGTCCGTTCAGTTCCCTAAAACAGATCACACACATTGATGGTCAATTACTCACTGGCCAAAACACAGCTGTCTCATTTTGAGTTCTGATGAAAATGAACCTATTTGCTACATGGTTCTACAGTAAGCCAGAATGACCTGCGACATTGACACTACTAAAGCTCAGAAATTTAATGCACATCGCTTAACCATTAAACCATATTATTCTGAACACAAAAGATTCATTTTAAGAAACCCAAACAATAGGAACCCCCATGATTCCAAGCAAGATAAAGCAATAAAATCAAACATGAAACCACATAACAGGGACACAAAAGGTAATAATAAGAAATTAGCAGCACCTCTTCAGAGTTCAGACTTAAATGATATGTGAACCACAGTTGATCAATCTCCACAATGAAGATCATACAATATATGCCCTCTGCAAAAAATAATAAAAGAAAGACTCTGGAGCAGTATGCTAAGTGCCAAATATAAAACAGCATTTATAGAACATATACGAGATACTAGACCCCATCCATGTCAAATCTTGCAGAATAGACAAAAATTTATGATACGATACACATGTCCACAGCTAAATCACCACCAAAACATCATATAGTTACGACAATATGGCCAGTTTCCAAACAGAAAAATAAAACCAAATCTAATCATCATAGCTTTTGGACCTCATAGTACATATTTCTAACCATCAAAGTTTTGTACCTCATAGATACTAATCTAGATCCCTCCCTCTATGGTAGAACTTGAGCTCATAACAGTCCAAAAGAACTTCAGTCACTTCTCAGGTACATTACTTCAATGATTTGCAAAGACTGTATCATTTCGCCTTGGAGGTCTATCAGGAATCGAGCCTGGCTTAAATTTTGATGCCTCATGCCTTGCAAGTTCAGGTGGCACAGGACTGTTGCTCTGTATAAGCATCTGTTTCAGATCAAAGAAAATATCAGTGTTCTCCAGAGTTAAAAATGAAGTTGCTACTCCCTTCTTTCCAGCACGTCCTGTCCTTCCAATGCGATGTGTGTATGTGTCGACTGAACTAGGCATCTCATAGTTAATCACGTGTGCAACATCAGGAATATCAATACCACGGCCTGCAACATCAGTAGCCACAAGAACATTGAACCGACGGTTTCGAAATCCATCAAGGCTGATCTCTCTCTGGTCTTGTGACTTCCCACCATGTAGGGTTGTGACACGGAAGCCTGCCCTGTCCAGATCCTTGGCGCGCATGTCCGCTGTCTTCTTAGTATTGCAGAACACAATGGCTGTCTTGTCTCCAAGATCTGTGAGTATCTTCTGGAGCCGTGACATCTTCTCAGACTCCTTCACCATGATCACATTCTGGGTGATCAAATCAGTGGCCTTGCCAGCTGTACCAATTGTCACAACAACTGGGTTTCGGAGATACTTCCTAGCAAGACGCTCCACAGCGGGAGGCATGGTGGCACTGAACATATAAGTAGTCCTGTAAATCCTCTTCTCATCAAGTTCCTCATCCTCATTTTCAGGTTTCAAGTTACTCGATGGCATCGCGTCAAGGACACCAACAACTTGTGGCTCAAAGCCCATATCAATCATCCTATCAGCCTCATCCAGCACAACATAGTTGCACTGGTTGAGAACAGCATACCTCCTTTCCAAGCAATCAAGAAGCCGACCAGGTGTGGCAATTACAATCTCACAGCCCTGCCTAATCTTGAAACCCTGCTCCTCAATTGACTGACCACCGACAATCGACACAACTTTAATGCCTAGATAGGTTGCAAATTTCACAGTCTCCTCCTCAATTTGTTGAGCAAGCTCACGAGTAGGTGCCATTACAACAGCATAGGGACCCTCAGCCTCATTATCCTCGCTTATGGGCGGCAATCGGGTAATGTAAGACAACATGGGGAGTACAAAAGCTGCAGTCTTGCCAGAACCTGTCTCAGCAATACCAATAACATCACGCTGCTGTAGACCTACGGAATGGCAGCCATCTGGATTGGTGATGGTTTTTCATATCCAGCCTTCTCAATAGCGCGAAGCAACTCGGTGCCAAGCTTGCTTTCACTCCACTTCCGCATTGGCCGGGGTATGCGAGAACCCTTATAGGAGATATTGAAATCCTCACGGAAAATACGCCAATCCCGCTCAGCCATCTCCTCAAGCGCCTTCTCAGACCAGTGCCTGTCCACACGCATATCAAAAGCGTCATACATTTCAGCAGCTGCGGCCTTCTTCTTATCTACCACATCATCCTCTGGACGGTCCTCCACACCAGCCTTGCGCCGCAGCTCTGCACGGGTCTCCTTCTCGTGCGCAGCTGCTGCCTTCTTCTGCTCACGTCGGTCAATGCCAGCAAGGAAGCCCCGGCCAAAGAGCAGCCGGGCCTCGTGCGGCGACTGGTACAGCGTGTTCATGTCACGGCTGGTGTCCTCGGTGTTCTCCCAGTCGAAGGAGAAGCGGAACTTCTCCGAGGGCTTAATAACCCGCTTCTTGGGCTTCTTGGACCCGAGGTACTGCTCCTTGATCGCGTCGAGCTCCTTCTCACGCTCCCGCTCCGCCAACTTCTCCACCCGGTCCTTCTCCCGGTCCCCGCGATCTCCACGCTCCCTGTCGCGGTCTCGTTCCCGCTCCCGCTCCCGCTCCCGATCCCTATCACGGTCACGGTCGCGACGGTCTCGGTCCCTGTCGCGGCGGGAGGAGTCATCTCGGTCGCGGTCCCTATCTCGATCCCGATCTCGGTCGCGGCGGGAGTCGTCGTCGCGGCGGCGTTCCCGGTCTCTGTCTCGGTCCCTGTCCCTGTCCCTGTCCCTGTCCCGGTCGGAGGAGTCGCGATGGGAGTTGGAGGAGTCGCGAGGAGCAGGAGTGGAGCCAGACGGGGGAGGGCCGCCGGCAGACGGCGGTGGAGGGGGCCGGGCAGGGACTGGAGGAGGTCGAGCGCGGTCTGGCGCTGGTCGGAGACGGCGGCCTGGCGGCGCTCGAGCGCGAGGCGCTCCCGCTCCGCCTTGGTGAGGAACACAGGCTTCGCCGGCTCAGTCATCGCGTCGGCCGAGCGCTTCATCGCGGCGGCGCGGATGCGGCGAGGGGGGAGGAGGGTTTGCGATTGTGCGGCGGACGACGGTTTGGGGGCACGGCAGGCGTTGCTATTCAGCACTGGGCTTACCGACTTTTGTTTTTTTTGGAGAGGCTGGGCTTACCGACTTGCCCCAGTATGGGCCGTGTTTATCTGAGAGAAGACATCGTCACCGACATTGCCTGTTTCAGCGTAGCACTGTCTACGGCCCATATTGTGGGAGGCACAGAGTTGTTCCAACTGGGCAGTTGGGCCTGAGGGTGTCTTGTGCGGTGGCAGCCAGCTGTTGCCACTTTGCCAGGGCCTTCGGAGCTGGGAGCCGAGTACGGGAATGGTGGCATGCTTCTAACAAAAATACTAGATTCACTAGTTCTTAATTATAAAACATTTTGATTTTTCTAGATTTATAATTTTTACTGCTCCCTCTATTCTAAATTATAAGATGTTTTAATTTTTTTAGATACATTACGTCTATTACGTATTTAGGCATAATGTACGTCTAAGTATGTCTAAGTGTATAATAAAAATTAGTATATATCTAAATAATAATAAAAACTCTTTATCTAGAAAACTCAAAACTCTTATAATTTGGGATATAGGGAGTATGTACTTAGATATAATTCATAACAAAAACAATGTACTATGTATAAAAGCAAAAATGTCCTATAATTTAGAATGGAGGGAGTTTATTTTGATAAATCTATTTGAATGGGGAAGAGAGTTCCTTTTTCAAAACTGGAAAAGGACTTAGACAGGGGTGAAAGGATCTAGATGCCCAAGAGGGGGGTGAATTGGGTTTCTTTTAAACCTATTAATGTCAATCACCCCCTAGTGCCTACCGCAATGTGTATCCTAACTATAAAGCAATAGCAAGCCAAGAAATTGAAAACAACCTAAGCAATTCTAGTAGGAAAAGAAAGAGCAAGGCGGAAAGTAATGCAAGAAAGTAAAGAGCTAGGGAAAGGAATTCTTGATGCAGCGATGTTTTCCCGAGGTATCGAGGTGTCGACACCCCCCCGGTCCTCGTTGGAGCACCTCGCAAGGTATAGCTCCCCCTCTACCCGCGCAAGGATAGAGTGCTCTCTATGGGCTGATTCTTCGCCACTCCGGCTCGGTGAATCGTCCACAACCGATCACAGAAGCTTGGAGAAGAGCCGCCGACAATCTTCCGGCGATCACTTCCTCCGAACACCACCAAATCGTCTAGGTGCCGTCGAACACCAATAGTAACAAGCACAAGACCTTCACTTGACCAACTCAAGGCTAGGAAGGTGGATGGATGCACACAAGTCACTCCTAATCACTCTAGGAGGGAAGAACAAGATGAACTCTCTCAAATCTCTCCCTCACTAGGCACTTGGCTCTACAAGAAGTCTCTCAAAGGTTTCTCAGGTGAAACAATGGCCAAGAGAGCTCTCAAGGACGAAGAGGGCAACTATAAATAGTCTCCACCTTCGAAACTAGCCGTTTCTTACTTTTTCCACTTTCTGCGAAGGCACCGGACTAGTCCGGAGGTCACACCACCGGACTAAGCCAACTGGTCTGGAGCGCACTTCACAGATCAAACTTGCTGGAAAGCAGGCACCGTCGGACCACTCGCTATGATCCGACGCCCTGGTCCGGAGCCAGGGTGCTTACTGGACTCCAAGGTCCAGCTGAGCAATGCACCACTGGACCACTCGCCTTGGTCCGGTGCCCTGGTCCGATGCAGAGGTCCGGTGCCAGGGTGCTCACTGGATCCACCATTTTCTCTGACAGGAAGCGTCGGACTAGAGGACGGCCCTCCGTCGGACTAGTCCGGAGCCTCCTCTGAGGCTGGCTTCCTCTAGCAGGGACCTCCGGACCACTCGTCTATGGTCCGGTGCTCCTTTGGACAGGTGGTCCGGAGCTCTTGTCTCTGAAACTTGCCTAAGATAAGGACCGTCGGACCACTCTCCTTGGTCCGATGCCTCCTAGGCAGACTGGTCCAAAGCCTCTTTCTCCCCATGTTTCAACTCTTTTCACTAAGTCTTCTTTAGGGGTTTTGCTCCTACCATCTCAAGGGCTATTAGCAGGGTCTCTAGGACTAGTTATGACAAGTGTGCATACACCAACATTCCTAAACTTTCCTAGGTCAAGCTACTAACCTCATACCCCCCTTTATAGTACGGTCAAAGGAAAAACAAAGCCCTAGTCTATACTTAGTGCCCTTCTCACACCTTATGGCACTAAGAGCTAGCCTAGTCTTCACCTCGAAGCTTAATCCTTTCAACCGAAACGATTTCCATCTTGGGGGCATGAATATCCATTAAGCCCATTCAATAAGCATCACTTATGACCTAACTCTAATGACTTTGCCTCTGCAAAACACACGTTAGTCATAGTGACCTAGTATTGTTGTTAATCACCTAAACACAAGGGACCATGATTCTTCAATCTCCCCCTTTTAGGTGATTGACGACAATACAAGCTTGAGTAGAGAATAAGAGTGAATTTTGATTAGTGAAAACATGACTTGACATGAGATAGGCATGGGCTAGTGATAAGAAAGACATAAACATGCCTAAACCATTCAAGCCACGACAAGCACAAAAGATATGAATTGAGCATAGAACTTGATTTCAAAAAGATATGCTATACCAAAAGATCAGAGGTTAGTGCGGAAGCAATAGCATAACCAAATGACATGATATAAATATAAGAGGTCTACACATGTCACACACTCATCAAGTCTCAACCATCACACACATATCATACAATGCATAAGGACGGTAAAAGTGATGCATGATGCGATAGATAAAATTACACATCAAAAGAACGAGTCCTACTAGCTCCCCTGAAGCTAACCCATCTACTCGACTCTCCCTCTCCCCCTTTGGCGTCAAAACACCAAAGCTAAGTGTCTGGAGGCGGAGTGGAAGTAGTCGCGGCACGATCAAGGATGCGAAAGTCGTCGAGAGCATCGTCTTCATCCGAGGAGTCCTCCCCCTGAGTGTCTGTCACTGGAAGTGGAGCGGTCTGGGGAATAGGAGCTGACGTGCCGGCGACCTCTGCTGCTATAGAGTCTGGTGTTGTAGCTGGAGCAGGAGTAGGAGAATTATCTGTCACTGTCTTTGTAGGAGCTTCTGGAGCTGCGGAGTCCGGTTGTGCCTCTGGCACTGACTCGACTGGAGTCTGAAAGACCGGTGGCTGCTCAGGCGGAACTGGAGTGGTGGAGACAACTGTGGCATCGGTCACAATAGCCCCGAGCGGAGTAGATACATCGGGTGCCCGAGTGTCAAGAGTAGCCTCAGACGAGGCAACAGAAGAGCGGTGATGTCCCACTGTCGGTAAAACGAACTCGGCCTCAATCTCTTTTGCTAGCTGCTGACCAGTGGGGGACGGTTGCCCGGTGATGTCGCTGAACGACGCAGAAAGATCTCTGGCAGCAGCACCCATCCTAGCAGACATCGGCGTGAAATCGATAGTGAGAGGGGTGAACTGCTGAGTCGGGCCGAAGGTGTCCAGCCACTATGTAACCTGTGTCGCCGGGGACTGGAAGGGGGTGGTCACGTCGGCACCCAGAAGTCCACTGGACTGTACGGCGAGGGTGGGTGTGACTGACGGACCGGCTGACACTAGTGGTGCCACTGAGGGGGCCACTGACTGCTGAGAGCCCACGACAGGTCCAAGTGCTGGAAAAGCCACTGATGGACCAGCTGACTGTGAAGGCTGGGTCTGACTCATCATCTGTATCTATGGCGGAGCGAGAAACTCAATAGGAGGAGCACTGGTCCACTTCATCATATGGGCCATAAAGGCCATGTTCTGCTGCTAGATCTGCTGAGACTGTAGCTACAAGCGTTGGGACTCAAGCTGCATCTGAACCATCTAGCGCTGCACCTCATAGTGTCTGTCCTCAGACTGTCTCTATAGCTCATCTTGTCTCTGCTGAATCTGGGTGACAATCGTCACAAGAGATCCCTGCTGCTCCTGAATCCGATCCAGAACTTTCAGAATAAGAGTCTCTGTAGTGGAGGCAGTACCAGAGCCACCAGCCTCGCCGTCATGTGTCTGTGGAGGCATCTTGGGAATAGGATGATACTCTGCATCTGAGCTGTTGGAAGTAGAATCCTCAGGTGTAGCAGCTGCCCCGGTGTTTAACTCATGGAGCTCCTGCTGCTCAACATCTCTGATGAAATTGTCCTCTTCATCCACAACATCTTTGTCTGCTGGTATAGTCCTCTGCTTCACAAGCTAAAGCACCCGGTTCCCAAACCTTTGATCAATAGAAGCTAGTGCTCTGTAAGGTGGAAACGAAGTCTCGGACGCATCGAGCAGAGCACGGAGTCCAGGCTCGGTCCTCTCATGCAAGATAGCAATGATGGCGCATATCCAGTGAGCATAGGGAAACGGTCGCCTAACCCGCATCCCATCTGAAATCACATCCTCAATCTCGGACACAAGAAAGTCTGCTATATCAAATGGTTTCTGTGAGACAAGGGCCTGTAGAAGGAACTGTTGCAAGTTTGTCAAGCCATCCTTGTACCCGGTGTGTGGCAACAGTGTACGCCAGAGGACATCGTTCAAGCGGCGAACGGTAGGTGTAAGCTCTGCCGGGGTACGACAAGAACCTGCTGTGAAGGGTGGCCTGAAGAGAGGAGCAACCTCCGCAACTGACAAAGCGCGGCCACCTCGAGCTCGGCGAGGTAGGGAGACTCCTCCATAGTAGTCATAGTGAAGACTGAGCTGATCGGTTGTCCCAGTCAAGCGAAGTACCTCTCTTAGCTATGTCAAGTAAAGCCTGTGTCACTCGCCTCTGAAAGTGTACTGGAGAAACTGGTGATCTGGCTCAATCCATACTGAAGCATAGAACTCCCTGACCCATCGCTCAATGTAGTTCCTAGAACGTCCAAGAAGATCTGTGAATCCTGGAAGATACTCATTGTAAGGGCGGATCTCCTCGCCAGCAATCTCAATAAGGCTCTCTAAGGAGCAAACTCTGTGAGGGTGTATCTGAATACATGCAAGCTGAGCTGCCCTATAGAAATCCTCCATAAGAGTAGTGTGCCATCCCCTGGAAGCTCTGGGGTCACGCTGATCTGGGCACCACTTCTCTAGCTGAACAAAACGAAGCTTCTTCACTTGCTTCGCCGTGAGCTCCCTCAAGTCAAGGTGAGCAGAGGCTGACTCTGAAGTAGGAGCTGCTGAGGCACTCTGAGGTGACTGAGTGGCCTGGGAACGGGTAACACGTCCCCAGGGAGCTGGTGCCAACGGAACTGGAAGCACATCTGTGGCGAGCTCTGGCTCCTCTGGAAGGGTCTCGGACTGAGCTAGAGGTGTAGAGGGGAGAACCCTCGGAGGGGTGCCAATACGAACTGAGCCTCGGCGACCACCTCGCTGTGCGCGGTCTGCGACATCTGCCACTGCCTCGGCTTGCTCGGCCTCTGAGAGCTTTCGCTTTTTCTTCTTAGGCTTCTCTACCACCTTCTTATTCCCCTTGTCCCTCGAAGGACGCGGAGGAGGAGGTGGATCATCACCAGAACCACTGACACGAGCACGTGAACCACGGGCCATAGCTGATCAAAAGAGAAACCACTGCCACAGATCAACTGTCAACTGCAAGTATCAACCACTGATTTACTGGCAGAAGGCTGGACTGATCCTTTTGAGGCTTTGCCTCAATCCATACTCGCAAGCTTTGCCCCGAGTTGATACTGCCACTACCGCTGCTAGATAGAATAGATAGAAGTATATAATCATATATTAACTCTAGAGATAAGATACCGTATTGGAAGCAAGCACTATATAATTATAGAGTGAAATCTGCCATGGTACCTGAGGTAAGTGAGCGTATCTAATCAAAGGAAATCAAGACTCCAAACCACACTCCACAAGGATGATTACCAACTGCGGATCACAATTGACAAGTTTAGTTTAGTGAATTGGAGTTTGCATGAACTAGGGCATGTGATGATCAAGCTAGTCAAAACGCTAAACCAATGATCAAAGTCATACCCTAGGAGACAATGAAGCGAAGACGGCGAATTCGAATTGACAATCAAGACCAAAACCTAGGTTTTAGGCAAACCCTAGGTGGTAATCCCTTCTTGGCAATGGCAATGTGGAATGACAATGGCAATGGGGGTGAAACCCTAGGTGGGTGCACTGAATTGCAGGTTGGAGGGGGTGGAGCAGAGGTGGTGTTTGGTCGCCGGTGAGAGGGACTCGACGGCGAGCTGGCGGTGGAGGCGGCAGGAGGCGGCGCTGGCTCTGCTGCTGCGGCGGGAGATGTAGGCAGAGCAATGCAGGGGCAGAGGAGAGCAGAGTGGCGGTGGCGGTGCTCCGGTGGGGGTTACGGGCGGCGAGGGCGGTGGAGGAGCAGGCGAGTGCGAGCGGCGGAGCTGAGGCGATGAAGAGCGGCGCGACATACGGACGGGAAAAAACAGTAACTGCCAGAATAGACTTCACGCGCGGGGGGTTATGCGCAAAAATTCCGAGCGTCGGACCACTCGCCTTGGTCCGACGGGGGGTCCGACGGGGTGGTTCGACGGACTCTGAGAAGAATCGAATCAATCCAGTAAGGGACCGAGCACCAGACTAGTGCTCCGGACCACTCGTCGGACTGGTCCGACGGTCTGTTGACCAGAGAGAAAAGCGTTGACTGGGGCTCCTGACCACTCGCCTATGGTCCGATGGAGCGTCGGACCTCTGGTCTGACGGATTATGTGAATTGGATTTTCAGAACCAGTGAGGGGCAAACCTCCGGACCACCTAGCGTCGGACTGTGCCGAGAGGTCCGGAGGGTGGTCCGGAGCTTCATTTGCTTTGAATTTTTCCTGATTTTCTCTCCAACTTTTCTCTTAGCCAAGTACCAACACAAAAGAGCAGAAAGAAACACTTTTTGTACTTAGCATAAGAACCATCTCTCAAACCCTCAATTTTGAAATAGTTTGCCTTAGGCTAGAATTAGTTTTCTAAGGAAAATAGATCAATAAAGCTCCAAGGGTCACCATAGGGGCACAAGAGGGGTATTAGCTGAAGCTAGAGCTTTGAATTGCTCCCCCTAAGTGACGAACCTAGAGGATGACCAAACTTAACCGAAAAGGAAGCAACAAGAAACACACATGCATATGCAATGCAATTACGGAATTTGAATCTAGGTTGCTTGCAAGTTTAAACCGCGGTAAGGCTTTGTCACACGCTTGAGGGCGGTTATCCCGACCGCGTTAGCCAAGCCTATGTGCATTACTAGAGATTAAACATGATTATATTACAAATGAATGCAAGGTTCACACAATCTCATATTTTAGTGAAGTTTGAGTGATCAAGCACATTCAACTCGCTTCTCAACCTACAAAAGGTTGTTTCATCGAGTGGTTTAGTGAAGATATCCGCCAATTGATCTTCGCTCTTAACTTCAACTAGTGTGATGTCTTTCCTAGCCACATGATCTCTAAGAAAGTGATGACGGATATCAATGTGCTTGGTGCGAGAGTGTTAAACTGGGTTGTTGGCAAGCTTTACAGCGTTTTCATTATCACACAAAAGTGGAACATCTTTTAAAACAACGTCGTAATCAAGAAGTGTTTGGGTCATGTATAAGATTTGTGCACAACTTGCTCCCATGGCTATGTATTCTGCCTCAGCGGTAGACAATGCCATACTGTTTTGCTTCTTGGAAGATCAAGAGACAAGTGATCTTCCTAGCAAATGGCAACCGCCAGAGGTACTCTTCCTATCAACTTTACACCCGACATAATCCGAATCGGAATAGCCACAAAGTAGGAAGGGAGCTCCTTTGGGATACCAAAGGCCAATGCTAGGGGTATTCCTTATGTGCCTAAGGATTCTTTTAACCGCACATAAATGCGACTCCTTAGGGTTTGCTTGAAACCTAGCACACATACACACACTAAACATGATATCCGGCCTAGATGCGGTGAGGTAAAGTAAACTACCGATCATTGAACGATAGAGAGTTTGGTCAATTGGTTTACCTCCCTCATCGAGATCGAGATGCCCATTAGTAGGCATTGGGGTCTTGATTGGCTTGCAATCCTCCATCTTAAATTTCTTGAGCACATCATGAGTGCACTTTTCTTGAGATATGAAGGTGCCCTCCCTCAATTTCTTCACTTGGAAGCCAAGGAAGAAGGTTAGCTCGCCAATCATTGACATCTCAAACTCTTTGGACATCAATGCACCAAACTCCTTGCAATGGTCTTGGTTTGTTGACCCAAATATAATGTCATCGACATATACTTGGCAAACAAATATCTCTCCATTAAGCTTCTTGGTGAATAGTGTTGTGTCGACGATCCCGATCTTGAAGCCCTTCTTGAGTAGGAAGTCCCTTAGCCTCTCGTACCAAGCTCTTGGAGCTTGTTTCAATCCGTAGAGAGCCTTGGACAACCTATAGACATGATTAGGAAAGTTTGGATCCTCAAACCCAGGAGGTTGTGAGACATAGACAAGTTCATTGATGAAACCATTTAGAAAGGCACTCTTCACATCCATTTGAAAAAGTATCATTTTGTGATGTGAAGCATATGCCAAAAGGATACGTATGACTTCTAGTCTTGCAACCGGTGCAAAGGTCTCCCCAAAATCCAAGCCTTCAACTTGGGAGAACCCCTTTGCCACCAATCTTGTCTTGTTCCTCACAACCACGCCTTGATCATCTTGCTTGTTCCTAAACACCCACTTGGTGCCAATGATTCTTGCTCCCTTTGGCCTTTCTTCAAGTGTCCACACTTGGTTCCGGGTCAAGTTGTTGAGTTCTTCATGCATGGCATTCACCCAATCCGGATCCGCAAGCACGTCCTCAACACTAGTAGGCTCAACAAAGGAAACAAGCGAGTGATGTTCAACATAAGATGCAAGTCTAGACCGAGTCATTACTCCCTTTGATAGACTTCCTATGATTTGATCATGGGGGTGTGCTTGAAGGATAGGTGTTGATCTTCTATCATGAACTTGAGGAGGGGGGTGTGGTGCTTTAACATTGCTTGCTTCGGTCTTGGCTTGATCTTGAGGGATGAAGGTATCTTCTTGAGCTTCCCTCACTTGATCTTCTTCAACTTGAGGTGTGCGAGGTGGAGAAGGATCTTGATTATCATCATCTTCCACTTCTTCCACCTCTTGTGGGTTGATAGCACCAATTGGCATATTCTTCATTGCCTCCCTCAATGGTTCATCACCTACATCAATATCCTCAAGCGCTCCTTGGAAGCCATTAGTTTCATCAAATTCCAAGTCATATGTTTCTTCAACTAAGCCAGTGGCTTTGTTAAATACAGGGTATGCCTTGGACTTAAGCGAATATCCAACAAGGAAACCAAGATCACACCGCTGTTGGAATTTACCCAAGTGTTGGCGCTTCTTGTAGATGTAAACTTTGCATCCAAACACCCAGAAGAATGAAATATCCTGCTTCTTCCCATTCACAAGCTCATAGGGAGTCTTCTTCAATAGCCTTTGGATGAAGAGGCGGTTTGCCGCATAGCAAGCGGTGTTGATGGCCTCCGCCCAAAACTTCTCCGGAGTGTTGTACTCATCAAGCCTAGACCTCGCTAGAGTTATGAGCGTCCAGTTCTTCCTCTCTACAACACTATTTTGTTGTGGAGTGTATGTGGCGGATACCTCATGCTTGATCCCCACTTCATCACAATAGTCCTCAATCTTTGTGTTGACAAACTCGGTGCCATTGTGAAAGGATCAAGATGCCCAAGAGGGGGGGGGTGAATTGGACTCTTTTTAATTTCTAGACAAAAATTAAACCTATAAAGAGCCAATTAACCCCCTAGTGCCTACCGCTTGTGTGTCCTAGCTAGAAAGCGGTAGCAAGTCAATAGAAAGTGAAAACTTCCTACACAATTCTAGTATGGATTAAAAGACAAGTGCGGAAAGTAATGCGGTAAGAAAGAGCTAGGGAAAGAGATGCTTGACACGGCGATGTTTTGCCGAGGTATCGAGGAGTCGACACTCCCTCCTAGTCCTCGTTGGAGCACCTCGCAAGGTATAGCTCCCCCTCAATCCCGCGCAAGGGATGAGTGCTCTCTACGGGCTGATTCTTCGCCACTCCGGCTCGGTGCTTACTGGACTCCAAGGTTCAGCTGAGCAATGCACCACCGGACCACTCGCCTTGGTCCGGTGCCCTGGTCCGACGCAGAGGTCCGGTGCCAGGGTGCTCACTGGATCCACCATTTTCTCTGACAGGAAGCGTCGGACTAGAGGACGACCCTCCGTCGAACTAGTCCGGAGCCTCCTCTGAGGCTGGCTTCCTCTAGCAGGGACCTCCGGACCACTCGTCTATGGTCCGGTGCTCCTTTGGACAGTTGGTCCGGAGCTCTTGTCTCTGAAACTTGCCTAAGACAAGGACCGTCGGACCACTCTCCTTGGTCCGATGCCTCCTAGGCAGACTGGTCCAGAGCCTCTTTCTCCCCATGTTTCAACTCTTTTCACTAAGTCTTCTTTAGAGGTGTTGCTCCTACCATCTCAAGGGCTATTAGCAGGGTCTCTAGGACTAGTTATGACAAGTGTACATACACCAACATTCCCAAACTTTCCTAGGTCAAGCTACTAACCTCATACTCCTCTTTATAGTACGGTCAAAGGAAAAACAAAGCCCTAGTCTATACTTAGTGCCCTTCTCACACCTTATGGCACTAAGAGCTAGCCTAGTCTTCACCTCGAAGCTTAATCCTTTCAATCGAAACGATTTCCATCTTGGGGGCATGAATATCCATTAAGCCCATTCAATAAACATCACTTATGACCTAACTCTAATTACTTTGCCTCTGCAAAACACACGTTAGTCATAGTGACCTAGTATTGTTGTTAATCGCCTAAACACAAGGGACCATGATTCTTCAAGGGGGACCCTCTGTCACCCCTGCTTTTCAATTTAGTCAGTGATGTGTTAACCAAAATGCTCCTGAAGGGAACAAACATTGGTTTAGTCAAAGGTCTAGTACCAGAGTTTAGGGGGGAGGGTATTATTTCCCTCCAATATGCTGATGATACAATAATTTTTTGTGGTTTGAGCAAATCTCTGGAATGAGAGTTAATTTCCATAAGAGTGAGTTGATTCCTATTAATTGTAGTGAAGCAGAAGCAAGAGATCTTTCTCTTTTCTTTTCCTGCCCCTTAGGTTCCTTCCCTATTAAATATTTGGGTATTCCCCTTCATTTTGATATCCTAAGAAGGGAGGACATCCAACCTCTTGTAGGCAAAATGCTTAAAAGAATAGCAGGTTGGAGGGGTAAGCTTCTGTCTTATGCTGCTAGGATTATCCTTATTAAGGCCTGTCTAGCTAGTATACCAGTGTATATTTTGTCCTTCATCAAATTTCCAAAATGGGCTATTAGGATTTTACACACACATATGGCCAATTGTTTATGGAATGATAATCCTGAAGCTCATAAGTATCACCTAGTCAATGTAGATACAGTGTGTATGCTTAAAGAATATGGAGGTTTAGGAATTCCAAATCTTAGAGATCTTAACTTGTGCCTGTTGGCCTCTTGGATCAAGAGGTACAACACAGATGAGAATAAGCTCTGGAGACAGTTGATTGATCATAAATATGACACTAATAACCCTAATATTTTTTGTAGTAACACTTCTAATAGCTCCATTTTCTTCAAAGGTATGCTTTGGGCTGCTAGAGCAGCTAAGATGGGTTATAGATGGCTTATAGGGAATGGTAAAAAGGTCAAGTGTTATAGATGGCTTATAGGGAATGGTAAAAAGGTCAAGTTCTGGGAAGATAATTGGCTGGGTTCTTCTAGCTTAGCCATCCAATTTTGGGACATTTATACAATTGTCAATGAAAAGACTCATACTGTTTTTGATCTTTGGGATGGAATAGATTTAAAGTGTACCTTCAGAAGAGGAGTAGATGATAGACTTATGTCCCTTTGGCAAGAGGTCGTTCAGTTGGCTACGACCATTGTTTTCTCAGATGATGAGGACTCTCTTATCTGGACTTTTAATTCGAAAGGTCTTTATTCTTCCCAGTCTTTGTACAAAACGATAAACTTTAGGGGAATAAAACCTGTAGTTGTCCCGGCTGTTTGGAGCCTTAAAGTTCCCCCTAGAGTCCAATTCTTCCTTTGGTTAGTTTCTAAGAATAAGGTTCTAACTCGAGATAATCTTAGTATTAGAAGAAAAGTGAATGATTTGTCATGTCTTTTCTGTTGTGAACCAGAATCGTGAACCACCTGTTCTTTGATTGCGTTGTTGCTAAACAGGTTTGGCTCCATGTTTCTGAGGTTTTGGATAGGAATGTAGGCTCTAACTTTTTGTCAATAGGTCAGATGTGGCTTAGTAATAGAAGCTTTGTAGTTGACAATATGTTTTGTGCTGCGGTCCTGTGGGGACTTTGGAAACTAAGGAACTCAATCTGTTTTCAGGGGGTCGTTTGGAGAAGTGTTCAGGCCTTAATGATTTCTGTTCTGGGCATGCTAAAAAGCTGGATATTGCTGTGCCCAAACGAGAGGAAGCAATCTTTCTCTTTAAAACTGGAAAGGCTCAGGAATATGGCAACCAGCCATCCAAGATTGCCGGGCTGAATCATACCGGTGACGCCTGGAAGGAGTTCATGTTCAAGTCGGCATTGAACTGGGAGCAAGACTATCCTGAAGAAGTTGAAAAACGCCTGGTGGATGCTTCAGACCAGCTGCAGGAGTCTGATGGAAAGTGGGTTAGCTTTGTGAAGCTTGCTGATGCCTGGAACATGTAGTTCCTCTGCCTGAAAAAGTGTCTTCTGTTTGATCCGGTTTTTTCCGCTGGAACCAGTTTTGGTGCCGAGTGAGGCTGGTGTAATTTTCTTTTGCCGTGGATCTGTAAACCTATGCTAAACCTGTTTACTCTGGTTCTTGTTTCAATGCAATGACCGGGGCACTTTTGCCCTTGAACTCTAATTTTTTTTTGATAAATCTATATCTATATCTATACCTATTAATAAAGAGTCGAAATTTCAGACTCTTTTTTTTTCGTCCATCCATTTGTTTCTGTATCCATCTCCCTTAACTATCGAACAATAAATGACATAATAAAAAATAAAAGAAAGAAAGGACACGTTATGAGAAACGGACTCCATATAAAAAAGGAAAAAAAGTAAATACCTGACTCCATATAAAAACAGGAAGAAAAAGGAAAAGAAGAAATCAATAAAAAAAGAAAAAAAGAATAGGACGGATACGTTATGAACCGAACTCCGTATAAAAAAAAGAAAAAAAGTAAATACCGGACTCCATATAGAAAGGAAGAAAAAGGAAAAGAAAAATATCTATAGAAAAAAAGAATAGGCCACGTAAGTAAATACCGGACTCCGAAAACGGAAAAGAAAAAATAATAGAGAAAAGAAAAAGAAAAATGGACACGTATGCTACATGGTATATATATATATATATATATATATATATATATATATATATATATATATATATTCTTAAATTGATTTTTATCTATTCATGTCTTTCCCGTGCTAGAGCAGCACAATCTAAGAAAGCTTCACAAATATCGAATCAGACTGAATAATAGGCCTATAAAACAAAATATATAAGAATGAAAAAGCACAAATTGGAAATCGATGACGTGCTCGTGCCGGTGCCGGACAACCTTCCTGGTGGGGGTGATAGTGTGTGTGTGTGTATATATATATATATTATATATATATATATATATATATATATATATATATATATATATATTCATGTCTTTCCCGTGCTAGAGCAGCACAATCTAGGAAAGCTTCACAAATATCGCATAAGAAAGAAAAATAAGAAATCAGTCAGATAATATGCCTATAAAACAAAATATATAAGAATGAAAAAGCACAAATCGGAAATCGATGACGTGCTCGTGCCGGTGCCAGACAACCCTCCTGGTGGGGGTGATAGTGAACGCTCGTGGAGTACGCTACACCAGCCCGCGGAGCCCAAGTATAGGAAATATTTATATCTAACACTCGCACAATGTGCCCACGGTGTTCTCGATCACAACCGTAGCGCGGTGGTCTTGACACTCCAAAGCTCTATCGTCATGATTAAGCTGGGCGAGGTGCTCTCGTGCATTGGCAAGAGCTGCAGTGCCAATTGTAAATTGTCGAAGCTAAGCATCTGACCAACAACGTTGTTTTTATATGTATAAATCATTGTATATATAATACTAAATTTTAGATTTTGTTTATTGTCACTCTGTATGCTAGAGTTTTTTTTCTCTCATTGCAACGTACGGACATATTTGCTAGTAAAGATTATAATGTACGAGGTGTCAGCCCTAGATGTACAACTCAAAATGGTTGATCCCCCTGAACAACAATAGGTTCACCGTAAAAAAACCTGACTGGCAGGGATGAAAATACATTTTGAGTTATTTGTTTATATTCCTACGTATTTCAACTATGTGTCTTGATATTGTAGTCCATTTAGAAAGTGTTAGGTCAAATTAATTACTGTAAACATATTGATGTTTTATCGCTACATACACATCATAAAAATGTGCCCCGAAGTTTTTTTTACCATGTCTGGGCGCATTTTTATTAGAGGAAAGAAAGTTACAACATAAAATCCTAGCAAGCCTAGGCACCAAAGATCAACATGATTTTGCAGGATAGGTCTCACAAAGATCACTAATAACAAAATTCCAAGTTCAGGTAAATTACATGAAAACAACTTGTGACCTAAGCATTAAGAGAAATGAAAACCAAAGCTGCCGACAATCCTAAACAGCAAAGAGCATGAGACTTAAGCGCAGTTCACCGTCCGAAGTGAGCTCTTTCATTCATTGTTTGGTTCGGCAAAATACACACGGTAAATAATCAAAATAGATCTGATCAAACGTCGGCTTAGATCAGACTATTTCTCAGATTTCGCATGTTGGGTCCATTTTTTAGGTTGAATCTGGCCTTGATCGAAAATCATGGCATGAACCCAACTCGGGTCAGGTTTTTTTTTTGAGCAGGTCATATTGGATTGGTCGGATCAAGTGAACTATGACCAAGTCTCAACCAGCGTAAGGGCGGATCCAAAGATGGGGCTTCAGCCCCCCTAAGCCCCCTACTTGGTGCATCAATAGAAATATGGGGAGGCGGAGGGAGAAGAAGAGGTGAAGTAAAAAAGAAAAGTCCCCCTTGGATCCTGTTCTCTATCCGCTACGAATTCAGAGCCACCAGTATACTACAGTCAATACCAATAGACAAATTAGCAACTCCAAGAACCTTTGTACCAAAAAAAAACAATGCAATTCCAAAAACAATCCTTCCTAGTCGCTCCGAGAAGAAACGATCGTGATCTCTAGCAAATACGGAGTAGAAACTATCGCAGATCTCGTAGAATCCTAACTATTAGAATTGTAAAATTGTAGGTTCTACTCAACAGAATAGAATCAATTTGATAAACTAGGATCACAAGGTCATACAAAATAACACCATATAATCAAGATTTTAATAACTACGGTAACAACATATGGTACTTGCTTTTTTTAAGAAAAGGGAATATATTAATATCTCAACCTCTGCATCGACTAATGCATATAACAGTTCAAAATTACAGAGCGACGGACTAACACAGAGTCCAAGGATTCACAAAAACAAAGTTCTGAAACTTTGCTTTCCCACGTTGAAGAAGCATTACAACAAGCATTACAACACTACCGCCGGCGACTGTGTCCCTGTCGCATCTCACATCCTAATAGGTGAACATAGCATGCTTAGAGGTAAAGCAATCGTCATCCTTGCGCCTTCACTTCACTGGATGCAACGCATGTCGCGAACCTTCTCCCTCACCTCGGCCCCGGTCCAAACCGGTACGGCTACTGACTGATCTACTCCATAGTCCACACTCTCTGCAATAGCCGAGCCGAGCTTGGAGGTCGATCGGAGCTTCAATTAAAGAGCAACAGGACCCATCACCCCCTACTAGCTTGTCAACAGATCAAGAGAAAAGCTGTTGCTGACAGCTTACAACCTAGTAGGGGTAGTACCAGTGCCGGAACAGAGAAGATCTTGCACAGGACCAACGAGCTCATGCATTGCATTGGTGAGCAGCACTAGCTAGAACATGGTAGGGGCAGGTCCACCCCACCCAACAGACTGTTTGGTGACCTGCATCCATGCACTGGCGACCAACTGGGTCATCTCATGATTCTTGACAGCTAAACCAATCATACATCAGTGCATTACGCCCGGTTGCTTTCAGAGTTTAATAACTAAGCAGCACTTGCATCAAAAGATTGTATGTCCAAAATAAACAAGAGCGAGAAAGGGAAATACCGGCACGGCGAATCGGCGATGCTCTCCATCAAACAAGTCATGCTATGCACACACCCAACACCTCATCATTCCAGAAGCCGAAAGCACATTACATACAGCTAGAAGATTTACAGGAAAAGAATTTAGAAGAAAAAGAAAACAAAAACTAGTGAAGCCCACTCGGACTACCCTTATTTTTATACTCACTCACTCTATCTGGCAGCAAAGCTGGCATCGGCATGTTTTCAAGTTAATGAATTGTAAAGCTTACACCAGGCCATGATTGCCGCCACAACCCACAAAACACACCCCACGGGCCCGGGCGGCTCACCAACCAACCCTCTTGCCCTTGGGCAAAAGTTTGGAAGCCCCCGGGAATTACTAAACCAACACAAAAAGAGAACGTGGGAAGTGGTCCACAAAAATCCTGGACCTTGGAAAGTTGGAAGGCAAAATTGCTCCATGATCTGCCTTCAGAATGGCATCGCCGAACCAACTGTGATGTGTTCCAGGAGGAGCTCCTTCCTCTCCGGGAACCAATAAAACTTCTCCAGAGACAATACTAGTTAGCCGGCAATCCTTTCTTTTCCCTTATCATTGTTGTATGTATGATTTACATCTTCAAGCAGTAATAGCTGGACATCCGCACGAGGCTTTGCAGCTGATCTGGAACCAACAAGCAAGAATAAGGTTCTCTCATATCAATTGGAATAGAATGTGATATTTTAGGCACATAATTTAGTACTGTGCAAAGGACGTGTGGGGATGCATGACTTCTTTAGGAAAGTAGAACTTTGTTTATTCATCGTGTATGTAACAGAATTCAATGAACTATTTTCTTAGAAGATAGAGAGCAATCATTCAGTCACCATCCACGTTGAAAAGAAAATACCTTCAGTCCGTGTAAAGATGTAGGTAATGAGGCAAAAGCTCCCCAGAGTTCCTTGCACGCTGCTCAACCTCAATTTTTCTTAGATCCCGAAGATGCTGTAATATCTCCTGGAGAAGATCAAACCCTTTGCCTCCTTTTTTCAAAGTCCTCACACACTGTTTTATATATTCCCTATCTGCCTCAAGAGCATGTAGCCTCTCATGTACTTGATCGATTTCATTTGCAATTGCAAGCTTATGTTGCTCTCTAGCAAGGTCCAGTGTGACCTCTGTTAAATGATGTGCCTCGTCACCTTGGGGAATGTTTCCAGCTTCCACAGTAGCATCGTCAAACAATGGAAGGAGCTTCTTTCCTCTGTAGGTTACACTTTTTCTTTTGTCATGAAGTTTAAAGCAGCTATCATCATCAGAGAAACCATTTGAGGCACCACTTAAATGGTTTTCTTCTGAGAAATGTTTCAAGTTATTGGATTCTTCATCATCAAGATCAAAAAGTTTATCCTCTAGCACTTTAAGCTGTTCCAGTATGGAAAGTCTCTCTTCCTCAAAATCAGCTAGTGGACCATCAAGGGTAACAAGATGTCTGGCAGTTTCTTGTAGCACAACATCTGTAGGAATACTCCCATTGCTTCCATTAAGACCATGGGAAGATTCATCACCTTCATAGAAACTTTGCGAAAGGTCATCACTGTCCTCAGCACTCGATGAAGTTGACGATGATCCATTCTGGTCATCAGCCTTGTGCCTGGACATTTTCCTCACCTTTACTTCATAGAGATGAACCTTGTGGCGATACAGCTCGAGCTCTCTCTCTAGATCTTGCTTCTCTTTCTCTCTCTTAACAACTACTTCATTCAGCCTCTGCAGTGCTTCTTGGTCATACTCTGACTGTTCCTCCATTAGCCGCTGGTACTGGATCGCCTCCATCTGCATTGCAGCTTTCTGTTCTTGCAAGCGGTTTATCATTGCCATGGTTTCATCAGCAGATATAGCAGCAGCGTTCCTCTCATTTTCAAGTTCAGAATATAGGGTGTTCAATGACTTGCGTGTGGAAGCCAAAGCAGATTTTAGTTGATCGACACTCACCAATTCAGTGTTTTCCAGATCAGTAGACATAGTAGCAACACTTGAATCTACAGAATTAGCATCAGAAACAGCTGCTTTAGAATCCAGCAGTTCCTGTGAATCATATATACCTTCAATATGACTCAGTGTATCAGGCTCTCTGTCTTCTTCGGAGACCGTATCAGACTCTCTGTCTTCTTCGGAGACACTATGATCAGAGAACTTGTCTAAGCTTGACAAAGGTTCGTAAGAAATTTGATGTTTGGCCGTTAGAGCAGCTTCAGTTGGATCCTCTTCAATATCTTCTGTTTAATATTTAATGATCAGTTCCAAGATTTACACAATCATAATAGAATAACAATCAGAATGCAGGAAATAAACAAAGTGTTCTTGTGATCTCAGCATCTTACCTTTCCATGTGTTTGTGTTGACATTAAAAGTGTCTGCTGCATACTGCAGAACATCTGCTGTTACGGAAAGGACTTTCTGCTTCACCTCAGCTTGCTCATCATTAGTATGAGCATATGAAGTCAGGCAACCATGTTCCCCAGAATCAATTGGCACAGAGTCACACTCTTGTTCCAACCCAGCCTGTGCAGTTCTCTCTCCTTCAAGTTCTTCATCAACATCCTCCCTGGAATGTACTGGTATTGAATCCAACTCCTGATTTACCTCAGGTTGTTGAATCTGCTTCTCCTCAGTCTGAGTTACAGCGACATGCTCAAAAGCTTCCACTGGCCTAGAGTTCATTTCATGCTTTGACTCAGCCAGTTCAAAATGTTCCAACTCAATACTTCTGTCTAACCTCTCAACAAATTCATGGTCACTAGGAGCTGTTGGTGTGGTATACAAATCCTGTTGTAGAGTAGCCTGTTCAGATTGCTCATCCTCAGTTATCTCATCTTCAAATGATATTTTCTGATCCTTATCTTTCAATCCACTGTCATCCTCAGGAGCTGCATTTAATATTTTGAAAATAAGGTGTATGACTAACTAGCTTGAAACAGAGAAAAACATCACGGAACAAAATCAAGGACAGTAAATTATATGGTTCGCCTTCTATTCTGTTGAGAGGTCCATTTCATCCAATCAAAAAAAAATCCTTAGGTTACTATTCCTTTTTTTTTCTTCCAGTTCAATGTTCAACTATAGGTTCACCAGATATACCCAGTGCTATCCAAAATCTAGAATGACTGAAGGGGTACAACTACAATAGCACAGCTCAGTGAAAACACGGGCAGAAACATGACTCCGTTTGGTAGATAGAAATAACTAAATTCTTATTCAGCACTAAAGGTAAGCAGAATAAACAGAAATGCATTAAAAAACACAAACAGAATAAAAGTGATATACAGAGCTATAGTCAGCATGGCTAAACATGAATGATAGAAAAGCTATATCAAAGGAGGAATGACTTACACTGATGATCAGCAAAGGCCTCCACGGTTTTGCCTGCATTTATCCCATCAAGTGTAGCTTCTATACAAGCCGGAACAAACACTCCGGCAGCAATCTGTTCATCAATCAACCGATCAGCCACATCATCAACCTTGTCATCATCAGATGTCATGACAATCTTCTCCTCATTGGTACCAACTGTGTTCTCCTTCTCCGTGTCCACGTTGTTCTGCCTTACATCACCATGATCAACTTCTTCCTTTCCTTCGCCACCAGATTGAGATGACAGGGTGTCCATGGCGACCACCAACGAGTCAATTGATTCAAGAGGCACCAGCCGCTCAACATTGGCAACAACCTCGGCACCATAAGCCAAGACGGCGATCGAGTCATCCTCCACAAATGACTTGTCGTCAAAGAGCTCGATCACAGGGCCTTCCTCAGAGACAAACACCACATCTCCATTTGGCCTCACTGCCTCTTCCTCTTCCTTGTGGCCACAATCTGAGCCACGCGGCGCAGACGCGGCGGTGAGCAAGAACGGCGGCGAGTAGAAGCCGCTCTCGAGCGCGACGCCGCAGCAGGCGCAGGCGAGGTCCCGCTCGCCGAGCTCGCTCCGGCCCATCCACGACAGCATCGCCTTCCCGGGAGCCGCCGCCGCGGCGCAGTCCTCGCACATGTCCCCGGCGTCCGCGAGCCGGCGGTGCGCGCTGCAGTAGCCGAGGCGCGACATCTCGGCGGCGTGCACGTCGCACAGCAAGCGGCGCAGGGGCTCGGCGCCCCCGCCTGCGCCTGGGTGGTGCGTGTGCGTGTGGTGGGTCTCGAAGAGGCTGTCGACGCCGAGGCGGGAGCAGAGCGCGCACGGCGGCGCGAGGCCGAAGAAGGCGGCGAACCGGGATATGAGGTAGGAGAAGACGCCGTTGGCGAGGAGCAGCGCGATGAGGATCCATTCCAGCAGCGCGTACGCGAGCACCCGCGCCACGCGGTTGCTCTTCTTGCACAGCGCCGCGGTGAGGCTGGAGCCTGTGCCGGCGCCTGCGCCCGCACCCGCCATGGGAGCCTGCGACACCATCATCCCTACAGCAAGGTTACTTGGGGGGAACCGCCGGAATGCGATGGAGACGACGCCGACCTCGCAGCCCGGGCTTTGCCGTGGAATCCAAGGAAGCACAAAAACTAGTGCCTTCCGCCGCGAATCCTTCCCCGTCGTCACAAATTGGATTAGAACGGAGCGGAGGACGCAATCCGAACGTGATTCGTTAGTGGCAAGCAACCACTAGGGGACTCGGCTTCTCAGGATCAAAAAAGAACAAAAGAAAGGAAAGGAAAACAAACCCTGCTACTGCTACAGATTGCAGAAAAGACGAGATTTTTCACTGGTGGAATCGGGGACCGAGAACGAGATCAGAAATCCGGAAGGGGAACGAACGAAATCTATACAGGGAGACGAGCTGGGGCTGGACTAGTGATAGTGACAGGATTGCGAGCTATAGACAAGAAGAACAGGCAGGAGAGGAGAGGAGAGGAGAGGGAGAAGGAGAGGGAGGAGGGGAAGGGCCGAAGGGGAAAGAGGCCGTTTGGTCGGAAGCGGATGGCCAAATAGCGAGAGGATGCGCGACATGGAAGCCGAGAAATATCGCGAAAAAGAAAGAAAAAAAGGTGAGAGCTTTGAGCCAGTAATTTGCATTAGAGCAACTCCAACAGTTTGATAATTTTGATTTGACAAAATATAAAATTTGTCAACTATGAAATAAATATGTCAAAACAAAAAATATGTAATCTCTAACCGTTCTCCATAATGACTTGGCAAAAACAGGAAAAAAAGGAAGGAAAAAAAGTCGCCGCCTTCCACCGTGAAAAAAAAGGAAGGAAAAAAAAGCGTCGCCTAGTTTGCCAAGTGCGGGCTCTTATTTGCAACTTTGGTAAAAATGTCAAGCCCAAATGTCAAACTGTTGATCATCAGTTTTTTAGTTTTTTTTTGATAAAATTAGATATGTCAAGTATAAATGTCAGACGGTCGGAGTTGCCCTTAGTGGGGCCTAATGACCGTGATTAATCCGCTCTAACTAGAGGTGAAGTGAACGTTGGGGTGGGGTGACTCTAGCCCGCCGGTGACTGAAGAAAGGGTCAGTCAGTAAAAAAGCAAGCAGAGCACTAGACTTTACTGGCGGTAACTGCAGGCCTCGGACGGCGTAGGAGCAACGGCATGATTTGTTAATTGAGCATGTAATTACGGTTCCTTTCCTTCCCGTTGGAAAGGCTAGTGGAGCTCCGAGAATACGCGGCGGCAGCAGCATACTCCTCCTAGATGGCTAGATGAGTGGCGTCACTGACCGATGTGCAATCTATCTTTGAAGGTGAACCGTGAACACGAAAGCGACGACGATGTCTACGGCGTCAGTAGCACGTACGTACGTGTGCCGGTAGTACACACTACGCACGCAGTGTCCAGTAGCGAGTAGCAGGACCGTTCCGTTCTTTCCGTTTCTGCAGCAAGCAGTGGTGGTGGGGTTTCTACGCGCCGGTCGTTTTCCGGGGACCGGCGTGGCGTGGCGTTGCGTTGCGTCACCTGGACGGCGAGGCCTCCCTGGTCGGTCAGTCGGTCGGTCACCGTCGCGTTGCGGCTTGGACGGACGGACGGCTTCGTTTTCATTTGTTTTTTCCTCCCCCGAATCCGAGACGCAACCGCGGCAGCGGGAGACGAGTTCGGCACGGCAAAGTGGACCTGCAGTCCTGTCACTTTTGTTTTAGTTTTTGTGCCGCGGAGACGACTGGATCAGAGAGACAGAGACAATTCATACAAGGGACGGGGACAGTTGGTTGATGGTTCGGGTCTCCCCAATGTCGCCGCAGCCGCCGCCTCAGGATCTGGAACGGGAACCGGAGCAACGTGGCGGCACTGTTTGATCCAAAACCTGGTGGCGCCCTTTGACCCAGCCAAGTTTCGCCAGCTTTGTTTGCTCGCAGTCGCAGCCGCAGGCGTCTGCGTGTGATGAGGGGCTGTGCTGTGCGGCGTGTTCTCAAACGGCAGGCGTTCAGCAACGTTCAGGTGTTCAGCAATTGTCTGCCGTGAGTCCACCAATGGAGAAGTTTGAACTCTTTACTCGTGTATTAGATGCATATAGGATATGATGGATTAGTAATTCAGCAAATAAGATAGTATAATCTTCTGGGACTGATTACTAGACAGCTTCTTTTTCTATATCTATGTAATCGGCCGTACCTTTTTTAAGCCATCTTCTGATATGACAAAGTATTTTAAATTACATTTTAATTGTCTATTTAGTTTATATATATAATATAGTATTTATGAGTATGAACCTTTAACTACTTTAACTACTGATAGTATCTGATTACAAATCTAATAATATCAGGTTTATTAGTTAAAGTTGCTAGCAAACTATTGGTCAAAGATGTAAAGTTTGATTTTTGATCTAATGCAAAATGTCTTATAAATTAGACCGGAAAGAGTATCTATCTATTTCACATACACCTAATCTATATATCTATAAATAAATTATATAAAATCAAAGTGATTCTTCAATGCATCTTTTTACTTCCCAAAGTGTCTTCGCGTGTCTCTCTCTCTCCTTAGACTCATGGATCGTATTCATAAAAGTTAGAACCTCATGCATTGGATGTCCAACAATATTGTCCAACAACAATACGGTCCAACAACAATACGGAGTCAATGTACTCGTTTCTGAAAAAAATTAATTTCTAAAATCCGTGTCAGTCAAATTTTTTTAACATTGACTAACTTTATAAAAAAATATAAAAACATTTATAATTTAAAATAAGCACCATAAAAATATGTTTTATAATAAATCTAATGATACTAATTTAATTAATACCATAATTTTTAATTTTTTCTAAAAATTTAGTCAAAGTTCAAAAAGTTTGACTTATGATAACTCCAGAAATCTATTCTTTCAGAAACGGAGAGAGTATATTAGAAAATATGATGTGACTGGTACATAAATCTCCAAAAGACAAATCATTCAAGTAATTGCGCATAAGGTTTGTGTTTAGTTGCTTTTCACTATGTTGCATTGTATATCCTAGCATGAGTGGATACTGGCTGGGTGGATGCATTAACCTAAAAGAATATTGTTGGTTGGTTGTGGATGGATGCGGATACAATAACCCTGTGAATATACTTGGTTGTATGTATGGATGGATAAGAATGTAGAAGATGTCCTGCATTCAAGGCTAGGATGGTCAGTGAAGCTCATTGTGTGTCTTTTCCATCAAGACAGGGTGAAGATATATTTTTGCATCCGCTTATACTAATTGTATATATTCGGTAGACAACAAAAAAATTAGTTCTCTATACATATCCACTAACTCAGAATAAAGGAGATACAACTAATAAGCACATCCAAGCAGCAGTATGTCACAACTTAAGGTCACATATTGATGAGGTCCACAGCTGATGGAGAGCTTTAAGAAAGGACAACATTAACCAATAACTGATCACGCGCCCAAGCCCTCTTCCTTCCTACACCCTGCCTCCCCCACCCCGCCTCCTCCCCCGCCACCCCTGTACAGCGGCTGGCTGCCCACCTCCCCGCATCCTGCGTACAAGTTTCGACGCCCACCTCCCCGCCGTGGGCGGTATGGTTTCGTTGGAGCTCCGTGGTCACGATCGTTGTGTTGCACAATCACGAAGGAAAATTTTTGTAGGCAGGTAATAGGGCCCTACAAAAAATGATAGCTTTGTTTCCCTGTGTGGCACAACCACAAAAGCTATCATATCGCCACTGGATCGTGATTTTTTTCAAAGCTATATATAAAAAACATATAAAACATATTTTTTTTATATGGCGGTATGATTTATATGTTTTATATGTTGCACAATCACTTGGCCAAATGAATTAGGTTTGAAAATATTTTTTTTAGAATTAGTTTTAAAAACATATCAAACAAAAAAATTCGAGACCTTCAATTTGCCTATTCAGTTTGGCAGTTCCGGCTGAGAGGATAGCGTGAATTTTTTCCAATAATGCAAGGCAGACAGCTCCAGGAGCCAGATGGGCCTGACATTTGCACCGGTCAGGGTGGCGTACGTAGGCGGCCGAAAGGGCAACGAAAAAGTACGTTGGCACCTGGAATCAAACGACCTGGTGGTGTTGGGTGTTGGCACAAACAAAAAACAGCGGGAAAATGTTGGTGGGACGTGGATTTTTGTGCTAGGTACACGCATCCTATATCTTTCATCGGATGCTTTTGTCTCTTTTTCTACATTTTTTTTGGCTCTACCTTGCTGAGTAATTAATTCATCTGTGCAGAAAAACATACAACATGTCAGAAGAAATAACAAGTTTATAGTGAATAGTATTTATATTTATAACTTGTAATCAATTTATAATATAAATATATTTCATAATTAATCTAATAATATTTTATTTAATATCATAAACATTGATATTTGTTTATCTATAATTAGTCAAAATTAAAATAATAAAACGTAACACTATGTTAAAGTTGCATATTTTTCTGAACGAAGGGAGTACTATTTCCTGAAAATAAAGTGGAAAATATCCAACATAATTTGGTTTGCAAAAGTACTGGACACATGAAGATCTTACAATACGGGCCCTTTAGAATGTAAAATTTTATAGGATTTATTTATTTTCACATAAGAAAACTAAGAAAACAGGAAAAAAAATTCTCCATTCTAAGGGGGGCTAAATGTGAAATGCTAGTACACAAATAATTGATCAGAGAGACGGGGCCAGACTTGCACGAAACAGATGTGGGTGTGTGAGCCTAATGAGCTCAGCTTTTGCTTTTGGCTATCCATGTAGGTGGGCGCGACGAGTGTTTATATAGTGCTATAGGTACCGCTTCGTTCGATTGATTTATAAATCTAGCTTATTAATCATGGTATAATATTTTTCTCTCCCAATAAAATAATCAAAAACAACATCAGTCGACTTATCGACAACAGTCAATCCAATCATAGAGTGATCTTTCCTTTGGTAGCACGTACCACGGTTTTAAACAGAGTGATCACATAAGAATCTTTTATTAACTTGCCTATTCTTTGGGGTTTTTTTACGGGCAGATTCTGAGAAAGATGTAGTGATACTCCCTCCGTCCCATTGACGACACGGTTTTCTAGTGACACTTTCAATAGAACGGAGGGAGTACACGATTACAACGGTAATGCACGTGTTGGGACAAACATAAAGTACATCTAATATTATAAAAAAGAAGATATGGATTCCAGCAAGCAATCATCATGTCGAAACCCGCAACAGTTTAACTAGTCGGATGTATGGACACATGCATGGAGAATTAAATCTAAGTAAAAAAATATAACTAATTGCATGGTTTGTTTGTAGTTTACGAGACGAATCTTTTGAACTTAGTTACTTCGTGATTAAACAATAATTAACAAATACAAACGAACATACATTGCTAAATTTTTGGATCGCCTGTTTAGATCCGTAAAAATTTGGAAAAATAGCACTGTAGCACTTTCGTTTGTATGTGGTAATTATTGTTCAATCATGAAGTAACTAGTCGTAAAAGATTCGTCTCATAAATTACAGATAAACTGTGTACTTAGTTATATTTTTTATTTATATTTAATATTTTATATATGTATCCAAGGATTCGATGTGACAGAGAATCTTGTAAAGTTTTAGAATTTTGAAGGGAACTAAACCTATTATTGCCTCATCAACCTATGCGCTCACACGGTTTAGAACCTCGGAGTAGATGTTCATGTGAGCAACCGAAACAAAGTCTTTGATGGAAAAGAACTTGACCTATGTTAAACTGATGGCTAGTGAACTCACTGTGTTACAAGTTACAACTCAATGTGTCTTTCTTCTAATCACTATGTTACACACCTTAACTAGTGATACATTAACCCTAGGAACGATTACATTATATTTAATTTGTATCTTTGCTCATGTCTACTCAGGTGTCTGTTTGCGGCTCTAGGGACTGAGTGAATCCGTCATTAAACCCATCAAAAAGTCACAGTCAAATTTAATTTGATTTGGAAGAGGAGAGGTTGAAGTCAGAAATGATGGTGCAGATCAGGTGTGGCGGATGCTTTTTTGCTCAGGTTATTTTGGTCTCCTCGATTGTATTGTAAATTGTAAAGAAAAGGGGAGAAAGAAAAAAGTAAAGTAAAAAAATGAGAAGAAACCCCTCAAACGAAATATTCAGATTCAAAACACGCATGAATTGAGTGTTAAAAGAAACGATTCATGCAGATTAAGGGTGCGTTTGGTAGGGCTCCAGATTCTTGTAGAAACGTTTCAGATCTAAATTTTATCTAGAAACGTTTCAGATGATGAATCGTAATCACCTTGTAAAATCGTTTGGATAGCACACTGGATTTCGATTCATAGGAAAATGGCACCCAGAAACAGTACTGAATCTAGCGAAACCAGTCTTTGGGTGATTATGTTCTTGGCAAGAAACAAGAAACATTTCTACCCTGAAACGTTTCATGGTTTCACCGTTTGAAAGTGATTCTCTAGTTCCAGCTGAGAATCTAAAACGTTTCAGCTTGTCAAATGCACCCTAAGTATTAAATTTCGAAATTTCTCCTCTGTGCAATCATTGGTTTGTACTGAGGAAGTAAGGATATACGTACAGGCAGCATATTGTGGCAACTATTATGGACTAGTGCACGAAAAATTGCTCAGCGTAACAGGCCGAATACAGACATTAAAGTGAAGATTAAGATATTAGGGGAAAACCATTCAGAACAGAAGTGGTTTACAAGAAAATAGAATAGTATTCTTTCATTGATTATATGTACAGTAGCTTCTAATGAGAATGTGAAAGCCTGAAGCACACGAATAAAGTTATCCTTTCAGCCAATAACATCAACAACAGAAAGCCATGCGAACAACCCTAATCCCATAATCGTAGATTAGTACTGCTCAATCAAATTATTAAACCCAACAATAATAGCTCGAAGCAAATGAGGAAGACATTATCACATTACAAAGCATAGCACACATCAACCTAACTTCTATACGTAGTACATAGTAACATATATATGGGCAAAGGGTGGCAGCACATCACCAAAAACCACCAAAATATCTGCTTCATTGCCCAGCCCCTGCAGCATCCTCCACTAGACAACGAGCACCCTCAGCCTCCGGCTGAAGACGTCAAGATCATCCCTCCTCTGCACTCTCCACCGCTTGGCAAGCTCACTTGCCTTGACACCTCCATCCACATTGTCACCATTGATAATCCTGTTAACCTTTGCCTCCCTCAGGCACTCAAAACAGATCCAGCACAGCATTTGCCATTCCGTGCCATTGCTGCATGGCACCACCATTTTGCAGTCCACATTCATCACATTGCCAATTCCATTGTTCTAACTGGGGAGAGCAGCCACGGCCTCAGGCTACTCCTGCCACACCAAATCTGATGTGTGCTATATGAGCTGTACCTTCGTGATCGCCCAGTTGCCTGCTTTCCTGCTCAAGGTAGAACATATTCAACACTTGAACCATCTGAAAACAAGCCCTAATCACATTGTAGTCATGGGACAAATTGCATATCTTCTCAATTTTCTTGATATGTTTCCTCGGAGCACAAGGGACAATTCTGCTATGCTGTACTTGCTCCTTCACGAAAACTGTCAAAATTTTCATCTTAGGCTCTTAAAGTCCATTATCAATACTCCAATAGTGCAGCTGTTCTAAATTAGATTGGCACATCTCACTACTTGTACAAATTATTATTTAATCAACAATGAACAGTGGACATGCTACTTCTTCCTTTCCCCGATCTAAAATATTGGCTTTCACATATGTATACTCCTATACAGTAATCATTGTATGAAAAAACCATTAAAACTCCAATTCTGAAATGAACATGTCATTTATTTTCACCTTCTGCAAGTACAAAAACTTGATATTGGTCTCAACCATAGCACTGAACCAGTGAATTCATTTGCATGGTATTCCTACCAGTACAATTATCACACATTTCATGGTTGATATCCTTCTACTTGAACAGTTGAACTCCCAACCCAAATCCACAAGCTGCAATAATCCCATTCATTCCACGAAACAGATTGAAACTTCGAGTGCAACTTGGACCTAATTATAGTGAACATTACCAAACTGAACATACTCTCTCACCTCAGGTGGCAGCGATGTCCACGGTTTCTCTTCTGCTCCCAATGATGCGTTAGGGATAGATACGCTCCAGCTTCTCATCCTGGATAGCTAGCCACACCTGTGGCCTGCCTCTTCCTATCACAGCACAAATGAGTATGAACAAAACAGAGAGAACGGAACTATTTGGATGAAAACAAAACTATCATGGTGGCGGTGGCGGCAGCCTGCACCACAACGAGTTAGAGATACCGCCATACCAGCAAAATGGATGGAGACGGAGGTGGCGATGATCTTGCCTCTCCGGTGCCACAGCCCATGCTAGGTGATGCCGCGCACCTGCTCCTCCATGGGTTCCTAGGGCCGACGCCGTGGTAACACTAGAGCCGACACACCCAAAACCTTGTATTGACTGCAAGGAGGAGACCAGCCCTGGCAGTATCATGCAGAAGACACTGTCACCTCCTTGGAGCTTGTTCCCACATGCCGCCGCCAGGAGAGAAGGAGAGGGCGCTACCCCACCACTCCCTTCTGCCAGCCCAAGCAGCTCCATTGTCCAGTGGCAGAGTTCTGTTGAGCCCAGAGGGAAGATGGCTGCAGGCAGGCAGAGTGAGGGGAAGCCATTGAAAGGGGGAAGGGGTGGGGAGGGGGAGCATGGATGCGCTGTGGTCAAGCGCCTGCAAATAATTCATGCTCACTGTAGCAGGCTGAATGTAGACATTGTAGTGAACCTATAAGAGAAGCATTAAGAGATTACAAGCGGTTAACTAGGAAACATAATGTTATTCTCTCACTGCTTACAAGTTACAGTTACAAGTACAACAGCTTCTAAATGGAAAAATGGAATGTGAAAGCCTGAAGCTACATTAACAGAGCTATCATCTATATCAACAGCAGTAAGCCATGCGAATAACAGTGCTAAAATCATAGATTATTATGCTGCTCAAATTATTAAACTCGAGGGTACATAGGCAAATATAGTAGGTTTCTAAAGGCAAGGGTCCAGCTGAGGAAGACATTACAAAGCATAGCACAATAACCTAGCTTCTATACAGATGGGGCAAAGGGTGGGAGGCACATCACCAAAACCACCAATATCTCTTGCTTCACTGCCCAGCCGCTGCAGCATACTCAACAAGCAACCTCAGCCTCCGGCTTAAGACATCAAGCTCAGCCATCCTCTGCACTCTCCACCGCTTGGCAAGTTCACTTTCCTCAACTCTCCCATCCACATTGCCACAACTGATAATCCCGTTACTCTTTGCCTCCCTCAGGCATTCCTCAAACACATCTAGGACAGCATTTGCCATTCGATGCTCATTGCTGAGCGGCACCACCATTTTACACTCCACATTCATCTCATTGCCAATTCCATTGCTCCCATTCGGGAGATTAACCACGGCCTCAGGCTGCTCCTGCACAATAACACCAAATCTGCTGTCTGCTACAAGAGCAGCACCTTCATGATCGCCCAGGTGCCCGCTTTCTTGATCAAGGTAGAACATATCCTCGCCATTGGAACCATCCGGAAACAAGCCGGGAGCAGAGGAACTAATCCCATTGTAGTCATGGGAGTTGCTATCCCCAGACGCATCTGGGGGAGGGAGCGGCGTGCCGCGCGGGTTGGCGCGGCGTCGTTTGTTCCCGGACGCTCCGGCGCCGGCCGCGAAGGGCGACGTGGCGGCGTTGGCGGGGTCCCACAGCCTGGAGCAGAGGTGGAGCACGTCGCGGTCGTGCGGCGCGAGACGAGCCGGGTCTAGCCCCCCTGCGACGCGCGCGGACATGCTGCGGAACTTGTTCTTGAGGCGGCGGAGCTTCTCGGAGAGCTGGGCGCGGGTGTAGGGCTGGGGCATGGACTCGGAGAAGCGGTCGTAGAAGACGTTGAGGTCGCGCGGGAAGACGAGGCCCTGCGCGCCGCAGCCGAGGAGGCCCTGCAGGAAGCGGAGCTCGTCGGACTCGGACCAGATGCGCTGGAACTTGAAGGGCGGCTGCTGCTGGTCGGATCCGCCGTCGCCGCCGCCGCTGCCGGGCGCGGGAGCACGGAGCGGGTCGGAGGAGTCCGGGGAGGAGGAGGATGGGGGCGAGGACGACGGCCGCGGGGAGCGGCGCTTGATGGGGAGCTTGCGCGCGGCGGAGGCCGAGGGCGGGGTCAAGTCGGCTGGTGCGGTCGGGTTAGGGTTAGGCGGGACGGGGACCGGGACCGGGAGGGCCTGTTGGTCCGAGGCCATGGCGCTGGCTGGCTGGCGCGCACGGATCGAGCGAGCGGGGCGAGGCGAGGTGCGACGAGAACGAGACGGGAGGGAAGTGGCGTGGTGGATTGGGTCGCGCACGGCGCGGCACGGCCGGACGGGCGGACGAGGGGAGGTGGTGGGATGGAGACGAGACGGGACGGGATAGGAGGCGGAGGGCGGCCGATTGGGGTTAGGTCAGGGGGGATTGGTTGGCTCGTCCGGAATCCGTGGGTTCTGTCGCCTCTGGGCTCTGGGCTCTGGCCGTGGCCGTCCTCGAGTGTGGGTTTTCGGGCGCGTGGCTCGCTGACGCGCGGACCAGGGTGTCGTTTGGTGCGGCGCTGGGACTGGGAGCGTTGCGCTTGCGCGGTTCGGTATTTGCGAGCGACGTGTTTGACGAGCGCGGTTCGGTGCTAGACGAATCAGAGCGTTTTATTCACGTTAAATATTTTGTGATAAATAGAGTTGGTATGAATATAATAAAATTTTAGAATAAAACTCTATTGATAGTGGATGTTTTATCTGAGGTCAATTTTATTTAATATGACATGGCGGTCTTAAAAATAACCTTAGGAAACTTCTTATTGATATTAGCCTTAACTGATTGGAATGCCAGAATATTTTTTTATTCTTATATTTCCCCATGAAATGAACTGATTTTGATAAAATTTCTATACCTGTACAATGTCGTGAAATTCGTGAGTTGCCAAATAGACCATGAGTGGCGATGGGTTATTTAGGCTGTGTTTGGTTTGGTAAAAAGTGGTTTTGCTCGAGAAACTGTTTGTTAATATAATTCTCATAGCAACTTGAACACTGTTTTTTATTTTTGGTTTTCATCTTTTTTTTTAAAAGTGGAAATAGAGAGTTTATACCTCTTTTGTTTTAACCAAATAGTTTATAATTTTTTCACAACACATAATTCACGACTATATTTTCATAGCTCACAACCAAACCAAATAGACCATTCCTTCCGTTTGTTGAGTCTTGCTTCACTTTGCCAAGCAAAGAAGTCACATGAGATTAACTATTTGGGTTCTAAACAAACTTGCATAAGGCAAATATGCTCACACGTGTTGGCAAGGTTAGTCTTGCTTGGTTAGCCGAGGTGAGCAAGTTATGCAAATATACCAAACTATCCTCTCAATTTTAAATTATAAGTTATGTTTTTGGATACAATAGACGTTACTATGCATCTAGGTACATATTATATCTAGATATATAATAAAAAAAATAATCTCTTGTTCCTTCACCAGGGAGCTATGGTACAGAATTGTCCACGCGCTTGGGCAGCGGGCGCCTCAGGGGCAGCGATCAACACAACGCTGGTGGTGCGCTCTGCAGAGGCTTTGGTCAGGTGTTGCGAGAGATGGCTTCGACAGTCTGTTCGCACTGGTTTCGTGGCAAATTTGGAAAGAACGAAATGCCAGATGTTTTCGGAACGCGGCGTCATCCCTGAACGACATCCTCGAGGTCATCCGGGCTGAAGCTGGAAGATGGAGCGCCGCGGACGCCAAGGGGTTCGACGCCCTGGCTAGCGGCTAATCGAGTCCTTCTTTTCCTTTTTTTCTTGCCGGCTGTTTCTTGCTGCCTTGTAGTGTTTTGTGTTTCGCTTAGCCGGCGTCGACTTCTCTTGTAATTACTACTTCTATCTACTTGATGCAAAGATACGCATTCGCATGCGTATTCGAGAAAATAAAAAAAAATAATGTATCTAAAAAAGCCAAAATGACACAATCTTATTATTTAAAACATATGAAGTACTACTACTTACATGTTAGTTGGTTCCACCCTGATTAGCAAATCTAGTCGGCTTATTGATAATAAAGGGACAATGCTCCCATGAGAATCAATATATTTAGATACCTACTTCAACAATACTTTTCTACAAATGAATAATATTTTTTCTCAAAAAATAAATTAGCATAAACATTTAATATAAGTCAAATTTCAGCAAAATGAACGGCACCACTATTATTTTGTAAAATATTTTGGTTTTAGAACCATAAAGTATTTGGATGCGCATTATATTTGAAAATCATAGTTCTGCTTGGAGTTCAAAAGATATTGGTGTTGTTGCCATTTATTTGATACCTAATTGTGAATTCAGCCATATTTTTATAACTTTGCTGAATAGGATTATTGTAATATAGTGTTTTGATTATATTGATCTACTTATAATCAAATCTATTTGGATAGTAATTAGATTTTTAGCTGATTATTATACTACTAGTTAGATCTTAATAGGTTCTCCATTTATCTACACAGAAGTTTTGTTGATACAATTGAAAACTAGAATTGTACTTTTTCATTTTAAAATATATGTTTGGATATATAATAAAAAATATATCAGAAAAAATTAAATATTTTATAATACAGAACGGAGGGAGTACTTTTTTTAGACGAGGTAGTATCTTTCACACTGTTTTTTCGTTGATTGATAAAGAGGGTTACTAGTAAACAATCAGTAAGCCTTTACCCCAAAAAATGAAGGGAAAAAAAAAAACCAGTAAGCCACATAGTCTCAAAACCCCTTAAACCCTAATCCCCTCCTCTCCATCCATTCCCCTACAACCGCTTGATCTTCAGTTTTTCACGGCCGCCACTACTCGTCCGCCATGGCTGCCTCCTCCTCCAGGCTCCTAAAGCTCACTCTGAGCTCCTACTTTCTCCGCTCCTGCTGCCTCGCTTCCAGCCCCCTAGCCCCCACCGCCTCCCGCTGCCACCCAGGGCCGCTCCACTCCCTCCGCTTCTGCTCCGCGGTCCCCGCGGTTGTCGATGTCGCCGCCGACCCTGTCAAGGTGGCTGTATCCGCCGGCCACCCGTGGCCGGAGTGGGGCGACTTCCTTGATAAGCTGCGGGCCAAGGGGTACTTCGAGCAACGCGTGCGCTCCTCCGGCGTGAGTTCTGGCGAGGGTGCCGCTGGAGATGGGGATGTGGCGGTTGCAGCTGCATCGGAGAACGCAGCAGCGACTGCTTCCGGTAACACGGCGGTGGCTGTGCCGTATAGCGCGGTGGCCTCGGAAGACATTTATCGTTTTAGGGAGGAGAACAGGGTGAAGAATGCGTGCCTCAAATTTGCGCGCAACCGCTACGATATCCTCAGGTGCCGGAATCAAATTTCCCCCCTCTCGTACTTAATGCAATCATTAGAATACACGGATCTCGGATTTCAGTTTTCCGGGTGCTGCACAAATAAGCATGCCACTGATTTAGTGATAGCAAATTTTCGGATGCAGACGCAAATTGCTAATTGGGCCTTTTGGTGTGCTCATGAAACAGGGTCCAAATAGTGAGAGCCAATAATTCTCCGCTTGCATGCCTTCCATTATATCAACATTTCCTCCATTTTTTACTGAGTCAACTGAAGAATAACTACTAAATTTCTATCTTACATACGAGGATATTTAGTAGAACGCTCGCTGACTATGTTAGTCTTGAATTATGACCCCACCGCATCCCTACTGTAGCGTTATTTAAAATGTCAATATTTGGGTCATGGTTGCCTTCAGTGCTTATGTCATGAACTGGATTTTCACACCCATGACCTGGCAGCAAGCATTGTATATCTTCTGGCTAAACTGTTTTTTTATTGAGTGCTTCACCACTGCAGCTTGCTTCCCAAGCAGGATATTCAAGCTATTGTCATGTCTGGCTGTCCTAATAAAAACCGGAAGCCCGTCAATTCTGCAAAAAGGCTGAGAGAGTTTGTGGAGGTCAAAGAAGAAGATGTAAGCTTAGCTGTCATTTCTAAATATATAATAGCTTTCCCACTTTAGTTTTAAATTTAACTACACAATAACAATATCATTGTATTGTGCCCTAATACCAGGCATGCAGCATTTGCAAATTGAAGTTATCTTGTGATAAAGCTTATAAAACTCCAGAGGACAAGACTGAAGTTAAGACTGTTGATGTTGTCCGCATACTGCTAAGTTATGCAATGGATAAAAACCTTTCAGGAGAAAACTCAGTTATCGAAAGCGTGCAAGAATCAGCAAAAAAGCTTCTCTCACGGCTTATTGAACTTAGCGACACACAAATAGATGAATCTGTTCCAAAACCTGCAGTTCAAGCTTCTAGGAAGGCTCAGGGCTCAGATGGGAAGGGGAGAGAATCAACTGCAGTTGAAATGAAGAAGGGTGACTGGTTGTGCACTAAGTAAGTTCTTTATGTTATGCAAGTTCAATCTTATGACACATCACACATTCATGGGAGGGAAGGAATTAGGGTTTATTTTAATAATGTTGTTTATGATTTCTCTCGACCTATAGAAAGTAAAAGCTAGCGACCATGGGCACGTGTTATTTCTGCGTGGATTTAACTACGCTGTTGAGCTGTTATTGTACACTATGTGTTTGCCACAGTTAGAAGATCATGTCATTTTACTTCACCAGAACATTCTTCAGAAGGCCATCTTTATAGCCATCATTTCTTATGTTGGTCATTGACTACTAATTTCCATCGTGATTCCTCCAAGATGCATTAAAAGTATTAGTTTCATCTTCCATGGAAGTGGTTTGACTGGTTTATATGCTTATTCAATACTCCATCACTTGCAATGCTTTGGATTGTTGATATCCATAACTCTATAAGGAAGTGTTGACCTTTTTAACGGCTGTGGCCAATCCAATCAAGATTGGTTCTAAAGCTCTGCAGGACACCCAGTTTTCTTAGCATTCTCATCGAACTTTTCTGTTGGTTCCTATATGCATTCCTTTTGATTTTGAAAAAAAAAGGAGAGCGTACCTTTTGTGTTGTATTTTGCACAGCTGAAATGCACAATAACATATTGACGCATTGGACCTTTTCATTAACGACATAAGCTGTTTCCATGTCATCTTATATAGTTTCAATCCTGAAGCATTCTGGCATAGCATTCTTAGATATTACTCCCTCCGTCCACGGATACTAGGCGCAACGAGGCCAGCGCCTAGTATGCGTGGACAACTCAAAAGTCTAGTTGCGCCTAGTATCCATGGACGGAGGGAGTATAATTTATACTGAACAGCATTTTCACCAAATTATATTTTTTTGTAAGGTAACAGTATATGTGTAGAGGTTTGAACTAAGTTTTGTAAGTTTCATCCATGTTGGAAGGAAATATGTGTGCTAACCATGTCTAGTTTTGAGAGAATTTTTTACCTCCTAATGTGCACAGATAATGCAAAAATTTTAGAAGGTGAAGTACATAACCACAACTGTTTCACATCAACTTAAAATCCGTGTGCGATATCTTGATGTGTAAATCCTCATTGTACATGATGACAGTATCTTCAAAACCAACCTCTATGATACATTTTTGTATTATCATTTTACATACTTTTTCTTAATACTATCATACCATTAGTTCACATCAGGACGAATGGTTGTGCCATTTTGTAGGCTATTGTCATGTTCACTTCATTGTTTCTCTTTTCATTTGCTCATTCTATATTCTTTGAACTGTTGATATGTTCTTAAAATCCCCTCATCTTTGGCAGCTGTAACTTCTTAAATTTTGCTCGCAATCGTCACTGTCGTGAATGCAAAGCAACTGGACCAAAGAAAATCGAAGCAACCATGGCTGAAATGAAAATGGGCGATTGGATCTGCACACAGTAACTTGCACCTTACATTATTCCTTTTTTCTTCCATTTCTTTCCAGCACCGTTTGATTTGCATCACCCTGTCTGTGCCTCCTAGGTGTCAGTTTATGAACTTCTCTCGCAACAAGAATTGTTTTAAATGTGAAGAACCTCGCCCAAAGAGGCAACTCAATCCTGGAGAGTGGGAGTGCACCTCGTATGTGGAAGTTTAATCTTCTCTATCACTTTCTCAACTTTTTGCGTGCTAATCAGATGTTGCCTCTGTTTACAGATGTGACTATATTAACTTCCGACGCAACATGTTCTGCAAGAAGTGCAATCAGAACCGCCCAGAGGATGATACCCAGGATAGTCAGCTGGGATTGAGGAAAACGAGAGGGGCTGGCAAGAGTAGAAGATTCGACTATATTGATCAGAAGAGTGACGATGATGACAATGCCACTCCCTATGAAGGGTTCCGCAAGTGTGGGGCAAGCATCAGGTTGAAACCGGACCAGAGAAGAACCACTGCCAAGAGCAGAGGCTTTGACAATCTGGAGGATGGTCTCGTTACTGCCAAGCCTAGAAGGGCCAAGGAAGATGAGGATGACGAAGTCTTGCCATACGAAGGTGTGCGCAAGTATGTTGTGAGCAGAAGGGCAACGTCTTCTCAGAGGAGGTTCACAGCTGCGTCTTCTCAGAGGAGGGAGTCTTCTCAGAGGAGGTTCACGGCTGCCCGTAACCAGTAATGATACCCGAGTCTTCTCAGGTTCCGTTCTGTAACATATTTCACGGTTGCATACTACTTGGTTGAGCTACCAAAGTTTCATTATTCAGGCCATTACCATAATTGGATGTGTTTCTTAGAAGCATGACAATTGTAATCTAGAAAGAGTTTTGACAGCGGCTCTGCTGTGGTGCAGACGAGGGACACAAGCATGCTCAATCTGCAGTTATACAGATTATTAGGGAACCCACATTGATACAACTGTTTTTTTTTTTGAAGGATTTCTTTGTCGTCGCTTCTGTATGACGAGTTATATGATGAACATGTTGGATTTGTTTTGCTTTACATAGTTGAAAGTTCCGCAGATTCTATGGCATCAGCTATGCACAAAAAGTGTTACTGCTTCCGTACATATCTAGAAAACACTAAACATCTTACTATTGGAATGGATGGAGTACAATTTTGGCCAGTTATTAGAGCAAAAAATAGAACTGTTGCAGATGGTAAGAACAACTTGTTTTAACTACTTCCAGTTTATTTCAGTTTATTCTATCTCACAGAATACTATTCAATCAGCTGAAATCAGTCGGCTTGAATGCCCGCCGAATAGATGAAGACAGGTATCACTTTCTTTTAACACTGGTGCTGAAGAAAAGAACATTCGTGGTACAGTCCTTCATAGCGAAAGCAAGCAGGAACTTTATTCTATATAAGGGAATAAAACTATGAACATATACTCCACGTGCTTCTACTTCAGATTCCAGCCTACAAAGATCACAGAGTCACTTGAAGCTTGAGAATTCAGAGCATCTCCCTGACGACCAGGTTGATGCCGAACAATGCCGTGCAGATGATCAGCCCAACCCCGCCAGAATGGTCAGCCTCCTGCAGTGTGCACAGCAACGTTACTATAGCTTTATTTACGGACAGCCATGGCGATGCAATCTCACTCGCGGATCACGGCGAGCTTGTTGCTAACAAGACGCACCCAATCTTCATCCGGTTAGCCGGGACGCCGGTGGCGTATCCGGTGAAGTAGAAGAACCTCGCGACCGTGTAAAGGGCCCCGAGCCCGGCGGCGACGACCGGGTGCTGCAGACCGCCCAGCAGCAGCATGACGAAGAAGAGCGGCATCACCTCCAGCGAGTTCTGGTGCCCTCTCTGCTCTCACAAGCAAACCACAACCACACAGGAAAATAGAATTAGCAGCTTGCAGTCGCGGATCGATGAGGACTGGACACCGGAATCTTGGGCCAACCTGCACGCAGTTGAAGAGCTTGGCGTCCTTGTTCTCCGACTCGAGGGCGTACATGGTTGGGTAGAACACCTTGTACTTCCTGCGGGCCTTGCCCACCTGAAAGCTCATCCAGAAGTTGAGCAGGGCGTACGCCACGAGCACCAGCACCACGTAGCCGTACTCCTTGCTCAGCTCGATGGAAGCCGCCATGGCTACTTCCTCCGTCTATTCTGCACTTCTGCTTCTCCTGCTATAGTGCTATCTATCCCTGCATATCTTTCTTTCTTTTGCCTGAACAAGAGATTTTGACTCCGAGAAGTTGCTGGGTAGAGGTGAAATTTGGTAGAGTCAAGTCAACGACAGAAATTAATAAACTTTGTGGTTCGTACATCGCCATGCGTGATGTCTGTCAACCGCTCCAAAAGTGTGTAAAAATAGAAAATATTTGTTCTCTATGTAATAGTACTGTTGTTATATATTATGAATACTTAACATAATCATGTTGACTATTCAGACTTTGAGAGCGCCATTAGTTCAGAAACCATTTCGCCATTGAATGTATCGAAGCGCCATTAGTTCAGAGACCATTTCGCCATTGAACGTATCGGCGTGGCATAGAGAAGTCGATGTCGTCTGTTTGGAAATTGTTGGTAAATGTTCTCAGTTCTCACGGGTTCCTCCTCCAGTTGTCTTCAGGAATTCATCATGCTCAACTATAATTCTCTTATATGGATTATATTTACATATTATTATTTACTATATAAGAGACATACTCTATTTCTTGTGTTTCTATCGTATAGAATGAGTTCAAATTTCTATCGTATAGAATGAGTACGAAAAACATGTTATAAGTTACAAAGTAGAAACATGTAATGATGATCTATAGAAACAATTTCCATCACCTTGTGAATTTAAGATAAGCTTATATGTTAACTTTCAATAGTGATAAAATATCAAACTTTAAGTTAAATAGCTTAATTTATTAAAGTAAATTTTAATTCCTCTAAATATAAGGATGCAAACATCACTATAAATCAAAAATTGAGTCTTTTTACTATGCTTGAAATTTCCTCCCATTTCCTCCTATTTCCTCCACAATATTCTAAGTCTTTTTTAATTATATTCATAAAGGGTATCTTAGGCACTACTAAATTCTAATCCTTACACAACGACAAAAAAAACGTTGCAATAAGTTCAATTTGGTTGCAAAAGCTATATGTTGCAACCGAATTGCGTTCGTTGCCAGTCGTTACAAAAAGATATTGCAACCGATGTTAGATCGACGTCGTGACCCAACTAAGCAACGTGAATGAGCGAAATTATAGAAAATCAAATGTACAAAATTTCCTCTTATTACTCCAATCATTATTTTCACAAATATCAAATTACCGTATTACTCTTAATTAGAAAAAAACAAATACATAAACGAAATTACCACCCTTTATTTGGAGTCCTAATTATCTGAGTTTTGAAGTAAATGAGAAGAAATTTGACGCACATGGGAAGAAATTTGACGCATATAACCCATTGGTCATATACATTAGAATTTCCTCCCGTTTCCTCTCTACAATTTCCTCTCATTTCCTCCAGCCTTTATAGCCGTCGGATCGGATCGATCGACATGAGCCGTCGAATATTTCCTCAAGTATTGTAAAAAATCTCAAATTTCATTTTAATCTATTTCAAAACATGTGGTTTGAGGAAGATTATAAGACGTAAAGTGAATAAAAAAACCCAACCAAATTAATTCAGAACTGTTACACGCCGGGTTTAGATCGGTAAAAATTAAGGCGGCTCGTGCCTCAAATACAAACCATCAACAACCATCTCATCTACAACGAAACCAGAGAGTGACACGAAGCAAGAACTGTAAGATTCATGCTTCAAGTCATCTGTCTCCTCTTATTCCGGCACACCCAAAAGTGAGACGCAGACGCAGTCACTACATTACTAATCAACATACACACTCTAAGAAAGAAAGAAACGAGCCTACGATTATTCAAACCCAACTGATTCATGTCACAAGTTCATTGCTCAGGCCTTAAGTAACTTGTCCCATTAATCCAGCCTGCAGCTCACACGTAAACCGGAACTTTACAGTGTCTCCCTGATGACCAAGTTGATGCCGAAAGATGCCGTGCAGAGGATCAGCCCAATCACCGCCAAGAAGTTGAGCCCCCTGCAGCACGCACCGCAAACAACTCAATCAAGTAAGAACATGTAGCCACTACTAATAATAGATGGCATAAATTACTAGCAACAATGTCAGGTTTGCTCTAACAGATGTCATTTGCAACAACTTCATATAACAATCTCGTTCAAGTGATCCTTCATGCTGCCCATATCAGAGGGAGTCGTGATAGTCACTAATAAAGGCAGCCAGGTGGAACTACAAATTGCAATGCCTAACCATGGCTGACTCCACAAAAAAATGTGAGCCAAACTTAACAATCAAGATCTTTTACACTGGGTAGAAAGTAAGCAGTGTGTTAGCTACAAATGATGAAATTAATACTCCAGAGCAAGGGACTACCATAACATAGACCAGTGTGAATAAACCAGACCTGCCAACCAAGGTCTATTCTTATGAAGTCAATTATTTGAAAACTAGAAATTTTGGACAAAGTTGCGTGCAAGGTAGCTGATGGCGTAGCTACAAGACTCAAAGAGTCACAGTAATCCTAAGAATATTGATACGAGAAATAAAACCAAAGTACAACTTGGAAGTCCAAGTGGGCAATAAATTCAATGAACACTTAAGGCTACTCCACACGATAGGTGAAAGTCAATCAAAGACATTTAGTCAGCATTGAAATCCACAAGCTTTCAGAGAAACATTTAGCACACGTCATCCTTGTATTACTCATTTGAGAACATACTGTTCTAAACCAAAGTGGTTAGGGTCAGAACAAACCCCTACAGGAGTACAATTTGTCATTTCTACTGACCATGCTGAACCGCAGTTGACTGACCCCATAGCAAATCAGCTGTGATCCCAAACATGTGATCGGCTAAAGTCTCAGTTCACAGCAATAACTTGTGTGAACATTGAGAAGCTGGACAGTTTGACCAGACAAATAGCTAGGGCCTCAATGGGGAAAAAAAGGTTGCTATGGTGCAGAAATTCAGCACAAAGATTCATTTAAAATATCTAAAAAGCATGCACCATTTCAACAGTCACTTGACACTGCATTTTAAAAAAAAACAGTCACTTGACACTTTTTTTTATATATAAAGTAAAATAATCCGGCTTCGTCCTTTGCAAACCTTAATGGGTTATGCTATCATTGACTACCGTTAAGAACTATACCGAGCACTGGCTAGTGGCTACCTACGGCCTACCCAGTACCCACTACCAGCATTCAAACATAGCAGAACCTTCGAACCACATAAATAAAGCAGATAAAAAAACAGTGATAACGTGGCTCACTTTGAGTTTTAAAGATGCAGAGAATTTATTGCAATTGGTGGGGATGACTTGTACTAGTATACGTCTACCAGTACTCTATATTTTCATGGAGAGTTGATATTTGATAACAAACCGGAACACAGAAATCAAGTTAAACTCTGGTGATTCTCCCTTACTATATGATTAATGTTTTCCGAAAGTGCGTAGAAATTTCATCATTTTATCTGCATCTTCTGCGTCTGCGAACTTACCCAATCTTGAGACGGTTGTCCGGAACGCCGGTGGCGTATCCCTTGAAGTAGAAGAACCTGGCGACGACGTAGAGGACGCCCAGCCCGGCGGCGATGGTCGCGTGCTGCAGGCCGCCCAGCAGCAGCATGACGAAGAACATGGGCATCATCTCCAGAGAGTTCTGGTGCCCCCTCTGCACTCAAAACAACACAAGAACCAGCAGGAGTTTAGATGCCAGTCACTCGTCCTCTCCTTCCCTCCCTCCCAATAAATCATCACAGCCACAAGGCGCGGGGAGGGGATGGCAGAATCTTGGCGCACCTGCACGCAGTTGAAGAGCTTGGCGTCCTTGTTCTCCGACTCGATGGCGTACATGGTGGGGTAGAACACCTTGTACCTAACGAAGAATCGCCGCAGAAACCATCAAATATCCGTCGACGAAATAGGCGGAGGCGAACAAAAGCAGCAATGGCGACGAGCGATTCAGATTCCGGAGGGCTTACTTCTTGCGGGCCTTGCCGACCTGGAAGCTCATCCAGAAGTTGAGGAACGCATAGGCCACCAGCACCAGCACCACGTAGCCGTACTCCTTGGTGAACTCGATCGACACCGCCATGGCTGCCGCCTCGGTTTCTTCTCCTTCTTCTATTGGAAATGGAGATCTGGAACCAGGCTATGGTCTGAAGACTTGCTCATAGTGGATAGGCACGTCTTATAGGGGCTCGAGGCGTCTAGAAGGTTCTAGAATCTAAACTGCCCTCCGGCCCAAGAAAGCTTGGACCCAGCTGGGCCGCTTTTACTTTGTGTCCTTGTCGATGGTTTATTCAGCTTCATGGGCAAAGAAAAGAACCATTTTCTTTCTTGAAGAAAAAGAAGAGGACCTCACGAATTGCCAGTATAGCATCGGTGAGTGATGTGGCGCTGCAACCGCCGCGAACGCATGCGACTCGTGCTTACGGTACAGCGCCTCATGCGCTTAAACTTGGGTGATGTTTGCCAAATGGGTTATGAGAGAAAGGAATGGAAAAGGAAAATGGATGAATGGTTAGAATTAAATAAAGTGTGAAGAGAAATGGATAAATGGCTAGGATTAAATGAAGTGTGAAGAATGGATGACTGAGATAACAATATTACCAATTGAAGGGTGGGATATTATTTCCCTATCCCATTTGCCAAACACTGCAAGCAACCAGGTACATTTTTTTTTCAAACAACAAAACAGCACCCTGTGCTCAAAGTTTGGTACAGTCAACGTTGAGATTCATTAGCTGCATACGTCATGCGTGATGCCAGTCTGTTGGTCCTTAAATAGAAGAAGTTTGGCAAGTACGGTGTACATGTGAAATTATACAAAAAGATACAGATTGGACAAACAAATAACAGGTGAGCCACTAATGTTACAACTCACTTTCATGCTATGTGGACTATGGTCTTGTGGGAGCATATATAATCGGTAAGCTGTTAGCAAAGCTCTCCTAGGGCGAAATCCTCTAGGGTACACTCATGCTTATATCTCGACAACCTCAATGTCACCCTCGGTGAGGAACATCTTCCCTCTGTTTGCGTTGTTGGCTCTTCGTTGGGCAGGCGGTTGCCCTCGCTGTAAAAGGACAATGTGTTAGCAACAAACTGGCATGCAGTTCTGATGCTAACAGAATAAAGAACACGTGAGTTGCGCGATACCTTCCGCAGGACAAATGCAAGATAGAGATAGGAAACCTCCCACTCATCTTGTGACAGTGTACCTGCATTTTATGTGTTATAGCTTTGATGAGGTGAGGGAAAGCTGAATGAATTCAGGGTAGAAAATCTATAAGGTTAGGAGGGACATTACTATGGTCCTGCCTTCCATCACCAAGGGCACCCAGCCTCCGCATCAGCTCAGTAAACTCTGGTTTTTGCAAGAACTCGTGTACAAATTCATGGAAGTTCTTCATCATAACCAGCTCGAGATCATACTGCAAAACATTGGCACACAATATGTAACAAGCGTTGTTGAGGCATAGGCTGCTCAGAAGACTGTTGAAGAAAGAGAACCCTCCAATACCTCCTCTGCCAACAATTTGAAGAGATGGAATGGAACAACCCATTCTGGGCAATCAACAGCATCCTACATGTCGCAGAAGAATTACATTCAGCACTTTTTCTCTCTCAGAATTTATAAATACATACAAAAGAAACTCTAAAGAAAGCCAATCTGGGAAAGTACTAATTTGAGACAGCAGAAACAACCTGAGTTCATACCCAAACTAGACTATAGATATTTAAGTCCAAAAGACTATTCAGAAATTAGTGCCAAGATCAACTATCCTTTAGAAGCATATTGAACTAAAAGAAAAATATATTAACGAAAAACTAGTCCCACTGTTACCTCTAAGTGAAACTTGTACTTGATTCCAAAGGGTCTGGATGCAGGGAATTTCTACACCATCATCAAAACAAAACAAACAAATGGATCAGTTACTATACCAAAAAAAAGGGAAAATATTATAAACATCTTACCAAATTTTACCTTTTCAGCGTATTCCTCGGCAAAGCTAATAGAGTAAACACTGTTTCCAAATTCCAACCCTTCAGCTGACCATAGCAGAAGAGTTTATATACTTGTCACACAGCTTCCAGCAAATACAGTGACAAAGTTAACCAATGTAAGATGACAATGGTTGTTTACAGCAACATACATTCTCGAAGCCTTTTGATAATGACATTGGCATCAGGCATTGTCCCAATAAAAGTGCCTCCAGGACGAAGTAATGCAGACACATTTGCTAAGGCTTGCCTAGCGCGTGCTTCCGTTGACCATGAATAATGTAAAGCAAACTGAAATATATAGAGTGATTGAAAATTGAGCACGTATGATCAAATAGAATTCCTTGTTCTGACATCACGAAAGATTTTTACAACTTAACTCATTAGTAACTATACTCCCTCCATTCCAGACTATAAGACGTTTTGGCTTTTCTAGATACATAGCTTTTGCTATGTACTTAGATAAACACTGTCTAGATACATAGTAAAAGCAATGTATCTAGAAAAGCCAAAACATCTTATAATTTAGAACGGAGGGAATAATACTTAAAATGTTAGAAAATTTGATGATGTCTTACCAATTAAAAGGACATTTTAGACATCCTCTTGACATTTTGTTTTAGAAACATCACACACATTTCTTTTCCTGTGCAAATTGATGATACTAAATGTTGATAACTGTGTGTGATAACTGTCTACCATGACAGAGTTCATGACCATTTAGATTTAGAGAAGGTTCAACAAATACAAAGCTGCACAAACAAGAAGGAAGGATACTGTTGGACCCACACAACAACAGCAGTGGACCAGTGAAAGCTCAAGGGCTAGAAGTACAAGGCAAGACGACTCACCTGACAGCTACATATATCAAATGGAGCATCCTCATATAAATATTCATCCAACCGAGCCTAAGGAAAAAAGAAAGAAATTGATCAGTCACTTGACATGGTATGTCTGAACAAGTAATGTATGGTGGGTTATTTTCCTTTCATTTGGGCACTTAGGCTTCAGATTTGACATGGTAATGTCTATATGCACTATACTATAAGAAACACTTGGTATTTTTTGTGGCAAGGAGTACAGCTGTACTCCCATGCACCTACAGTAGATCCGCCCCTGATAAACATGTGATATTTTCACAGGCAATAAACTATGAGCCTATGAGGTGCACTATATTCTTGTTAGTGATGTGAAGGATAAGACAATACTATCATCTTTTCAATAGAGTATGAAATAGGTCCAGGAGTGCTCTATGCAAGGTGCCATGCTAGCATATGATCGGACATTCTGACATAATTACAGAAAATAAAGGTTAAAAACAACCTGTGGCTCTATGCCTGGTAACATGTTCATTCTATTAGTGGGTTTGCGAATGCAAAAACAAACCATCAAGTTAGTCATGGCTAATCAAGTAGCTTCCATCTCTTTACCTCATAGCAATCAGTACAAAGAAGCCGTGCAGGGAAACTAAACTTTTTCCTTCTTTGTTGATCTGTATCGCCATTGTAGCGAGTCATGCAATCTTTTATCTGAAAGTCAGAAAGTATAAGGCCATTATATGTCCTTGCTCAAAAGTGATGCAGAAATACAAAAGATATTGCATATCAGAGGATAAGACAACATAAAGTGTTCAACTAATTAGCTACTAGTGAGAATTCATAAGGCATCAAAGAATTTAAAAATAGCGAAGCTAAATATACAGCTAATACATAACTTCTTCCGGTGTACTTGTACAAATGTACACATAGAATAAATGTCTCATGTGATAGGAAACTAACCGAGCCTTCAGCAATATCAACCCCTACATAGTAGCCAACCTTGGCTTTATCCCACTTGATCAAATCACCTCCCTGCATTTTACAAACAAATAAGCACAGCTTAACGGTTAATGATACCTTCAAACCCAAGAACCAATGCTCTTTCTACTATAGAAAGCGACCGCAACATGCCACTAACCTTCCCACAAGCAAGATCAAGAACACAGTCGCCCGGGCGTGCATGCAGCTGGATTAAAACACTCTTGATCTGCCCAAACACATAAATTGAACAGTTACTCAGTCAGCATGGTCACTGGCACGATGTATCAAACATCACGGTTCCCCATTTTATTAAGAAATTCAGGGATGGCCGAGACCCACCCAGTTGTTGAGCTTCTTGAGGTGGATGATGGGGCTGTTCTCGCGTTCCTCGAGCGTCTGGTTGGACCTCGCGCTGTAGTGATCGGCCACCCGCCGCGCGCTGTTCCGCTCCTCCGAGTACCCCTGCTGCGCGCCATACCCTCCGCCTGCCACCCAAGCCCCAAACCCTAGTTAGCCACCCAATCCGACCGCGGCAGCTAGCCTCACCCCGACGCCGGCCGGGACGACTGGTGAACGAGAGAGGAAGGGGGGCGAGGCGGAGAGGGAGCACCTGCGCCGTGCTGGCGCTTGGGCGCCGAGGCGAAGGAGTGGTCGTCGCGGGGCCGCTTATTCATGCCGCCGCCAACGGATGTTTTTCCGGCGATTCACAATTCTACTGCACGTCCTGGTGCTTTCCTTACCACGGCCGGATCTTTGTGCGGCCTAGAGGAAAAACCGAATCTGGGGTTAGGAGAGAAAAATGCTTTGTGTATTGGGCTAGAGAGAAGGGGTGTGAGAGAGCTCACCGGCGATGAGGCGGCTTACGGCCGTCGGCGAAGACAATCGCGCGCGGAGAAGGAGGGGCCGGGCGAGCAGACAAGGCCCTCGAGTCTTCGAGCGGAGGCGGCGGCGGGCCGGCGGTATGTAGTCCGGGGGGATCAGCGGTGAATCGGCTGATAATTTTTTTAACAACACGCTCGCTCTCGCCTCCCTTTCGATAAAAGCAATTCACAGCTGCATTGAGCACAGCAAAGGGTACATTTGGTAGGAACATAGATTCTTCCTAAAAAAAACATTTACATCTAGATTTTTGTCTAAAATTATTTCTATGCCGAATCAAAATTAATTTGTAAAAGCATTTGGCTAGTTTGCCGGTTCTTGAAATTAGAACTAAAAAAATAAAGAGAAATTGTTCTTTCAAAAAAAAATTAATAAAGAAAAAACAACTCTGTACTAAAAAAAGATGAGAATCGATTTTAGAGATTCTCCCTAAATATTTCTCTTTTTAAGTAAAAAAGTAGCTTCTACATAGACATGTATCCATGATGACTATCACCGATGTCATTTCTATATCAATTGCGGTTGTTATAAAACTATTGTTGCCAAGTGGTGTTCGAAGGTTAGTGAGTCTATATGGACTTTGAGGGGGGCGGTCATTTTGAAGACATTTTTCCTTGCTGGTGCAAACCACTTGCTATACTAGCTTTCTTTATCGTTCCACACAAATATATTTGTCTGCCTATAGAATGACATGACACCTATATTGTATAGGGTAGTAGGATGGAGGACATAGACATAACATAGGAGGTAGTGCTTGCCAAGACAGATTTAACAAGCTGTTTTTAGCCACATAGGTTAAGAAACCTTTGTCGCCATCACATGATAGAGTGATTTCCACCATGGCCTACAAGTCATGGGGTGTAGCTTGTGGTCAGTCGAGGGGTGAGTACAAGTAGTTCTTAGAGGAGGTAGAAACCTAACATTCGAAGATAGCAGCAAGATAAACAAAGTTTGAATGGCAAATGCTCATAAGAAGGAATAATGTGCGATGAGCTCTATTGATGTTGAGAACGTGTCTAACACTTGCTCAAGCTCTTTCAAGTTGAGCTTAACAACAATTAGTGTGTCATCCGCATACTATAAATAAAAAATGAGCTTGCTGACAATGAGCGAGTCTTGGAGATCGCCTTCGAAAGCCATTTTTGAGATAAGTTGTTGGATACAACTCATCACAATAAAGAATAGATATGTCGAGGCAGCTCTCTCTAGAGAATGACCTTTTTGCATTGTATCCAAATGCTCAGGATGCCATTCATCTTGATCATAGTTTGATTGGAGTGTTGACGTGTGCAATCCACTATCTCCATTTACCTGTGAACCTGTTTGACTCAGAATTTGTTTGGCAGGCAATTGGGAGATCTCTAGCTTTAGTTTCTCTGAGTAGGTTCACTTCCAACTAGACAATAACTCAAAATGCTAACTAATTTATGTAGGAATCAAAAGAGTCCCTATTTACAATAAGAGTTGGGAGCTAAAAAAACTTGTTTTATCTTACTCCATGTTATATTTTAGCAGGGAACATCAAAGAATCAATTCTTCCCTACCCTACTGTAGGGTCGAGATGGCGGACTAGAGGGGGGGTAAATAGTCTTTTATAAAACTTAAACGTTCCGGCTAACCGAATCAAATGTAGAATTAAAACTATCGGTCTAGCCAAGACTACATCCCTCTAACTATAACTCTAGCACCTAGCAGAGTATGTCTATTATGCTAACTAAGGTGCCAAGCTAGGAAGCTACCTAAATAAGTCTAGGTTGTAAGGTCACACAAACCTAAGCAACTAGTACTCTAAGCACACGGAGAGCTCCTACACATACTAGTAAGCAAAGCACAAAACACCTAAGCTCACTAGCAATGCTCTCTAGCAAGACTACACAAGTCAACTAGAGAGCTCAACTTACTTAGCTACACAAACTAAGCAATGTGACTAACAAGGCTACACAAGCCAATTAGTCACTCAAGTGCTACTTCTATGCTACACAAGCAGGAAGGTAACTAGCAAGATACACAAGCTATACTAGTTACTAAAGCAACCACTAAACAACACAAGTGTGAAACACAATTATAAACTAGTGAATAGAGAGTGCAAACCACTGATTTGTACTATCGGTAGTAGGACCGGTACTACCGGTGGCTCGCTGTAGCTTCGGGATCTCAGCGTAATGAGCTTTGAATCCGGATCGGAGCTTTTCCCCACACTCCTTGAGGTTGAGGGTGATGATGTTGAACTTTGCTTGGGTTGCTTCCTCACCAATTTGTAGATCGGGCGTTCCCAACCTATGAACTTTGAGGGAGAGAGGAAGAACACGAAGAACACAATAGCAAAGGATAGTCGAAGCTATCTCCACAACATCAAGCACACGAGACTCACGATTTATACCGAGGTTCGGCAACTCTACACTAGAGTTCCTACTCCTCGTTGTTGAGGTGACCGCAAAGGTCGGAGTCTCTTTCACCTCCTTGCCTCTTCCTTGAGGCCCACACAAAGAGTGCCCAAGGTTTTCACTAAGAACGGATGGGAATTACAAACACTTCGATTGCCCTCACAAATGAACAAATCATGGGCAAGAATGAAGAACGCCTAGCTGGCTAGGATTCCAAGAATCCAAGAGCAACAAATGCAAAACCAACCGGCAAGAAGAGGAATTCAAATGCTCAAGTCGTAGATCGATCCTCTCCTCTCTCTAATCTCACTTCTCTCTCACAAATCCACCATGGATTGAAGTCTAGGAGCAAGAAGGAAGAGAGAGACACTCTTGGGACCCTTTTCTCAGATGTGGAAGTGGAATAATGGGGGTAACCGCCGCCCCAAGGGAAGGAGCGGCCTATTTATTCCCGCAACTCCCGACGCACCACCGGTACTACCGGTCCAAGGAATCTGACCGTTGGAGCTTCCCGACCGTTGCAAAAAGTTAGCCAACCGGTACTACCGGTAGTTCATATTTCAGCACATCTACAAAAGTGCCCTCGCGTGCGAGAAAACCCTTCCGGAAGCTGACCGGTACCACCGGTCTTCACCGGTACTACCGGTGGGAGACCAGTAGTATCGGTGGCTTAGCAGAAAGACACCGAAGCACTCTTCTAAGTAAACGATTTGCACCGCTTCTCTCAAACATCTCTAGACTAGCAACTTGAGCACTCTTATCCTCATCAAGCTAGTCTACTATGCATCCCTCTTGATAGTACGACTTTTCCTATAACTCAACCCAGTCAAACACTTCTCTAAACCTCTATGACCGGTGAAATGAAATGCTCTAAGTTATACCTTTGCCTTGTGCATTTCATTTCATCTTCTTCTCCAATGTTGATGCAACATACGCACCAACCTATCACAAATGATATGATCCACTCCATATCATCACGTGACCGTGTTGGGTCATCGTTCTTGACCTCACTTTCTCTTCACCGTTGCGTTGGTCCATCGGCGCCAAGCATCACTCGTTTGCTCTTCACACTTGCAACCGGTCCACCAAACCAAGTCTCATCTTGATCTTCTCCACCTTGATCACATGACTCCATGTCATGTACCATGTACAATAAACTCCTTTATCACCAAGTTGAGCACCATCAATATGCACAGGTCATCTCTCCACCATGACTTTATTGGTTGCTCACACTTGTGTACCTAAGGACTAAATTACTTGTGTGTCTCACATTAAACACATATTAGTCCACCTAAGTTGTCACTCAATTACCAAATCACACAAGGACCTTTCACCTACTCGGGGGGGGGGGGGGGGAGCCTAGTGGCAGCCAAAGTGGGCTCTGCCGCTCTGCCCCTCCCCTTGTCGTCTGAAGTTTTTACATAAATGTTACTTTACCAATGCATCGACATGTCATCATGTATGCAAGGATTAAAACACATATTTATCTCTCCACGTTATTTGCATATTTTTGGTCTTAGCAATTCAGTTTTTTTAATACACTTTGACTATATGTTCATGTAAATTGCCCACCCTTGGTTCTACTTCACCCTCCGCCGCTGCCTACTCCCTTCAAGAAATCTGACGGAATCACCTCATTAGAGAATCAAGAAGAGTTCAAGATGAGGGAGCGGAGCCCTCCGAAACGGACCTAAGATCTGGTCTAGACCTGCCCACCAGAACTGAGTTGAAGGCCTTCCTGAAATCCAATTTCAAAATGGCAGGTGACATTCACATCTTGTGATGAAGTTTTCATAGATACATCTTCCTTATAGAGAAGCCAGTTCGGTCAAGTTGAACAAGACTCAACGCGAGAATCTTTGTACAGAGATTTGTTGAGCAATTACAAATGGACCTAAAGTCCCCTGGGTGGTCTGGGTTTGGCTAATGCCATATTTCCATGTTCAGACTTGCAGACTTTGAACAAGTGCATCGAAATAGTGGAGGTCATTAAGACCGTATTAACAGCTGGCATTTCTATATATCTCGCTGATTACATGGACGAACTAATTGTTCGATAATATTCCTTAAAAAACTAATGATCCAATAGCATGCTAATTGCTAATAGAGATGCAAGCTAGTTTGCCCGCGAAGGTTTCAATTCTTGTGGTAGCAGCCGATCTTATCACGCACAAAAAAGTACGAATCTGCATAAAAGCCGGAGCCTCGCTATCCACCAAAAATGCCGTTTCAGTTTCAGATAAACCTGAAAGAAAGCAGAGAAATCAAACGTGGTGGCTCGCTCTCGACCGGTGGTACATACGTCAAACGATTTGTCATGGGAAGCAAATGTTCAAACACGCGCCCATTAACAACGGTTGTTACATGAAATAGCAGAAATCAAATAAACCAGTTCGCTCAAGAGAGCACATCCAGTCAGTCAACAACACAGACAGAGTCACACCAAAGTACCAAACCTCCTAGCCAAGAACCGAGAAACAAAACACCAAGCTAACTGGCTCCCCAATTTTAATTGAAGGCAGGCAAACGAAATACTACTAGTTGGCAGTCGCTAAGCTTTAACAGATCATGGCCGCCACCATCGGCTCTCACGCGGCATAGACGACGAGCTTCATGCCGAGGTTGCAGTGGCCGAACCGGGTGCAGATGAAGAAGTTGTCCCCCTTGGCGAGTGTGACGCTGTCGTCGCCGGACGTGTAGGTCCGCGACCCCGGCGGCGTCGTGCAGCCGTTGTACCCGTCGTCGTCCACGGCCACCACGTTGTGGATCCAGGGGAGGTACCTGAACACTGCAGTCACACAGTCACACACGCACACAAAGCTTGGCCATTTTATTTCAGTGCCCAGCAGCAGCTGGCCAAATGCAGCACTGTGCAGCACGGAAGCATGTGCATTGCAGAATGCTGGGTCTACTCGATCGAGGCGTACCGAGAGTGTCTCCGGCGCGGAAGTGCTTGCCGTTGGGCCAGCTGGGGCTGCTGAAGGACCAGCCGTTGCTGTCCCCGACGTAGTAGGTGGTGCCTGCGTCGGCGATGACGCAGCAGCAGCAGCAGGCGACGGCGAACGCCATGGCGCCGATGGCTCGCCTTGCGCTTGCACCGCCTCTTCCCTGAGCCATCTCGGTATCTCACGGCACGCGGATGCACTCGTCTCGTCGCTGCCGCTGCGCTGCTGGGTTTACCACTACACTGACCAGGAGAGGAGGGATGGGAGAAATTCCAGCACCTGCTGCTGCTGGTGGCTCAATGGGCGACCAATGGCAGGAGTGGAACGAGTGAAATGCTGATCGACTGGGGAAGGAGAGTACTCCAGTGCATTCCTAGCTGGCTGCTGGTTCTGGTTGGTTGGTTGCTCGGTGAGCATGGTGTCCGAGGAATTCAATACCGCGCAGAGCGGCAGAGGTGACGAGCAGCAGAGCGTCGATCGAGGGACCAGCGTGAGACTGTGCAGCTTCAGTTGCTCTGCATAGGACGCCAGTCCGTGATCACATGACGGGCCAGACGAGACTCTCACGGTGCAGGTGCAGGCCAGGCAACAGATTCCACTAGGACAATGTTAAACATTTTTTATTTATCAAAGAAAATCACAGACAGAACTACAGGAGAAGGTTGAACTGTTGAAGGCTCGTCATTCTTCAATACTCACCCCCGCATTCATATGTGCATGATCTTGTTGGCGTGTGGCTCGCCTCTGTATATGTTGAGGTGACAGGCGAACTCCCGGCCTGTCTATGGTGAGGTGACACCGTGACAGTCACAGAAACAAGGAGAAACCTTACCAGCGTAAACACCGAGATAAGCTCTGTTTGCCATCCATATCCAACCGCTCACTTCGCTTTGATTTCTAGTCGAGCAAGGTTGCGGCAAGCCCTTGCCTAGGAACGAAATCAGTCTGCAGTGTAATTTATTTACTAGCACGATGGGCGCGCTAACACCACGCCGACTCTTGCTAAGTATTTGTTACAAACGGTAAAGCGACTTAGTTTTTTTCCTATACTGAAACAATATATGTACAATAATATGGATAAGTACTTAAAATTATTGTTATGGTCTAATAACAGCTCAATATAATGATGTACGGGTCTGGTAGAAATATTACAAACTTTTTATTTTCATGATTGATATAAATTATCATACTACAGTTACTACACACACTTTATGACATGTGATCGTTGCTGGTATAAAACAAAAGATTAAAAAATAAATGAGAAAAAGAAGAGAATAGAAAATCTTAAATAAATTTAAAACTAAAAATTAATAAAAGTTTTTGGGAAGTACTCAAACTAAAAAAGATAAAAAAACTGGCTCTAACAGTTCAATATAAAGCTATACTGACTTGATAGAAAGACTATATATTTTTTATTACAATAATTGATATAGACTACCACACTGCATGCACTCTGATGCATATGATCGTATATGTATAAAACAAAAAATTAAAAATATAAATACTAGAGGCTCTTTATCGATTGCTTCAGAACTAAAAATAAAATAAAAAATAAAAATAAAATTTCAAAACTATAATAAAAAATTAAAATTAAAATTTTTTAAAAAATTAAAATTAAAAGAAAAAATAGTCAAATAGATGAACAGTGACATAAGGGGCTCTCCGGCCTCCAATTTATCGGCGGATGAAGATGTAATCAATCATATGCTTATTAGCAACCGCTTTACGTATTCGAATCGAACATAGACCAAGGAAGACACCGATTTCATGACGGTGAAATCAGTAGTACAATGGTAGTGAAGGCCCAAAATTCACAGCTGTGGCAACTGGCAAGCAATACTACGGGCCTGTTTGGTGGTAGGGATTAAAAAAAAGTCTTGATATCTAGACACTATTTAGGAGTATTAAATATAGACTATTTATAAAACTAATTTGTCAGCCCAAAACTATTTTGCAAAACAAATCTATTGATATAAAATAGTTTATGATTTGACAATATAGTGCTACAGTAAACATATGTTAATGATAGATTAATTAGGCTTAATAGATTCGTCTCGTGAAGTACTATGTGGTGCTGTAATTAGTTTTATAATATAAATTATATTTAATTTATTTAATTGATACCAAACATTCGATTCGATGTGACAAGGACTAAAAATAAGTCTGAACCAAACATCCCCTACGACGCCGGCTGCCAAAGTAGGACATCAAGGAATTCATCAATCCTCTGCCAGTGCTGCCATCCCACGCATCACTTGGCAGACCATTGCTGTAGCCTGTACAGTAGCAGGGTTAGCAGTGGGCAGTGGCCCATCCCATGGCGCCATGCTGCTCTTCTCGCTGGAAAAAAAAACGTGCAGCAGTAAATAAATAGGTAGATGGTCCATGGCCACACATCTGCCTTCAGAATTCATGTTTGGTGGTCCTCTGATTCCCTTCTCGTACTCGCTCAGATAAACGCGCTGGCAAAGGAACAAAAAATCAGCTATTGGCCTCGACAATGTCGTGAATGATGAAAAGGGAAGAGGGGCAGATCCGCAGTTGTGCATGTTTCGCCTCGGCAAGGTGTGTGCAGCAGCTTCCTGTTGGGCTGCTCTGCTCCTCTTGCAGCGAGCGAAACCAGAAACCGGGAGGACCGACCCACCGCCTGCGTTTGCATATACAGCCTGATTGGGCCGAAATGAAGAAATGGGCTCCCAAACAAGCCCACGCATACACATCGACTGAATGCAGGATCATGCATGTAGCTAGCTGAAACCAACGCAGCTGTATCCCATCTTATTATTCGACACGCCGGCCAGTACATTTATATAGTGCCAATCCAACAATACAACACCTAAAACGACGAGCTACGCGCTTTACTTTGGAGAAGAAAATATATTTGAGCCGAGCCGCCGATCGATCGCCTCGGTACGGTCAGGGCCGTCCGGAGAAATTTAAGGCCGTGTACAAACTTAAAAATGAGGCCTAGTAACATAGAGAAAAATAGGACTAAAATAAATTATACAATAAGATATATCGAGAATGATACATATGTTGCATAATTTTTATTTGAATAGTGCGACCGATAGAGCATCAGGTTTGAGAATAGGGATCGCAACAATCAGAAGACAAAATGACGTTTGTGTCGCCAGCTAGAAAATCATTTTTTATTGAGCTAATAGAGTAATAGGCTTGTTAACGAGCGATGCTATTGGACTAACGATGTTGTGCATAGCAGTATAGCTATTATGGGTAACATAGTATATATATTTGGAGGCCTATGGGAATTGGAGGTCATGTGTGGTCGCACGGGCTGCACGCCCTCAGGACGGCCCTGGTACGGTCCGACGATCCAATCCGGCATTCCGGCCTCACGCGGCGGTGACGGCGACCTTCATGCCGGCCTGGCAGTGGCCGGGGAAGCTGCAGATGAAGTAGTTGGCGCCGCGCTTCAGCGTGACGCGGTCGTTGCCGGTGGTGAGCGCCCTGACGCCCCTGGGCGCGTTGCACGAGTTGTACCCCGCCGCGCTCACGGGCACCACGTTGTGGGCCTTGGGGTTGTACTTGAACACTGCATGCATGCATTTCAGCGGGGCCGGACGGGGATTCATTCATCATGATTCATGAGCGGACGTAAAGAGCTACTCTGTGTACGTAGCTAATAGCTAGTAGACATAATAACCAGGGTATAGTAGCACACTGACCGAGCACGTCGCCGGCGCGGAAGCGCTTGCCCTTGGGCCAGTTGGCGGTGTTGAAGCTCCACCCGCCGCGGTCGCCGACAGTGTACACCGCCGACTCGGCGAACTCGCCGTGGAGGAGCACGCAGAGAGGGACCAGCGCCAGCACGGGCACGGTGGCGCCGCCGCTGCCACGGGCACTGCCACCCATTCCCTGAGCCATGTATATATAATATGCCGAGCTCAGGAAAGGGAAGTGCTCGAGGAGCGAAGGCGAGTGATGAGTGTGAGATGAGATGAGATGCAGTTCTCCGTGCACCGGGGGGCTCGTTTTATAGGCAAACCCCGACGACCCAGCAGGCCAGCACGAGTTATCAGTCGAACTTCTTGTGGCTACATACCGTACTTGTCTATTACACGGTCAGATGGTCTACTACGCTGCCATGCATGCATGCGAATTCAGTGCGTGGTGAACTTTGGTCAGGACTCAGGACCAGCGGCGGTGGCAATGCTGGCAGCCTTGCTGTGGAAACTCGCACTGGCCGTCGCAGACGAGTTACGTAGCTCTTTCGTGACGGTACCCTTTTCGCAGACGAACGCATGGAACGGCCAGTAGACGTCAGAACTTTTGGACCAGGAGCAGCCGAGCAGGAGATCGACCGCCTGACCGGCAGGTGGGTGGGTCGTGTGTGTGCGATTGCGAAACGAGTCAGCGACGAGTGGGCACCGGCGAGACCCCGAGATGGGAACACGCGATGCGGCGGCAAGAGGCCGCGGGCCGGGGCTGCTTAATTCGCTGTCTGCCGGAGCCCGGCCGGATCAGGCCGCCGGCGTTTGGTGTGTGCCCATTTCGGAGTCGGTTCATCGGCCACTAGCCCACTACTGAGGGACCGGTTCACTCTGTGTGCAGCGCCAACAACCCGGCATGCACGCACCAACTTGGACTTGGTCAAAGACGGGCGTTTGTTGATGACTGATGAAGTACGTGATGAGCCAATGCAAGTTGGTTACTGAGCCGGCCCATCACATCATCCGTCCATCCCTTGCTTCGGGGATCGATCGGGTTTTCACCCAAAATCAGCGACTTTCGTTTCTATTGGTGACCTACGGTAAATGTTCAATTTTGTTTTTATTTCATTTAGGGGCCGTTTGGATCCCTTTATTTAGAGGAATTGAAATCGACCTAATAAATTAAGCTATTTGGTTTAAAATTTGACATTCCACCATTTTCTAAAAAGTTCATAATTAAGCATATCTCAAACTCATAGAGTGAGAGATGAAAATTGATTGTATAGATCATCATTCCATATTTCTATTTGTAACTTATAACATGTTGTTCAAACTCTCTCTCCTATGTACAACAAGTAAGCAGTGAATAATAATATGCAATTATAATCCATATATAATCATATTAGCTTAATTAATATGTCTCTAAATTATAATTATTAAAATAAATTCAATTCCAGGGATTCAAACGAGGCTTTAGAGTTTTTCAATTTTTACTAAGATTTCATGAAAAAAAAGTGGACCTGAATTTTTAGCCGATTTTCAACAGTCTTTGTGATTTTCGTTTTCCTCCTGCTGGTATTTGTGTTTTAACCAGTAGGGTGAACAATGCTGTAGTTGGCATTGGACAAAGGAGAGCTTGCCGAGAATGGGTCTTTTGGGTTTGCCGACGAACGCATAAGCGTGAATTGAGTCGTTGAAATCGATATTATATAGGTTTCTCTTCGATTAGTTAACGCTAATAGAAAAAAGTTAAAAAAACAAAAAATCTAGTTGGTTCATAATTTATAGTCTAGTTTTTTCTTCACGGATTACAAAATATTTATGTATAATTATATTAAAATGGAACGCCGAGTTTTACAACGTGTTGCCACGCTAGATGCAGCCTAGAGCCGAAATGAAGCTCTAGGGGCGACCTTAAACTCTCCCGATTGTATTGCTCGCAAAATAGGCAATCTAAGCAAAAATGATGATGCGGCGTTACATTCTTTGGATCGTATTACTTGCTTGACGTTGCGATTCAAGCGTGTGGCACACGGCTACTCCGTGCGAACCCACACACTCCTTGGTGTTCCCCGTCGATGCAATCAACTTTTGGCTTATATAATGGAGGGGGTATTAGTTGGGTCCTTATTCTATATCTTAGCTAAACTAAAAGGTTTAGTTGATCCGAATTGACTCTACACAATTCAAATTAGGGAAATGTTTAGTTTTTTTTTGCTAAACGCTCATTTTTGAAATAGTTTCATGAGTGTAATTTTGTTTCAACTGAAAAAAATTGTCCTAGCTTCATCTCTTATATTATAGTCATTTTATTTATTGTTTCATCAAGTGAAGCTATTTTACCAAACAATTATTTCAAAAATATTCTAGCTTCAATAAGAATAACTCAACTTTAAAGAGAAAACTACCCACAAAGATATTTGAGGAAAAAAAGTGATGAAGCTGAGCTGTGCCAAAAATAATCTTAATTGGTTTAGGTCTCGTTTGAATCTATACAACTTTTTGAGCTGTAATTATAAGAGTCGTCATCGGTGCTTTTTAGAAGGCGCATGTTTGGATAACTATAATTCGTACGTATATGTCAGCTGCTCTATTATCGTAACCTTTTGACATTCTATAATGTTATTTTTGGGCAAAAGCTATAGTTTGCCCGTGTGATTTGTTGTTTGGGCTCACTCGATTTTTTTGACCATCGGATCTTCCCTTAGTTGATCTCTGCCCGTTGGATCTTTGTCTCTTTTGGCCTACTCGTCAGATGCCAAGCAAAGGTGTAGTTTGCTTTGTTCTCTTTGTTCTGGCCCATATGTCAGCTCCACGTCCCTACCCGCATCTCCCCGCTTATTTACTATTTTGTACTAATCTTTTTCGCATTCCGCTCTCATTTCTTCTCCGTCGTATCAACGCGAGGCGGGGCGGCTCTCCGTCTTCCAATCGTCGTGGTTTATGACTTTTTGCTTCATTTCTTGTTTGGATTTGGTAGATCCTCCTGCTCCGAACCTGATTTGGTCATTTGCGTTGTAGGTTTTGGTCGGTGCTGGAGGGGAGGCGTAAGTGGAGATGAGGCGGAGAGGCCTCTCCGTCTTTGATTCGCCGCTGTCATTTGATTTTGTAGTTCATGCTCCTCTCTACCTGATATGTTCCATGTTTTCCCCCTTCCCTTTCTTGGTTTCGAAGTTTTTATCGTTGCTGTAGGCGAGTTCGAGTCCAATCAGTTTCTCTGTTTGTGGATTCGGCTTCGTGGGTGAGCTTTTTCTCTTCATTTCGCGTCGTTGGTGAGCTCATGAGTACTTGTTGCATTGATTTCGTTTTTTTCTCTTCTCCCCTTTTGGCGCAGGACGGCGAACTTGTTTCTCCGGTGGCGGATCTTTGATTCGGAGCGCTTGGTGAGTTTTAAACTCATGTTTTTTGTGTAGATCTACTTGTTCGTGTACATCTATTGTGCATCTAGTTTGTTTTCTATTTCTCTGAAGAGTTAGTGTAGTTGAGTTAGACTTGGATTCATCAGTTTAGTTGTTCCCGTTGTCGTAGGTTGAATTTGAGTTGACGTTTGCAGTTATAGTTGTTAGGTTTATTCTGAGGATTTGTATTCAGTCAGTTTCATTTACTATTTTGTTATTTACTTTCTCATTGTGTTCATCAATTTCAGAATATGTTAGTTATAGATTTAATTTTTGTTTCTTTCAGTCATAGTTCACTGATTTCATTTCATAGTTAGTTGTTTTATTTATTTTTATAATTATCAGTTTCTTATCTTAATTTATCAGTAACCTGTTTGTATGTGTAGTTACCTGTTATTTTTCTTTGTTTGTACCTTGTTAATAGTTTTCATTCTTGCTATTGATAAGATTTAGGAGATGCTTAAACAAATCCCAGGTTGGAGTTTCAATCTGAGCTGTTGTTGTTTTTCGAGTAGTTTTGTTCATTCGGAGGGTTTGGATTTCGGTCGGTTGTAGTTGTTAGTTTCATTTACTAATTTGTTATTTAGTTTGTCATACTATAGCTTTATCACTGTCAATGTGTTCATCAATTTCTGGTTTAACTATAGTTTGTCTCATATTCTTATGCAGTATGTTTTTGTTAGGTTCCTTTTTTTGGTAGTTTTCCATGTATTGTATTTGGGAATGTCTTCTATATCTATTTGTTCAGTATATATTAGTTTTAGTTTTAGTTGATCTTGATGCTCTGTTCCTTGTATAAGATTCATTTCCTATTGGACATCAATCTTTCAATGAAGCTTTGTACAAGGAGTATATGAGAGAATTATGTTTTTTTCTTTCTTTTTGTAAATAGCCTCCTATGTTCTCTTTTTTATCCTTACTGTTATGATGACAATTCAACCCAATTGATTATGACTATAGTTGAGTAAAGTTACTGGTTGACTGCTAGAGTCTATGCTATGTTGCACGATTATAGGTTACTAATAGGTTTGTCTTGTGCTTTGCGAGGTCAAATTTCTTAGATTCTGCAATATATCATGATTTTTGAGCTGTCAGTTTTTGGCTATCGGATATTGTTTGTGATTCTGGTTTGGCTATTGTGATTCTGCAATATATCGTGATTTGTGAGATATCAGTCTTGTGATCATATTTTTTTGGCCATCGGATCTTGTTTTGTCTTCATCTATGTTCTTAGTTTATTCTATCTCTTTTTGGTCCACTTGTCAGGTTTTGAGTTTTGCTCTATGTGTAGTCTTTTTGTTTTTTAGAAAGTGCTCTATAAATCGTTTTTCTTGGCCTCTACATAGTTTTCAGATGCAAGCAAGCATTGAAGAATTTATGGTTCTTAGATGATATTTGGTTTACTGTACACTTTAATTGATGTTATACTTGTTCATCGAGTGTATTTTATATTCATTTTGTATGTAAGTAGTTCCATTTCTTTTAGTTTATAATCCATATTTAATTTCTTGAGTGTATGGTGTCTTTTTTGTTAGGAGTTCATTTTTTATGTAAACGCAAGGGGGATTAATTTTTCTATGCAATTTTTAGCCTAACAAACCAGAATTTGTTGTCGGACATGTATGGTTTTGTTTTTGCCAGTACATATGTTAACCTTTCTTATTAATTCATATTGATGTATAGCATATTCTTGTTTCTAATTATTACGATTGATTTAGAAATCTTTTTAATTTTCATTGATGCCCTACAGTCTGTACGTTATCATTTTACGGTCACTGAATGTCATTGTTACTTTCATGGTGTCATGCAACAATATGACCTAACGTCCTTCTTCGTCCAAGGCAATTGTGTCCAATCTGTAAATTTAGTGTTTGTCACCTTATGTTTTGTCAGATTTAATTAATTAGTTTCATAAGGTTATCATTAGGGAATTGAATAGAGTTACTTCAGCATTGATCGTTAGGGAATTTGATTTATATCCTTGATGGTTGTTAGGTTTTCTTATTATTGACTTATTGTTTATTTATATGTCTCTTATAGTAGTTCATGAACTATAATTTCTATTCAATTTGTATGTAACTAGTTAATTTTGTTATTAGATTATCATTTTTTTATGGTTTATTTTTTTTTATTTTTGCATTGTTTTCTTATTGTTTTTGTTCTTTGCATTTCATAGTATTATCTGGGCTTTATATGGTTACTTTTTTTCAGTGTTCTCTGATAGAAGCATTTTTGGGTTTTGTAAGGTGTATTGCTGCTTTGTCATTGTTTGTAAATGCTTGTAGGCCTTAGCTTTGGTTTAGTCTAGAGGATGTTCTTTTTTCTTCCAATTTAAAGTAAATATCATGCCAATCATTGTAACATGGAGCATTTGGGTTACCTTCTGTTCATCTTGCAGTGGTTGTTGGGTGTAGTGTTTTTTGCTCCCTGTTGAACCCCAAATTATTGAACAAATGATAGGAGCCGGTGCTAAACTTGCTATTTATTACAGTGCTTAGGTAAGTAACCTTTGATGTTGTTGTAAGTATGTGCTCTAGTTTGTAAGTACGAAACATTGAAACTATGTGATGCAGATTTTGAAACTGAAATATAATTTCCTTTTTTTAGTTGAACTATTTTAGTGACACAGCTCAAGGACAAGACAGCCAGACAATGCAGGTGAAGGTTTGCTCCCCTTTCCTTAATTTGAGCTACATTTGAATAAGATCATTGTGTTCCTATTTTTTTTCCATTTGCTTGCCATTGCAGATGCTTCATTTATGTGAATTCACAAACTGCTCATACAATGTGCTGCAGGGAAGAGGATTTGATGTTGTGTGAGGTGAGATATGGATGTCTTCTAAATACGACTTAATTGCTCCATCTGAGCAGTGATTATGGTTGGAACTTAGATTTTGGTATATCAGTTTGCTTACTGTTTTCCTAATTCTATATAATTCGGATTGTATGTCACTTATAGTTGTTCATCATGTGTAATTTCTATAGATTTTGTATATAACTAGTTATTTGTGTTATAGGATTCTCAATATTTTTGATATGTTTGAATTGTGAATTAGTCTCAGTTATTATACGCTTCGATGTCACTTGTAGTCGTTCATTAGGTGTAATTTCTATAGATTATGTATGTAACTGGTTCTTTGTGTTTTTAATTTTGGACTTTTTTGGTATGTTTGACTTGTGAATCAATCACAGGTTCGTTTTGTTATTTGCATTTCATAGAATATTTTGGGTATTTGTATTTTTTTCTCTTTTTTGTAAAACTTTTGGTATGTTTGTTTTGACCAGAATCAGTCTCATGCTTGTTTTGGTATTTGCATTTCATAGAATATTTTGGGTATTTGTATTTTGCTGTAATTTTTCTTTTTTTCCAATTTTTTGGTTTGTTTGGCTTATGATTCCGCCTCAGCTTTTTTTTCCTTTTTTGATCTTGTATTTTTGGATATGTTCAGGTAGAGCATGAGACTGAGGTGGTTGATGATTTTATTTATGTCTTATTTATTTTTCAGAAACTGAGTTACTGCTTTATTCCTAAATTTGTTTTTGTTGCAGAGACGTTTGACTTTTATCCTTCTCTGCTTTTATTTTGGTATGTTTGTTGCCTTGTCGGTGAATTGGTCTCAGATTAGGTTTGTTATTTGTCTTTCATAGATTTTTTTGGGTTTTTGTTTTTCTGGAATTATTATTAATTTCATTTTAGATAGACATATTTGGTTTGTTGGTTGTCCTCTTTGCAGCAGCAACAGTTGGAGTCTATGCAGGCCAGGGAGAGGTGGTGGCCAAGCGGAGTAGGCTGTGGGTTCAACGACAGCTGACCTACCAATCCTGCATTTTTTGATTCTATAATTAACATACTCTGTGCTGTCAGCCTATTTTTAAGGAGTCTTTGTTTTCTAGTCAGTTATGCTACCCGACCTTTTGCTTTTTTAACTTACTCACATTCTGGTAGTAGATGTATTTCTTTCTAGTATTTTGCTTCTTGTGCATTGTATATCATTAGTTTTGGTCATCTTTATTTTTGTTTTGAATTTGATTAGATATTCCTTTTTTCGGTGTGTCTTGGGTCCTTACTCATTAGTACTACTGATTATTATTTTATCAGCTAGGTGGTTTGATCAATTCTTTGACATAGTTGCTTAAATAATTTATTTTGTTACCTTTGGCGGTTGTTATTATTGGCTTACTATATACTTACAAGTCCCTTATAGTTGTTGATCAAGTGCAATTCCTATATATTTTATACGTAACTAGTTTCTGTTTTATTAGATTAGATTTTTTTATTTTGGTATGTTTGTTTCTTTGTCTATTGAATTGTTCTCATATTAGGTTTGTTTTATTCCTTGCATATAAAAATTTGGATATTTGAATCTTATTTATTTTTATTTGGTATGCTTGTTTAATGATTTGCTCTCAGATTTTTTTTATTTGCAATTCATAGAACATTTTGTTATTTTTATTTGTTTCTTTCGTTGTTTTGGAATTCATTTTTTTTATTATTTCATTTTTTTTCTTTTGATTGTCGCTGCAGATGTTACAATAATTTGAACTTAGAGTGCAAAAAAGATGGGTGTTCCAGGAATCAGAATATGTTGCTGTGTGAGGTGAGATGTTGATGTCGTCTAACTGGCGTTTAATTTCAAAGAAGTTCAACACGGTTGTATCAAATGCTTATGGTTTGTAAATTTCTATAGAAATTAGATTCTAGTCTTCTCTGTTGGTACTTCTTTGGTGACACTATAATTTGGCAACCAGACGAAACAACTTTCTATCTTCTTTGAATTATGCTCATTTGCTCTCTTCTGAACCTCTTTAGTCTTGATGCTGCCTTGTTTTGTTTTTGTATTTCTCTCGTTTATGATTGTATTCTTTACGTTTCTACCTGTATGTAGGACGATGGCATGCTTCATGCTCAAATCGCTCTTCACGACACTGATAAGTATATATCTAATTCTTTGCAGATTAAAACCGTGTCTTATCTTTGCTTTGAACTTTTAATCTCTGAAATATACTTTCCTTTTGGTAGCTGGACCATTCTGTTGACTTTTGGAGCCTATGCTATGTTGCATGATTCTAGGTTAATAATAGGTTTGTCTTGTGCTTTGCCACGACAAATGACTTAGATTGTGCAATATATCATGATTTGTGTGCTATCAGTTCTAATCCTTTAGTTTTTCTGCACTTGTATTTTGGTATAGTTTGTGCTCGCAGATCATGCACAGTTTGCTTTGATTTTTTTCTTCAAAATTGTTTGTTCTTGCTGTAGACCTTCCAAACTGTGCAATTGTATATTCTTAACTGTTTGTGCCTGATGTGCAGGCTCAAAAAGTTCTTGGAAACAAGTGCACTGAAATTGAAAAAGTGTCATTAGGAAGGTTTGTTTCTATCATTGAATTGCTATTTTTTTTCTTAGTCAAAAAGGATAAAAATGTGATTTTTGAACTATGGTTTTTCTGTTTGGCTATAATAGAACTGACAACTCAGTGAAGATTTGCTTTTTTACTCTGTGCAAAATGAAGGAAAAGGATGAGGAGCTATATCAAGAAATTGGTGTCATTCTGCTTCAATATAATGTCTTCCTGTTTTGATTGAAAGGAGAACCTTGTTACTAATATGAAATTATTTGAACATCAAAAGAGCACATAAGATGCGAGACAACCTTACTGTATAATTGGCTTAATGTATAATTTCATTTGTCTTATAGTTGTTCATTAGGTGTAATTCCTATACATTTTGGCTGTCACTATTTCCTAATTTTATAAGATGAATTAATTTGCTTATTTTTTTGGTATGTTTGTTGGTCTTCGATTGCATATGTTTTTTGCACTTCATAGAACATTTTGGGTTTTTGTTTTTTTATTTTGTTTTTATCCTGTTTAATTTTTAATTCATAGATTTTTTCTGATTCTTTATTTCGTGTGATAGTGTCCTTAGTTTCACTCATTTTTTGGTTGTTTATTTTTTGTGTGATTTGTTCCTTTTAATTATTTGTGTGACCCGAGGTCATGAATCACACATATTACGCTCCATTGATAATTTGTGTGATTTGTATCCTCAAATTGCTTGAGTGATCAAATGTCTCAAATCACCCAAGTGCTAAATAGACAGACTCTATTTTTGTGTCTGAGGTTGTCTCATAATTCAGCACCACTGCCCTTTGTGGCTTTGTGGCATCTTTAGTGTCATTCTCGCGCTGCCGATGGGTTTTTTTCAGTCCTATACCCTGTCACTTTGTTCCTGCTTTGTAATCTTCCGATTAGGCCGTGGGTCTGTTCGTCATGTACTTTGGCAGCTCGCTAATTGTACTGACTTCTGTAACAACTCTACCTCTTCTTAATGAAAAACGTGCTAAGCACGGTCTCGAAAAAAAATTCTCGCGCTGCCCAACACTGGAAGCCTATATTTTCCTTTTGTAGCTCAAACAAGCATGACTAGCGAAATATATGACACATCATCTGAATACACCAGGGTATTACAGAGCACAAAAACGTCGTATGCCTTTATTGTTTTTCACATCAACACACACACAATCACACATACATCATCATTAGAACATCACTCGATCTGACCCAGCTTCTCTATAGTTCCAGCCACGAAACACCTAACAACTCCTAACACGCAGGTTAAAGTGCGCGACGACACGACACGACATTATTGAGCAATAGAGCGGCACCGTGTAGTGTAATTAGCTATGTGTCCGTGCGCGCGCGCGCGGCGGTCGCCAGCTGATCTGATCTGGCTGGCTCATAATTTATAGTCTAATTTCTTCTTCACGGATTACAAAATATTTGTGTATAATTATATTAAAATGGAACACCGAGTTTTACAACTAGATGCAACCTAGAGCCGAAATGAAGCTCCAGGGGTGACCTTACACTCTCCTACGAAAAAATGATGATGTGGCATTACATTCTTCGGATAGTATTACTTGCTTGACGCTCCGATTCAAGTGTGGCACACGGCTACTCCGAGCGAACCCACACACTCCTTGGTGTTCCCCTTCGATGCAATCAACTTTTGGCTTATATAATGGAGGGGGGGGGGGTATTAGTTGGGTCCTTATTATATATTTTAGCTAAACTAAAAGGTTTAGTTGATCCAAATTGACTCTACGCAATTCAAATTAGGGAAATGTTGTGAGTTTTTTTTTGCTAAACGCTTATTTTTTAAATAGTGTCATGAGTGTAATTTTGTTTCAACTGAAAAAAAAAAGTTTGTCGTAGCTTCATCTCCTATATTATAGTCATTTTATTTATGGTTTCATCAAGTGAAGCTATTTTAGCAAACACTCATTTCAAAATTAATCTAGCTTCAACAAGAATAACTCAGCTTCAAAGAGAAAACTGCTCACGAAGCTATTTGAGAAAAAATGTGGTGAAGCTGAGCTATGCCAAAAATGATCTTAATTGGTTTAGGTCTTGTTTGAATCCATGCAACTTATTAAGCTGTAATTATAAGAGTCGTCATTGGTGCTTTTTAGAAGGCGCATGTTTGGATAACTATAATTCGTACGTATATGTCAGCTGCTCTACTATCGTAACCTTTTGCTATTCTATAATGTTATTTTTGTGTCTGAGGTTGTCTCACGATCCAGCACCACTGCCCTTTGTGGCTTTGTGGCATCTTTAGTGTCATTCTCGCGCTGCCCAACACTGGAAGCCTATATTTTTCTTTTGTAGCTCAAATAAGCATGACTAGCGAAATATATGACACATCAACTGAATACAGCAGGGCATTAAAGAGCACACAAACGCCTGTTGTATTCCCGATTGAATACAACAGATAACTGGAGAGATTCAGAGTTTAGGTTGGGAAATAGCACGAGAATAGGTTGGGTTCAGAAGAACAAGGTGTATTCAGGTTTGGGGAAACAGAGTTATGTTCATTCGTGATTCCCAAGCAATATCTTACAGGGGTTTATATATCCACCCCAAAGCAAAGACCAACGCCTAAACCGACAACTCCCTCGGGCCCATAGCCCTGACATAGCTAAGTTCCGACTTCACAGCTGAAGCGCTACCCGCCTGATCATTCTTCAGTTAGCCCCTTTGCCGGACGCGCCACAGTGTCACAGTCCTTGATACGGAACCTGACATTGCCCCCTCCTCGAAAGCCAGCTTGTCCCCAAGCTGGACACCGTGGGTATCGTCGCTTCAAATCATTTACTTCTTCCCATGTGGTCATGGCCGTAGGCATAGAATTCCATTGAACTTGAATCTGGGCAACTGCCGATGCTCCCTTCTGAATCATACGAGTCTTTAAGAACGGAACAGGTTGCAGAGCTTCAGAGGGTTCAGTTGGGACTGTGGTAATGTCATCCTCCACCTGATCAGTTGCGGAGATATGCTTCTTCAGTTGGGAGACGTGAATCACCGGATGGATCTTAGTACCCTCTGGTAATTCCAGACGATAAGCCACCAGCCCCACACGTTGCACAATTGGAAATGGGCCATAAAACCTGTAACAAAGCTTTTGATTAGCTCTTGGAGCCACTGACGACTGAACATACGGTTGCAGTTTCAGATAGACTTGATCCCCAACCTGGAACTCCCGTTCACTCCGGTGCTTATCAGCATGTGACTTCATCCGTTGCTGAGCCCGATGTAAGTGATGCTGAATACAATCATTTAACATGTTTCTTTCAGTTAACCACTGCTCCAATTCAGTAGAATGAAAGCTGGACTCAGTCGTGATACCAAAATTCTTAGGAGGATATCCATATAGGACTTTGAAAGGAGTTCTTCCCAACGCCGAATGGTAGTTAGTATTGTACCAGAACTCGGCAACCGACAGCCACTTGCTCCATTGCCTAGGACAAGCATGAACACTGCAACGGAGAAATGTTTCCAAACATTGATTAAGTTGCTCCGTCTGCCCATCGGTTTGTGGATGGTAGGACGAACTCATCAGCAACTGAGTATCAGTTAATTTGAATAATTCCTTCCACACAACACTTGTGAAAATCTTATCTCGATCCGACACAATGCCCTAAGGAAGGCCATGGAGTTTGTAGACAGCATCCAGATAAGCTTGAGCAACATGTATAGCAGTGAAAGGATGCGCTAAGGGAATAAAATGTCCATACTTTGAGAACTTGTCCACCACCACCAAAATAGTGTCAAAACGTTGAGATTTAGGCAACCCTTCAATGAAATCCATACACACAATTTGCCAAGCTTGTTCAGGAATCGGCAGAGGTTGTAACAGGCCAGGCATCTTAGTATGCTCCACCTTTGCTTGCTGACACACAGAACACTGCTGAACAAAGCTGTAAACCATCTGTTTCATTTTCGGCCAAGAGAACAAATTTCTGATTCTGTATTAGGTGGCTTGAATGCCAGCATGACCTCCCACCGCTGAACAATGAACAACCTGTAACACATGGTGTTGAGCCATAGTGTTGTTGCCAAGCCAAATTCTTCCTTTATGTCGAATAATGCCATTGTCGACACTATACTCAGAAGGTGGGTCAGACAAAATTTTCACAGCAGCCTCATCATCAGCATACCCAATCTTCAACTGTTGTAGCCATGTAGGATTGCAAAAAGAGACAGCTAGCAACTGATCAGTCCCCTGACATCTGGATAAAGCATCCGCAACAGTATTATGAATGCCAGGCTTATACACAATTTGAAACTGAAGATCCATCGGTTTCAATAATGCTTTATGCTGGACCTTAGATGATACACGTTGCTCAGTCAAATATAACAAACTCTTGTGATCTGTGTGAATCACAAACTCAACATGCTGAAGGTATTGTCTCCACTTTTCAACTGCCAAAATTATTGCCATGCACTCTTTTTCATAGGTGGATAAAGCCTGATTCTGCTTACAGACATGCTTACTTAAATAAGCCACTGGGTGATTGTCTTGTAATAGTACAGCTCCAAAACCCACTTCACTTGCATCAGTTTCCAACACAAACTATTTAGAGAAATCAGGAATAGCCAACACAGGAGCCTCTATCAAAGCCAACTTGAGTTGAGAAAAAGCTGTTTGGGTAACAGAAGTCCAAACAAAGGGCACACCCTTCTTTAACAATTCAGTAAGGGGTCTACTGATCAGCCCATAGTGTTTAATAAACTTCCTATAATAGCCAGTCAGTCCCAAAAACCCTCTTAACTCCTTCAGATTAGATGGTTTTGGCCACTGCTCCACAACACTGATCTTGGATTTCTCAGTGGATACTCCATTCTTGGAGATACAATGCCCCAAATACTCCACTTCCTTTTGAGCAAAAGTACACTTTGATCTCTTAATAAAGAACTGATGATGCTTGAGAATGTCAAACACTTCCTGTAAGAGCTCCACATGCTCTTCCAAAGTTTTGGAATAAATGAGAATATCATCCATGAACACTAGAACTCCCTTCCTTAGTAAAACAGCAAAAATAATGTTCATAATGCTTTGAAAGGTTGCTGGTGCATTAGTCAACCCAAAAGGCATCACTAAAAACTCATAAAGACCATTGTGAGTTTTAAAAGCAGTTTTATGTGTATCCTCAGGCCTAACACAAATCTGATGGTAACCAGCTCTAAGATCAAGCTTGGAAAACCACTCAGCACCTGCCAACTCATCAATCAACTCATCTACTAATGACATTGGGTGCTTATTTTTCACAGTTTGAGCATTCAAATGTCTATAATCGACACAAAATCTCCAACTACCATCTTTCTTCTTAATTAGCAACACAGGAGAAGCATAGGGACTGACACTAGGTCTGATAATACCTTGCTACAACATATCGTCCAATTGCTTTTCAATTTCATCCTTTTGTGCTGGTGAATACTTATAAGGCCTGATGTTCACAGGCACAGCTCCAGGCAGAAGTTGAACTGGATGATCAAACTGTCGTCTAGGAGGTAATGTAGTCGGCTGACTGAACAACTCTGAATAAGAATGTAACAGCAATTGCAGCTCAGGTGGCAGCACATCATTTTCAGTTACCACTGCCAATTCCAAACCCTTAGTAGTGAAATCATCAACAGCCCCTTCAAACTTGAGTTGAAGTCCACACTGAAGACTGTGAGAATTGAGCAGGCCTTGAACAACTATATCAGAGATAGCTGTACATTGATTCACCTCCGGTTGAACTCCCAGCAAGGTAATCCGTTTGCCATCATGAGTAAACTTGATCATCTTCTTGGTCCAATGTACCCACATGGGGCTGCATGACTCCAACCAATCCTCACCCAAAATCATATCAAAGCATTGCAGTGGTAACACTCTGGTAGTTGAAATGAATGAATGACCTTGCACAGTCCATTGAAGGTTCTGAATCAACTGAGAGCACAGCATGGGACTACCATCTGCAGCCATATACTTTGTAGGTGGGCACGAGGTAAAAGGCACTTGTAATCTACTAGCCAACTGAGTGCTAATAAAAGTGCCAACACTACCGGAATCCACAAGTATCAGTATATCAACTTTTCCAATTCGTCCACAGAGCTTCATAGTCTTGCGTCGAATGGTAGAATCAGATGGGGATTGACCCACGGCTAACACCATCTCATCACTGCTCTCGGGCAGGTCAACACTGTCATCCTCATCCTCAGCTTCTAAAGCCTCCCACATTTCTTCAATCACATGAAGTGGTACTTTGTAACACCCTAAAAATTGCATTCTTGGAAATAGTTTAAAAAGAATTTTAATGCATTTTTGGTGGACATTATAATTTAGGAAAAATATACAAAGCTTTCATAAAATAAAAGTTATCTCAAGTAGAAACACTTTTGTTGCATACATGCTGGTGCGTAGTGTTTTGTATTGCCTGACTTTTTCAATCTTCAATTTTGAAATTCAAAAGTGCATTTGGAATTTGATTTTGAAAATCTAGAAATAAAAGAAAAGCTTTTTCATTTCTCTCTCCCTCCCTTAACCCCTTCTGGCCCGAAGGCCTGCTCCCTCGGCCCAGTCTCTCCCCTCTCTCTCTCGGTTTGGGCCAGCATCCCCCGCAGGCCGGCCCACCTTCTCCTCCCGCGCAGGCCGACGCACCCAGCTCCCTCTCAGCCACTGACAGGGAGACCCCACCTGTCAGCTCCACCTCTCCCCTTTCCTTCTTCTCCCTCCCGCTCCCTTCCTTTTTTTCCCCGCGCCGGAGTTCCTTCCTCACCGACGCGATTTGGAGCAGGATTCCCCCCCTTCCCTTTCCTTCGCCGACACAGACCCGTGGCTGGTCAAGCCAAGCGCCGCACACCCCTTCCCCTTTCCTTCCTCCTCCTTCCCTCCTTTCCTTTCTGGCGCCGCCGTTTTCCGTCCCCGCGCGGACGCCTTCCGTTCTGCCAAGCGCGATTGACGCCGCGGTGATCCCCCTTTCCTTCACAGCTATGCCTCCGGGCTATTTAAGCAGCGCCCGACGCCACACCGCCCTCACCCCGCCCTCTCGACGCACTGCAGAGCACAGAGGCACCGCCGCCGCCTCTTCGCTGCTGAGGCTCTCCGCTCTGTTCCGACCGCCCCCGAGCCTCGTATCGTGGTAAGCAGAGTCCCCCGAACCCGCCAACCCTCCCCATTCCCTCCGTCGCGCCCGCAAAACCCCTGTCCGCGACCGCCGGCGGTACAGAGCCACCGCACTGCGCGGACACCTCGCCCCCGCGCGTAATCGGTTCAACCGAGTGCCCTAGCGTGTTCGCCATCTTTCCCTCTCTCTCCCAGTCCAATCCGCATCGAGTTTCGTGCACCACATCGTTGGATTGCTTTGCGTTGCCACTGTCCGGCCATGGCGCCGCCGCCTGCCCCGCCTCCGGTCGCCGCGCGCCACCACCCCCTCTCTCTGATCTAATCCCATCCGTCCATCCTGGATTGGGTGGCCGACAGAGCCCGATACCCTTCGCCGTGCCATTTTGCAAAATAGACCCGACTGTTTTTAATGTATCAACCCACAGTCCTAAGGCGTATTCCCTCTTTACGTTTTCAGTTCTGGAAGAGGTATTTTCCTTTCTGTTTTGTTTTAATTCGAAAATAAAAAGAAAACCCTATTTACAAAATTGCCACTCAATTTCCAATGCTTCTAAAATGCTCATTTTAACTCCGTTTTCATCCATTCAAATTGCGTTAGATTCGTATCGACGTAATCTACGTGTTAGTTAGTTCATACTTCATGTTAGACAACTTTTAAAAGCAATTAATCACTTAATCTCTTTTAATCCCTAGTTTAACTTATGAAACTTGATTAGTTCATATCTTCTTCGTTATAGCTCCGTTTTTCGTGTTTCAAACGTCTATGTGATCGTAATGAGACGTAGATTAGTTTTATAAACTTTTAATCTTGTTTTATTATGATTGGTGTACTATTCTAATCTATAGCCCTTGTTTGTTTGCATGTTATGCCTCTGTATGATTTCATGTGATGTGGTGATCGAGTATAGACGGTGAGCAGTACGTGGGTGACCAGGAAGTTTTCTTTGAGCAGGAGCAGCAGGAGCCCTTTGAGCAAGGCAAGTATTATATGGGATCTTCCTTGATGTCCTATTCATGAAGTTTTTCAATAAAATCATATGCATGTGTCTAACATTGCTACCATAGGGTTTACCTAGATTTGATTACCTTGAACCTTGAAATCCTATGGGTTACCTTTGCATATGGGTAGTTATTGCTAGCGCTCCATTAATAAGCATGATCTTTAATCTTGATTAATGGCTACATGAAATGATGAAGTAAAACTTGACTTTTTAGCAACATGGATTTATGACTCTATCTGTCAGCAAAAGCTGGGACATACAGTACAACCATAAGAGCTACATGGCTTTGGCTTTAGTTCAGTATTAGGGTCACTCTCTCGCATGCGGCAGTTCACGAAAGTTGTCATTGACGCGCGGTTGCGGGTTGCGGCTGGAGTGGTTATCGCTGCGCGTGTGTACCATCCCGGGGCTCCCGTATACCCCTTGCCCGTGGATCCGTACTGTCTGTGGTATGTCAGCGAGACCCTTTGAAAGTCTTCATAGTGTACCCTGCCCTCTCACCTCGGAAGTGTTTTGGGAGTTATAAACCCGGGCATATGGGTAACACGACTCATGGGTAAAGTGTACAACCTCTGCAGAGTGTTAAAAACTGGTATATCAGTCGTGCTCACGGACACGAGCGGCCCGGGAAACTCACAGAAACTTTGGTTACTTGTTGGTTACCTTTATGAATCACTTTACCATGATATTATGTTAATTGTTCTTTTGTTTATATGATCATGCAATTTAATTTGGGGGCTTAAGCATAACCTTGATCTACCACTTGTAAAGTTTTGTTACAAAATAAAAATGCTTATCGCAGTAAACCAGTGTCATACTTTTTGAGCCTCATGAACCCCATATATGCTTGTTGAGTACGAAAGTACTTATGCTTGTTTATTTTTCATATTTGGATAAAAATCCCGGATGGGTACCAAATTATCAGAGTTATGAGGAGTATCCAGAGGACTACTAGGTTTGGGGTCAACCAGTTGACGTCCCTGTGCTATGGAGCTTCGCGAGAGTTATCTTATATTTTCGCTGTTATGTAATAAACATTAATTAGATACTTATTCGCTAAGTAATAAACACTTGTGATGATACATTTTTGATAATTTGTCGGCTTATGTGTGTGAGTGATCTCTGGGCACACATAAGGTTATTGCATCCTGTTTTGTCTTTAAAACTGGGTGTGACATACTTGTGGAGGGCATTTGTGACCAGGAGTCCATTTATTGCCACATCGAAAGCATAGACCATTCGTCTTGCGAAATTCCTTAAGAGCTGATAACTTGTCATCAGAGCCAGTCTTCAGGGGTCCTGAATTCCCTTTGCCGGACTCCCAATTTTTGGATTTCTCCACTGTTGAGCGCCAAACTGTTTTCCCAGTATCTTTCAACCCTAGACGGGATCGAGAAGAATGAGCAAATTCATCCTCTTGAAGCAACGCTAAAGCACTGGCCGTATCAACATTTTGAGGCTGATGCAGAGCTATGACCGCACGGATCTCCTCCTTCAAACCCACCATAAATCATGTGACGAAGTACGTGTCATCATAGCTGTTGTTATACAGTAAAATCCCTTGAGCCAACTGCTCGAATGCCCCCTGATATGCTTCAACAGAATCCGTCTGTTTCAGAGCATCCATCTTCCGCAGCAGAATTTGGTACTGATTGCGATCGAATTTATCCATCACCAAATCGCAGAGCTGTGCCCACTCCACAATACGCCCCTTGCGTTGAACCATCTGCAACCATGTTGCGGCCACGTCCTTAAAATTGAGAGTAGCGAAGCGTGTCTTCAAGGATGGATGAACCGCGTACACCTCGAAAAACACCTCGCATTGATCGCGCCACAAATGAGGGAAATCACCGTCAAACTTAGGGAATTCCATTTTCGGAAATGGAGGGGAACGACAAGGTGATGAAAACGCATCCTCAGGAGGTGGAGGTGGGTAATGATACGTACCCTTACGGATGTCCTGCGGCCGGGGTCCGAAGACACCACCGCAGTGTTCGCCGGGCCCCATGGGCGGCTCCCCGTCCTTAGCCGAGTGGCTTGAGGACGAACCCGGAGCTAGGTTGAGGTCCACCACCCTCGCCGCTTGCGCCTGCGGTGATGGCGCTGGTTGCCTTGCCAACCGCGACTCCAGCGCGTCCACACGCGACGCAGCGAGATCCACCCGCTTGGTCATCGCTTCCAACGAAGTAGTCGTACCATCCGCCTTCTCCCGCAAGACCTCGAACGTGCGATCCGCACATGTTTGCCAGGATCCCATGGCATTCAGCGAATCTAATGAACTCTGCATCATGTTCTGGAACCCCGCGAATTGCGTAGCCATCTTCTCGAACTGCGCCACCAAGTCCTCCACCGAGCTCGCCATATCCTGCTGAAACTTGCTAGGCCCCCGCTTCGGCGCCAGCGTTGCTCACGATCAAACCGAGTACCACCGATCCCGATCGTGATTTCCGACCCGCTCAACCTCGGCTCGGACCTCTGGAGCAAGCGATTCAATCCGCCGAAGTGAAAAAAAATCTCACGACTCCTGCCGACGGGGATTACGAAGGCGATCCAGGATAATCCGCCGAATTGAAATCGCAGCACAACGGATCTGATACCAAATGTTGTATTCCCGATTGAATACAACGGATAACTGGAGAGATTCAGAGTTTAGGTTGTGAAATAGCACGAGAATAGGTTGGGTTCAGAAGAACAAGGTGTATTCAGGTTTGGGGAAACAGAGTTCTGTTCATTCGTGATTCCCAAGCAATATCTTACAGGGGTTTATATATCCACCCCAAAGCAAAGACCAACGCCTAAACCGACAACTCCCTCGGGCCCACAGCCCTGACATAGCTAAGTTCCGACTTCACAGCTGCAGCGCTACCCGTCTGATCATTCTTCAGTTAGCCCCTCTGCCGGACACGCCACAGTGTCACAGTCCTTGATACGGAACCTGACAACGCCGTATGCCTTTATTGTTCTTGACATCAACACACACACACAATCACACATACATCATCAGTAGAACATCACTCGATCTGACCCTTCTCTATAGTTGCAGCCACCAAACACCTAACAACTCCTAACACGCAGGTTAATTAAAGTGCGCGACGACACGACACGACATTATTGAGCAACAGAGCGGCACTGCACCGTGTAATTAGCTATGTGTCCGTGCGCGCGCGCGGCGGACGCCGGCTGATCTGATCTGCACGGCCGGCCGCTCCTGCCGTGCCTCACGCGGCGGTGATGGCGATCTTCATGCCCGCCTGGCAGTGGCCTGCGAAGCTGCAGATGAAGTAGTTGGTGCCGCGCTTCAGCGTGACGCGGTCGTTGCCGCTGGTGAGCGCCCTGACGCCCGGCGCGCTGCACGACCTGTACCCCGCCGCGCTCACGGGCACCACGTTGTGCGCCTTGGCGTTGTACTTGAACACTGCATGAACGCGTGAACAAACACCGTTAAACCAGAAGGCCGGAGAGACTGAGCTGAGGCACGACCTGTATACAGAGCTAGCTAGTACGTAGCACTGACCGAGAACGTCGCCGGCGCGGAAGCGTTTGCCCTTGGACCAGTTGGCGGTGTTGAAGCTCCACCCGCCGCGGTCGCCGACCGTGTACACCGCCGACTCGGCGAACTCGCCGTGGAGGAGCACGCAGAGGAGGACCAGCGCCAGCACGGGCACGGCGGCGGCGCTGCTGCCACGAGCACTGCCCCTTCCCTGAGCCATGGCGCTCTCTACGATGTCCCTCACACACACACACAAGGGGAAAGGAGGGCTAGGCTAGCTAGCACTGGCTTGGAGCAAGTGATGAGAGTGTGAGTGAGTTGGTTGGGCTGCTGTGCTCAGTGCACCAAGAACCCCTTTTTATAGGCAACCCACAGGCTGCCCGAGTACCCGGCACACGCCAATGATCGAACTCGTGGGCTCGTGGCAAGTGTATAGTGACCACGACACGGTCAAATGGCCCAGGGCAAAGCGCTTACGCCGTGTGAACTACGATGAACGCTACTGATGTTCTGCTAGCTAGCCCGGGTCGGTGCGTAAGGGGCTCCAGAGCAACCGGCACGGTACGTGTCCAGGGTAAATGGCGCCCCACACCAAGCTGCGAGGAAGCAAAGAAGCCATAGCCACCCACCCACCCACAGCCACAAGGACGAGAGGACGGGAGTGGGGAGCCACAGCTGGAACCGTCCGAGATGGGACAAGGGGAAACCCTTGGCCCGGCGAAGTGTCAGGGAGCTCACCACCGGCAACAACGAAGTGGTGAATTTACTGAAGAACGTGGACTGCAATAAACGCAACAAGAAAGTTTTTCCACGTTCAGCAACAACTGGCTGTCATTGAAGACACGTCCATTCCAGAAAATTTATTATTACATGTTCTTTATCCATACTACACATAGCGTAGGACTTAGGAGTATGTATCTCCTCTAAGGGAAAATACTACCTTAGTCTAAAAAGAATCACTCTCTAATTTTATACTAAGGTAAACATTTATGACATCAAATATGTACGTACTCCCTCCATAAAAAATGATACATGCTGCTTAAGCTTTCTCAAATTTGATTAGCTTTATTTATAAATAATATTAGCCACATCTGTATTACTAAATAAAATTATTATAAAAATATTTTTCATAATTTATCTAATGACACTAATTATGCATTATAAACGTTAATAATGTTCCCTTCCTCCCCTCGTCGCATCAGGGAGCTCTCACTTTTTCAATTATATATTCGGTTTAAAATATATCGTCTTCTTAAAATGAGAGCGGCATTCTTTATAGGACCCGGAAATATCTCATGATAAATCTAATTATGCTTATTTAATGGTCTTAGGGTCTGTTTGGTTTGGGGCCACTTTTATAGTCACTAAAATGCCAAACAACCCCACTAAAAGTGGTCCCTAAAGTTTAGAGCCTTTAGTCATGAAAGGGTAGCTAAACTCACTAAAATATTTTAGTCTACTAAAGTTTAGGAGGTGGGAACCAAACACCCCATTCACAGGTAAATTATGTAGCAACAACTACGGTGTAAGAACTCTGGCCCCGTCCCCGCGCCCGCCGCCGCCTCACCCTCACCCTCGTTAGTGTAAGAACTATTGGTGATTTCAGATATGTTTTTACTTACGGACATGATTTCTAGAGTTTGACTTTATGTGTCGCTTTGGATAATAGAAATTAACATATGGCCTGTTCGGCTGATTGTTTATATATATGACTGATAAGCCAGCTAATATTATTTTTAGATGTTTTGTTATGAGATAAAAACATTTATCATAACTGATAAGTCGATCGAGTTGCTAAGCCAAGCGAACATATAACTTTGAATAGTAAGATTAAGATTGGCATTAAAATGTCTGGAGTATGTACAATGCCACTCTGACCGAAGAAAGCAGATCAACACTCGAGCCCCGAAGTCTAATCTTTGGTTTGGAGGTGTAGCTGCAATAATCGTCCGAATCGCATTGAAGACAAACGGTTGCCGGTTGGGCGCGCTTCCATTGTACTGCTTGTCAGCCGATTGGTCCAACCTTGACTTGTGTTTGGCTACCTTGAAAAGAAAAGAAGAAGAAAAAACAGATAGAAAACTCGGCCATGTCCGAACTTTGGGAGTCGTAGCTACTCCGTATCTCCTGCCATTATGCGCAAGAACCGAACCACTCCATTTTCATAGGAACCCAACTTGGCTATTTCCGTACAGAGAAGAGAGCTGATAATAGTGAGAACAAGACAAGACGCGGAGTCGTCGTCGGTCATCGCGGTGAGACGCGTACCTACACGGTCGGCTCGGGCGGCAACGAAAATCTTGCAAGTTTGTCTGGCGCCGGCCTACTCGGCTACCAACTTAGGGTGTTTGGTTGGTTACAACCCCTTAAACTTTAAGTAGCTGAGGTGATTTTATGTCCTAAACTACCAAACATCCCTCTCTTTTAAAGTGCCCCCCTAAACTTTAGTTGGAGGGGTGTTTGGATCCCCTCGACAAATTGGTAAAAGAATAAAAGAATTACTAATTTTTGGTAAATGGATCCAAACATGCAAGACAAAAATGACAATAGAGTAAAAATTTGTCATTTACCATTTGTCAATTTGGAGTGACAAATAAAGGCAAATAGAAAATCCTTCTACTCATACCCCTCCCATGCATGACATGTGAATGAGTGTAATTATTAGGGGTACAATTGTCTTTGTATGTGCCATTTGCCAAGGGATCCAAACACCCTCAAGTGACAAAAGATTTATCAAATTCATTTGTTATTTGTCATTTGTCATTTATCATTTGTTAAAGGATCAAAACACCACCTTGATGCACTAAACTTTAGGGACCACTAAACTTTAGGGGGTAAACCAAACACCCCTTAATTCAAAGACAGGCGTATCACGAGTGTGTTTGAATCTCTCTACTTTCTGCTATTTTATTAGTGCTAAATTTGGGTTGACCAGAGTGTTATAGAGGCTTCCACTTCCACTTCCACTTGTACCGTTGTACGTACGGCGAGATGCGAGATGCGTTTTAGAATTCAAACTCGTCGACACTGAAGAAATCAAGAAATGCAACCGCACATCAGCATGTCGTCTGCCTGATGAATCATCAGTAGATCAAATCAGCAGGTAGGCAGGCAGGAGCAGGACATGCTCCCGCCTGTATGCCCACGCACTACCCAATTGTATTCCAGGTGTATGGCTACAATGCTAGACATTTTATTTATTTGTGAGTTGAACTAATTATTACAGCTCCAATCTAGTTTGACTACGCTCCTCGTCTATAATTTGATCCACAAGTTAATGATCCAGCTTATGTACTGTACTATGTACAGGTGTGGATAAGCCATGAGTCATGAGTGCATTCCTTGTTTAGTACTCCTACTAAAACCACATAGCCCCCCACCCCACCCTACTCGTCTGTTCCCAGCTGCAAACGAATCGGTTCAATTCCTCGAGCCCAACCCCAACTCACGACCTCTCTACTGTGATTCGACGGGGCTCACCTACCACCGCACAACCAGCAACGCGATGTGTAGACGCTTCCTGACGTGCCGGCGTGGGCGTGCCCTGGTGGCTGATCGAGACGTGCCGACCGCACTAGTCTAGCCATGGAAGTATATGGAACGAGCTCGCCACGCTCGCGCTAGCTGCCGGTGCCGGACACGTTGAGGCTCGACGATGCCAATGTGCATGGGAAATGGGACGCCGAAACGTCAAAACCTCGCCGAACACCACGCGATCTCCGGGGCAAGTACAATGCTCTATGCTGTCCACACTTGCGCACTACCCGGAAGAGGAACTCCGGGTGGGAAAAAAATTCTCTGCAGCCGTGCTGCACACGGCGGGTGGCTGTCGTCGTCGTCGTCAGCTTTGCCCAGAGGAAACGGAGAAAAAGGTGCTGGCGCATTGTTAATTTCGTGCGTGCACTGCAGCGCAAATAATGGCAACGCCGCGCGCCGAGACATGTGGCGTCCACGTTGGGTCGCCATGGCAGGAGCCAGGAGGCAGGCGCAGGCCGGGCGATCGTATCTGCGTATGTGATGGCCGCCATGCGTCATGATCACGTGGACCCAAACGACGAAAGACGTGGATTTTTTTTTTGAGTAAAACACACGACTATACTCCTATAGTAGGTTCAGCGGCATCCTCACACGTATAAAAGGAGGTCAGGTTCAGCAAAACGCGCAGTGCACGCACATATGAGAATTCTGGCAACAGAGGATTGTGCCGAACAAGAACGCACGGTCGCATCGCACGGATGAGAACCGGCAAGAGAGGAAAGGAGTAGACCGGATGTCCGGATTGATGAAGATCAAATCATCTCTTACTGACCGGATTTATGAAGATCAAATCGTTTTTTTGAGAATTATAGTATAACAGTGACCTCCACGACACGTACGCACAACTTCTGTCAAAAAATCATTTCTTATTAGGAAGTGACTACTCATCATCCGGTTGATAGTTGATACAGTTATCATCTACCTTTTGAGCCAATCATAATTGAACACATCAAACAAAGAAAAAACGCTTGAAAATATAACAGAATCAACCGGATTTTCTATGCAGAGCAATAAAAAATCTGATTGAGAAGTAACCAAAAAATCAACCAGATTCTCCTCTCTGCCCAAACGCAAATCACAGTCACAGGAAATTTCACGTGCCCCTCTGTATATAACCAACCACTCTTTTTTTAGTAGTTGATAACAAAATCTTCACTAAATGTCAACAAGGAAAATGCATCCACATTTGTATCCTCCGACATCATGTGCCCAAACAACCCTGTTTTCAGTAGTCGTAACTTGGAAAAATTTATCAAAATGTAAGGAAAGATATTGTAGCACAACCATGTTCATTTCAATTTACCATAAACCTAAGAATGAAAAATTAGAATATGTCCAAATAAAATTGGTAAAAGAAATTGTTTGAATTGAGATACTAAAGTTAACACAATAAAGAAGTAATGAACTAAAGTATTAAAGACTGAACCAAACATATAGACTGAATATCCGGCCCTTTTCAATCTACCTATGTCCAGAGTGACTTTCAAGAGTTGCAGCGGATCGATATTGTCCTTGATCAGTTAAGAGAGAACACACAACAGAGTGACATTTGGAATGGCGTATATACTTCGAGCAAGTACTATCACCAGGCCTTTGCTTCATACACTCCCCGCTCCATGTGTTTGGATTTGGATAACAAAATGTATCCCAAAAATTCAGTTCTTTACATGGCTGCCTCTATGTGACCGGCTAAACACAAATGCCATATTAAGAAGAAGAGGGAAGTTCCTGGAAGAAGGCTACTCCTGTGCTCTTTGTCGTGATAATGTTTATGAAACTGTTATGCATGTTTTTTGGGTGTTCCACTATCACCACTAGATGGTTCATGATTGGTATCCAATGGACCATTCAAGGGAGTATTTACCAACTTATACAGAAGAAATCTTAACTTTGAATACCCTGCTTCAAGGATTTATTCATGATTACCGCCTAGTGGATATGGAAGGAAAGAAATTATTTTATTTTCAATGAAAAAGCTCCATCTCCTGTAGCCTAGAAGTATCGTTTTACAAATGAAGTTAAGCTTCATTTTTTGCACCTTTAAGCCCAATTTGCAGATTGTAATTACTCAATGGTTAAACTCGTTGTAATAGGTAGCTCTGTCTTCTCAAGGTTTGTTGTCTGCTAGCCCCAAGCTAAACACCCATTGTAACTCTTTTTGGCTGGTTGGCTTAATATAGTTTTGCTGGGGAGTGTGCCTCCACAGTTTTTTTTTTTGTCAAAAAAACATATGAACTGAATAATATACTAAACTGAATACTAAAGTACAAATATGAAACTGCACATAAGCTGACAACAAAACTGAACCTCAACTAAAATATAGGAACTCTGAAACCAAGACTCAACCTAGAAAACTTAACAAATATAAGTTGATCCCTAAAAAATAAAATTAAATCACTAAATATCAAACCTCATAAAAATTGAAAAATAAAACAAAAACAAAAATTAAATGAAACCACTAAATATCAAACCTCATAAAACTGAAACTAAATGAAAATGGAAATGAACAAAATTGAAATAACAGGATTTTGTGTGGTGGAGAAGCAGGAGACAACGACAACTTCTTTTTCCTATGGTAAGATTATAGAAGAGGAGGGAATAAAAGAAGTAGAGAGGTTGCACATCTTGCCTCGATGACTACACAAGTTGGGCATTGGATCATTCCAAGAGCTAAGCCTCCGTCGTCACCCACTTAAAAATTGAAAAACAAAAACAAAAAAAATGAAAATGAAAATTCAAAAACTAAATGAATGTCAAACCTCATAAAACTAAATGAATCTCAAGCCTCGAAGACTACACTCAAAAGCACCAAGCTACTGTCAGATGGGTCACTGTTGAAAACTGTTGTTTAGTCTCTCCTAGCAGCAGGCACGAGCAAAAGATCAGAAAACATAAAAATAGCTTGCTCAAGCTACTTAAAAAACAAACGAGCAAAGATTTCAAGTAAAATTTTCTATATAGTTGGTGCAACTATTAGATGATGACCTTTTCCATGTAAGGAAATTTGAATCCACATTTTCAATTATGAATTTTTGTTGGTGTGTCACGACAAGTGAAAGCCTGCAACTCTCAACTGCACTCTCAACTGCAGTAGGAAGAATGACTAGACAAAAAAGAAAAATATTGCTTACTGGATCACAAAACAAAATATTGGAGAGAAAAAAATTCAGAGGATATACAGCTGATGCTAAATATCATGCTCAAGTCCTGAAGAAATAATTCATAATTAACAATACTGAAATAGATTATGTGCCACTAGCCAAACAAAAGCATAAAAGCAATAAAATAAATATTCAAGACTAAAAATTGAAACAATAAATACTGATTTGCTCACTTGAACCTTGATGCACTGCTGCTGAGACAGTATCTCTAAAACACCTAAAAGATAACATGCTATAATAATAACATTAGGAGCCCAGAATGAAAAGAATGACAACGGAAATCTAGAGTTAAAACACACATAGTTTGATGATGTAGTACACAAACACACTCAAGCATATAGTATATGGTACTAGTAAAAAGTTTGCAAAAATTAGAAAGGGGCATGTTCTAACTAAAGAGGAAACCACAAATACAGAACCCAAGTAATGCAAAACTCAACTAAAATATCAGGCATCTTGATCAACTACTTCAGACAATTATACCATGGTATATACACCTGATTGCCTAAAATCACAAAGAAATAAAAACAAAACAATAAGGCAGTATCATAGCAGCAATGGCTATAGATTGCGTTAACTAATAATTAGGTCACTGAGACGCATTGATCAGTAAAACTCATATACAGATTGTTCACCACGTATGCTTACAATCAGGCAAATAATGGTCCCTGATTTTTTATTTCAAAGATATCAATAAGTTGGTCTAAAACAAGTGACTTAGGCAAAAATCCCTCTCTGACATATATATGTATCACCTTGATTTTAAGTCACCCTCTAACAGAAGCACACATGGGTTAACCAATTGCGGCATTGATGAACACAGAACTAATTAGTTCCACTGAACTAACACAAGCACACATGGGAACATGGCAAACTGCAGCAGAGCTTTGGAATGTACAATAATAAACAAATTAGCAATGAACATTCAAAATACATCATACCTAACAGCTTTATGGGTACAAGCTCAATTGTAAAACGACAAATTCATGAAGATCCTAGGCCAATAATACTACTTTCTCCTTATGCCTAAAAATTGGTGGCCACCAAATCCAACTCATCCACCTTCCGTTGGTACACCCTTTGCCCCCGTGCATCCATGCACACACAAATTGTTCAACCAAAATGAATGAAATCCAAAATTAATGGGAAGGTGCAAATGAGAGCACGCGCACCTTCGGACTCCACCTCCAACGAGACGACCAGAGGACCACAGTCCTTCGCACGACGGTGAAACAAGAGCCTGGCGTCAGCACCTCCACGCCCACCTCCGCCTCTACAATCGCCGTCGCCGTCGTGTCCGCGTCCACGGCCTCCCCTGCCTCCGCTTTTCGCGTTCGCCTCTAACCCCGCCTCCGGTGACAAGTGAGCCGGTGATGGCGACCTATCACTCAAGCCTCCGACGAGCAGCGAGCCCGTTCTCTCCCCTCCCGTCCGTCTGTATGGAGCAGGAGAATAAAGAAACAAAAGATAGAACGAAACGGGCCTAAACAAAAAACCAAGCCCATTAAACTAGGAAACGACCCAAAAACTAAAACAGACACTCCAAATAGCACATATCTCAATAAAATCACCTCCATAGAAAAGTGATTGATTAAAAGACACAATAACAACCGAGAGATAAATAGAACAAGTTAATAGTATCTTTTCATTCTTTGAAGGAACGTTAGCTAATGTGATGGGGTAAAAGAAGGCCCACTGTTTTGGTCACAAAGAGCCCAGAACAAATTCTGGAAAGCGAACGATCACGCTATTTTAGCCCATTTTAAACAGTACAACGAACAACCCAATGAGAGAGTTTTGTCGACCGGGCTGAGGGCCGCAGAGCCGTGAATTCGGCCTAGTAGGGGCAGAGAGACCCCTTCGGCCCTTCCATGCTCTTAAATTCCATTACGTTTTCATCTTAGAATGGAACATTTCAGTACGTGTCTATGCAGATGCACCATTCCAAATTCAAACTTTGTTATAAATGAAAATTATATTCACATATAAATTTAGTCATAATCATTTTAAAATATATATAGAGTTATTTTTAAGATACATATAATTTAGCAAATTCATATAATTACATATTAGATGCGAAATTACTTATTTTTTAGCCGATACCAGATTGACAGGTATCAGCCGAAAGTGGCCGATATTGATCTGTATTGGTTAGGATTGAGGTTCGTACTGGATATAGGGTGTTTCCCTATCGCCCTAGCCACAAATACGATGATACATGGTGTTTTCATAGTTCATATTCATACCGGCCTAGCCACTGGTACCAATACCGAAATGGGTCATATGTTTGACCCCCTACGTGGCCCTGCGCTTTGCAACGGTTCGCCTGACCATATACACAACACAGTTAATCTTTTTTCGAAACTAAACATTAAGTTTCCAAATTGAGCATTTAAATTCAGTTTTTTATAACACCATTGTGATTATTACAATAACTATTTTAAGTAAGGTAATATCTTGGTTTTTGAAAGAACGTTATTATGAAGTTGGTACATTTTTTATTGAGTAGGACAATGTTCCGCGTCCATCAAAATATTGTTTCAATTCCGAGAGAGTTTTTTTTTCAGAAAAAAATAGTTATGCAAAAAAAAAACCAAGAGAAAAAAAATTACATATTCAGGTCCAGAAAGATATTCCAACTCGACTACAAATATTGTTTGTGTGGCTGGGGGAATAAAGAATGAAATAAAAGGTAAAATTTAATAATACTGTAAGAGGAAAATTTAATAATCGATGTCCCTACATCTCTGGCCCAAATTTTTATAATTTGCATCTTTTTTTAATTATTTTCACGTTTGGACCCTTGGAGGAACTATTCCCAAAAATGGACCCTGGGGGTCGGCGCCATGCCCCACGGCGCCGAGGTAACACAGCTCGGCGCCATGTCCCACGGCGCCGAGCTTTGCGACCAGAACCATCGTGGCAGGAAGGTCGGCGCCGCGGAGCACGACGCCGAACTCGGCGCCATAGATCACGACGCCGAGCTATGTAATACAAAAATACATGTGCAGTTCAGTTGGTCGAGACTTGAGTTGTTGAGTCTTTGGTCGTGGGTTTGAACCCAGATCTATACATTTTGTTATGTTTTAAGCAATATTTTTTATAGAATGCAATGTGTTTTCTGTATTACATAGCTCGGCGCCGTGCTCCGCGGCGCCGACCTTCCTGCCACGTCGGCTGCCACGTTGGTTCTGGTCGCAAAGCTCGCGCCCGTGGGACATGGCGCCGAGCTGTGTTACCTCGACGACGTGGGGCATGACGCCGACCCTAGGGTCCAAATCTGCAATTAGTTTCTTCAGAGGTCAAATGTGAAAATATTTCAAAAAAAGGGCCAAATTGTGAAAATTTGGGCATCTCTGGCTGCGAAACATCTCGGTGCGCACGCTTGTCTTATCTCATGGGCTGCAAAAAAAAAAGAAAGAGGAAAGCTATATGGGCTGGGCTACAAACACAAAGAAATGCACCACAGCTGGCGACGAATCTTGCCGCACCAAATTGGCGGAATGGATCGGCGCCGACCAGTCGGACCCGAGTCGCGCGCTGACCAGCCAGGCAGTGAGGGGAGAAACAACGGGTGCAAGCGGCCCAATTCGAGCGCGGCCCAGTTCATCGGAGCGGTGCCAATCCCGCAATACCGGATCCCACGGCCCACTAGGAGAGAGGGCGCCCCACCAGCGTAGGATGGACGGCTACGGAACGCAGCCTTCTTTTTTCCGTTTTCATTTGTTCCGTTCAGTTCTTTTTCTTTTTCTTTTATTTTTTCTTTTATGTTATTTTCTATTATTGTTTCAATTTAATTATTTTTTTATATTTAATTTTTTTTCCATCCTACTCTAAGTAATTGTTTTTTTTTTTGTTTTTCATATGTTTTTTATTTTACTTGTTTTGTTTTATTTATTTATTTTTTCTTTTCTTGCTTCTATTTAGTTCTTTATTTTATTTATTTTTTATAGAATTAATTATTTTTATTTTTATTTCTTTTCTTCTATTATAATTTTATGTTTCACTTTTTTTATTTATAGTCACCTAATATACATGTAATGTTCGATGTATTTTTTAATGTCTACAAGTTGAAAATGTGATGTTCTACTATACATTGATGTTCGCTTATATTTTAAGATGTTCTCTTAGTGTTAATGCGATGTTTTTTGATGTATTTGTGGTGTTCGGTACTATACATTGATGTTCTAGGGTATTTTTTGTGATGCTTGGTTGTATTTTTTTGTTTTATTTGACTTACTTCACTATTTGTTTATTTCATGATATATGTGTTGTTCATATAATATACATATGGTGTTCTATGCTATTTTTTTATATTCGCGTAGTGTTAATGTGTTTTTCTATGATGTATGTATAATGTCCAATAATATACATTCTTGTTCTAGGACTAGCTCTAATTAATTACTTCATTTATTTTATTTTTACATTTCATGATATATGTTGTGTTCCCGTATTATACATATAATGTTTTGTGCTACATTATGTGATGTTTGTGTAGTTTCAACGTGATGTTCTACGATGTATTTGTGATGTTCGGTTGTATACATTGTTGTTGTAGGATATTTTATGTGATGTTTGGTAGTATTTTTTAATTAATTATTTCACTATTTTTATTTTTTATTTTTACATTTCATGATACATATGTTGTTTACGTAGCATATAGTATGCATATGATATTCTAGGTTATATATTTTAGAAATCAAGTAATATCTATGTGAAATATTTTTTTAACGTAATTGGATTTGATAGGTTTAATAATGGAAGTATTTTTATATTTACCATAAGTCCCTTGTTTGGTGTAGTGGTAAGAAACTGTCATCCAAGCGCTCTTGTGTTCGAATCCTTTTAAGGCCTGTTTGGAACGCAGGAATTTCACAGGAATTACATAGGAATTTCACAGGAAAAACGCAGGAACGGGGAAAAATTCCCGCGTTCCAAACAGGGCCTTATCCACTATTTTTTTGTGAATGGATGTTTTTTATTTTGTGGGTCTGCGTGCTACTTGGACGTGAAGCGTATCTACGTAGGCCGCTCATAAGCTAAGCATGGACGTGACACTCATAAGCTAAGCATTTTTTTTGAATGAATGTTTGTTTATTTTGTGGTGCCTGCGTGCCACTTGGACGTGAAGCATATCTGCTTGGGCCGCTCAGAAGTTAAGCATGGCTCATGGGCCGCATCCAAACGCACGGAGCCAGCAGCAACGTGGAAGCGTTCGTGGGCTACTGAACTGAAAACGAGCCAATGCGCGCATGACAGAAAATTACCTTGGCTGGTCGGCGCGGTGCTCGCTTCGACCAGGTCGGCAGTTAACCGCTCCCCCAAATTGGGCAAGCCCATGATCACAGCTAGCTGAATGCATTGTTGGATGCAGCTCTAACAAATGATGTGGATTCACTTGAAAGTAATCGACTTTCCAGTTCGTTTTTTCTCTTAATTCTATCATGCCTATCTTTGCAGTGGCCAGTCACCAGTGGGTCGCCTTTATACTTTCAAAAAAAAAAAAAACCAGTGGGTCGCCTTTGGGCTAGTTTCGTATCCATTCGCATGGTTATAGTAGTCTGCTATTTCACGCGGTGGATCATTAACCGAAGGCACACGGATTAGCGCTGTCAATTAGTAGTACTTGTTTTTTCAATTACTAGTACTATTCAACAACGACCAATTCACACATTAGCTGGCAACAGCAGATTCTCAGCCTCAGGAGACGTCCAAGGCACAAAAAGGGTACGCCGAGCTCTGACCGCGCGCTATCACTGGTGTTTGCCACTTTGCCCGTTCCCGCAGGTAGCTTGCAAGCGCGAATGCATGCACGGCGGCTCGCATGAATGCGTGCAGGAGAGGCTGCTTGCGGCGGTGAATCGGTGATATCGATCGTCATCGACCGACAATTCTAAAGTGTAGGCTGACCCGCGTAACACTCGTTTTGTGCCCTAGATCACGCAGCCGCGCTGGATGTGTGTACAAAGCTACACGCAGCTGACGTAACTCGCATGTGCACCGCGTTCTTGAACAGGCGACGGCCGGCCGGCGTTGAGAGGTTAAGCTATGAATCACAGAGTCTACGCAAGTCTTGTCTTGCGCTGACTCTGGACCTTAGCGAACGGCCGAGACGCAGTGGCGGAGCTAGCGTGCATGCATAAGAGAGAGGGGGGGGGGGGGGGGGGGGGGGGGCAATTTTAAACTACACTGCTACAGTAAAGGCTAATGACCAAACTAGTATAAAAATTTTATGGAAACATTTTTGTTTTTACGTTGCAAAAAAAAACACAATTTTGCATACACATGATTTAATTAACGGGAGAAAACATAGATCAAAGAAGGATGGGCACTCGCAAAAAAGAAGGATGGGCAAATCAATAGCCCACCGGACGCCACTATGCGTAGATTTGCATACTTGCGAGCTATGATATACTATGTACTCATCAGCAAGTGCGGTCGATAGCAAAGTGCATGACAACGAGGGATTACAATTTAGCATCGGCTACTGTTAGTGCGCTAGTGTGTACATTATTATGAGCCTTGGCCCTTGTGTGTGTGAAGGAGAGAAGCAAACAAGTTCATTAACAAATATTCTCGGCCACGGTCACAGCTGTGAAGGAGAGCAAGAAGACATAGACATGCAAACTTCAACGGAGTAAGTTCTAACCGTCATGACTAGCTGTGTATTCACAGCTGAGCAAGGGGGGGCCATGGCCCACTATGGCCCCCACATAGCTCCGCCAGTGCCGAGACGGTCAGGTCTGGACGTCCAGAAGAACAGCGGTAGGGAAAACGCACTCGGTTTTGGAGTAGTTTTCTGCCGGTGGGCCGGGGTTTCAACTTTGAGCCGACTGATATCTATGCAGACTTTTTTTTTTGGAAAATTTGCATGAGCACACTTACAATGGTACTCACTCCAAAATATTACTCCCTCCATCCTAAATTGTAAGTCATTCCAAGAATCTTGGAGAGTTAAAGTTTCTCAAGTTTGACCAAACTTATATAACAATATAATAATATTTATGATGTCAAATAAGTATCGTTAGATTCGTTATCATTATATTTTCATAGAATACCTATTTGATGTTATAAATCTTGGAATGACTTACAATTTGGGATGGAGGGAGTAATATTTATGGTACATAAATCATTGGAAAGATTTTTGAATCTATTTTTTAATAAATTTATATAAACATACAAATGTTGCTTGAATTTTATACAAATCGAGTTAAACATGCTACACGAAAAAAGGTCGATAATTTGGAATGGAGCTAGTAGTACTGAACTTGAAAAAAGTGAGATTTGCTTGTCAACAGTTCGGGTGTCTTTAGGGCACTCACAGTGTAGACTCCACGGTAGAGTCTATCCTTATTAATTATAGTGTCACGTAGGTATTTTGCTGACATGACAGACAATTTAATGAGGAAAGAGGGAACAAAACTAAGACTCGGCGTCTAGATTAGACTCGGAGTCGTCGTTCGCTTCGAGGCGTTCGACTCTACTTCGCTTTCGCGATGGGGAAAGCAGCCTGGAGTCTTCAGGATCGCGTACACCTGGCAAGCTGCCGTCGTCGCGATTCCTCCCGTGCGCGCCCAGCTTCTCCCACGCGCAAGCTGCCGCCGCCGCGATTCCTCCCGCGCGGCCGCCATCGCTGGCGCGGACGGAGGACGAGCGGTCGCCATCGCCGCCGCGGACGGAGGACGAGCGACAACCATCGCTGGCCCCCGACGGAGCACGAGCGGCCGCCTTCGCCGCCATGGACGGAGGACGAGCGGCAACCATCGCTGGCCCCCGACGGAGCACGAGCGGCCGCCACCGCGTGACCAGGGTCGATCCTGAGTTTTTTTTACCTAGAACAAAGTAAAAATTTTGGACCTTTTTTACATGAACATGATAATACTACCGGTAACCCATAACCAACTAGAATATACACATATTATAAAATATTACTAGTAAACACTTAAGGAACGCAAAAGCAATGTCCATATAAAATAAATTGTATACATATTAAATTATCTCAAAATTTTCTTCTAACATTCCTTGATGCGAAGTCATCGATGATGGTTTCAATATCAATCTCGTCCAATAATCGCTTCTCAATACATAAAGTTGCCAATCCATTTAACCTCTCTTGTGACATTGTAGATCTCAAATAGTTCTTCAATAATTTTAATTTTGAGAAACTTCTTTCAACTGATGCCACAGTCACTGGCATAGTAAACAAGATGCGATAAGCAATGGAAGTATTAGGATAACAATCACATTCTGTAACAAACTCAAAAATATCCATAGCTGTCATCTCTCTTTCTGGTAAAGCGGATTGTAGAACCCTTAGCTCAGAAATTAGATCATTCAAATCAACCTCAGATGAGCCATTATGAGAGAAAGCAACTGCCAATGTTGTGCAACACAAATTTAGTTCAGAACCATCCAATGATTTCAAGCCTGTTGAACTCATTAAATAACCAAATATCTCTTTAAATGACGTCCTCGTGGCACGGGAAACGGGGAGGCAAATTAGATTTGATGATGTCTCGTATAACCTGCTATACTACTCTGTATCTATTACTACCTACTATTACCTGGGGCCCATCCTCATTTTGGACATGGGGCCCACGCCCCTCTCGCCCCACCCCAGGGCCGGGCCTGCGCGTGACCAACGCAACTCTTGTTGATCCCGTGCGCCCTCCCCTTCGTTCCCGTCGCCGTCACCTTTCTCTTCCCCTGCTATTGCACACTCTTAGATCTAGTGCGAATCTGGCAGCTATCCGGCGAGGCTTGCGGCCGCCCGGAGCCACAACCTGCAGTGCTCGCGGACGCCATGCCCCGGCTCGTCGCGTTCTTCTGCAGCCACAGCTTTGCGTGCGGCCACCCAGTTCCATCGGGCAGCCGCAGGCCTTGCGTGCTGCCGCTCAGTGCCGTGAGCAACGACCAGCCGTAGAGGAGAAGCTTTTGTGCCGTACCTCATTGTTGGGGCAGATAGGGAACGGCCGTCGTAGGCCTCGCCCGACATAGCACGTGCGCGAAGCTCCAGATGCCCGACAGAGCTTGCACGGCTTGAGCTCGTGTCCATCTATGGGAGCTCACGATAGGGACTTGCTCAGCCCTGTGCACACGTTCGCTCGTGCAACCCCCATAGCTCGCGTCGTCATGCCGCAAAGGATCCAGTTAGGAGAGGGAGATTGATTGGTTGATTTTTATCTAGATTCTAAACTAAAAAGTCTGCAGTGGAAAGAATAATTTCTTGCTACAATATCCAAGACTATAGAAATTATGGGTAGTTTCTTGCACTGTGAGTGCCCTTTGTTAGTTTCGTAGGATCGTCTAGGAGCGGATCCAGTGGACTTTCGAGTAGACAGTAGGTATGCAGTTCATGCTATGCATGTAGAGAGAGAGAGAATGGTAGAGTACAGACCGGATCCGTCAACGGGAGATGGTGCAGTGGCGGCGGCGGTTGCGCTGGGGTTCGGGTTGGAGTTGGAGGTGGATTCGCCGCCCGCCATGTTGGTCGCAGTAGCGTCGATGCTCGCGTCCTGCATCCGGGTGCTCGCCGGCGTCGATGGGGAATCCTGTCGCTTGCAGCGCCCCTCAGATCAGATTAGGGTTTAGATGTCGGTGGGGAACTGGCGGCTAGGTCAACCTCGTGACTCGTGTCGCGTCTAGTGCCTAGCGTCCCGCCCCCCACCTTGTCTTTATAGCGCTGTGCGACAGGGGCCCACCAACCACAAGGTTGGGCGCCCCGATCAGGGCGCAGACCTAGGGCCCGTTAGGCCGTTGGGCCTAAACGGTGAAGATCTAATTCCAACATTCTCCCCCTAGATCTTACATAATTCTTTTCGATTCTTCAAATTTCATTCTGGTTCAGTATTTCAATTATTCTATTCCATCGCAGATTAGCATATAGAGCATGCTTCATCGTCACAACAATTCTTGTCGTTAGACTCACAACTACTACACACCTTTCTATTTTGGAATAAAGTTTTTCATTATTCTGGGCCCTTCTTATTCTTCGGGAATCATAGGCTCTCTCTTAAACCCATGCCGGCTATGTGTCCTCTGAACACACTGGGTGGAAGACCTTTTGTGAGCGGATCCGCTAGCATCTTTTCTGTTCGTATATGCTCAAGATCTATGATATGATCCCGAAGTTTATCTTTCACAACATAGTACTTTATGTCAATGTGTTTGGCAGCACCACTTGACCTATTGTTGTGAGCATATTCTACCGCTGGGTTGTTATCACAATACAACCGCATTGGTCTTTCTATACTTTCAATTATTTTCAATCCAGGTACAAATTTCTTCAACCAATTTACCTGCCCCGAGGCCTCATAACAAGCTACAAACTCGGCGTACATTGTCGAGGATGTAGTCACTGTTTGTTTCGAACTTTTCCATGATATCACTCCTTTAGCAAGAGTAAAGATATATCCCGATGTGGATTTTCTTTCATCTCCAGCATAATCGGAATCTGAATACCCCTCTATGTGTAGGGAATCAGATTTTTCATATGTCAACATGAGACCTTTTGTACCTTGCAAATAACGCAAGACTTTCTTCACTAATTTTCAATGTTCAATTCCTGGATTCTTTTGATATCTGCCAAGTAACCCCGTAACAAAAGCTATGTCAGGACGCGTACACGTTTGAGCATATTGCAAACTTCCAATTGACGAAGCATACGGTACCGCTTTCATTTGATCAATTTCATATTGGTTCTTGGGACACTGATGTTCCCCATATTTATCGCCCTTGACAATCGGAGCAGGAGATGGACTACACGCATGCATACTAAATTTCTTCAAAACTTTTTCTATGTATGCCTTCTGCGACAATCCCAATACCCCTTTTCTTCTATCTCGATGAATCTCAATTCCCAAGACAAACAAAGCTTCACCGAGATCTTTCATATCAAAGTTCGAGGACAAGAATTTCTTCGTTTCCGATAGTAGATTTACATCACTACTAGCAAGTAAGATATCATCTACATATAGGATCAGGAATATGTATTTCTTATTCTTAAATTTCACATAGACACAATTGTCCTCGACATTTTCTTTAAACCCAAAACCTTTTATAGTTTTATCAAACTTCAAGTACCACTGTCTCGAAGCTTGTTTCAAACCATAAATGGATCTTTTCAGACGACATCCCATATTTTCTTTTCCTTTTACGACAAAACCTTTCGGTTGTGCCATATAGACATTTTCATCCAAATCCCCATTTAGGAATGCGGTCTTTACATCCATCTGATGTAATTCTAGATCATAGTGAGCCACAAGTGCCATAATAATTCTAAAAGAATCTTTACAAGAAACCGGGGAAAAGGTTTCATTGTAATCAATCCCTTCTCTTTGGGTAAAACCCTTAGCCACAAGTTGCGCTTTGTGTCTTTCAATATTCCCTTGGGAGTCATATTTCGTCTTATAGACCCATTTGGAGCCTACTTTCTTAGCTCCTTTAGGAATATTTTCTAGAATCCAAACCTTGTTGGTATTCATAAATTTCATCTCATCTTCCATGGCCTGAAGCCACTTCGATGAGAGTTCGCTTCTCATGGCTTCTTCAAAAGTTATAGGGTCATCCTCCATATGGAATTCTTCAGTTTCATAAATTTCATAATATCTGGAATGACTGACCTTCTAGTTCTTTGAGAGCTTCTAGGAGCCTCTGGCACTTAGTCCATTATAGGCTATTGTTTTTCTTCCTCATTAGCGACATTTGGTTCTACAGGCTCCTGATGAAAAGGTTCCTCTTGTTCATTCGTTGTCGCTATGGGAGAATTCACAACAGGCGTTGTCACCACAACGTCTTGTACTGCTGTTGCAACATCGGTAGCAGGTAACGTAAAGAATGGTTCTTCAACCATCGGAGTAGGTACATGTACCCGCTTCTCCTCAAGGCTAATTTCACGTGTTACCTTGCTCCCCCTGATCATATCATCCTCCAAGAACACAGTGTGTCTTGTTTCAGCAAATTTTGTATATCTATCAGGACAATAGAATCGATATCCCTTCGATCTTTCTGGATAGCCAATGAAATGGCAGCTGACGGTCTTGGAGTCTAACTTTCCAATATTTGGGTTAAAAACCTTTGCCTCAGCTGGACAGCCCCACACACGTAAGTGCTTAAGTGAGGGTTCTCTTCCTGTCCATAATTCATATGGTGTTTTCTGCACCGACTTGCTTGGTACTCGATTAAGTATATGAATGGCGGTTTTCAGTGCCTCCATCCATAAACCAACCGGTAGTGTGGAATAACTCATCATGCTTCTCACCATATCCATTAGGGTACGGTTTCTTCTTTCAGCCACTCCATTCCGCTGAGGCTCCCCCGGTGTGGAGTATTGAGCGACTATGCCATTTTCATGTAGGAACCTTGCAAAGGGACCTGGAATTTGGCCATACGGGGTATGTCGCCCATAATACTCTCCACCATGGTCTGATCGAACTATCTTTATTTTCAAGTTGTGTTGATTTTCAATTTCGGCTTTAAATATCTTAAATTTATCCAATGCTTTTGTTCTTTCTTTAATTGGATAAATATAGCCATAACGAGAGTAATCATCCGTGAATGTTATGAACGAATCATAACCATCCACGCTTTTCATTGGGAATGGACCGCAAATGCCCGTGTGGATTATTTCTAATACTCTCGTGCTTCGTTTAGCATCTTTCTTTATTTTCTTAACATATTTTCCTTTGATGCAGTCAACACATTGTTCTAAATCGGAGAATTCTAAGTGCGGAAGAATCGATTGTTTCACTAAGCGTTCTATTCTCTCCCTCGAAATATGGCCCAAACGACAATGCCATAGTTTCGAAGAGATGCTTTCATTTCTCTTCCGCTTCTTGTTCTCATTTGTAGATTGGGAGACATTCACAAGATCACATTCATGATTCACATTCTCAGCAAGAGATAATAAATAAAGCTTGTCTTGTCGGAAGGCAAGACCAACACACTTATCATTATTATCAAATATTTCACATCTGTCATTACCAAAATGACAGCCAAATCCATCATCATCGAGTTTCGAAACACTTATTAAATTCCTACGCAAAGAGGGAACATAGAGTACATTTCTAAGCTTAAGTACAAAGCCATCTTTTAATTCTAAAGCTAGATCGCCAATGGCTTCAACTCCAGCTTGTACTCCATTCGCAACTTTAATCGTTATTTCTCCTCTTTGCAGAGTTCTCCTCCCACTTAACCCTGTAAAGAATTCGAAACGTGAATTGTTGCTCCTGAATCAATCCACCAAGTGGTGTTCAAATAACATAAAAACAGGGATTCATCTACAAATGTGATAGTATCATCACCTTTCTTCAATAACTTTTTCAGGTAGACTGGGCAATCTCTCTTGTAATTCCCTTTTTCGAAACATTCCTTGCACTGGTCTTTTTCAGCATTGCCATATTTTCTATAGTCCTCATCCTGAGAGTCCTTTTCTTTTCCCTTTTCAATTACATGTTCTTGTGGCTTGGAGGGAGAGGCTTTATTCCACTGGGATTTCCCCTGTGGTTTCTTGTAATAATTCTTTCTTTTATTGTCCTTCACAAAATGAGCTGATTCACCCTGTGCGGACTTAAGTCTCTCTTCCTCCTGAACACACATTGCAATGAGCTTTTCAATGTCCCAGTTTTCAGGCAACATATTATAGTTCACTGCAAAAGTTTCGAATTCTTTTGACAGAGAAAGAAAAACCAAGTGAATGAGGAACTTATCATTGATCCCCAAATCCATTGTCTTTAATTTTGCTGCCATTGTGTTCATTTTTAATATGTGCTGACGCACACCACCACCATTGTATTTTTCAGATACAAGTTTATGTATCATGGTGTTTGCTGTGGCCTTGGAAGACCCAGTAAACTGACTCTTTACCCTTTCGAGGTAGTCAATGACGGTGATGCATTCTGGGATGGACCCTCGGATTTGATCTTCAATAGTGGCTTTCGCCACCAACAGACATTTTCGATTGGATTGAATCCAAAGCCCGTGTTCAATATCATATTTCATTCTGACCAGCATGATCACGCTTTCGGGCGTTGAATGCTTCGTCAGTTTCATCAGTTTTCTGTTCCGGTTCCTCTGGAATAGCAGGGCACGGTGAAGTAATGGCAAGATCAATCTCCGCCAATGCAAGTTCCAGCTCGTACTTCTCCCGCCACACCCGGTAGTTAGTACCATTGAGTGAAGGAATGTTGTTGATATTCACCATTCCTTTAACTCTTGAAATTTATCCAAAGAAAAGTGAGAAACATTCATCATATAAATTGCATGCCTTAACTCAACGTTGGTCAAAATTAAAACATACAATTCCTCTATGCAAAAATTATACATCACCGTTGGGCAGAAGTAAAATAAATGCATAGCAATTCATTATAATAATGTTATTAACAACGTTGGTCAGAAAATAACAGTACTATAATTTCATCAAAAAATTTCAGAGAATTCATAATTCGCTCAAAAATTAAATTATATCGTTGGTTCAAATTTAATTTAAGAGAGAAATTCAATATTTTCTTCGCAGTGGAAATAGTAATAGAATTGTTCAACATCTTATTTTCCAGAAGAAATTAATTCATATTATTATTCTCTGAACGAAAATTATCGTTGGATAAAATTTGTGCAGAGAAAATTTCATCAAAATTCGGTTCAAATTCAAAGTTATTCGTAACTGTTTCTAGAAAATAGAATAAATAAATAAAATTTTTCAAACAAATATTATTTTCCAGAATATTATTCATATGATTATTCTCTGAACATAAAGATATCGTTGGATAAAATTTATGCAGAGAAAAGTGCATCAAAATTCGGTTCAATTTCATTCAAATTCAAAGTTCATTATTTTCTGGAAATAAAATAAATTCAAAAAGGTTCACTGTTCTTTCGCGGGCTGAGGCAAAACAAACGGCCCAGAGGCCCTTTCGGCCCAGTACGGCCGCGCTCGGGGCTCACCCCTCCCGCCTGGGCCGCAAGTAGCCCAGCAGCCGGTGGCGCACCGGGAGCCGTCCGATCTAGGGCGTTCAGGATCAGACGGTCACGCGTGCTTGTCGCGAGATCAAAACCAACCGACGGCTGGCTCTCCCCAAAACCCTAAATCATTTCCTTCTCTCCCCTTTCCCTTTCTCCCCCGCGCCCGTGAGGAGAGAGCGGCGGCGGCCGAGACCCTTGGCGTCCGGTCGAGCGGAGAAGAAGGCGCTGAGCGCGCCGCCCGCGAGCGGCTCCGCAGCGGTGCAAGTGTTCTTGGCCGGCGGTGGTCGAGGATGAACCCGCCGGCACGGTTTCTTCTTTTCGAGTTCGATTTCGTGGTCTCGGGTTTGGGTTTGATTTCCTCGGGGTCGGATTTCTTGACGTTTTCTTACGGATCATACAGATCCGGGTCTTTCCCCTCCCCTTTCTTGTTTTCTTGTTTCTTGGTGGCCGGCGGCCAGGGGGGAGGATCGACGACCCTGTGTTCTAGGGTAGAGTTCATAGTATTGATTCGGATCAGGTTCGTGTTTTGCGTTTTCTCATCCCGATCTCGCGTTTTCGTTCACGTTCCATCTCCCTAACCCCTGTTGTTCTTTATTTAGGGTTAGGGTTTCGATTTGTTTGAGCCGGTTCGGCTCAGATCCGAATGGATCCCCTCCATAGGAGGCTCCGATACCATTGTTAGTTTCGTAGGATCGTCTAGGAGCAGATCCAGTGGAGTTTCGAGTAGACAGTAGGTATGCAGTTCATGCTATACATGTAGAGAGAGAGAGAGAACGGTAGAGTACAGACCAGATCCGTCAACGGGAGATGGTGCAGTGGCGGCAGCGGTTGGAGTTGGAGGTGGATTCGCCGCCCGCCATGTTGGTCGCAGTAGCGTCGATGCTCGCGTCCTGCATCCGGGTGCTCGCCGGCGTCGATGGGGAATCCCGTCGCTGGCAACGCCCCTCAGATCGGATTAGGGTTTAGATGTCGGTGGGGAACTGGCGGCTAGGTCAACCTCGTGACTCGTGTCGCGTCTAGTACCTAGCGCCCCGGCCCCCACCTTGTCTTTATAGCGCTGTGCGACAGGGGCCCACCAACCACAAGGTTGGGCGCCCCCGATCAGAGCGCAGACCTAAGGCCCGTTAGACCGTTGGGCCTAAACGGTGAAGATCTAATTCCAACACCCTTACCATGACTGACCTAAGTACTTAGACTAGTCATAATGTCATGCATCGACGTTCAAAAACCACTAGTCATTTAGCAATTTAGGCTACAAGTTGAGTGGGTGAGTATTGATACAAGACCCATAAATTAATAATAAAAAACAACGATACCCAAGATTACTGAGTTCGTCGACCACCCAGACACACAAGAATTTGATTACATAGCAAAGACAAGTGTCATAGGAGGGCCTGGACTCAAGCTAACGACAAAAGCGACTGCACCGATCTGATTAATCTCATGAGGTCTGGTTTTATCGTTTAGGAGGAAATCCGGATTCAGAAGAAGGTGAAATAATACCTTTTCCTATCTAAGCCGAAGTGATCAAGTGATTGTGGCTAAGGGCATGTACAACCCACAGACAACGAACTATCTCTAAGTTTTTAAAATCTACGTACAGACAACTAAATAGACAAGTCATACAATGAGTTGTCTATTTATCTATCTATAAGTTATTTAATACATGTGTATATTTACGATTGAGTATGAATATGATCTTTGTACACTAAGGTGTTGCTAGTTGAGAAATAACAAATCAAACATAATTAAGTTAAGTATGATTATAATATTTTTGTAGACTAGTAATTCTTGCAACATGACCAAACCTAAATATTTTAGACAAATAATCAATATAAATAGTGTATTAATATACTTATAAAAATATCACAGTGTACGAGTAACATATCTTTTATTATCACTTCTAGAATATAGTCTGATCAAAAGAAAGCTAAATAAATTTGAATCATGATTTTTAGATTTGATTTTGGTTTTAAATAAATTTTACAACGTGGGCTGATGTGTATAGATGAGAGAAGAAGCTAATATGAATAGTACATGGTAGTACGGTTTTCATCTGTCATAGCGTTCCGCACGGGATCAAAGCTTGCAGGTCGAACGTTGCAAATATTCTATCATGGAGAAGGCACATTAACTACCATTGTACGTGCCCTAATGGCCAAATCAGCATCCCCGGCCCATCGGGTGCGCGGTTTCAGGAGCCGGTTATAGGCCGTGCATGCGCGAGCCTGCCACTGCCAGGTCGGCAACTCGGCGCGCGTGGTCCGGGGACGAGCACGAGACGAGCTGACCTGTACAGAATACTCGGAATCTCATCAGATGCCGGGCGTGCCCGTGTGCATATCGTTTGACGCGTCCAGCCTTGAACGCCGTTTTTCAAGGTCGCGGCCGCCGGAAGCGTAGCAGAACCTTCCTGGGAAATGCCTGGGGGAGGCTGTGCCATTCTTGTATCCCGTGCCGTGGTGCACGGCCGGATCCTAATTGGGTGCTCTCGAGTCTCGTCTCTCACGTACCGTACGTACTAGTACTAACCAATCGCAGGCAAAAACGTTATATTAATTCACCACTCCAAGTCGCATTCTACGTTAATTATGTTGTTTCGTTTTTCTTCTTTGGAAAGTGATCTAAGCGGTCTTTCTTCGCTGTTCGCTTATCAATATTTACTCGATGATGTTAGTGCAGCTGAAGCGGCTCGTTCTTATCCGTAGAGATAATGCAGTTTTACGCTGTTCGTTTGTGTCCACAATTACATACAAGGTCACAGTTGAAGTTCCTATCTTTGCATTGTCTATTAATAATATTATTACTCCTACTAGATAGACAACAATTACTAAACGCAAGCATAAGTGTGGCGCGGTGATTTTTACCTCCTAATCTCTTCCGATCCGTCAAGAAAACAGAGAAAATGTCACGGACGTTCCAGCAGGATTACATGCACGGTACACGAGCTATATATTCATGGCTCGTGAGTTCCTCATCAGTTCCTTAGTATGTCGTTTTAATTAGTTAATTAACGAATCTCCTTTTTGCGTTAAAAAACCGTGTATAATAAGACGACACTAAATACCATATTAACATTATACCCGGTCTCTACTAGTAATCGACAATTGAAAATGACAAAAATGTCACCCGTACAAAAGGAGGAGGCGCGTTTGACATGGTAAGCGGGCCTCCGGTCGCGACCAGGACGAACCACACACCACTCTCTCGTGACAGCATCGATGGCGACAGAACGAGCCACTGTCAAATAATGTAGACCAGGCCGTACGAAATGAAATGGAGGTTATATACGCAGTTCCACAAACGAGGTTATCTAGATCTAGCGAACACTCTTTGGCGCGACTGTTCCCTCCACGTCCATGTCGCCGGCTCACCGTGCCGCCCGCAAGTTTTCCAACCGCGCGCCGCCGAACGCTTTCACCGTCGTTTTCGACCCTCCCCAAAAGTCTCCCACCCAGGCACCCACCCCGTGAAAGTGAAACCATCGCGCGCGCTTGCCCAGTCAAAACGAACCCAAGACGAAGAAAACCGGCGCCACTCGCCGAGCAGACGACGTGGCGTGCCGATCAGCACTCTCGACGCCGTAGTCACCCGCGCGCACACGTCCCGGTCCGGCGGTTCCCAGCAGCAACGACACAGCCCCGGTCGGGCGGGCGGGCAAAACCCGCGTGCCGCGCGGCTTGGTCTGGCTGGCCGGCCGGACTGCGCGCTGGCTGGCTGAAGAACCCGTCACACGGCCCACGGCCTCAGCTCACGCGGCGGCTGGGCCCACCACGCGTCCGCTCAGACGTTTAAAAGCCCGTCGCGCTCGCAAGGAAACCCATCACCACAAGGAAGGGAAGCGTATCACCACGCTCGGATCCTTCGCCTTAATTGCCCGCGTCTGCCTCCAATTTCCCATTTCACACACCGCGCCACCACTCGATCGGCAGTACTACAGCAGCCAGCGCTCGGGAGAGCGGTTGCTAGTGCCATCTACGAGCTCTCGTTGATGGGGAGGAGGCTGGACGTGCTGCTGGGGCGGACGACGAAGCAGACGGCGCGGCTCAAGTCGCTGCTGGGGCTGGCGGTGACGCGCCTCGGCGTGGTGCGGGGCCACCGCCAGGTGCGGTGCGGGCAGGCGCGCGGCGACGTGGAGCAGCTGCTCCGCCTGGGCCACACGGACCGCGCGCTGGTCCGCGCCGAGCACGTCGTCCGGGAGCAGAACGCGCTCGACGTCCTCGCCGAGCTCGAGGCCTACTGCGCCCTCATCGTCGAGAGGGCCGCGCTCGTCGACGCGCACAGGGACTGCCCCGAGGAGCTGCGGGAGGCCGCGGCGGGGCTGGTCTACGCCGCCGCTAGGTGCGGGGACCTCCCCGAGCTGCAGGAGGTCCGGAGCATCCTCGCCGCCAAGTTCGGCAGGGAGTTCGTCTCCGCGGCGTCCAACCTCCGCACCGGATGCGGGATCAACGCCAAGGTATGGGCCGGCGCTCGGCGACCCGCGCACTACGACTTCTGAACCTTCCTTCGCTTTCTGACTGCTAATTAAACTAAACTTGGATTCTGAACAGATCGTGCAGAAGCTGTCCACCAAGCAGCCGAGCCTGGAGAGCCGACAGTTGGTGCTACAGGAGATCGCCGCCGAGAAAGGGATCGCCGTGCGCATCTACGAGCCGCCTCCGTACGAGGATTCGGGACGTTCGAACCACAACCACAGGAAGACGAAGCACGATGACGAGAGGATCAGCAGCACGCAACCAACTGATGACCGGGGCGAAGACATTTCCGGCGACTCGGCGCAGAGGTACAAGGACGTGGAAGCGGCAGCTCAGGCCGCGTTCGAGTCGGCCGCCTCGGCAGCAGCCGCCGCGAAGGCCGCCATGGAGCTCTCGCGTGGGGAGCCCAGGGGTCCCGGTGACAGGAGGAGGACAGGGAGGATGCAAATGGACGATCCTGAGATCGAGAAACAAGATGAGGTGCCTGATGGGAAGAAATCTGAGAAGATTGGGCATGATCGGAGTTACAGTTCAGAGGTTGAGATCATGCCGGAGGACGAGGCAAATCATGCCAACGTTGCCGTGACCGAACTGAAACAGCCGGAGCCTGCCAGGGGAAGGCCGGCATCGGTTAGAACAAAGTGGGGATTTTAGCGGCATCCAAATGGCAACAGAGGAGACGGTTCTCCTTGATTTTGTCGATATATTGGAAGTTAATTTTTCACTATGTATGCATGTAGTTAGATGGGCAACAGAGTATGGGCAACAGAGTATGTAGTTAATGATGGTGAAAATTGAAAAAAAAAATACACATGAGATATTTGATTTGTAAATGTGAAGGCTACTATTGATTTGAAAAGCGTGTTTTATATGCATACATTAAGGGAAATTTTGCTACTAGACATGCAAAGTGACACCTCTTAGCTAACATACATACAAAATTTTACGATTTGTTGGTGGACACTATGATTCTTGACAAATTTGTCGATGAACACCGTGCACAACAAAATAATTTTAAAAAATAGATATAAAATCATATAAGTGCCTAAAAATTACACGATATAACTTTCTATACTCTATATGATGAGAAATACACAAGAAAAATAATATTTTCCACTGAAATTACTATTTTGCCCCACTTCATAAATAGACAGTTAATAACGGTTAATTTGTTCATATATTTGTAGGACACTAAAAATCTTGGAAAAACACATAATGTGTATACCATAATCTATAGCATAAAAAAATCTTATAGTACAATTTTTAGACATTTATATGATTTTATATCTATTTTGTAAAATTATTTTGTTGTGCGACAAATTTGTCAAGAACGAGTGTCCATCAGTAAACCGCGAAATTTCGCATGTCAACTAACAAAGAGATGTCACTTTGTAAATGTATGCATATAAAACACACTTTTCAAATGAAACAAAAGTTGCACAATTATGGTAAATGTGCTTTTCAACGCGCTAAATGCCACTACAGAAAATCATACCATGGAAAGCGTAATACCTGTCCCTAAAGCATTTGTCATGGTGTTAAAAAAAAGCATTTGTCATACAACAACTTTTTCTTCACATGCTTTTGTTTTTTTTTTTTGCAAATAATCGAGAGATATTTATATGTATGGTAAAAAACATCTTTCTTCGATGGCGCTTTTTTAAAACTTACAAGTGGGGTTCGAAAACAAAAATTTTCTTCTTTTATGGTCTTCTAAAAAAACCCATGTGCCTTTCTTCTTACTCAGCTCGCTTGTGCAGGGGCTGTGGGTCGGCCAGACATCCCGTCATCGGCGCCGTCCTCCTTTCGGCTCCGTGAGTTCGTGTTTTCTTTCACGTCTGAGTTGTGTACGATGCGGTAGAACAGACGGAGGAAGGACAAGTAAGAGGTAAGAGCATTTTAGTCGTAAGGGGTTCACGGCGCAATGACAAAGACCATTGGTTAGGGGACTCCTACTCATGATTCAAATTCTGGGTGCGACACATTATTCTAGATTTATTCTAGATTTTTCGGCGCTTTGGCGCTTGTGGTGACTTCGTGAACTTCAAGATTTGCCGACTCGGTCCTTCGAAGGTGCTCATAAGGGTAGGGTAGGGTAAAAAGAGAGCATTTTAGTCATTTCGCGTATCTAACAGTGGCCAAACCAACATCACATCCTAACAGACTTGACGGAAGGCAATTGTCATTTTCAGGCCTATTTTCATGTGAACTGATGAATGACAGAAAATAATTTCATTTGCAACTCTCTATGTAAGCTATTTTGAAAAAATTATTTGATAAAACAACTTTACCAACAACTTTATACATTTACTAGTTGAATGCCCGTGCGTTGCTATGGGATAACAAAACATTTGTATTAAAAAGACATAGATCGCACAATATATAACAATAATTCTCATTAGCATAGGCCCCTGACCTCCATTTCTATTTATTTGACAACCGTTTTGTGGTGACACATCAACAACCCATTCTCAAATTCTTTGTCTCCTTTTCTCATTAGCATCTGTCGACGAAATATGCGTCGCAGTCTATCTAGAGGGTACCCCACGGTAGTAGATTGTTAGGCGGAGGTGTCGCGACGGTGATCAAACGTAACACAGAGAGAGTAGACACGACGATTTAGACAGGTTCGGGCCGGCAAACCGCCGTAATACCCTACGTCCTGTGTTCTGGTGGCTAGATTGATTTCGTATATCAGGTTACGAGATCTGCAGATGATCTGAGAGAGGTTGTCTGGGGTTTTTTTTGAGGGGGGGGTCCCTGCTCGCCTTATATAGCCGGGGACAGGGTTACAATTTCCATATCCTAACAAATTACGATCGGTTCCCTATGGCAAGAGATCCGAGTCTATCTCCTAGGATCTTCCTTGGCGAGCAAGTCTTCTTAGGAGTCCTTAGCGGGCACGACGGCCTGGCCGCATGCCGCAAGGCCTCGTGGGCTAGGCCGTCTCCTGGTCAGCAGACGCAAAAAGGTCCTTGGGATATGCCGAGGTTATATCCCCAACAAGTCCTCGAACACGTTATATTCTTTTGGTGAGCCCGCAGCGTCATCCTGAGAGGTGTCCAGCTGGTCGCCGTCATGCGGGGTGGTCGTCGTGGAGCCCTGACCAACATGGCTGGTCGAGGTGCTGCTCGGAGAGGTCTCCCGACCAGGTCGATCTGGTCGAGAACGTCGTAACTTGGCGCACGAGCTGGTCGCCTTGCCGGATGCTATGGCTGCTTGCTGAAAGAATGTAACGTGCTGAAGGAGAAAAAACTTTTGAAATGTCTTTCCCTAGTGAAGTGTACCCACTTAGGCTCTGCAAAAACCGCACATTAAAACATCAGAGCTTTGTTTGTGAACAAGACCTGTGTACCTACTTAGTCCCCAAGCATGGTAGCAGGTGAAGTATGCACGTGGTGCCATGCTTTATAAAGTATTGCATAAAGTATATAAATAGAGATTGGAGCATAAATTTAAAAAAACGACTGCAAGTACCCGTAGCCCCCGAGCCTGATGTGAGTAGCGAGTAGCTTCTTGCATCAGGATCAAATATGTAAAAAATAAAGGATTGAAGTGCTAGTTTAATGATAAACGACTGCGAATACCCGCAGTCCCCGAGCCTGATGGAAGGAGCTCAGAGAGATTCTTGTGTCGGGGTCTTTTGGTTTTTATTCGCAGTCCCTGGGCGTCCGTCCCCGGTTTTGTCCGTCTGGTGGTCGTTTTGTGGCGCCCTGATCGCAGTCCCCGAGCCTTGCTCAGTGTGGAGCTAGGCGAAGTCCCCGAGCATGGTCGGGAATGTAACTAACACTAAGGGTGGTAGTCGGTGTTGACGGAGTCCTCGAGCGTGTTTGTGCGTGTAGCTCTGTCGGCCGCGTCGGCCAGGTTGCTGTAGTTATACTCTCTTTCCTGAAAAAATAACAAAGATGCACATCCAGTCCCCGGGACTGTAGCGTTGGTGAAATTGTAAGGAAAGATTATTAGCTGTAAATCATGTAATTGACTGTAAGCGAATGTTTATGTAAGGGGAGGTAAATGGGCCGAAACAACCAGTGAGGACCGCGGCCCAAGTTATAGCGCAGAAAGTGGGCGTTGTGGGCTCTTGTTTGGTCTGCGCGGTCTCCCAAAAACCCTGGAATGAGAAGCGTTGCGCCCCTTGATATAAAAAGGGAGGAGGGCAGAGAAGCGTTGTGGTGAGGGATCCTTCGTCTTCCGCCGCGATTATCTCATTATATCAGTCGTTGCCTTGCCGATTAACCTGCCATCGTAGTCCCTGGCCGCTCTATCTGCCGGAGATGGCGCCGAAGAGGGGTGTGAATAGAAGGTCATCGTCGGCGGTAAGGGGAGCTTCTGTGCCGTTGCCCCCAAATGCTAGTGTCGAGGATTTGGTGGTGCCACCCTGAGCGGAGTACTGGACTCGGAGTACGTTGAAGGAAGACGACATCAATGCTCTTGTTTTTGGCGATCTTCTTCCAGATAAGGAGGTCGGCGGGTGGCGTCCAGTGTTCAGTGAGTCGTATCCGACGCCGGACACTGGTGAGCTTGTGGTGTTCGAACCTTTCTTTCGCTGCGGATTCGGGATTCCGGTTCATCCTTTCCTTCGTGGCCTTTTGCGATACTATGATATTTCACTCTGCAATCTGAACCCCAACTCGATCGTTCACATTGCGACGTTTATTCATATGTGTGAGGCATTTATTGGGATCTATCCCCACTATGATTTGTTCCGGTACTTCTTTTGTTTGAAGATAAATGGGAGCAAGTCGGTTGGTGTTATTAGTTCAGTTTACCTTCAACTCAGAGATGGTATGGTTAGGGAGTACGTCTCGATGCCACTGCATTCCAAATTTGCTGGACACAAGTCGAGGTGGTTTTATATTCATCAGGAGGAACCCTTTGCGCCATGTGATCCTTCGCTAGTGCCAACAGTTTTGGAGACCTGGTCGAACCTGCCGTCTGGGGCCAACTTGGATACCGTGAACCTACTTTTAGAGCTGCTCGACCGCCACACTCTTGATGGGGTGGTGGTAGCTTGTAGTTTTATTGTCAGGCAATGTCAGCCCTGCAAGGACAGGGCACATCCAGCTTTTGAGTACGCTGGGATTGTTGATGGTACCCGCGAAGCGCCGGAGGATATTGATATCATTGTTGGTGAAAAGCGTCTAAAATACATCTTTGACCTGTCGAAGCGCTCGGGGCCATCTTGTTCGAGGGAGGCTTTTTCTCTTCTTCGTCCTCCTCCTCAGGTTTTGATCTGTATCTTGCTCTGCATTGTGTCATTGTAGCTAGTGGTGTACTTATGTGCCTCTGTTATGCAGGTTTGTGGTGAAGATCGCGTGCTCACTATTTTGCCATCTTGCCGACCCCTGGTCTGTTGCCAGTGTTTTGTACGCCCTTGGCGGGTTTTGGTCAGCCGACTGGGTCTGGTCGTTCTAAGGGGATTGATGATGAGGGCCTTGTCGGCGAAGAGCTTCCCAGCGTTGGGGCAACTGTTGTCGATCCAGAGCCTTTGAGGTCGGAGCCCTGGGCTGCAGGTCGCCCGGGACTTGGTAGTGGACTTGCTTCTTCGGGGAGTCCCGAGATGCCTTCCGGTTTTGCCACCGAAATTGATGATGACGATGTGCCACTAGCGTTTACCCATCGCTCGAAGAGGAGGAAGCGAGCTTCTGTTATAATTGAAGTCGATTTTGTGGGAGTGTCTCCCCCACCGGAGGGTATTGTCGGCGATGAAGCCTCTGATTCTGGTCGGAGCATCTTGTTTTCATCATGAGCTGGCCGCATGCTTATCCTTGTTTCATAGGCGTTGCTGAGAACTGGTCGGGAATGTAAGCTTCGCGTTGCGTCTTTGGAGAAATCTTTGCGGGACTCTCATGCGCGGGCGCATGAATTGGAGAGGGCTCTGCTGGAGAAGGATCGTGACATCGATCGTCTTTTACAGGTGAAGAAAGGTTGGCTCGTAGTGGTCTATGGAGTTCCTCTAGTTGTTGCTTTTGTAGGGTTATGAGGTTGCTACGCTAGCCAGAAAACAAATTTTTCTACCCCATAAACCAGGAACTAGTGTTAGTTATAGATCACGGGGTTACCACTAGACGCGCAGGTGCAACGGAAGCAACTTGATGTAGTCGTGCGCGTCGCAGCAGTGCCATGCAGTTGCGAGGTCATCCGTCTCAACGTCTCCTTCTCGCAGTTCGTCCTTGTGCTCCAGATGCAACACCTCTGAGGAATCCCACACGTGCAGGGAAGAAGCGTCACCCCTCTGGACTATTAGGTCCGCGAGGAGTACTAGGCGCGAGCGTGGGGAGGGCGACGGCGGCTGCCAAAGGACGTAAGTCTAACTCGCCCCGCGCCTCCCCTTGCTTATATAGGCGTCCTAATGAGCTCTTACGTTGGAGGTCCATTAGCAACCCTAAACCTAGTTTAATTCGGGTCCAACCCGAATTAGGCTTCCAGCCCCTTAAGCGTGCGACCCTATGGGTTCCCGCACACATAGACATGGCCCAAGTACTCTTACTCTACCAATAGTTGATAGCGGCCTCTAGCAAGGCGTGTCAACTCCTATGCATACACTACGATCATATCAAACGAACCACCACAATACAATATACATGTTATTCCTTTGCCTTATGATATTTTGTCCAACTCGTGGGTTAACACTTAACCCAAGCACGGCCATGCATTTCATGATCTAATCATTTGAGTGATCTAGTGATATCTCTCTCTCATGGAGAGTGACAAATTCCATCTTGATTGACTATGTCTCACAGCATGTTTCCTGACAAACCCGAAAATCACCAACTACCCAGTCACGGAGTAGCGTTTGGTAGTCTCAAGGTCCATTTCACATCTTGAGTACATACGACAATCTCAGGTCTAAGGACATAACGTACATGATGTGTATAGAGACAATCTCATGCCGGGTCTGTCCAGCACCATGTCCTACATGTGCCCACATTATTAGTTCGACATCTCCATGTCCATGACTTGTGAAACATAGTCATCAATTAATAATGTGCTGATCCAATATTCATGTAATTAACTAATAATGTGCTGATCCAATATTCATGTACATTCTAGTACGAACTTCGATCAGGGACAACTTTAGAATAACCATACAAGTAAAAGAGTTTCACAAACAATTCACATAATTGCTTATCCATACAAGTTGTCTTTAATGGATATTCATTGAACTCATAATATGTCATGGATACAAGGAAGTACAATCATCTCTATGGTTACCTCTAGGGCATATTCCTTGCGGGTCCACAGGTCGGCGCCGTGCTCTGGTCGCACGCCCGGAGACCTTGACGCACAAAATTATTTGCCACACCACGAAAGTCTTATCTTTGCTTTTTAGTTGTGGAAGATTTTTTTTTCTTTCCTTTTTCTTTGCCTGAGAGAGCGCAGGATCTCTTTTTTCTTTCCTTTTACTTTTTTTTCTTCCTTTTTCTTTGCCGACGTGTGGTTTCGACGGCCCCGACGCCTTGCGAGGCGAAAAAAATGCCGCACGGCTTCACCTCGCCTCTTTGTGCTTTTTAGTTGTGGAGATATGAGAGAGAAAGAGGATAGAGAGCTGAGATAAGCCCCTAAATTCTCTCTTTTCTGTTTCTCCTTACATAGGATTTTGTTCAAGCTCAAATTCCATATTACACACGTAGATTGTGTGATCTATTTATTCATATTTGTGTTAGATTTTTTTCCGTACATATTTGATGGTGTATCTTGTGGTCGGAAATACCAGAGCACTCTAGGCGCTAGGAACACCAGAGATGCTCTCTCGCGAGGATGCATTAGAAATAACCTCCATAAATCCATATGAAATTCTGGAGCTCCACCGGATTTATGCATAACTCTACATAATTTCCACGTGCAGTGCAAAGAATGAACACACAAAACAGTGTCCAAGACTTACATCACCAAAATTCCTGGTTGTTCGATGCATCTTTGGATCATTTCCTGCATGAGCAGTACCTCAAGCTATCAGAACTGCAGACAAACAAAACTATAAGCTATCAGAAACTGCAGCTTGTTTTTACCTATAGAAATCATAATATTTTACCCTCTTGGGATAAATACTGAGAGGGGTGGCCCAGCTGCCTACCAGCTTGCAAAGCTTTATCTGAAAATCATGTGAGTTTTCCGGTCATGATGCAAATATAAAACAGTACAAAATTCATGTGGTTTTACATACTAATGGAACTCCGCAACACAATTGGGGGTGTTCTAGTTATGCCAGCTTGCAATCATGGAGGGTCCAATTTAACTAGCGTGGGTGTCTCCAACTTCACTCTGACACTACAGCAGAATAGGTTTTTAGGGGCGGCTAAATACGGTTTGTAGAGGCGGCTTGCCCAACAGCCCCTAACAAACCGTTGCTACAAATCATGGATTTGTAGAGGCGGCTGTCCAAGCCGCCCCTACTAATCCTATTTGTAAGGGCGGTTTTTACCTCAAGCCGCCCCTAAAGATGATTTGTAGAGGCGGCTGTTGACCCCAGCCGACCCTATTAATGTTTTTGTAGAGACGGTTTTAGTTTAGAACCGCCTACAATACTTTTCTCGCCAAAAAAATTAAATTCAAAAATTCAAATCTGAACAGAGCATAGACAACTGGAACATATATACAAATCCAAAAGTGACCAAAAGTCATTGTAGCCATTACATGCATCACATAATTCATCATTACACACAAATTACAACAAGTATATCGGAATCATTCAATACACATTGTTATCAACGACCTAAGCCTAGTAAGTGACACTCACGAAGATGTTGGTGTTGAGGTTTTGATCCTAAACCAGAATTTCTATCATGGTAAATGCCCTTAACATGTATAATCTGGTCCATTATGAAGTTGCAAAGGTCCGCAACTAGCTCCAAGAGGTTATCATCATCAAGAGGTGTTTTTCTCATCCCTACCTCCTTCGGCCACTACAATAGTATTCATATCACGTGCATAACCTAAGATTACCAAGTTTATGACTTGCTAGTGAAGTAGTTGTAACTTACATTTCCTGGGTGTCTCCCGTAGGTTTGGGTGGTACTCATGTAGCATATGTAATATCCACAATGTAGACTCCCGGACTTCTGCCTATTGCACTGTACATGTGTCGCATATATAGTTAAAGAGTAAAATGCAACATAGATCCATTAACTTTTAAGAAGGTGTCACTTAGGTCCACTAACTTTGAAATTGCAGTTTTAGGTCCATAAACTTTTTAAGTAGTTCACCTGATGTCCATATCCCTTCATTTGGTTTTTAGATCTGATGTGGCAAGTACACTTGGTAGCTGACTGTGCTTGTTGGAAAAAGCTTTTCTCCGAACAAGATCCGAAGATCGAAGGAGGGGAGACCTTCGCAAAACGTCGAAGGACCCTGCCTGGTCAATCTTCGGTAGGGCCGCAGAGGGCCTTCGCAGGTGCCGAAGGCTCCCTGCAGGATGAGATGAATCACCGGATGTATGAGTTCGGCCTTTGCGATGCTGAAGGACCCTGCTGGGAATGGCGGCGTTACCTGCCGGCTTTGCTTGATTTTGGCCCACAGGGGACCTTCGCGACTTCTGTACCAACAGTGCTTATATTTGTGAAAACAATCATGTGATTCCCTGTCTTTCATGCAGCCGTCCCTAGGAGAGAGGAGCACCATGGTGTGGGCGCAACATGCGGTGCGAGCACGTTCTCGCCGCGCTGGCGCGCGAACCAGTGGGCCACTAGCGTGGCACGAGACCGAGTTTACAAGCACAGACAGGGCGCATCAGCTCATGGCCATCGAGCGAGCGTGTGTGCTCGCTTCAGGAACCACTAGTATAGGCCAACATAGAGTAGGCAAGTTCGTACGGCCGAAGCTGCATATACTATAGGTGCCGTCTCTTCCGAAGCTGCGCTTGCTGCGGAAGGTATGATCGGACGAATGTTGGTCGTGCCCAAGGACGTGGTCACGTGGAGTTTCGGAACATGTTGATGTATGACGAGCTTAGCCATAGGCGACTTCGACTCGAGCTGACTTAGATCATTGACGAGGGTGGCTTAGGCGTTGTCTACAGAGGGGTTATCGAATTCTATTTGCATGCATCCATGGATTTTATCCTTTGCAGTAAATGGGGAATGAAGTTGCAAAAGATGTGGCTCGCACGCCAACGCGGCAAAAGCACGAGCTCACGCTGCATGCTGCGCCCACACCATCAGGCTATTGGCACTCTTCGTTCTCTATATTCATCCTCTAAAAGGAATATTCCGTCCTAGTCAGCGAGATTTTCTCCTCTATACATATTTCTTCCGCACTCATCATGCTCTATATTTCGTACTCTATACCAACGGCTAATAATAGGGCCCACATATTTACAAATAAAAATTATTTAAATATATCCATATGAAATCTTGTTTTGAAAAATTTATCAAAACAAATTTAATGGTGCAATTTAATTTGGATTTTTAGTTTGTGAGTTTAGTCTTTTGCAGTTTATCGGAAAAAGTAACAGTAGCAGCGGGACACGTGCGGTACAACAGCTCTCTCTCTCTGACGGAAAAGCAGCAGCAGACCTTGGCAGGGTAGGGGACCCGCTACTACTCGGTGCATGGTGGACAGAATGCGCTCGAATTCTGTTTACGGGATGCTGCTGCGAGTTAGTTTTACGCTATTTGCTCTCCAGGAAATATTTACAGGACGGTTGCATGAAAGATAGAGAAATACATGGTTGTTTTCGCAAATATAAGCATAGTCAACTATCGAGTGTACTTGTCACGTCAGATCTAAAAGATCAAATAAAGGGGTATGAACCTGTGGTGAACTACCTAAAAAGTTTTTAGACCTAAAACTACATTTTCAAAGATGCTGGACCTAACTGACATCCCCTCAAAAGTTAATGGATTTGTGGTGTATTTTACTCATAGTTAAATAATCATCTTCAACAATAATGAAATGAGAGTAATAAAGGAAGCTATACTTATTGGCCATTTTGTTTTGACGCATAGGTCTGCCAACCTTTTAGGATCATGCCTCCCTTTGTGATGTTTATCATAGTGCCTATACCCCATGTTTGAATAAATATAAGAAATGCAACTTATGATCTTTGTGTATATATACAAATATATAAGTTGATGTGGATGGTAGATATGTATACGTCTTGAGGAAGATATGAAGTCTTTGTATGAGTTCTCATCCTTATCTACTGAATCAAATACCCAAGCCATGCCATGCCCGACATCGACACCTATACATATCCAGTGGTTGCTGCACGAATTTAATCATAGAAATAGATAAGTTTTTTCGTCAAACCAAAAAGGTGTAAAGATATAACCGAACTTACTCAAAGTTGTAGGGTAGCCATATAGTGTTGTGTTCTTACAATGTAGCAAAAACTCTAGCAATGTACGCCGCAACCCTAAGGGCCGCCTCCCGTAATGCTTTTTGCGGGATCATCTCCTTCTCCTCGTTGGTCTTTCCTGCGGCTAGCTCTTTCCCATCAAATTTCCACAGTTTGGGGTAAGTAAAGGAAGATTGTGTTATTAATTGAGGGTTTATGTACGATGGTCCTAACTTTCGCAATTGTTTTGAAATGTGCACTTGCATTCTACAAATTATGACTTTGGTTAGTTATAACAAAAATCATATCGATCATATAAGGAAAGTGTTATTGACTTACAAGCACCACATGCGAATGAGATTGATATCCATATCTTTGTGTCGAAATATTGTCTTCATATCATCAAAGTCAAAGACATTTTTTTCCTTTTGGGCCTCCAAATGTCTTGGAGGGGAAGCATGCTTCAATGAGATGTATGCTCGTCGGGATAGCACACAAGTACCAATCATGGAACTTTTTCATTCCAAGTGGTAGGCACTGGATGGCCCGATTTGGTAGGAATGACTTCCCTCTTTCGTATTCTTTAGGGCAATCCTTTGACCATTTGATTGCATCAACATTTGGGTACATGCAAACCTTTGGACGACGGGCTTGGTCATTGTCTTTGGGGGGAGGACTGGTGACATCTTTGACTTGGTTCTGAGGTTTGAACTGGTCATGGGCAAACCACTTGGCCGTCGTTGAGACATCTAGCATGGGCACATAAGGTGGCCTTATGTGAATTGGGTGTGATTTTCGAATACTTGGCTCCTTGGCGGCACCTTCTTGTGCATGCTCTTCGTTTGGAGGTATCTGATCATCAGCCACGTGCTCACCGTGAGACAGAGAAGGTTGTGACATCTCAAACACATGCTCACTACGAGGTGGGGAAGAGCGTTCCATCTCAGGCAACTGTTCCATACTACGAGGTGGGGAAGACCGTTCCATCTCATGAACTCCCTCCAAACGTGGTGGAGGCGGCGAACAAGCATTCAATATAATGTCTCGTTTGTGCCACAGGATGAACTGGTTCATTACTTCTCCAAGTAAGTCAAGTCCCTGGGGGGTTGCGTAGTCTATCTTCCACTTGATGAAATACGGCTTCACAGAATGCACCTCAACCCTAGTGTAATCCGAGGGGATACTATTATTATGATGGAAGTCACCAAGAGGATGTGCCACACCCGTTGCCACCTCCATCATGGTATTATTCCTTCCGATGAGAACCACCAAAGTGCAACTAATTGGTTCACGTAGGCGATCAACAATTGTAGTGGCTGTAGTGGATCCTTGACTGCTGGGAACTTCCGGAGGGCTGCCAACTAATGCCAATTGTCCTGGTGGCGCTTGCACTATTGTACGTGGCTCTGTACATAATCCTTGCTCCTCTAGTGCCTTCGCAACTAGAGCCTTTACTTGGAGCTCAAGATTAGACTCTTGGTCTCTGCCATGTTTCTTGTATATGTGTTTGTCCTCTTCGAATCCTGGTTTCCATATTGTCCTTTTCCCTAAGCCCCTAGTGCGACCTGTGTGCTCAGGGTTTCCTAAGGCAAGGCTAAGCTCGTCCCTTTCTCTAGAAGGCTTGAATGGGCCCTTTTCCTTCTCTTCACCATATTTTAGTATCTTTGATACTACTTGTTCAGTCTCTGGGTTATTAAACTTGAGCGCCACGTCAGATACTTCGATAGTCCTCCCAAGGATCCAGTTCCTTGACTGTTTGGAGAGCGTCATCAAGCTATTATCCCTGCTTGCGGTAACGGCTTCCTCTATCTTTCTGAACTGCTCTTCCTTCCCAAAGTAGTCACCGGGACCTAGACGATGGTGGTGTTGGTTCTTCTTTGCTAGCTCAGTGTTACGGGCGTTGAGAGCCAATGATTCAGGTGAAGTCTTCTAAGTCACAAGTTCCTCCCATTGAGTACGACTTATGTTGCCATACTCGTTGAAGGGGGTTAATCCCTTTTGGATATATTTCGTGTTGAGCTCAGACCTCCAACGTCGGAATTACTCTCCCATTATCTTAAGAGCTTGACGTTTTACAACATCATGGGTTCCCGCAGGAAATCTGAAATTGACCATTAACTTCTTCTCCCATAGCTCTGTCTTTTTTGCCTCTAGAACTGCTTTCCAATTAGGGATTGCAGGGTTCAACTCATCTCTTACTAGGGCCCCGATTGTATTACGGAATCGTCCTCTGAGATGCTTCGGTGCAATGATATCCCCTAAAGGCCCTACTTCTAATATTAAATATGTTGCATGCTTCGGATATTGGTTCGCTTTTCTTTTGCCTCGTTTCTTCTTCTGATTGGTAAGTGAATTTGTGGTCGTCGTTTGGGGTTGTGGAGCAAAGGTGTCAAAGTAAACATCTGTTTGTATTCCATCTACTCCCCCTTCTTGTGTTATGTCTTGTTGGACAAGATGACGCGGACGTCGACGTCATCTTTTAGGAGGTTCAGGACTATCCTATACGGCAGGGCAGAGTGTAAGTAATTATAACACCATCAAAGCTTTGGCAAAATATATAACAACCTCAGGCTTTATCCCTACCTCATTCGGGTCATAATCCTTATCAAGACTGTCCATGGTTGGCCTCTGTCTGGGTTCTTGCGAGTGAGGATCCTCCGGACTTACATATCCCTCTTCTTCATCTTCTTCATCCCCTTCATCCTCGTCGTCATTGTCATCGTCGCCTCCCTCGCCTTCTTTGTCAGACTGCTCCTGAGTAAGCATCTCTACACCCTTCTGTATCTCCTCATTGAACTTATCCTCAGTGAGGTCCTCTGGTTTTGCCTCTTCAAGGGTTGGTCCATGCTTAGGGCTTCGGGGTTCACTATCTCTTGTGAGTGTCATTTTGTGTTGTGTTCTACTAGATGCAAAAAATAAGGCTGCTTTAGATATACGAGAAGGTTTTGTGAAAGAGTGGAAGTACATGCATAAGGTTTTGCGAAATAACACCATCAAAATAAAGAAGGGCAAAAGTACAGGCCTAAAAAACAAGTCAATCATCATTTGATCATGAACTTGGAGCATCAGACATAATAGTAGAGAAGGTGGTGTAGGGGCGGATAGTAAGTATGCCAAGTTCCTCACAAGTTCTTGATCATCAGACCATCATATTCCATATAATATATGAGTTGGACAATTTCATCATAGGCAAAAGAGAGGAGAGGCAAAATAAGCAATAAAATAGGCAAAAGAGAGTAAAAGAGTGGAGCCAGCAGCAACATAGTAATACAAGTAGTAGGAGCACCAACATAGTAGTAGTAGCAATAGTATAAGGTGCTCTCAACATAGTAGTAGTTGGACAACACCATAGTAGTATTAGTAGTAGTAGTAGTATTAGTAGTAGTAGTAGTAGTAGTAGTAGTAGTAGTAGTAGTATTAGTAGTAGTAGTAGTAGTAGTAGTAGTAGTAGTAAGCATTTCAGTTAAGCATTCAATAAGCATTTCAGTTAAGCATTCAATAAGTATTCAGTAAGCATTCAGTTAAGCATTCAGTTAAGCATTCAGTAAGCATTTCAGTTAAGCATTCAGTAAGCATTTCAGTTAAGCATTCAGTAAGCATTCAGTAAGCATATCAGTAAGCATTTAGTTAAGCATTCAGTAAGCATTTCAGTTAAGCATTCAGTAAGCATTTCAGTGAGTATTTCAGTAAGCATTCAATAAGCATTCAGTAAGCATATCAGTAAGCATTCAGTAAGCATTCAGTTAAGCATTCAATAAGCATTTCAGTTAAGCATTTCAGTAAGCATTCAGTAAGCATTTCAGTTAAGCATTTTAGTTAAGCATTCAGTAAGCATTTCAATGAGCATTTCAGTAAGCATATCAGTAAGCATTCAGTAAGCATTCAGTTAAGCATTCAGTAAGCATTTCAGTTAAGCATTCAGTAAGCATTTCAGTGAGAATTTCAGTAAAAATTCAGTAAGCATTTCAGTTAAGCATTTAGTAAGCATTTCAGTGAGCATATCAGTAAGCATTCAGTAAGCATATCAGTAAGCATTCAGTTAAGCATTCAGTAAGCATTTCAGTGAGCATTTCAGTAAGCATTCAGTAAGCATTCAGTAAGCATATGAGGTCGCCGTGGAAGGGAGGGATGATGGATTGGCGTACCCGGCCTTAGCCGCTGGGGAAGGGAGATGGTTGAGGTCGAGGTCGGAGATGAGGCCAACGAGGACGGAGATGTGGTGGCGGAGATCAGCAACCCTGAACCCTAGCAGCTGAGGTTAGAGAGATGCACTCTCAAACCCTAGTCGCCGTCGGGTTGTCGCTGTTGCGGCTCAGTGAGCTTAGACCCAGGGAGCGCCACCGTCGGGCCCGAGGCGGCGGCTTCACGGAGAGGCGGCGGCTTCACCGTCGGCCTAGGGAGCGCCACCGTCGGGCGCGAGGGCCCGGCGGTGGTTTCACACGGAGAGGTAGCGGGGAGAGGATTGTCGTGGAGAGACGACGAGGCTGTGGAGAGAGGATAGGGAGTAATAGGCAGAGAGGCTAGGGTTTAGGGCTCGGCGGAGAGGGGAGGCAGTGGCAGAGAGGGGAGGCAGCGGCGGAGTCGGGCAGCCTGACGGCGTCGGAGAAGAGAGTCGTGCCCAGGACTTAGCCAAATGTAAGTCCTGGGCGCGCATTGGATATATATACCGAGGGCATTTGTAGGGGCGGCTAGTACCATAAACCGCCCCTACAAATACATTTGTAAGGGCGGTTCTTGATTCAGCCGCCTCTACAAATAATTTTTCATATTTGCATTTAAATAATAGCCAATTCAAAAAATCCATTTTCAAAGCTTAAATCAAGATCAAATGAAAAAGTGAAGAATACCAAAGTTGTTTAAATACTTAAGATCTACAACTTTTATGTTTGCTATATTTTCATTTGACAAAGTTTGTTGAATTCAAATTTTAAATTTCAAACATTGGCAACTTTAAATAATATTTTGAATACTTAAATCATGTCAGCTGAAAAAGTGAAGATGGTAGACTTTCAAACACATACATAAGTTTAACAAATACATCAGTTTCCTCACACATATACATAATCAAAGATACACATATGCATCCACTCCATCTTGAACAACTAACCGGTTACAACTTTTCCCTTGACACCCTTTCGTTCCCATGGCAATATGTCTTTGGGCAAGTTCTTTTCCACAACATTTATCTTCTTAGGAAAGTTAGTGAACAACTGCATTTCATCGTAGTTATTGTACTCATCAACATTCTCCACGCCATCAACTCCAATAATGTGTTGCTTTCCAGACATAACCACGTGTTTTGTCTTCTTCTTTGGGGGGAGGCTAGTTTGCAGGTCAGGTAAATAGAAAACTTGTGCGACACGTGAAGCAAGAACCCAAGGGTCATCTTGGTAGCCTAGATTTTCGAGGTCCACGATAGTCAACCCGATCTCGTTCACTTGGTGTTGTTTGATCCAGATGCATCGAAATAGTGCTATATGTATGCCCATTCCATAGTCAAGTTCACACATATCTTGAATGATGACAAAGAATGGGTTCTTTCGACCCATTCGGTCCATGGCTTCTACTCGGACGCCGCTATTTTGGTTCACACATTTACTATCCATTGTTTTGGTATAGTACGTGTACCCATTGATATCATAACCTTGACATGATGTCACTTGTCTTGAAGGGCCCCGTGCCAACCTTCTGATGGTAATATCATTTTTGTGTTTCTCCATATGGGAGGTTTTGGTGGTCTTGCAACCATGTAGTGAGTCGAAGCCTATGTTGTTTCATGACCCAATCTTCTGTGCGACCATTACTTTCTTCCCTAAGGGCATTCAAGTGTTCTTCAATGTACGGTTGCATAAGTTCTGTACTCTGCAAGACACTATAATGTGCTCGACTCACTTCTTTGTAATCATGGTTGATGAACGTTTTTCTCCCCTTGGTGCCCTTCCCAGACAACCTACCCTTGTGACGAGAATCGGGTTTACCAATCCCTCTTTGTCCTTTTAGGTACTCTTGACAACACTCAGCGACTTCTTCAGTATTATAACCCTCTATCATGGAGCCCTCTAGATATGCTCGATTATGCACGTATCTGTTAAGAACCGACATGAACCGCTCATATGACCACATTTCATGCAAGTAGCAAGGGCCCAATGCCTCTATTTGATGAACCATGTGAATCATGAGATGTGGGATTATATCAAAAAACGTAGGAGGTAAACACATCTCAAGCTGGTTTTGGGTCTCCACCATGAAATCATGTAGCTCATGAAGCTCATTTTTTCCAATCATCTTCTGTGAGATTTTCAAAAAGAAGTAACACATGCGAGTGATGGCCATCTTCAAAAACTCTGGCTTTATAGCCCTAATTGCAATAGGTAGGAACACTGCCAGCATCACATGACAATCATGAGCCTTGAAGCGTGTTATTAACAGGTCCTTCATCGACACTAGCCTCTTTGAAAGACCTTGTTTGGTTTGAGTAATTGATGAAACCTATGGACTAACCCTTGAACTAAGTGTATGATCAAGATAGGGTGGTTCACCTAAGACATGGAGCTAGATGAAAGATCATGATGGATCAAGTGCTCCATGACTAAGGAAAAGAAGAAAGAGAAAACAAACAAAATGGACCCAAGGCAAAGGTATATCCATAGGGCCATTTTTGGTTTAGTGATCAAGACACTATAGAGATTGTGATCACATTTAGGATAGATAGCCATACTATCAAGAAGGGAAAACTCGTGTCAATTGCGGTTATCATGTGCCACTAGGTTTGCATTGCATTCATATAAAATGAACCTAAGTGACACAAAGAACTAAATATAATTCAAGATATATATTGTAAAAAAGCTAACACTAGTGAACAAGAGATGCATCACAAGGTGTTAGCACATGGAATCTTGGAGAAGAAGAAGTGGCTCGGTTTGCCTCTCAGAGAGGCTTCGGACGCAAGGTCCGGATGCAGGGCAGAGGCCGACCGAACCAATGGACATGCGTCCGGTAGCATGCCCTAGCATCGGCCTCACTGGACAGAGGAACCGGACGCGGATCATCGTCCAGACACAGCGTCCGGAGGTTGGAGCTCTCTGGACTCCTCGGGTATAATTATCCGGACGCTGAAGACGGTCCGTACGCAGGACACCGGACACGGGTCCGGAGACTTGGCGCTCTCTGGACCCTCTCTGAGTTGGGTCTGGACGCAAAATAAAAGGGCTCCGGTCGCTACTGTTGCATGCGTCGGAGGCGACGTGTCAGCACAGAGAAGAGGCGCCAATGGCTGGATTCAAACTGCAAGGGGTCCGGACGCATACGCGTTGGTCCGGACCCCCCTATGAAACAGCGTCCGGACTGACACAGGAAACAAGGATGAGGGGCAAAACGGCTAGCTCGGTGGTGGATGCTATTTAAGTGGCTTGGCCGGCTCCTAGGGCTCCCTCTTGCACCTCCCATTCATTTGACATACTTGTTCTTGCTTGATATAGGCCCCAACTCACTCTCTTCACTCTTGTTGCATACTTGTGAGAGTTTGAGTGAACCAAGTGCATTGATCATTGCATTGCATCTTAGTGGCACTTGGTCATCGTCATTGCCGTGGGATTTCTTGTTATTCTTGGTGTTTGCCAACACCTAGACGGCTTGGCGATTGTGGAGAAGCTTCTGTGCAATTGGTGATTGTTTGCAGCTGGCTTCGGTGATTGTGAGAGGGCTTGTACCCACCTCGGCGGAGCGCCAAAGGGTAACTCTAGTGGATTGCTCGTGTCATTGAGTTACTCTCATTTGGGTGGATTCTTGTGGTGCCCGAGTTAGGGGGCTAGGCTTGTCATTGCCTATTAGCCACCGAATCACCACTTGAGTAGTCGACACAACAGGGACTAGCTTGGTGGCAACCAAGTGAACCTCGAGAGAAAAATCATTTGTCATCTTGTCTCCCGGCTATTCATTGGTATTCTTGTGATTGGTTCTCCACATTGACATCCATACATCACACGGCATCGATATAACAATCACCTCTTCTCTTGTATTTACTTCTTCCATATCTTGTCTAGTTAGCTTGCTAGTTAGCCTCTTTAGTTTTTGTTCTTTCTAGCTTGTGCTAAGTGCTTTAGGTTCTTGCTATTGATTGACAAGCACTTAGTTAACTAGAATTGCATTAGATAGGTGGCTTTGCACCCCAAGTAGAGCTAGAGCAAAAAGCTTCGTTTAAGTGTTATCTAACCTTTTGCTCTAGTGATTTGTAGAATTTTTATTAGGCTATTCACCCCCCCCCCCTCTAGCCATCTAGGACCTTTCACTCTTCACATTCAGTGAAAACCCAGTGGAAACTTTGACCCCCTTAGGAAAGTGCACATGTCCCTCCTTTCTTCTGGGGTCAAGTTGAAGCTAGCTACAGGCAGAGCGTATTTTCCATTACCAATAGGTATTGGGTGAAGCTCTTTCTTCACTTGTAGCTACACCATGTCTTTTCGTGATTTCAGACCATCCTTTGTCTTGTTTGTGTCCATCAAGGTCGAAATGAGACTCAAATACATTCTTCTACACATGCATAGCATCAATGGCATGTGGAACCTCCAAGTCTGGCCAATAAGGCAGATACTGAAAGAAGATCGATTGTTTCTTAAAAGGTACACCGGGGATAGGAGGATTGCTTCTATCTCTATTTGTCCCATCTGCATTCTTCTTTCCAAGTACGACACATATGTTTTTCACCATTTCGAACACATGTTGCCCATTTTGACGTCTTTGTGGAGGGGGTTCATTTTGTGGGGCGTTGTCGTAAAATTTGAAAAACATCTTGCTGCGATATTTGTGGGTTGTCTTTAGGAAGCGTCGGTATGTAAGGACCTGATTAGCCTAGAGGGGGGGTGAATAGGTCTGTTTAAAACAACTTGACACTTTTCTGTTAGCACAGAGGCCGACACTGCCGGGCTTAAGTCCGACACTGCCGGGGTGGCCGGCACTGCTGCTCTCTGGGGCAGCACTGCTGGTCACCTGGACAGACCTGAGCACAATTCAATATGTAAAGAGAGAATGGAAATTGTGCTTGAATAGAAACCTTCCTAGAGGTGTAGGGAACCTCTAGCACCACTTGAAAGTGGTAGCAACACACCCACCGAGTAGATCGGGTCCAAACCCTAGAAATCACCTTGCAAACAATATGTATCAAAGTATAGAGACAATCACTAGGAGACACAAGATTTGACCCGTGGTTCAGCTCGCCACCAAGGCTTGCCTACGTCCACGTTGTTGAGGTGCGCCACACAAGGCTCAAGCTCTCCACAAAGGCTAGCTCTTTCCTCGGTCTCAAGTCAAGAGAATGAACCCTTGAGATGAGAGGTAATGTATTAGCAATATGGGGGTGATACAAACTTCCCTAGGCTGCCACACGAAGGCGGCAAGCTCAAGGGCAACCTATAGACGGCTAGGAGCAAAGCTCCAAGAGTAAAGAACTCAAACTGTCGGCCACCACGCAAACCAAATGCTTGTAGGAGTTGAAGATCCGAGAGAGAAGCTTCTTCTCAAGCTTGGAGGCTCAATCTCTCAAAGGTTGATTGGAAATCAATGGAGGAGAGTGGTTGAGCACCAAGGGAGAAGGGGAGAGCTAGAAGAGAGCTTCTCTTTCTATTTCACGAAGTAAGAATGTGAGAATGACAGAACTAGCCGTTGGGGAGAAGTGAGGGGGTAAGAAATACCCCTTCACTGTCCAACGGGCAGATCAAGTCACGGCAGTGCTGACCTACCCAGCACTGCCGGCCTGGAGGCCAGCATTGCCGACTTGGTAGAAACAACAAGAATATGATCTTCGAATAGTTGGTTGTTTTGCCCACTATGTATGTGGAGGTGTGATATGTTTGGATAGATATTGCATTTGGTTCACTTGTTGGCATGCGTGTTGAATCCCTCTTAATAGTACGACATACCTAACTCAATTTCAACATATAAAATGAATTTAAACTCCTTTGAGCTTGTTGCCATGCACTTTTGTAATTGGAGGGGTCCGCCAACCTATTCATCAACCTTCTTAAGTTTAATCTGCTTATCATACTTATAGAGTCTCATTAGTCTCCTAAATATGTTGTCATGTCACCAAAACCCACTTAGGGCTTGATTGCACTTTCAATCTCCCCCTTTTTGGTGATTGATGACAACACACTTAGAACTTACAAAAGTGAATAATAATCTAAGACAATGCAAGTCATGGGTGTAGGAGCTCCCCCTAATTGTGTGAATGGGAATTTGAATTTCAAAAAGCTTGGCATGAAAAGCCAAGATTCACACATTGGAGTGAAATAGGGCTCCCCCTACATCCAAGGCTGCTGTGGGGTGCTAAACAAAGTGTCACAAATATAATCGTGAAGATACAAACCTGTCTCACACAAAAAATTCAGAGTGCTTGCTGTTGAGCAGCCCGGCATTGCCGGCCTAAGCCCGGCACTGCCGGCCTAGCTGCAGACAGCAAGCCTGCGGAAGCAAAAAGCACGACCACATAGCAAGACATATATAAAAACTAAAAGCATACTAAGACAAACATGATATATATGAGAGAGTACATGTCCACACATAACACAAATAAAGTACTTAAGTGGCAATATTACAATAAAATAGTTTTCATGTTGCTCTCTCATCTCAGAAGCTAAAAGCTTAAGAAAACTAGCAGCTGCTTCTCCATGACCATCGAAGATTGTTGTTGTACCCCCTTCACTTAGTAATTCTCCCCCTTTGGCAACAAGTCACCAAAAAGATAAAAAGAACAAAGCAAAAAGAATACAAGCTAGTCTCTATCCTCATCCATGTGGTCATCTCCATCATCATCTCCATCATCATCTTCATCTTCATCTTCTTCTTCCTCATCATCAACGGGGGCTAAAGTGAAGTGAACTCTAGGACCACTAGCATGGCCCTTGCGTCTCGGAGGCCACTTCTCTGAGATCTCCTCCTCATCATCATCGTCATCATCACCATCCTCATCACTTAAGCCATAGGTGGACTCCTGGCTGAGCTCTGGTGGAGGAGTGGGAGGAGATAACTGACTGAGGCCCTACTCTAGTCTGAGCTGTCTGATCTCCAGTCTGGTCTGATAGGCATGACCATTTGCATAACAAATGCCAGAGAAGATCTTCTTCAGAAGCCTGCCAAGCTTCCCTTTCCTCTTGCCTCTGCTAGCTGCTGATGATGACTCAAGGCGATCTGAAGCTGCTGCCCTGGTACTATCACTGGGAGGAGTCACTATCTCCTGAGTTGTAGAGTGAATAGCCTTCTCACCTCTATAAGGCTCATGGACGGTGTCCTTGTTATAGATCTAGCATGTCACTCTCTCAATAACGAACATCAGGTAAGGGTCAAAAGGAATCCCCTTTCTAGGATCCTCAGCTGCAATGCATATCTGATCCCAAAGGAAACGTGCCACTGAAAAGGGTGGTTCTCCACCTCTCATCCTCCTTAGCACATTCTTGTATGTGGCATAGAGGCTTGATGCAGATCCCACCTTGGGATATAGAGTGGTCCTGAAGAGGTTGTTTAAGATGTAGTACTTACTCCTCAAACCCTTCACCAGACCATCTGCATGCTCATGCACAATGTAGAGCTGAGAGATTTCCTCATTGGTCAAACCTCTCTCATCATGGATATTCATGCATTCTCTGTCATCCCTTCCAAAACCAAGAGAAGGCGGACAAAAGTCACATAATCAAGCTTATAGTGCATGCCCTCTGTCATCCAGTGCATCACAAGATTCTCCCTGTCAAGATAGTAGGTGGCAAAGAACTAGTGGATGATCTCTGTGTTCCAATCATTCTGAAAACACATCCACTCATACATACCAAGCTCCTTGCACTGATCAATGACTCTGTCAAACACAGGGTCTCTCTTGTTCTCCAGATGCTCCCAATCAACATACTTCATCTTGATGATCTTGGGCTTGCTAGCATGAAAGAGAACAGTGGAATAGTAATCTGAGTGAAATACATTCCAGAACATGTAGTCCACTCCCATGTCCTTTGGCACATCATAAGGATAGATTTCCCTTTGCTCCTGGACTGACCGCCACTGATTCTGATAGTTGACTTTGTCTCTGACACGACTGTCCTGAGGCTCTCTGACAAGTACCTCCTCAGGATGCTCAATGAGATATGAGCCATCAAAGAGTCCCAAATCTGGAGGTGTCCTAGGACAAGCACCCTCCATTATGGTTCTTCCTACCATCTGGATCTCACTCTCCTACCTTATCCTCTGCCTTGGTAGAAAGACAAGTGACACAATATTTTTTACCGAGATTCACTTGTTTGCCAATAAGCTACTCCTTGTTGTAGCGAATCACCCACTTAGAGGTTCACGCACTAATTGACATCACACGCCAAACTCATCATCGGGTGCCGCAAAACCAACACAATATGGGGCTCCACAAGCTACAATCAATCCACTAGAGATACCTTTCGCGAAGCTCCCGTGGGGAAGGTTCAAGAACCCCTCACAATCAACCGATCGGAGCCGGAGACAATCACCTTCCTCCGCTCTACGATCCTCGTCGCACCAAGCCGTCTAGGAGTTGGCAAACTCCAAGAATAACAAGAGCGCGCGCGATGACGACGATCACCAAGTGTCACTAGTATGCAATCAATAGAGCAATGCACTTGGTTCACTCAATCTCTCATGAAATGATCAATTTTATCAAGAGGTGAGTGGGTGGAAGCAATCTCAAGCAAGCACAAGTGTATGAATGGGAAGTGCAAGAGTTGCCCCATGGGCCGGCCAAAACACTTATATAGTCTCTCCCATGAAACTAGCCGTTTTGCCCCCAAAACCAGCTTCCTACGCGTACTCCGAACGCACACACCACAGGGGGTCTGGACCATTGGGAGCGTCCGGACCCCTTCCATCAGTGAGATCGCTTCTTTGATAACACGTCCACACGCAGGCTCCGGACGCTACTTCTTCTCGGTCCGGACCAATGCGCACGCGTCTGAACCCCTGCTAGTTCGAATCTGCCCGTTGGTGCACTCACCACTAGTCGCCACGTGCCTCCGGATGCGCGCAACAGTCCGCCTCCGGACTAAGAACTCGCAGCGTCCGGACTCAACACAGAAACTACCCGAGAGCACCTGAACTCCGGACGCCGCGTCCGGAGTTACAATTCCTGGACACCACTCACCATTCGAGCCCTCTCCCGAAGGGTTATAGTAAGCAGCAACACTCTGGACGCATGTCCGGAGCTCACCGTCCAAACCTCTGTTCACGGTACTGACAGCCTAGGGTATGCCTTCGGACGCATACGTGATGGTCCGAACACGTCCAAACCCTAGCGTTCGGACCTCCAACACGAGTCCACACTGCCTCTAACTTTATTCCAAGCTTCCAAGGGCTAACACTAAGTGATTCAAGCACTTGTGCACGTGTGTTAGCTTTTAGTTCACATTTTCTTGGAATTAAGTTGGCTTAGCTCACTAGTTCACAAGTTTTATTGCAATGCAATGAACCTATTGGCACATGATAACCACAATCAAACATGAGTTCTCCCTCCTTGATAGTACGACTATCTATCCTAAATGTGATCACACTCTCTATAGTGTCTTGATCACCAAACCGAAAATGGTTCCTATATCACCTTTGCCTTGAATCCATTTTCCATTCCATCCACCATGATAGAGCTTTTGCAATCACCACCTTCATCCATCTAACTCCATCACATGGCATGTACCAACCTATCTCATATATTCACTTAGAGAAATAGGTTAGTATTTGGGTAGGTTTCATCAATTACTCAAAACCAAACACATAGGGGTTCTCAGGAGCGAGGAGTGTTTTGTCCGATGCTCGTGACCAATGGTTCGAAGGCTTCACAACAATCTTCGGCTATGACTACTTCGACTACATCAACTACCCCAACCATGACGATTCGAGAGGACACCAAAGGCGGAGGCCTTAGAGGCAAAGACCTACACGCTGAGAAGACACCACAAGCGAAGGCCTCGAAGGTGGAGATTTGCAGCTGAGAAGACACCAGAGGCAGAGGCCTCAGAGATGAAGACCTACACATTAAGGAGGCCCTAGAGGTGAAGACCTACGCGCATGGGTGACTCTGGCTAACCTTGTCATAGAAGGAGCAGAAGTAGCAGAAGCCCAATGGTGAAGATATCCGAGAGATTGAGGCAATTGGAGGTAGGCGCCCCCGGATTCGAAACACATATAAGGCGAAGTGTGCGTGCTCTTTTCTCCATACCTTTTTTCCCACGGGGTTTTTATGATGGAGTTTTTAGTGAGACACACACATATATGTTGTGAAGGATAGTCCTCGCAACCAGTTTTCGAGTTGTATTGTACCTCTTCTTATATGAGGGCATTTACTATGTCATGTAGTACTTGCCATAACCTAGTAGTTGAGGGGCTACTGTTGGGGGAGCCAATAGTTATATGGGCCAACTCTCCCCTAGAAGAGGCCCAATACAGTAGTGTAGTAGTTTTTCAATCTGAGCCCCACTAAGGGGTCACATGTAAATTATCATTTGTCTATATAAATGCGAAGATAATGAGGGGGAGGGAGTTCCTATTTCTATATTGTTCAAGAACTGCTTTCCCAACAGTATGTTTGTCAAGTAATATATGTTGATTGTTCTATTAGATCAACTTAGAGTGACGTAGTACTGACATGCAATAATGGAACACACTTTTAATTTGTTGTTGAAGGTGTAGTGCGATACGCTTAAATAATAATGTCTGTAAATTTAATATTAAATGGTGTGAGTGCACACATTTAAGTTAGAAACTTAAACCACACTAATAGTAGTTAGCTACGAACATACTCATCAATACTGCTATGCATGTATTATCATCCAGTGATAATTAATATAGGGTGCAAAAACACTTTGGTAGATGTACACCTTGGGTACGGGTTTGAATAAGATTGTATTTCCTCACAAGCACCATACTTCCAATAGATACTACAGGTATGTAGTAACTGCGCGTGTGATTGGAGCGGTACCAACTTCTTTTAGCTTAGCGAGAAAAATTAATAAAAATATTCCAACGGTATATATACAAGCTAGCATTCTCTTCTATAGTTTTTTGGATACACAGATCCTGCTGCCTGTCTAATAAAGAGTGTTTAGTTCCAACCAAAGTTTGGCTTATTTTGGATTCCAATGATGGGGATTGTGAGGGTGACATACAAACCAATACAAAGTTTGACTCATTTTGGTCTCTTGAGTCAAAAATACAAAATAAAGAATGGACCATTTTTTGCCAAAAAAATTTGGTTGGTGTTTAGTCCCATTTTACAAAATGATGAGCCAAAACCTAAAATATTTTGGATTCTTGGAGGAACTAAACATGGCCTTAGATTTGTTTCCAGCTGTTTGCACACTATATAATGACTATACTAATGGTATGTTTGTATGCAACGTTACTTGTAGTGCATGTTTTTTAGATTAGACAAAGATAATACATGTTTTGATGATACAAATCAAATAATCTGTTTGGATAGGACGATATTATTTTATTATTATTTAAGGAAGTAGCAAATGAAGCAAGTTATGTATGTATCCTTGTTATTAAAGGAGAACAATACTACGGTGTGCCTTGATTTGTAGGAGCGCAGGGAGTCTTTGTCGTCCTTTGCTAGGCTAATTTGACAAAACAATTGTTTGCTGTTTTTTTGCTAGTTAACGACATATACAGTAGCAGGATTATCTCGTTTTCCCTCATATTAGGAGCTTTTGCTTGCCCCTGAGCTCAAAAGACTTGATAATGATTTTAATATTCTTTTGGCCATCCACAAACTTTTCAAACATGATTTCATGACCTAAGTCTACTCAATCTTTGTCGCCTTCCCTGGTGAAGAATCATGGCCCTATTGGTTTTGGTGATTAACGACAATTAGCGATTATTATGGCTAACGTGTGTTTTGCAGAGGCTATGCGTAGCTTAGCCATAGTGATCAACATGAATGGGCATAAATGGTCATCGCTTAGCCCTCAAGATGGATATCGTTTCAGATTTCAAAGAGACATGATGAAGACCCTAGAATGATAGGCTAAGTGCCATAAGGTGATGAAGGGCACTTAGAAATAGATAGGGCTTCTATTTGATCTTTGACCGTACTATCAAGATGGGTTGAGACTAGTAGCTTGACTTAGGCGAGCTTCATGACTTAGGTGTGGTGCACACTTGACTTCCTTAGCTCTAAGCAAGCCTATGATGACCGTAAGATAGCCAAGAACTTCTTCCGAATTCATCGCAACGAAAACCGGAGTTGAAAAAGAAATTAACTAGGCGTCGGACGCTGAGTCTGAAGGCGCCGGACGCTGTCCGTTGCGTCGGATGATGGCGTCGGACGCTGATGTCAGGATGACGTAGCGTCCGTCGGCCGCCTAGTGTGCGCCCCTGAGTTTCAGAGGGTGTCAGATGCTGGGGTAGCGTCCGTCGGCCTTCCAGTGGGCATGTTTTCAGAGTAACTCGGCAAGGGATGTCGGACGCTGGTGTCTCAGCGTCCGTCGGACTGCGCAGGAGCGTCCGTCGCCTAAACCGAGGTTCAGAACTAGCCGTTGGGCAGGGCGACGGGCTGTCCGTCGCCTAGGTGTCGGAGCGTTCATCGCCAACTTAAATTGCCAGCCCGAGGCAGTTTTCTGGGGGCTATTTATAGCTCCTCACCCTTCTCTCCCACCTGGCCTTTGCTCATTTCAGTTGCTGAGTTGTTTGAGAAGGTTGGGAAGAGAGCAAGAGCCCTAGAGAGAGAGTGATTCGCGAATCCATCCATCCTCTCCTCTAGTTCATCCAAGAGTTCAAGTGTGCATCCTCTAGTTGTGAAGCTTGAGTGAGTCAAGCGAAGATCGAGGCTTGTTACTCTTGGTGATCGACATCACCTAGACGGTCCGGTGGTGCTCGGAGGAAGGTGATCACCGGAAGATTGTCGGTGGCCCTTCTCCATCGACTTGTGATCGGTTGTGGGCGATTCACCGAGCCGGAGTTGCGAAGAATCAGCCCGTAGAGAGCACTCATCCCTTGCGCGGGATTGAGGGGGAGCTATACCTTGCGAGGTGCTCCAACGAGGACTAGGGGGGAGTGTCGACTCCTCGATACCTCGGCAAAACATCGCCGTGTCAAGCATCTCTTTCCCTAGCTCTTTCATACCGCATTACTTTCCGCACTTGTCTTTCAATTCATATTAGAATTGTGTAGGAAGTTTTCTCTTTCATTTGGCTTGTTACCGCTTTCTAGCTAGGACACACAAACGGTAGGCACTAGGGGGTTAATTGGCTCTTGATAGGTTTAATTCTTGTCTAGAAATTAAAAAGAGCCCAATTCACCCCCCCCCTCTTGGACATCTTGATCCTTTCAATTTGTATCAAAGCAAAGTTTGCTCTAAATTAGGCTTCACCGCCTAGAGCAAGATGTCCCATGGGGATGGACCACCTCCCATGTTCGATGGAGACGACTTTCCATATTGGAAAGTTCGTATGGAGGCCTATCTAGAGGCCGTGGACGCTGGCGTGCTCAAGGCCGCCACAAAGGGGGGTTCCTACTTTGCGGAGGACCCTTACTTTGAGAAGCACAATGCCAAGGCGAAGAACATTCTTTTTCGTGGCATTTGCAAGGATGTCTTCAACCGAGTGCGTAACGCCAAAGACGCATTTGAGTTGTGGACCACTATTTGTGCTCTTCACGAAGGCACAAAGAGTGAGCGTGAGGAACGCTATCACTTGGTCATGGCTAAGCTCAATTCTTTTTCTATGCTTGGAAATGAAAATGCTAATGAGATGTACTCACGTCTTAACATTCTTGTAGAAGAATTGAATGAGCTCGGTCTCAACCAAATGGCACCAGACGATGTGGTGTGCAATATTCTTTGTGTCTTGCCCATTGAGAAGTATGGCCACATCGTCACGGTTCTTCACCAAGGGGACCTCTCCGCCGCTACACCAACACAAGTCTTGGGCAAGATTAATGCCCATGAAATGTACATGAAGATTGGTGATGGTGGCTCTTCTTCCTCCTCCAAGAAGAAAGAAAAAGAGGAGAAGAAGGACTTGACTCTCAAGGCTTCCTCTTCGGAGAAGTGCAAGATGCAATATGAGTATGAGAGTGCAAGTGATGAAGAGGATGATGACAACCTCGCTCTCATGGTGAAGAAGACAACAAACATGTTGAAGAGGCTAAACAAGAATGGAGTCAAGTTTGACTCAAAGAAGAAGAAATTCTTCACAAGCTCTTCAAGGAAGCCTCTCTCCAAGATGGATTGCTACAATTGTGGCAAACTTGGACACTTGGCTCATGCTTGCCCCGAAGAGAAGAAAAACAAGTTCAAGTACAACAAGGGCAACAAAGATGAGTCAAGTGATGAGGAGAAGAAAGATGACAAGCCATTCAAGAAGAAGAAGAACTTCAACTTCCACAAGAAGAAGAAGGATGGCAAAGCTTACATTGTTGGTGATTGGCTCACCGACATTGAAGACACAAGTGACTCATCCGGAGATGAGAGTGAAGATGAGAAGGTGGCCGCCTTGGTGATTGGGTCATCTACTCCACCGCCACCTCCTCCATCATCTCCGAGCTCATCCTCTATACACCTATGCCTCATGGCTAAAGGTGACAAGAAGGTATAAAAAGAGGATAATGATTATGAGGCTAACTCTAGTGATGATAGTGATGATGAGTTTGAGGCACCTTCCTATGATGAGCTAATTGTGATTTGCAACAAATACACTAAGCTCATTAGGAAGTACAAAACTAAAAGTGAAACACTAGAGAAATCCAATGATAACTTGCATGCAAAACTTGATGACTTGTCTAGTGCTAATGATGATTTGAAGCTTGAGAACAAATCTCTCTCATCTAGCACTAGGGAGCTCAAAGCCTCACTCAAGTAAGATAATGAGAAACATGATAAGCTTGAGAGGTCAACACAAGAGCTTCATACAATACACAACTTGCTAAAAGATGACTACAACCAAGCTAGAAATGAACATGGCACACTTGTTGTAGCTAATGAGTTGCTTACAAATGATCTTGCTACACATGTTTCTATTAACCCAGTTGTTAAGTGTCATATAGCTACTTCTTGTGAGGACTTGCTTGATGAGGTTGCTAGTGAGCAAAATGCTAAGTGCAAGGGCAATAAGGTAGTTGAGGCCGACAAGTATGAAGATTATGTGAAGATGAGGCAAGAGAACTCCAAGCTCAAGGAAGAGCTAATCACTCTCAAGGCCAACAAGCCCTTCACCATCAAGTCGGTCAAGCAAGATGACAATGATGCAATCACCTTGATCAACTCCCTCAAAGAAGAAAATGCTAAGCTCAATGTTGAGAAGGTCAAGCTTGCAAGTGGAATGGAGAAGTTAACCAAGGGCCACAATCTCCAAAGTGAGCTCTTGATGAACACTATCATGAAGACCGACAAGACCGGTATTGGGTTCAAGGAGAACCAACTCATGAAGGCCAAGGTCAATATAGAAGCAATGAACTACTACAAGAACAAGGCCATGAGCAACAATCATGAGCAAGCAAAACCAAAGCCTAGAAGATGCTTTGAGTGTGGAAAAGTTGGTCACTTTGCTCATGATTGCAAGACTCCACCTCCCAAGACCTTGCCCAAGCACACAAGGCCCTTTTCTCATGATGCACACTTCATCATCAACAAGGACTCCAAGGGTAGACCCCTAGTTGTGTTTCTCAGTCCTAAGATGAAGAACAAGCCCAAAGTGCTATGGGTGGCTAAGGAGTTGGTTGACAAGGCTATGGGACCTCGCCAAGTGTGGGTTCCCAAACAACAAGGTTAACTTCAAGTTGCTTGTGTGTAGGTGAACTACAAGACCGGTGGAAGTCATTGGGTGATTGATAGTGGGTGCACTCAACATATGACCGGTGACTCCCGGATGTTCACCACATTTGAGAAAGATTGTGAAGGGCAAGACAAGATTACATTTGGGGACAATTCAAAAGGCAAAGTGCAAGGCCTAGGCAAAGTGGCAATCTCTAATGATTAATCAATATCCAATGTCTTGTTAGTGCAATCTTTAAGCTTCAACTTGCTATCGGTTGGTCAACTATGTGATCTTGGTTTCCAATGTCTATTCACACCAAATGAGGTAGTTGTGACCAAGATTGAAGATTCTTCCTTGATATTCAAGGGGTTTCGACACAACAATCTCTATCTAGTGGACTTCACCTGAAATGAAGTTAGTTTGCAAACATGTCTATTCTCCAAGAGCTCTTTGGGTTGGCTATGGCATAGAAGATTAGCACATGTGGGAATGTCAACCTTGAAGAAACTTGTCAAGAAGGAGATGATTAGAGGTGTGAAGGATGTGGTGTTTGAGAAGGACAAGTTGTGTAGTGCATGTCAAGCTGGCAAGCAAGTGGCCAACACCCATCCCACCAAAGCTTTCATGTCAACCTCAAGAGTCCTAGAGCTACTCCACATGGATTTATTTGGACTTACCACCTATGATAGTCTTGGTGGCAATCTCTTTTGTTTGGTGGTAGTTGATGACTACTCTAGGTACACTTGGGTGTTCTTTCTTCAAGACAAGGGAGAGACTCAATCAATATTCAAGAAGTTTGCAACTAGAGCCCAAAATGAGTTTGATGTGAAGATCAAGAAGATAAGAAGTGACAATGGGAGCGAGTTTGTGAACACCAAGATTGAAGATTATTGTGATGAAGTTGGGATCAAGCATGAGGTGTCCGCCACCTATACCCCACAACAAAACGGTGTAGTAGAGAGAAAGAACTGGACACTAATCACTCTTGCAAGATCAATGCTTGATGAATAGAACACCTCCGAGAAGTTTTGGGCCGAAGCAATCAACACCGCATGCTATGCGGCAAACCGGCTCTTTGTCCAAAGGCTTCTCAAGAAGACCCCTTATGAGCTTGTGAATGGAAAGAAACTGGATATATCCTTCTTCCAAGTGTTTGGATGCAAAGTGTACATCTACAAGAAGCGTCAACACTTGGGCAAGTTCCAAAGGCGTTGTGACATTGGTTTCTTACTTGGTTATTCTCTTAAATCTAAGGCATATCGAGTATTTAACAAAGCCTCCGGCCTAGTTGAAGAAACATATGACTTGGAGTTTGATGAAACTAATGGCTCTCAAGAAGAGCATGAGAATCTTGATGATGTAGGTGATGAACCCTTGAGGGAGACTATGAAGAATATGCCCGTTGGTGCAATCAACCCATTAGAGGTGGAAGACGGTGAAGATAATACAAATCAAGTACCTACTCCACCTCACACGCCTCAAGTTGATGAAGAACAAGTGAGGGAACCACAAGAAGATACCTTCATCCCTCAAGATCAAGCCGAGGCTCAAGCTAGTGATGTTGATGCACCACAACCTCCTCCCCAAGTGGTTGATAGAAGATCCACACCTATGCTTGAAGTTCATCCACAAGACCTCATCAAAGGGAGTCTATCAAGGGGGGTAACAACTCGATCTAGACTTGCTTCTTATGTTGAGCATCACTCTTTTGTTTCCTTTGTTGAGCCTTCTAGTGTGGAGGATGCACATGCGGATCCGGATTGGATGAATGCCATGCATGAAGAGTTGAACAACTTCACCCGGAACGAAGTGTGTACACTAGTAGAAAAGCCCAAAGGAGCAAGAATCATTGGCACCAAGTGGATGTTTAGGAACAAACAAGATGATCAAGGCGTGGTTGTGAGGAACAAAGCAAGATTGGTGGCAAAAGGGTTCTCCCAAGTTGAAGGCTTGGATTTTGGGGAGACCTTTGCACCAGTTGCAAGACTAGAAGCCATTCATATCCTTTTGGCATATGCTTCACATCACAAAATGAAACTATTTCAAATGGATGTGAAGAGTGCCTTTCTAAATAGTTTCATCAATGAACTTGTTTTTGTCTCACAACCTCCCGGTTTGAAGACCCCAATTGTCCTAATCATGTGTATAGATTGTCCAAGGCACTCTATGGATTGAAGCAAGCTCCAAGAGCTTGGTATGAGAGGCTAAGGGACTTCCTACTCAAGAAGGGCTTCAAGATTGGGAAAGTGGATACCACACTATTCACCAAGGTGCTAGATGGAGAGATCTTTGTTTGCCAAGTATATGTCGATGACATTATATTTGGGTCAACAAACCAAGATCATAGTAAGGAATTTGGTGCATTGATGTCCAAGGAGTTCGAGATGTCGATGATTGGCGAGCTAACCTTCTTCCTTGGCTTCCAAGTGAAGCAATTGAGAGAGGGAACCTTCATATCTCCAGAGAAGTACACAAATGATGTGCTCAAGAAATTCAGGATGGAGGATTGCAAGCCAATCAAGACCCCAATGCCTACTAATGGGCATCTCGACCTTGATGAGGGAGGTAACCCGATCAACCAAACTCTTTATCGCTCGATGATCGGTAGTTTACTTTACCTCACCGCTTCTAGGCCGGATATCATGTTTAGTGTGTGTATGTGTGCTAGGTTTCAAGCAAACCCTAAGGAGTCGCATCTTTGTGCGGTTAAAAGAATCCTTAGGTACATAAGGCACACCCCTAGCATTGGCCTTTGGTATCCCAAAGGAGCTCCCTTCCTACTTTGTGGCTATTCCGATTCGGATTATGCTGGGTGTAAGGTTGATAGGAAGAGTACCTCTGGCGGTTGCCATTTGCTAGGAAGATCACTTGTTTCTTGGTCCTCTAAGAAGCAAAATAGTGTGGCATTGTCTACCGCCGAGGCGGAATACATAGCCATGGGAGCAAGTTGTGCACAAATCTTATACATGACACAAACTCTTCTTGATTACGACGTGGTTTTAAAAGATGTTCCACTCTTGTGTGATAATGAAAGCGCCATAAAGCTTGCTAATAACCCGGTTCAACACTCTCGCACCAAGCACATTGATATCCGTCATCACTTTCTTAGAGATCATGTGGCTAGGAAAGACATATCACTAGTGGGAGTTTCTAGCGAAAATCAATTGGCGGATATCTTCACTAAACCACTCGATGAAGCAACCTTTTGTAGGTTGAGAAGCGAGTTGAATGTGCTTGATCACTCTAACTTCACTAAAAGATGATCTTGTGTGAACCAACCTTGCATCATGTGTAATATAAGCATGGTAATCTAGTAATGCACATAGGCTTGGCTAACATGGTTGGAATAACCGTTCTTGAACGTGTGAAGAAGTCCAAATCATGGTTTAAACTTGCAAGCAACCTAGATTCAAATTCTTGTAATGCATTGCATTTGCATGTGTTGTTTGTCGTTTCTTTTCGGTTAACTTTGAGCATCCTCTGTGTTCGTCCACTTAGGGGGAGCATTCCAAGCTCAAGATACTTCTTTACCCCTCTTGTGGCCATATGATGTCTCCTTGAAGTTTCCATTCAAATATTTTGAACCAAAAAAAACTACTTAAGCCTAAGGCAAACTATTTGCAAATGAGTGGTTGAGAGATGGTTCTCATATCAAGTCCAATTAGGCTTTATTTGGATCTTATTGGATTGAGACTTGGTTGGGAGAGAAGAAACAAAAACAAAATTTGAAATTTTTTGAAAAATTGGCGACGGACGATCCCAACGGACGCTACGTCATGCTTACCTCAGCGTCCGTCGCAACCGTCCGAACAGAAAATGCCGCCTAATTGAGGGGTGCCTGACGATCTCCAGCGTCCGTTGCAGAGCGTCTCACGCAATCAATGTTGGCCGTCTCGAAAATCCCTACTGGAAGCCCGACGGACGATGCCGCCGGACGCTGTCCAGCGTCTGTCAAACATCAACGGAGCGTCCGTCGCTCCATTCTGGAGCGTCCGTCGCGAACTTAAGGCACAATTTTTTTTAAAATCCCCGTCTTCTTATTTCTCTCTCGGCCGGTTTCCTTTCTTTCTTTCCGTACACCGTCGCCGCCCGCTCCTTCTAACCCTAACCACCGTCTCTCGCCGCCGCCACCGCCACTCCTCCGCACTGCTCGCGCCTAGTGCGGCCACCTCGCGCCTAGAGCCGCCGCCTCGTGCCCAGTGCTGCTGCCACCGCCGCTCGCCGGAGACCCCCCCCCTCTACTCTGTGTGTTTCAGCCAAGCAGAAACCCCTCCTTCTTCCGGTGATTGCGTGGATCTCCTCCGAGGATTCCCTTAAGTTCCTCCCTGGTTCTCTAAGGTGAATCTTTGCCCTGAAATTTCTCTTCCTAAGGTGTTGATCCCTTTTTCTCTCCCTTCTTTACCTAAACCAACCCTTTTTGCATATTCTTGTTTAGGTTGCGGATTGTGTTTCGAAATTAACTGAGAATTCTCTCCTTCTCTTTTGTGTCACTTGGTCAGAGGTATGACTGTCAGCTGCGTTCCATTTCCTCACCTACTTCATTCTTCCAATTAGATTAATCTCACCTCTAGATATATGCTTATGGTTATATACTCTATCTATCTACCGTACAGGTGACAGTTTGGGCAGTGACAGTAAACTCGGCGCAAAGCCCGCAAGTAAGGAACGAGGCAAAGCCTCGAGAGTGACAGTCCAGGGCTTACAGAGCCACTCTTGTTTGTGTGAGGAATTGTCAAAGGTTTGGTTACAGTGGTTGTTCAATGGCAAGAACGAAGAACACCGACCCCATTCCCGATAGTGGTGGTGACCCTCCACCTCCACTGCGTCCACCCACTGATCGGGGAAGGGGCAAGCAGAAGGTTGTTTCCAAGAAGCACAAGAGGCCACTTATGGATCCAGATTACGCAGCAGCAGTTGCAGTGGTCGAGGCAGCAGAGATCGCGGAGCGAGGTGGACGTCGCGCCAGTTTGAGGCTCTCGCCTCACCGTGGAGCGCGTCGTGAGTCCCCCTTGCATCCAAAGACAGCTGAGACAGAGGAAGCAAAGCAGGTTACACAGACTGAGCAGCCAGAGGCCGCGGGCCACTCTACGATTGGTGAGTTGATGGCCAGACGTGTCAGTCGCTCATGTGGGTCTGGAGGACCACCTAGTCCTCCAGGACCTCAGTTACCAGACCCAGTGAGGCATCAGGTCAGGGTTCTCACAGCCAAGCAAGTCCAGCTCCTTCGCTTCGTGGACTTTTACTCTTGGTTCCCGGGTTAGAGGGATCCACGTGCTGGTCGAAACTTCTATACCACCATTCACGAGGACTTCTACAGAGCTTACGTTGAGACCGACGCTCCTCTTAGGGCTCACAAAGTTTGCCCACCTGCTCACATAGAGGGTGTCGGTGGTCCAGAGATTCTCCAGCATTTGCAGTACATTCAGGGTCTGTCTGACTTGATGGGACGATCCGGTGCTTATCAGAAGGACTGGGTCTATCAGTTCTACGCCTCGCTGTGGATCTCCCCTGACCATGAGTTCTTCCACTTCGGCTTTCAGGGCCGCGACTTCAGGGTCACTGCAAATCGCTTCACAGAGATGTTCCATCTAGAGTCCTCCCCTACGAGGATTCACAGTTTGTGCTACGGGGACTAGGAGGCACCTCGTCGACCTCACGATGCGATAGTGCCATCCACCGACTACGTGAGGCCGTGCTTCCAGCTGCCTTTCATAGAGGGTTCGAGCCACACTCCAAGAGACCTCACTCCTCTTGCTCGGATTCTCCACGAGGTACTGAGGTGTACCATTCTTCCCAGGATTGGAGCTCGGGACACTATTACACGTCTCCAGTTGTGGCTTCTCGCTCACATCATCCGGAAAGAAAAGTTTGATCTATGGGATTTGATCGTGTTGACACAAAAAGCGCCAGATCTGTGAACACCTCGGGCTATTACCCAAAGCTCGATGTCGAGGGCGTGCTAGTCGATTTGACCAATCAATCGACAAGGATGATAACTATGACAAACTGAACGAGACGACAGCGATGCGCCCGGACGTCAAGGCTCAGATTGATCACGGATAACTGGAGCAGAGCTAGACGAGGCAAACAGCGATGCGCCCGGATTGCCAAAGCCTAGAGGTACTCCCACACGGAACTAGCAAGGATTTGACGGAGATCAAGGTGATGCAGCCCGTCGAAAGCTTGAAGAACTCGTTAAAGCTATAACTAATGCATAAAAAGGGTAAATTGCGATAAAAGGTAGAATAAGATAAAATTGGTTTATTTTGAATTGGATTGATTGTTTATTCCATAGCCCTCGGGCACATATTTATACTCCCGCATGGAGAGTTGTACAATGACACGACACACATCCTTCCTAAAACAAACTCCTACTTTAAAGGAAACTGACTCGCGAGGAGCCGGATAACAATATTTATTTCCTAAACAAACACACCTATTTTAAAGGAAAATAAACGACCCATGCAAGAGTCGGACTCAAACTACCATAATAATACTGGTACAAAACACCAGTTTCCTTACTCTTCCTCGATGGAAACTTTCCATCGGCAGACCCCTACAACTTCCCTCTTTGGCCACCTGTAGTCCCCTGCTGCTGCCAAGTGCTAAGTCATGGCCATAGGCATCGGCAATACTTTCCCGATCGGCAATCGGCAGCATCTCTTCCATCGGCAATTGGCAGCGAACCCTTATCTGCAATCGGCAGATATCTTCCATCGGCAATCGGCAACGAGCCCTTGTTTGCAATCGGCCATGAGCCCTTATCGGCAATCATCCTTCATCGGCAGTTGGCAATGACCCCTCATCGGCAATCAGCTTCAGCAAGATCACCAATCAACCTTTGTCGGCAAAGATCACCCAACCTTCATCGACAACACACTTGGCTTTCTGCAGCACTCTCCCATCGGCCAGCTCATACTTTACCGATGTCGATGGAGAATAATTACTGACCAACCAAGCTTCGGCCCATTTGACACGTGTCGAAAAATGGTGTCAACACATCGTCAGCGAGCTAGAGGACATCATAGCTCCAGGGTTCAGAGGTCACTGGTAGATATAGTTTGCACATTGGATCTCCTATCTGATAGTGGCTAATGACTCAATCTGGATCAATGCGAGTCACTCTTACCAGGTCAGCTACTGAGTACCCCGTCTACTCGATGAGCCAGTTGGTCATCCACGGGAACCTTCCTCGCCTCAGCAGAGCATACCGTCCAGGCACCAGGCAAGCAGGTTTGCCACCCCAGTCAGAGGAGGACACTGATGCTAAAGTTGAGCAGATCGCCCAGGCAGAGCTTGCGGATCTTGATGCTAAGATTGATACAGCTGCCGAGGCTGCCTACAGAGAGTACTTGGACTTTGACATCTCAGATGAGGACTACAGGCTGATGCCCTAGTACGCACCGATGTCTCATGACCATGAGGCAGGAGGGTCAGGTGCAGCTACAGCTCCAGCTCCAGTTTCAGGCACCTCAAAGGCCACACTTCTTACCCTCCTTACGAGGATGCAGGAGGAGTAGTCACGACAGGCAGAGGAGCAGAGGAGGTAGGCTCCCGAGGTTCGGAGGCTCACAGCACAGCAGCTCGCCGCTCAGGCTCAGACCCAAGCTAGGCAGGACGAGTTTCAGCGCCAGTTCCTATCTTATCAGATGCAGCAGGCTGAAATTCAGAAGACTCAAACCATGCTTATTGAGCGTCTCCTTAGCTCGAGCTCCGGGCCGACCGTCACTCCTCACCTTCAGTTGCCCGGGGTTTCACAGCAGCAGCAGTACACTTCACAGGGACAACAGCCTCCAGTGGTCGTGATACCGACTCCAGCGTTACCGTCCGGAGGACAGCAGAGTCAGGCACCCGTTGCTCCACCCTACCAGGCACCCACCTCTCCAGAGTGCCAGTCTCTGAGGACCCAGGTGTCCTCATGGTTAGTTTCGCCCGACGAGCTACAGACAGGTTTCACACCTATCCGGGGAACTACTATTGCAGAGGCCTCGCGTGACCTCTCAGCCTCTTACTTGGAGATCACAGGAGATGACTCTCCAGGAGCCGCTCAGCCAGACACACGAGCTCCAAAGGTTCAGGTGGATCCTCCGGCGACGGGCACTTACCTTTCCTTAGTTGCCTCATCGGAGGTCGCACTAGATCAGTCTACGCAGACCGTCACCACTCCTCCAGCTGCAGTTCAAACAGATGCTATCTCAGTAGCAGTAGAGGCAGTTGCACCAGAGGCTCCAGTCCAGACACAGGAGCAGGATGAGGCAGTTACTGTGGCAGTATCCTCCCCACCTCAGTCCCAGCCAGCAGAGCTTGTTGCAGCAGTGTCTCTAGTCGCTTTGGCAATGTCTACTCCTCCACCGCCTAGAGTTTTCACTCGTCGGGCTCCCAGACCCGTTACTTCAGAGGCAGGACCGTCAGAGGCACCAACTGAGCCTCAGGGGGAGCCAGTTCCAGAGCTTCCAGTGTCAGCTCCAGAGTTCACCCCAGCTGCGCCTACACCTGCAGAGGCCGAGGCAGATGTTGAGTCAGACAAGTCAGACCTTCAGGACTTCATCATGCTCGATCGCCAGGCTGCAGCTTCTTCGCCTCCTCCTCTAGCTCCAGATGTTTAGTTGTTGGTGCTAGACGCCAAAGGGGGAGAGAGGGTCAAGTATAGAGATAGGGGGAGAGATTCATTTCTTTGTGTGATTTTATTTCCCCCGTACTCATATCATCATGTCGATCTTTTGTGCATTTGTGTATATGTGTGATGGATGATGTTTGTGAGATACCTATGCTTGTGTGACATACTCTTGATTATCACTGATACATGTTGTGAGTTGTCACTTGTTCATGATATGTCTCATTGATAAATGCTCTTGAGCTTCCGCGACTTACTCCGATATCTACTTGAGAATATCATGAGGTACTCCGCTTAATATTCATATTCATGAGTACCATGCTTGTGATTTGGTTTGGGTGAGCAAGTATGCTTCATTACAAATTCACTAACCCTTGCTCAACCATTCCAAGTCACCTGAAATCCTGACCTTTCACTCTTATATCCATACTCAAGGAGTTATTGTCGTCAATCACCAAAAAGGGGGAGATTGAAGAATCATGACCCTATTGGTTTCGGTGATTAACGACAATTAGCGATTATTATGGATAACGTGTGTTTTGCAGAGGCTATGCGTAGCTTAGCCATAGTGATCAACATGAATGGGCATAAATGGTCATCGCTTAGCCCTCAAGATGGATATCGTTTCGGATTTCAAAGAGACATGATGAAGACCCTAGAATGATAGGCTAAGTGCCATAAGGTGATGAAGGGCACTTAGAAATAGATAGGGCTTCTATTTGATCTTTGACCGTACTATCAAGATGGGTTGAGACTAGTAGCTTGACTTAGGCGAGCTTCATGACTTAGGTGTGGTGCACACTTGACTTCCTTAGCTCTAAGCAAGCCTATGATGACCGTAAGATAGCCAAGAACTTCTTCTGAATTCATCGCAACGAAAACTGGAGTTGAAAAAGAAGTTAACTAGGCGTCGGACGCTGAGTCTGAAGGCGTCGGACGCTGTCCGTCGCGTCGGACGATGGCGTCGGACGCTGACGTCAGGATGACGTAGCGTCCGTTGGCCGCCCAATGTGAGCCCCTGAGTTTCAGAGGGCGTCGGACAATGTCCGTCGCCAAGGCGTCGGACGCTGGGGTAGCGTCCGTCGGCCTTCCAGTGGGCATGTTTTTAGAGTAACTCGGCAAGGGGCGTCGGACGCTGGTGTCTCAGTGTCCGTCGGACTGCGTAGGAGCGTCCGTCGCCTAAACTGAGGTTCAAAACTAGCCGTTGGGCAGGGCGACGGACCGTCCGTCGCCTAGGCGTCGGAGCGTCCGTCGCCAACTTAAATTGCCAGCCCAAGGCAGTTTTTTGGGGGGCTATTTATAGCTCCTCACCCTTCTCTCCCACCTGGCCTTTGCTCATTTCAGATGCTGAGTTGTTTGAGAAGGTTGGGAAGAGAGCAAGAGCCCTAGAGAGAGAGTGATTCACGAATCCATCCATCCTCTCCTCTAGTTCATCCAAGAGTTCAAGTGTGCATCCTCTAGTTGTGAAGCTTGAGTGAGTCAAGCGAAGATCGAGGCTTGTTACTCTTGGTGATCGACATCACCTAGATGGTCCGGTGGTGCTCGCAGGAAGGTGATCGCCGGAAGATTGTCGACGGCCCTTCTCCATCGACTTGTGATCGGTTGTGGGCGATTCACTGAGCCGGAGTGGCGAAGAATCAGCCCGTAGAGAGCACTCATCCCTTGCGCGGGATTGAGGGGGAGCTATACCTTGCGAGGTGCTCCAACGAGGACTAGGGGGAGTGTCGACTCCTCGATACCTCGGCAAAACATCGCCGTGTCAAGCATCTCTTTCCTTAGCTCTTTCATACCGCATTACTTTCTGCACTTGTCTTTCAATTCATATTAGAATTGTGTAGGAAGTTTTCTCTTTCATTTTGCTTGCTACCGCTTTCTAGCTAGGACACACAAACGGTAGGCACTAGAGGGTTAATTGGCTCTTGATAGGTTTAATTCTTGTCTAGAAATTAAAAAGAGCCCAATTCACCCCCCCCCCCCTCTTGGGCATCTTGATCCTTTCACCTGGGATCACTAATTATTTCATTTTTTTCATTACTTGATTCGGCAAGAATAGGCCAAACCAAAAGAGCTGAATTCTTCAATTCGGGAAGGGCATTGTATCCACTTGTATCCCAAATAAAATCAATTAACCTTCGCTAATAGCCAATTGGACTTAGCGCCAAAAGACATTACAATCATTAGTAGCATGAGAAGCCGAAATATGCCATTTGCAATATGCACCACGCTTCATATCATCAAGTGACGACAACAGATGTTGTGACAATTTAATGCATCCATTCTTTAATATCTCATAAAAGATGGGATCACATTTGGACACATCAAAATGTAAATTTTATCTGCTCTTGTCGATTCTTATGAATCAGCTTGACGAAAGAGCAACGAACTGATCTAGCTTGTGCTGACCAAACAAATTCAGCAAATAGAATTTGAAGATTCATCGTTCAATCCATCTGAATGGAATTCAATCGTACAAAACTATGTTAGCTCTCAAACGCTGAAGCTTTTTGCAACAATTGATTAACAGAGAGAAAATGCTCACTACTAAAAAAAGATAATCCTAACCTTTCCAAAACCCTTTTCCAAGGTGTGCAGAAATATCAACCGTCTCAGTTACTACCTCATTTTTTATTAACCTAGGTGGTTACTGAGACAGACATCATAACACAACCATCTAGGTAAATCGTTAACTGAAGCGGTCATTCGAACGCAACCGACTTAGTTAATAGGCATTAAACATGTGGACATGTGGTGGCCTTAGATGGCCCACCACGGTTAAGTTTGATACAATGCAACCACCATGGTTAACATGCGATTAACCGGGGTGGTTGCTTTATAATGCACGCCTCGGTTAAGGCCGGAACAAATTAAGTACTAAATTTTGAAATTTTAAACATTTTTCGAGGAAACAATGACTAAAATAAAGTTGTAGATTACAAAAGTTATAGAACTTTATAGTTGACAACTTTTTTCATTAGAAATCATTTACTGAATGAAAACTACATTAAACTTCTCACATTTGAATTTCGTTTTTTTTTTCAAATGGCCTCAAATGGAGAAACAACCTAAATGAAACTTGTCGATCTCAAAATTATTTGAAAGCATCTACTTAAGGATAATTACGTGTAAAGTTATTACATTTGACCTCGAATGAAAAAATGACCTAAATAGAAGTTGCAGATCTCAAAAAGTTAAAAAAAACTTTAAATTGATAATTTTTCCATTTGAATTTGTTAAGAGTATCAGATACTCAATTCAAATCTGGTTAAGTACAATATGAATGAAAAAATATCTATTATTGGCACAAGTATCAATATAGTGGAGTGGTAGAGAGGGTTACACGATCATTTCACGTGAAAAAGCCCAACTTGCGAGCGCGTAGCGTGTGGCTGCTGGTGGGGGTCGCCCGAGATTAAAAAATGATATTTTTTTTGCCCGAATTTCATATTTGTGAAAAATGATTAACCATGACGGTGTCTTATGTTGATCGCCTTGGTTAAGACCACGATTAACCGTGACCTTTGGTTTTCAATTAACCCTTTTTGCCCATTTTCGTTAAATTTATAGTAGTATAACTTTTCTTTAATATTAGAGTGCAAACCAATAAAAGATAAATCCGATCTTTTCTTGAAACTTTAAATTAAATTATCGGCTTTTAATAACTCTAAATCTTTATTAAAATCAAGGACACACTTGTGACATCTTTGGTTAACTGATATCAAATTAGACAATCTAAGCTGGCTGGTTTCATTATAAAAGTGTTTATGAAACTTTTCTTCTAGTTATGTCGAAGAACCAATGATGCAAGATTGTAGTGAAGAGATAACAAAAAGTTACAAATCGTCAGATGTTCCATGGTACCACCTTCACCCAATTAAACAATAAATATGCTATTATGCTCCTTTGTAGTTTTATTATTTTCACTACAGGTTGCTTTAAAATGCATGTCCAAACTTTTTCTCTAAATATTTATGCTATTTTTCTTTAAATCATCTTAAAGCTTCTCTCCCATGGAGTCGGACTGCCGATTTGTGAATTACTTGCATAAACATTAACATTAGGCTACTAAACAGTGATTTAGTGTAGGATCTATGGAAGGGTATTAAACCTAGCGGGGGGTGAATAGGCGTGTAAAAATTCAGTTTCAACAAATATTAGACCACAGGGCGGCATTGCCGACCTGACAAGGCAACACTGCCAACCTCTAAGAAATGAACTGCTCAATATAAGACTTTGCAGGAAGTAACTAGATACTACAAGCAACACAATATTGTAGTTTCAACGTAAATTCCAGCTCAAAGACTGGATACCACAGAAAACTCTTTCTAGCGCAAATTGAAACCACAAACCCTAGCAAAGTATATGCAAGAAGTAAAGCTAGAGCACGAGCACACAAGACACACAATTTATCCCTTGGTTCAGCTCGCCACTAAGGCTTGCCTACCTCCACATTGTTGAGGTTAGCCATAAGGGCAAGAAGCTTTGTAATTTCACCCTCGTTCTCAAATCAAGGAATCGGATCCTTAAAGCGAGGGGTAACTTCTTAACCACAAGAGTGTCTTACAAACCTCCCTAGGCTGCCACAAGAGAGGGGGAAAGCACTAGGGCGACGCCTAGCCGACTAGGAGCAAGCTCCAAGAGTAACAAATCCTAGAACCACCGGCCAAACATGAATCAATTGCTCTTAGAATTTGGGAAGCTTTAGATCTGCTCTATAGGAGTGTTTTGCTGCCTTTTCTCTCAAGCTTGGCTGGTTGTAATGGTGGGAAGACTTGGAGAGTGAAGGAGCAATGGAGAGTGAGAGTGAGAGAGAGAGAGAGAGAGAGCTCTATTGTTTGCAATGGTCTGATTTGAGGAAGACAAAGGGGTATGCGACTGTTGAGGTGGAGACCTTTTCAACAGGTATTTATACTCTAGAAAACCCGCAGGATTCAAAGGGTGGCACTACCGCCCTAGCCATGCTATAACTGAGGTTTGAAGTGATAACTTGGCTAAGTATATGGTTGTCAATGTTGGAATGTGAGCATCTGGTTCAACATTTGATTAAACAGTTTTAGAATCCCTCTTAATAGTACGGTTGTTCCTAAACTCAATAGTCAAAACATAAATGAAATAAACCTCTAAGAGCTTGAACAACCACCATAAGAATTGGGGTACCTCCACCATATATATAACTTCCTCTTTTCATGATTACTTGATTGTCAACTCGATAAATCTCATTAGTTCTTAAATTAAGCGATCATCAATACCAAAACTCATAATAAGGCTTGATTGCACTTTCATTTAGAAGTATTTGACAACATCGTATAATGAGAAAAAGCGGCATGAGACGCTTCTGAATTACTTTGGGCTCGTGTGAGAGAACCAATAACTGCGCAAAGATGACATGATCAAAACTAATGCATCCAATCATATTCAAACGAAACCAAAGTTGTTCAAAACTAATGCATCCAATCATATTCAAATGAAACAAAAGGTGTACAATTTTGGTAAATGTGCTTTTCGACGCGTAAATGCCACTACAAACGAAACAAAAGGTGTACAATTTTGGTAAATGTGCTTTTCGACGCGTAAATGCCACTACAGTAAACCATACCAAGAAAAGCGTAAGACTGACCGCACTGGTGTCCTGTAAATAACTGGAGGAGACACTGTAAAAACGGTCGCAGTCGGTACGCTATACGCGTCCGCTATGCAAGCGCATGCGCGCACGTCCGCTATTCCTAGGCGCACTTCCAGGCGCTCACGAACGGACAGCCTACAGGCATGCATGCCTGCCTCTCGTGGGCCCTCGTCCTGGGGTTGCGCACGCCATTATTTCAACTACCTAAAAATGTTATAACTCACAAACCAAAAAACCAAATTAAATCTCGTTTACACCATCATTTTTTTTCAATGAGCCATTATCACTATTAGCATAAGTACGTAAAATAAAGGATATCAAATCAATAGATATATAGCACAAATTATGAGCCATTCTACTTCTGTTCAACTATATATTACATAACCAATGGTTATACTTAGATTTTTGATCCTTCATATACCATCAGCCTTAGATCAAGATCTTTAGAAAACCATGATATTTCTGCATAAAAAGGAGGCAACCGTGAGGAATCTAAGCCAAAAGTATGGCCCCAGATCCTAATTGAACTTCATAATGTGCTCCTTACATGTTATTATTGATGACTGTAAATGTGCCAAAATTCTGAATAAACCCTGAAATCAGAATGCTTGTTTCTAGGAAATATGAAAAAAAATATAGCTCATAGACTCCTAGTACCTTCAATTAAATTATTTCATTTATTTAGTCAGAATCTTATGTGGTTCTCCGAAGAAAATTGCATGTCATAGTACATTTAGAACATTAGGTGTGCTATCATGAATAGAAGAACACAAATGAGGCACACAGACATAGCGAAAAATTCAGGCGCTCAGGAAAGCAATAAACAAACAATTGCACCCTATTTGAATGAGAAGCAGATCTTCCCTTTTATTTTCATTGTGACTTGCACATGTATATAGATTAAAAATGTATCCAACTAAGACCAGCACATTCCCTGCCAAGCATTGTAAAACATTTTTTCTAGCTATAGAGGAAGGAAGTAAATTTCACACTTAAGACAACTTCTTAGTACAAAGTAGTTAAGTATAGAAATGCATTCTTTTATACTCCCTCGTTCGAAAAAAACGAAGCTACAAAGTACAAACAGTTAAAAACAATTTACCCATGACCTGCCATCAAATCATCACGTACTACAAATATTCCATAAAAACCAATGGTACAGGATTTAGATGTACTTATATAGTTGAGTGCTTGACAACCTCAAAGTGCAGACCTGCATATCTTATGGTCTGCGAGATCCAAGGATTCTTGTAGCTGCAACAAGGGAGAAGAAACCTCAATTACATAACATACAAAGACAACACAACATATTAACATTTACTCTGAGAGAAATAAGTAGTCATGTATTCATGGCAATAGCAGTATCCCCTCGATGCATGAATATGTTATCACAGGGAGAACTTCCAAAAGCCCAAGATAAACATGAGCTCGCCTTCTGACCATGCAACAATCTTAATAAAATGCATTATATATTTATATTACAGCTGTCAAATTACTGAAACAACATAAACGCACTTATTCTGTCCGCCCTGTACTAAAGACATTTAAACAACATTGCAGTGGACTATGCTCATCTTGTGAAGATGTTGTGACACCCTGTGTCAAGCTTGCATTAGGATCATCATTAACCACTAAGCATAAGCATTTCATTGCATTCATGTTTGCATATGTTATCATTTTATGTGTCTGTTTATATGTTTTGAAACTAGATTAAATAGGTGTTTTGTGCTCGATCTTGTATCAATCTGTTTAGTCAAACCTTGTCATGTTTAGGGTAAAGTAGGGTTTGCTTTATGTTTATTTACCCTGCTTAATTTTATCTGTAAAGAATTAACGTGATTATTTTCTTAAATAGATTAAATAAGTTTTTAATCCTCAACTCTTGAACTAATGGTTTTCAGAAATTATGATCTACATGAAAAAGGTAGAGAATAATATTCTGAACAACTTTGGTTTAAGTGTCAAAACTTGGTTTGGAGTTTTCGAAATTGTTTTGAAGCAAATTCAGTTTGTATCTAATAAAAGAAAATGGGAAAAGGAAATCAGAACCGAAACCGGTCGAGTACCGCTTTCGGCCCGTTCGGCCTCGACCGCCGCTCGATAAGGGACGGACCGAGGGTCGAACGAACGACCCCCGAGTCGGAGGCTCGATCAGCCGATCGACCCCTCCCCTCGACTTCGACCCCTCGACGTGACAGACATAGGGTCGAACGAACGACCCCCGAGTCGGAGGCTCGATCAGCCAATCGACCCTCCCCTCGACATCGACCCCCCCTCCCGCGCGCTCACCCACACGCACGTGCCGCGCACGCCCGCGCGCACTCGCCCGACCGTGGCTGAGCCGTACGTCGGCGTCGTCTGCCGCGTGGCCGACGATGCCTGACCACGGATGTTGAACACGTCATCGCCGCCGTTGCGGCCCTGCACCGACATCGCTGTCGCCGATCAGCACTCGCTCTGTCTCAGTCACGCCCGCACTAACGGCGCTAGGACCGAGCCTGCATCGTTTTCCCGCCGCTGACGCCCCTGCTTCGCCGCCGCAGACCTGCCAGCCGCACTGCCGCACGTCGCGCTGTCGTTTCGCAGTAACGCCGCCGTCGTGCCGCGTCCGATCAGCTCCACGCCTCGTCGCACTCGTAATCAAGCGCGAATCCGCGCTAACGGCGCGTCGACCAAGTCCTGCTCTGCTCCCGCTCGCCGCAAACACGCCAGCGCCGCTGCCACCGCCGCACCGCCGCACCATCGCATCACGGCCCCACTGGCCGCGCCGGTCGGCCATGACCGTGCAAAGGGGAGTGCCTACATCTCCTCTACTTCCCACACTCGTCCGCACTCATCCTCACTCGCTCTCTCACTCGCATTTCTCTGCCACCGTCACGCCGAGAGCTCCGAGCATCGCAAGCGTCCCCTTCTCAAATCCACCACCCGAGCTCCTCTGCTCGATCCATCTCGTTCCAGCTTTCGCCTTCACCCCGCACACACTCTGCTCGCCTCTGTTTAACCAACCGTGGGCTCTAGTCGCCGGAACGCCTCCGCCGTTCCTTGGCCCGAATCGCCACCGCACTGACCAACCGGTGTTCACCTCTTCACCGTCTCGCCCTCGACGCCCCCATCCTCGTGAAAGCTTCACCAGAGCTAGCAAAGGTGAGAACGCCTTTCCCTAGCTCTAGTTCGCCCTGTATCGACACAGCGCCGTTGGCCGTGCGCCATTGCCGCCGCCGCGGAGCTTGCACGTGGCCAAGGTTCCACAGAGCCCCTCCGACTCAACCAACCCTCGAACCGCACTCACCACATCACCATGATGCTCACGCAATCTTGCGCCGAGCCTCGCATTGCCGGTGATCACCTCGCCGCGTTGCACCGTCGTGCTGCACCGCCACCGCACGTCGCCGACCACTTTCACGGTCACAACGGTTCAACCAACACCACCAGTGGATGCGCGTCATCATCCCGAGCCTAGCACACCCAACCCCACCGCTGGAGACCTCACCGCCGGCGAAGAACGCGCCGGTCAGCACCGTCCTCTACTCTCTGCTCGTCGACAGATGGACCTCGAGTGACCGAGGGTCCCGCCCGTCAGTCGCCCCGCACGCCTCTGCGTGTATCGAGCCGGTTTCCGAAATGAAATTCCTTTTCCTATTTTCAGTAATGTGTTAATACTTGTTTAATTTATATCTAGAGTTTGGTAAATCCTAAAATGGTGAAATCAATTTTGTTAGACTCTATATGTTATGATCCTTCTGTTAAAAATATAAAAATGATTTTTGGAGAATGTCTTCAGTACTAATGTTTAATTAGTTGTTTTCTGCATATATCAAAGTTATTTGTGTTCCTGCTTAAAATGGTCAAATAAAAATGTGAAGTTTTTATGTTAGCTCTGTTATCCTGTGTAGAAGCTAGGAAAAATATAACATGCCATGTTTCTGTGTAAGTTTTGTTTATCATCTATTAAAATGTGTTTCTGTTGTGTTCTTAGATTAATTCATGTGGTAATTATGTGCATGTATAAATCATGAAACTTTTTGTGGAGTCTCTTTATGTCATGCTCTGTCTAAGAAAAATATAATATGTGGTGTGTTATATGGCAGAAAAGATACTTATAGTTCAAGTGTCCTTTTCTAGGGTTTTCTTTGGAAAATCTTATAGAGTAGTTTATGTTTGTGTTGATTATGGAGCTTTCTTGATAAATATGTTTTTAAGCATAGATTCTGCTAAAATAAGTTATAGCATGTTTTACCCTGTTAGCTAGTAGCTCTAGTTCTAAGTGGCTTTGTGGTAATTTATTTGGTTAAATGCTTAGAGTCACTTTTAGTGTGCTAAATCTTGTTCAAGCATCATCCCTGCACCATCAAGTTATTTATTTAAGCATTGCAATCATTTAGGATCAGTGGAGGAACACCAGGAGCCAACCCTAGAGACAGTAGTCCAGGAGGTGCAGGAGCTAAACGAGGAGTACCACGAGCTCGACACTAACCTTCCCGAGTGCCCTGACCACCAGCCCTCCACCTTCGCTCAAGGCAAGCCCCGGAGCATTCTTAAGCCTCCCAATATTTACAATTAATCTACTTGAGTATTTTATACTGTGATGCATTAGGTGACAGGAGTTGATTGAATCCTAATTGTTGCATTACCTTCCTTGATTATTGTTTTACCGACCTTGTTACCCTGTTAATAAAAGTAAAAGCAACCGCTTAGCCTGCTTAGAATAAATGGTTACTTTTATATTTATGTTTCGTGTTATCCCATGGGGGTAATACGATCACGGTTGGCTATATTTGCTATCGTGGAAAGAACCAATGGTAGTAATGAAATGCGGTCAACTGGAAAGCAAGGGTACCAAGTGGTTTAGACTTGGGGGCAGTCCGTCCGTTGGATCGTATAGGTTTGTATACGATGGTGGCCCTCTTACATCTTTGAATGCGCCCTTTCACATAGGGGCCGTTGTGAGTATCGACCCCGAAGCCGAGTAAACACTGTTCGGGCCGACTCTCAGCCTACTGTGAGCACCCTCTAGTTTGGAGATACGACCTGCCCCGTGGTGGCCAACTGATTTCTCCAATTGGGTGGACTACTCTGAGATCGTGGCGGTACTACCTGGACTTTGTTGAGCGGTAACCCAATGCATGGACCCGACGGGGAAAGTGTGGGCGTGTGTTAAAGGTAATCTTGCCAGCTGGTTGTATATCGATTCGAATTTCCGCCCCCCACTGGATATGGGGGATTATGCTGAGCTTCACCACGGTACAACTCCATGTGACATCGTAATGGTTCTACTAAAATATTGATGAAGGAATTGGACATATGTTATTATATTGATTGAGTAGTTCAAGTGAGTGCTCTAGTACAGGTGCAAACCTAGAGATAATAATAATAGGATGGAAAATGGATGTTCTCTAATCTTTAGTTTCATCTCGTTCGCTTTTTCGCAAAAGCAAGTTTACCCAGATCCACATAAATAGCGGAGTCTTTATTTTCAGTTAGACGGGTAAGTCTAGCTGAGTACATTCCCGTACTCAGGGTTTATCCCGTTTGTTGCAGATGGTCAAGTATACTTCGGCTATTATAAGCACTGTCTCTATCCTTTCGAAGGAGAAGAGGAGTAGGCCTTGGGCAAGGTCTTCTACGAGCTCATCTTTTGTTGTTGTCGGACATGACCTCGTGGGCACCCCTATCTTTTAAAACTTTGGGTTCAGTTTCAAACAATGTTTCATTCGGCCAAAGGTGTTGTGGCGTAAGTACTACTTTTATTTGAAGCAAAGTGTTGTAATAAGTTTATTCGTACTTCAAGTATTTTCGGTTTATTTGTGGCTCGTTCGAATGAGCACACCTGAGTTTGCGCGATCCTCGATTGTTAGAAATCCTTCGAGATTTCCGGACTACCGGGATTATATGGGCTCAAGTGTTTTAAGTGGCAGTTAATTCAGCTACTTTGGTACTTGATCTCTTATAATTTGGACGGTTCCGTCACAGATGTATTGTATTGAGTTTTCACAACTTAGACGCTCACAGATGGTTCCTTGTAATCCAGTACCTGGTCACTATCCTCGGCTCCAAGCTCACTATAGCGGCCACCACGCACCTAGCCGAGGTGGTTGTCGAAGTTGTCGAGGAGCAGGAGGGCAGACAAGCGAATAGTCGATGAGCATATCTGAGGCAAGCGAGCTCCCCTCGATATACGCACAACACATCTCACAGGGCTCCCCATTCTCGAGGGATGGTGATGTTGGGAGACACATCACACATGCGACGACGCTGACGAGCATCGAGGGGCGACGACTTAGAGAATGGAACAAAAGGAGAGCTCTGCTGCTGCTGCAAAGGCCGGCGAGCTCCGCTCCGCCTCCACACCATGGAGGTTAGGGAGATCCGCCAGATTTACGCACCAATGATCTTAGCGGATCCATGTGCTCGAGTGACAGCGAAGCTAGGAGATGCGTAAGGGGGCAGTGGCATGGAGAAGAGAACGAAAGAGGAGTCAGATTCGTTGCCATCTATGCTGGAGCTAGCCAGATCCACTCACTGGGCGAGTGGGCGTAGGGCAAAGAGAGTGAGGAGAAAGGGGAATGAGGAAGGGGTGAGGGTTCAACCGTTCGGGCTGGGTGGAGGGGACTCTCCGAAAAGTATCTAGGGAAGGGTTTTATGAAAAAAGAGGTATTCTTCAAATTTTCTCTTTTGCGCATAAGATTTAAACTTATATTAGGGTCTTATAAGAAACATATCCAAATGTGGATTCTATTCTAGGCTTATGAACTGGATTGCAGATTTATTTTGGGAAAGATCCATGGGTTTTCTAAAAACTATCCAAAGACACATGCTGACACAAGGAAGAGCCACAGATGCCAGAATTATGTGGTACGAGCAGACTCAAGTAGTTTTTAATAGGGAAAAGACGGTTGGTTGTCTACCTCAATCCGCATGTTGGCGAATGACGCCGGTATCTCGCCGGTGAGCTTGCTGGCCGAGGTTGAGCGCGGCCATCCCCCCGCACTGCACTCGGGAAGGTTCGCGCCGAGATGGGCCCCGTGAAGCTGTTTGGCGCAGAGGACGAGGCTACTGAGGTTGCGGGATTTGACTATCCGCAGACCGCAAGTGGCGTGGAGGCTGAGGAACTGCAGCGACGTGACGCCGAAGAGATCGTCAGGTAGCGCGCCGTCGATGTTGTTGCCGTTGTGGGGAGAGCTCGGCGAGCAACCAGCCTTGCCCAAAACCGATGTTCATCGAGAGGGAACACGTCGGAGAGAGGGTCCGGAGCCGGAGCATCCCACGGGAAGCACGCAGTAGAGCGCGGCGAGGCCGGCGAGCGACGTGGCCACCTGCCCCCGCAGCATCGGGTTCACCTTGGCAGCGCCAGCACGACAATGGCGACCGCCGCCTCGACCTGGCCACACATCACTCTATCGTCGGACGCAGAACCCGTGCAGTGCGGCGAGGACGCCGGCGCCACTCCCGTACGCAACAGCGCGGTCGCGCACAATGCCACTAGCAAAATCGACGCTGCTCTGCTCGTAGCTAGCTAGCTAATGCTGATGCCTGATGGTAAGCAAGCGCCATGTAGTCTCAAACGTAGTCACGTGTTGGCGACTTGGAGAATTGGCGTCATGATCAGACAGCCAGAGCGTGCGTGCCGGTGGGCAGTGGCCTTGTTGGATGTGGCGTGCAGAGACACGTCGGTGGCTAGCTTACGGGTCAAGCGTAGGTATATATGTGCTCAGCAGTTATTCGTGGCATTCGTCGTTTTTTTTTTTTTTGTCTGCAAACAGTCCAGCCGGCGAGCAATAGACGGATAGAGGAGGAAGAAGGAGCGTCCCGGGCTCCGAACGGGTGGACATGGACGCCGTTAACCTGCAAACGTGACGGAATGCTATTCTGAGGTAACGTTTCCATCTTTCGATGGTATTTTGCGTAGCACACCTCTTTTGATGGTATTTTGTGATTTTTGCGATCTTTCGGTGCTATAGAACCAATTTTCCCTTTTTAATAACCCTAATAATGAGTTCATGTTTTCTTTCCCGTCCGAGTCGTGGACGATCCAGCAGAACACAGGGAGGAACAAGTAAGTGGTAAAGGAATTTTAGTCATTTCACATATCTTACGATGGCCAAACCAACAACACATCCTAACAGTGAAGGCAATTATAGTTTTTGTCATTCCAGTTCCTAAATTCGCAAATCGATCGTTCTAGTTCCTAAATTCGCAAATTGATCGTTCATGTCCTCAAATTTGTTCGGTTGTGCTATCTCAATCCCTAAACTTACAAATCAACCATTTAGGTCATTAAACTTGTTCATTTGCGTCATCCCAATCACTAAACTTGTTCGGATGTGTTATCCTTGTCCAAACGGAACAATCTAAAAATTAGATATAAAAAAATAATTCATAACCTTTTTTATGTGAACTCGAATTAAGAAAAACTTTATATCAAAATTGTAGCTCTTGACTTGATCTACAACTTTGTAGTTGAAAAGTTTTCTATTTAAACTCATTTAGTGTCCAAAAACTTAATTTTAAACTTTAAAATCTATAAACATATACTAATAATATTTTAGAATTCTAAACAGTTTGATTTTAAAAACTTTTTAACTACAAAGTTGTAGATAACGTTAAGAACTACAATTTTGATATAAAGTTTGTTTTGATTCAAGTTAATATAAAAAAATTATGAATTATTTTTTGATATTTAGTTTTAGATTGTTCTGTTTGGATCAACATGACACATCCGAGCAAGTTTAGGGACTAGAATGACACAAATGAACAAGTTTAAAGATCTAAACGGTCGATTTACAAGTTTATGGACCATGATGACAAATATGAACAAGTTTAGGGACCTAAACGGTTGATAGGAACCGGGATGGAACGACATCACAAGTTTAAGGGTTGTTGCTGCGCTTTACTCTTGCTTACTAAATCTCTGTTGGAGTTGCTCTAAATACTAAATCTCAAACTGTTGGAGTTGTACTAAGTACTAAATACACATATAGCAAGCATTCTTTGTTTGTGGCCAAACCTGTCGTTTTATATTAGATGTTTTTATAAGAACTAGCAAGTGTGCTCGTGTGTTGCAACGGAAGAGAAAAAACTATCAATATTAATGAAAAATGAGTGTAGAAGTGTTGTGTGGTGCTGGTCGTGGTTGGTTGAAGAAACAATAAAAAAAATTATTTGATTTTATTAGTCGTCTTTCTAGGGTTAGTCTAATTTGGGTTTGGATTTGTATTGTTGTGTGGATTTTGATTTAGATGGTCTTTGGCACCTTGCTTGACGATTTGGACTGTATAGTTTCGATTTGATTTGGACTTTGTATAGATTTGAGCGACTTTAGGAAATCAATTAATTTCATATTCGGATGGTCTGAAATTTTGCCTCTTAGATTGATGTCCTTAATTTGGTATATTGTACTTTTTATCTCGATCTAAAGAAATTATGATGGGCTTGATTTGGTTCTCCACTCCTCCTACGCCTCGATCTATATGGATCATCCTATCAAAAGCAGGATGGACTCAGCATGTTCCCTATACAAACTCTGTATTCGCACACACACCAACTTGGTTCAATTTAGTATTCTCTCATTTATTCGATTGGTAGTCTGAGTCCTGAGTTAATTTGGGTTGTGGTCTTGCTATATCCAAGATACGACTTTCGTATTGGAGACTTTCCTATTGGATGCAACTTTTAGCTCTGTACTCGGTTTGGTTTGTTGTCTCTTTTGTTCTCATACTATTCTTGTGTTAGTAGAAGAGTTAGATATTGAGTTATATGATTTCTTATGAGTAAGTATAAAAATATAATTCTAATATTTAATTAGGGTTTGTGTGAGACTGCTCCACAAACTCTGATCTGCAAACTTCACTATGGAGCAGCTCCACAAAAAACTAGAGTTTATAGAGTACATCTTTAGGTGCTCTCACAACTCCACCTTGTTTTTCTGGAGCTGTGTGTGTGAAGCTAAAACTATTTGGCTAAAAAATATGGAGCAGAGCTGAAAAACGTGAAGCAGAGCGGTCCCAAACAGCCCCTTAATGTCAGCGTTAGTTGTTAGTCTGTTATAGTTAATGATTATAACGAAAGTTTTTCTTGATTTTGACATATATGTAGAACTTGGCCATACAATTGTTTTGATTAGATTGGATTACAAATTAATATATTAGAGAATGTTCAACGGTTTAAAGATATAAAATATTGTATTTTTTTATGTATATAAGAAAAACATGACAGATACTCTACAAAATAAAAAACATAAAATGTCGCATTTGGAGCGAACCTTCTTATGTTATATTGATTTTAATTTTAGATGTATATAAGAAAAAAAGAGTGCAATGATATGTATTAAAGATGAATCAGTAGCACATTTTAAAGAAGAGTAAACAATATTTATGTCAAAAAAATCAGCATACATACATCAAGTAAAGTGATAGACCAACAGTATTGCCATGTGAAAAGTTCGAAGGTTTTACAAACGATAAATAAAGAAAAAGTTTGGATGTTGTTGAATAAGCTTCTATGGTGTGGTGATTAGTCTGTGCCTTTTGGGTGATTGAGACCGCGAATCTTAGTTGTGGCAGTATTTTTTTGGTTTCTTTCGTCTAGTGGCTTTGGCTATAGTGGGCCATGAATTATGTCGATGGGCCTAGTATAGGTATAGGTATAGATGATATAGATATAGATAGATTACATAATATAACGATGACAGTCACAAAGTCATCACAAACGCATCGCTGTCAAAAAGAACGTTATCTACCACCGGAAGTATAGCATTATTAACTCATGTAATATATATCTAAAAAATACGAACACTCTACTCGTACCAAGTCGAGGACTTAAAACACATGTGGACAACTTGTACCATAATAAACCTAACCAGTAACCAGTTCATGCCATTTGACATATATAGGTGTTGTTTGGTTCACATATATGTAACATCATCCGGTTACGCTGGTAATAGATAACGTATGAGGTGCTGGTTCTGCACGTGGCAACGGGAACGTAAACATAACGCTTCCCCGACGGTAATGGAAAGGGAGTCACTATTTTCTGTTTTTGTTTGGTTCCGGTCACGTAATCGGGAGGTAGTTTTTTTCAAGTCGCGGCGTTACCAGACGCGAGCGGAAACGCTTCCCGTCCACGATCGAGCGGAAGCCGTGTGCTGAAGGCCCGTATCCGTTCCCCTGGCAACCGATCACATAGTTCGGCAAACAAACAATAAACAACGCAATCCATTCGCGGTGGGATCGGATCACAGCAGGAAACGTGCCAACCAAACAGCACCTGAATGTGTTTGTTTCAGCTGTAATCAAATCACGCTGCAGATACCGCCGTGTACAAGTGTCTGCTCCGCATGTTGGACGGGGCGCGCGGACCTGTTCCCTGCATGCTACAAGTCTCCGTGACGTAGGCCCCACTCAAAACGGCAGTCGACGCCTTTGCGCTGTCAGTCCCTACTCGCTTTCCATTTTGTTACCGTGTGGAAAACAAACAAATTAATAAGGCGCCAATTAATAAGTAATCTATTACTTTATTAACGTTACCTGCTTTTTGGATTACATTGCCGTTCGTGTTTCTAAACCAAACACTATAGGTGCGTTTGCGACACTAGACCAAGCCGGCCTAGCCAGCCGAACTGGCCCAGACTTCGGCGGTCCTGTCCCAAATGCTGCAACACAGTTTGTTTGCGTTCTTGTACCAATTAAACCTGACCCAAGCGAGCGTATGTTTGTGACCTAACAGACAGCCGGACTGAGAGACCAAACACCACTAAAAATCGCCGGCGTGAGCCACGAGGAGCATGTGTGCGCCGCAGAGAGCCGTGCTCCAGAAAAACGCCAGTTTTGACCGTCTCCAGAGGGCCAGGCCGAGGGGGTGTTTTTGGCTCTGAGAAGCCAGGCTCGCTGCTGGTTCAGGACAACAAACATGACAAGTTACACCTCGGGAGTGCAGCCGGGCTGCAGAGCCACCCTCGCAAACGCACCCTATGATATATAACTCATTAAATACCCAAAAAGTGATGGTATAAGCAAAAAAAAACTGGTATAACAAAAAAAAACCGCATGAGTTGGGACAAATAGCCTCAGGCATGCGCTTCATGCATGAAGCGACATGTTATCTCAAGGAGGATAGGAAAAGTGTCCTGTTCCAACTGCCAAATGACTTCACATAAGCAGCCAAACCGGAGAGGCTATCAATCAATTACATCGAAATAAGACGGCTAATACACTAGAACACAAAGCACATGAATACCATAATGATTTTTAGTTGTACTTAAAATATTCCAAATAGTGATTGCAAAGTTGTTAAACTTGATGTTGCGACATTCCAGAAAACACTGCATTCTAAAAGTTACTTAATACATGGTAAATTAAGGACCCATCAGCTGACAAGCACGAAGAGCACACCAAAGCCATAGCTAGTCAGACGACAGCATCAGACCATCCCATTGCCTGCGCTCCTGAACTGCAAGAAAAGCGTACAAGCAGTGTGGCCTAGGAGTTCTTTTTTAAAACATCAATCAATTTTACTTAAATTCAACCACAACCGACTAGGTTTCCTAAATTATTGTCTAAGGGTCCGAAACCCTTGCTACAAATATCATGCGACGAAATCAGGAAAAATAATTAATATTCTGACCAGTGACCAGTACAGCATTAGAGTAGTTAACTAAACGGGCGTACAGTGTAGCAGGTGTGCGAGGATGAGAGCATCCCAGGTGCTCAGGCTTAATTTAGAAGGGGGAGCAAAACCCATGAAAGGAAGCCCCCTACTAACAACTAACATATTAACTAAGGTCTTGTTTGAATGCTCATGTATCTTCATCAAACCACATGTAATATCCACTCCAATCCATATCAATCCATATGATTTGAGGTTGATACATGCGTATCAAACAAAGTCTAAAATAATATTCCCATGGATGTCCCACCCCGAAAAAAGTCCAGGATACGGATTTGAGTTTTGAAATTAAGCCTAAGAGTGCTCTGGTGCTACCGACCACAAGATACATCATCAAATATATATGAAAAATTCCAATAAAAATATGAATGAATAGACCACACAATCATCTATGTATATATGAATTTTGAGTTTTAACAATATGTGGAGAGAAAAAAAGAGAAATCAGGATATGTTTCTCTTATTTGTTTCTCCTTACATAGGATTTTGTTCAAGCTCAAATTTCATATATACTTCCTCCGTTTTTTTTAAATGACACATTTGGTTTATCCTAAGTCAAACATTGTAATCTTTGACCAGTCATTTAAAAAAATCTTTATAGTTTTGCAATAAGAAATATATATTATGATAGTATTTCTCATAATAAATCTAAAAATAAAAATCTTATGACATAAAACTATATATATATTTTTTAAAAATCAATGGTCAAAGATACACATATTTGACTGAGAAAAAACTAAATGTAACAGATAAAAATAGAGGGAGTACATAGATTGTGAGATCCATTTATTCACATTTTTGTTAGAACTTTTTGTTCATTTTTTACTGTGTATCCAGTGGTCGGAAACGCCGGAGCGCTGGTGCTAGGAGCACTTGAGATGCTCTCGTGCGAGGATGCATTAGGAGTCCATATGAAACTGTGGAGCTCCACCTGATTAATGCATAGCTCTACATAATTTCCACATGCAGTCCAAAGAATAAACAAACAAAACAGTATCCAAGACTTACGTCACCAAAATTCCCTGCATGAGCAGTACATCGGTCAGACTCATGAGACCTCCAGCGCCTCATGGCTGCGAAAAAAAATAAAATAAAAATCTTAGACCAAACTACTTGATGGCGACATTTGTACTAGGCTGCCGGAGTTAACACATTTAAACAATAATAGCAATTTCAGGGGGGCAAAGGAACAAGGCAAGGTCTTCCCCCACCTATCCCCAATGGAATTAATCAGAACTGCAATGATGCGGGTAAATTTGGACCGTATAAAATAGTGTAAATTACCTTGCTTTTTTTTGTGCATATTCGAGTTGATGTTCTTGTTTGCTTAAGGGGTCTGGTACAGGGTTCACGAAACCGGTCGGTAACCGGTCGGTTATCGCGGTAACCGGCCAAACCGCCCCCGACCGGTTCGGTTTCGGTACCGGTTTGAATTCAAATTTCAAATTTGAATTTAAAAAAATTGAAAATGCTGAAAAAAATTCCTAAAAATAGTTCATGATTTATAGAGTCGAATGTTGTACAAATTTTTCAAATTGGAGTTCGTTTGCTATTTATTTTGACGTGTACAAGTTTGAAAAAAAAATAAAAAAGATCTTTTTTCTTTTTTTTTCAAACTTGTACACTTCAAAATAAATAGCAAACAAACTCCAATTTGAAAATTTTGTACACCATTCGACTCTATAAATCATGAACTATTTTTAGGAATTTTTTCAGCATTTTGGATTTTTTTAAATTTAAATTTGAAATTTGGTTTGGGGCGGTACCGTCGGTAACCGCCCAAACCGGACGGTAACCGGCCCTAACCGACCGGTTACCGGTCGCAAACCGTTTGAACTGCGCCGTTTGAATTCAAAATCCAAACCGTTCGGTTTGGGACCGGTAACCGGCAAACCGCCGGCCACCGGTTCCCCTCGGCAAAACGGTTAGTAAAACCCTGGTCTGGTATGCCTTTATAAGCCAGTGCAGCATCCAGTGGAAAACTGCAGACAAACAAAACTATCAACTATCAGAAACTGCAGCTTGTTTTCACCTACAGAAATCATAATATTTTACCTTCTTGGGATAAATACTGAGAGGGGTGGCCCAGCTGCCTACCAGCTTGCAAAGCTTTATCTAAAAATCATGTGAGTTTTCCGGTCATCATGCAAATACAAAACAATATAAATTTCATGTGGCTTTACGTACTAATGGAACTCCGCAACACAATTGGGGGTGTTCTAGTTATGCTAGCTTGCAATCATGGAGGGTCCAATCTAACTAGCGTGGGTGTCTCCAACTTCCCTCTGAAGAGCATGCAAGTTTTCCAGTATTCACACATACATGAATTCCAATAGATTCTGCCAAGCAATGGAACAGTGTAACAGATTTGGCGCTGTTCTACCTATGCAAGCTTGCACGCATGGAAGAACCAAAGAAATTATTACTCACATGTGCGTTTTATGCTACCAAATCATAATAATATCGATTAGCGCAATAAATGTGCAGAAACAGATGCAACAAAACAAGATAGAAAGACACCATGGACATGCCAAAGAACACAAATTAATAGCTCCAACAACTGGCAAAGTAGCTTCTCATACCAAGTAGTGAAATCAGAATGTCCTCATCACCCCATTCTGATCCTGCTGTTGAAAAGTTCATTCGTTAATCAGAGTGTTTGTAGGTTATGAATCAAGAGCTAAACATGTTCTTAAGAACATGTGTATTGTGCTAAAAATGATGGGACTATCTAGAGATATCCAGTAACATTGCAATACCTGAATCAGCATGAGTTTCTGGCTGACTTGAAGAAGGCAGCCTGCACAAACAAACATGTGTGAGTGTAAAATAAGTGAAAAAATAACAGCAAGAATTTCAATTAATATGCATATGTTGCACCTCTTCTTCAGCTGAAGATAGTATTGGGCAAGTTCTGTTGATTGTTTCTGGCCTAAGCTCTTCACTTGACGCCTTTGACGAAAGCTAGCAAGATTTAGATCACATAGCCCGCAAGTCAGACGGTTAATACTAAGTGTAAGTGACACCAAGCTGGAAGAAGCTTGCGATTGTGTGATATATATACATCAATATATGTACCTGGACCTAATGGGCATTACGTTGTACAGGTCGTTCTGGCCACGCGGGTAACCCATGCTGTCCTTGAGCTCGGGTGTCATGTTGGACATCTCCTCGACCATCTCTGCTGCCTTGTTCCTGATCATTTGCCAATCCAGAGAGTTCCTGCAGCAGGAGTAACACCAGGAAGTAAGCATGCGCCACATCGATTATCAGTGAACAAATGTTTAGGTACCTGAGGTACTGTGCGCGCAGGAAGAGGACATCGGCGACGATGGTGGCGAAGAAGGGGTACTTGTCGAGCACAGGATGCCTGTAGATACTTCTGAACCAATTGCGAACGATGCCTGCCACCGTGGTGTTGCCGTCCGCGAAGCCGCTGATGGCCATGAGGTAATGGAGGAAGACGGCAAGACAGTCGGCCTCCTTGCTCGATTGAATGATGGGAGCGAAGTTGCGGACGTAGTAGAACGCCTCCCTCCACTGTCCTGCCTTGACCTTCTCCACCAAATCCTCCGTGTGGAAGATCACAAGCATCTTCTCTTTCGCCCTGCAATGTTAATCGACAAGAGGAACAATCAATCACACGAACGACGGCATGGACGAGGGGTCGGGCGAAGAAAAAAGAGGGTCTTCATCACGGGTCATACACATCGTAGGTCTGATCGCACCAGTACTCCCGGAGGTAGGCGAGAAGGCGGCGGAAACGGAGGCGATCCGTGCAAGGATAATCCAGGGAGAACAACAGGTCGCGCTTGCGCTTGTGCTTGCCCTTGCCGGAGACCACCACCGCACCGTCGCCCTCGCCGGAGAGCGCCTCCGCCGCACAGCCACCCTCTCCGGAGACCGCCTTCCCGGCAAGGGCGCTCTCGCCGGAGGTGGACACCGCCGCTCGCTCACCCTTGCCTGAGACGGCCACCTCCGCTCGCTTGCCTTCGCAGGAGACCTCCACTGCATAGTGGCGGAGCCAGGATTTCACAGCTGGTATTCCAAGTACATAATAAGCAAAATAAAATATTATGTTTGAACATAGTGGCAGGGAGCCATTGTCTCTAATAATTGAGAAAGAATACAAAACATCAAAGGCTCAAAGGTACTAAAATGTAACTCTTCGATCTCCTTTTTGGAATTGACTAATGATATCATCATCTTTCACTTGACTGAAGAAATCCCTCTCAATAAATGTGGCGAGGCAATTGTTCAAATATTCATCACCCATTTTATTCCTTTGCTTGTTCTTCACATAATTCATCGAGGAAAACACTCTTTCAACACTAGCAGTGGCTACGGGTAGAATTAGCACCAACTTAAGAAGCTTGTAGACAATATAATATTGCGGTCTTTTTGTGCTAACAAGCATAACTGAAAGCTCACATAGGTTCTTCAAACTTTTAAACCTTTCATCTCTACGCACATGGGAAATGTACATAGTTGAAATCCTTAGGATAAAACTTTGTAGCAAGCCTAACCAACTTCTCTTGATCATAAGCAACAAATAAATCAAGTGGACTAAAAGCTGCCATGCAAGAAAGTAGTTATGTGTTTACCTCATCAAATCTGTCATTCAACTCTCGAATTTGCCTATCAATGATACTCACAAACATATCAACATGGTACCGATGATAATTCATTGCGCCATTATAGAACCCTCTCTTAGGTCTCCCAACAGGATAATAAGGCCCCTCCATGTCAGCAACTTTGATCTTGTACTTTTCACAAAAAGAAGTCACTCTTTTAAGGAAATCAGTCCAACAAATATCTTCCCTCAAGCACTGCAAATGATATTTCGTAAGCTCGACAAGCTCCATAGCATTGACAATATCTTGATCTTTCTTTTGCAAAGCTCTACTCAAGTCCTCAGTATAACCAAATATTTCTTGCATCAAGTGTGCCATGAATACAAACTCAAATGACCGAAATGATGTCAACACAGTCATAGCTTCTTGGGCCTCCGTTGTAGTATACTCTTTTCCAATGTTGATCAAAACACGCCTTATTGCAGGATACATAGAGATAACATGCATTACAGTTTTGTAATGAGAGCCCCAACGGGTATCACATGGCCTCCCTAAACCCATTTCTTGATTCAAACCCCTCCCGGTTGCTACTTCCTCCAAGTCTAATGCATTAATTAGTTCCTCAGCTTGAGCTATTCTAAGCATTCTCATCTTTTTACAAGAATTGCCAAGAACATTTAACAAGATAGTAAGTTGTCCAAAAAACCAAGTGCAATCCCCACTCTCCTTAGCAACAGCAACAAGAGTTAATTGTAGCTGGTGAGCAAAGCAATAAACATAATAAGCATATGGAGACTCATCCATAATTAGTTTCTTCAACCCATTAGCATTACCTTTCATATTGCTAGCTTCATCATATCCTTGCCCACGGACCATTGCAAAAGTCAAATTGTACTTCATAAGCATATGCTCTATTGCTGCTTTAAGTGTCATAGCAGTAGTATTGTCACACCCCAAAATTTCACATTTTGGGTTGTGCTTAGAAAACACTAAATAAAATAAATGATTTCTATGTTCATATAAAAATTTCCAAGATTAGTTTGATTTGCACAAATTTAGTATAGGAAAAGTGAATTTATAAACTTTTCTAAATTAATTTGATAGACTTTAATTGTTGTGGTGGTTGTTCATTGCTTGTCTTGATGCATGTGAGTGTTTAAAGTTTTTAAAACGCGTTTAGTAAGTCGTTTATCGGTCTCTGGTTCATCTCTATCTTTTTCTATAATCAAATTCTTGTTCTCGATCTTAATCTTTCATTTGGACATTCCCAGTATCCGTTGTCTCTCGATCCAAATGATTCCCTTGAGTTCATAATTCATCAACATGTCTCTAAATTCTTTCCGGGAATTTTTCTGAATTTTTCCGGATCTTTTTCCTATTTATCTACGAGCAAATTCTAATTTTTAGATGCTCCAAAATATCTTTTCATGAGCTCCAAATACTTTATTTGGCTTCATTGTGTTCAAAAGTATCTCCGAGAATTTTCCCTGAATTTTTGGAGCATTCGGAGTATTTTTCGTGGCTTAATTATTAGTTCTAGACTTTTCTAGAATTATTTTATTCACGAAAATAATTTATTCCGAAAATAAATAATGAAGACCTCAATTTCCCACTAGCCCACAAAGCCCATGTGCAATAATACTCATATATCACAAAAGCCCAAGCATTTATTTACTAATGGGCTTTGATGGTTAATTTGGCTCATTAGTAAAGGTGGAGGTGCAACGTCAATTAGTACCATATCGCTAGTTGACGTTGAGGTGGAGAGTCTTCCTCCCTATAAATATGTACCCACCCCCTTGACCAAAGCACACCACGTCTACCACAAGGGGTGCCCTTAGTTTGGGAATACCTAACGGTAGAAAATCATATCTTTTTCCTACTCTGCCGTTATCGTGCAGCCTACTCCAACCGTGATGATGCTCTCCAATCGACATCCCTTGCCGGCATCTGATCGACATCCCTTGGCCCGACGACCCCCTCCTTCTGCACGAACGAGCAGCAGCAGCATCAAGAGCGTTCGTACAAAAGTGAAGGAAGGAGACAAGTGCAATTTTCTTTGACGGTATAATCTCTAGTCTCCACCGTTTCTTTGTTTTATCTCCGTTTTACTTCGTTCAAGTTGCGTTAGATTCGTAGAGTTTTTATCTACATGTTAAAACCATAATCAATCTGTTTTGCAAACTTTGAAAATAAATATTTACTTAATGCCTTTTGATTTCCATGTTTAATCTCTAAATCTTGTTTAAATCCAATCTTCTCCGTTTTTAATCCGTTTCGTTCCGTACGAGTTGCGTTGGCTTCGTATCGGTGTAACCTTTTCATTAGTGATCTTTAATACCATGTTAATAGCTCTGTAATTTTATGGTTAACTCCTAAACTTGATTAATAACTATGCAACTTGTTTTATATCTAAAATATGATTAGTTCTATTTTTATTTCGAGATCCAAATATAACTTTGACTTAATCTAACTTGGGTGTTCCTTTGAAATACCTTATGCATCCTTTTTCATAGCTAAAACTAATAAAGCTCTTAGTTCTTGTTTTAAAAAGCAAAATCCCCGTTAGTCGTAGCTTGATCACCGTAGCACCGTTTAGTGTGTTCTTCGCGGCTATGTGTTCGTAGAGATGCGTAGTTTTCTTTTAAAATCCTTTTCATTGATTGGTGTATTGTTCTAAATAGATATGTATGTATGCTATGTTTGGTCAGGTGTTTGAGTGGTGTTTGTGATTTTGTCCAATCGGTGAGTGTTACGTTGGAGATCAAGAAGTTGGCTTTCTAGAAGATCTTTGAAGACGTTGATCTTTGAAGAACGGATCTGTTTTAAGGCAAGTATTATATGGGATCTTCCTTGATGTCCTATTCATGATGTTTTTCCAATAAAATCATACGCATGTGTCTAATCTTGTTGTCATACGACTTACCTAGAATTGTTACCTTGAACCTTGGAATCCTATGGGTTACTTTGCATATGGGTAGTTATTGCTAGTGCTCCATTTAACTAAGCATGATCCTTTAATCTTGATTAATGACTACATGAAATGATGAAGTAAAACTTGACTTTTTAGCAACATGGATTTAGGACCCTATCTGTCAGCAAAAGCTGGGACATACAGTACAACCACGAGGGCTATAATGGCTCTGGCTTTAGTTCAGTATGAGGGCAACTCTCTCGCATGTGGCAGTTCGCGAAAGTTGCCATTGACGAGCGGTTGCGGAGCGGCTGGAGTGGGGACCGCTGCGTGTGTGTACCATCGAAGGGCTCCTATATACCCCTTGCCCGTGGATCCGTAGTGTCTGTTGTTTGTCAGCGAGCCCCTTTGAAAGACTTCATATTGAACCCTGTCGGCCTTCCTTGGAAGTGGGTCAAGAGACTGATCCCCTCTGGCGAAAGGGTAAATCACGACTCGTGGGTAAAGTGTACAACCTCTGCAGAGTGTTAAAAACTGATATATTAGCCGTGCTCACGGACACGAGCGGCCTGGAAAACTCACAGACTCTTTGGTTACTTGTTGGTTATCTTTATGAATCACTTTATCATGGAATTATGTTACTTGTTCATTCGTTTAATTGATCATGCAATTTAATTTGGGGACTTAAGCATAACTTTGATCTACCACTTATAAAGTTTTGATACAAATTAAAATGCTTACCGCAGTAAACCAGTGTCATACTTTTTGAGCCTCATGAACCCATATATACTTGTTGAGTACGAAAGTACTTACGCTTGTCTTCTTTTTTTCAATCTTTGGATAAAAATCTCGGATGGGTACCAGATAGCGAGAGTCTTGAGTAGTTAGGCTTGTAATCAACCAGTCAGTTGGTCCCTGTGGAGTGGAGTCTTCACCTGAAGATCGGAGTGTCTTACCGTTGTTTGCTCTCGTAAGGTTATTTCTTTAACCATATGTGTTATATACTTAAGTATTGTCCTTTGATATTACCTTGTTCTGTAGCTATATGTGAGATTTGACTTCCTGGGCTCACATATAGGGTATATCTGGTTTTGTTTTTAAAACTGGGTGTGACAAGTATCCTCAACATAGACAATTCCAAGAAATCTGACAACTGCTCGTCCTTTCTTATCAACATAACGCAAGCAAACAGCTAGCTGTTCATTCTTGTACGCATCAGCAGACTCATCGGCAAGTATTGCAAATTGTGTGCCATCAAGTTCCTCAATGACTAGCTTAGTAGTTTGTTGGGCGCAACATTTGATAAGCTCATGTTGTATTTCATGGCATGTCATCTTGCAGTTTTGTGGAGCATTATTTAAAACCACCTTGTCAACCTCTTCAAAATTTCCTGCCAGCCAGTTCAAGAGCTCAAGGAAATTTCCTTTGTTTAGTGACTCCTCACTTTCATCATGTCCTCTAAATGTCAAGCCTTGGCGCAATAGAAACCTCAAGCATTTGAGTGTCCATGTCAAACGGAGCTTATATAGTGCTTTGTATTGTGTGGTGTTTGAAGCAATAGATTCTCAAATTGATGTTGTAGGTATAGTGAATCTATCATATTTTTCTTAAGCTTCGGCATGAGAACTATTGATAGCTCCCATGTGTTTTTTCAATCTTGATTTAAGGTTCCAATTCCGTCACCCACCATTCACAAATGTATCTCCACCGGGGCATTTTGTTCTATCCTTAAACAAATAGCACACCAAGCAGAAAGCAGCGTCTTTTTTTCTACACTATACTCAAGCCAAGGATATTCCATAAACCAAATTGAGCAAAAGCGACGTGGATGACCACTTATATCTCTAGATGGAAAATCATGATTCTTAGGTTGACATGACCCCAACTCAATGTACCTCCTTCTAACTCTATCCTGGTAATTAACATCATACCTCGAGATGGGTATCCGCTTCCCAAGATCATGCTCAAGTGCTTCCAAATCTGCTCCAAACTCACCCTCTTCATCATCAGTGGCATCATCTTCTACAATTGGAGTTGGGGGAACTCTGTCCATGTCTGATTGGGGAGCTCGAGCTTCATCATTTTCTTCACCATCATGCTGTGCTTCCGCAATTGCTAGCTGCATATTGCTCTCAACAGGGGAGAGGCTCTCAACCTCAACAGGAGGATTTGGTGCGGATGTGGAAGTTGTTTTCTTTGCTTTTGCTGCTTTCTCCCACAATGAAAATATGCTGGCACCCTTCTTCTTCATCTAAGTTATTGTGCAAAAAATAGAAAACAAAATCTTAATTTTGTACTCTGAACAATGGATCTAACAGACTAACACTGACTATTGTGCTACTGTTCAGTGTTCACAACTCACCTTGGAGCCAAAGCCGAACTGTTGAACGCCTGAACCAAACCGCGGCCGTCGCAGGATGCCGGAACGTCGGGCTCGCCACCGCCCTCCGGTTCCGGTAGTCCGGTCGCCGCCTGCTCGCGGCTCGCCTCGCCGCTCGCCGGAGCCACGACGACTAGGGTTAGGCGTTGCTGCGCGCGTGGACGCCAGACGCTCGCGGCCGCTGGAAGAGGTGCCGCCGTGCCGGCCGACGCGCGACGGCCGACGGGGAGTCACCAAGGCGCAATGCGGCGCAGCGGTGGCGTGTGGCGTACTGGCGGCATGCGGCGTGCTCTGCTCTCCGTGCGCAGGGGCGTGCGGCAGGTAGCGAGTTAGGAGCGGCCAGCCAGGAACGGAACGATGCGAGAGCTTATTTTCATTTCTTTGGTGGGCTGACAGTGGCAGCTTTCTATTGGGCTTTGGGCCAAATTTACAACTCTACAGATCTACCGATTATACGTATACATATAATACATATCTATTTGTGTTTGTTACAGAAATTTGGGTATTCCATGGAATACAGGGCAATACCCCTAGCGCCGCCACTGCCACCGCAGGACAGCCCTCGCCGGAGCTCGTCATCGCTGTCAGGAAGATTTGATTCCCGCAACTCAAATCTGCGTTTCGTGCGGGGTTTGCTGCGGAGGAGGATTTCGGAGAGGTGGCCGGGCGAGGAGGGACGAGATCAGCATATATGGGAGGAGGAATCAGGACTGCGGACAAGTGCGAGGGCGAGAGCGAGGACGGTGGGCGAGGGCAAGGGCGAGAGCGAGAGCGAGAGCGAGGGCGGTGGGCGAGGGCGAGTGCGAGTGCGAGTCAGCGAGGGGTGAAATGTTGCATTTTCAACCTTTTCGAAAAGTTGTTTTATAAATATATCCTTTATGAAAAAAATCAAAAAACTGGACCTAAAGGTCGGTGTACCATGACTTTACGGGAGCGATCCAGCCGAAGCTCAGGGGGTGATTGGTTGCACGTTAAAAGTTCGGTGCATTTGGTCGTGATTGGTAGCGTGCATCGTATCATTTTCCTGCTCTGTCTCGTTCATCTCCACCCCTCCATCCCGCATGACTCCGTCTTCTCAATTTCCACTTCCCTCATCCGCATTTAATCGATTAATAAAACGTCAAGATTAGCAACGTCCTGTACAGTACAAGATAATAAGAATAACTAATTTAAGCCCAAGTGCACTTAGTTCGTTCAAAAATTTGTCGCTAAAAAAAGTCCGTTCAAAATTTTGTGAACATTCTTAAAAAATTAAATAAATCACTTCGGCATGAGATCACTTTTATCAGAACAGCAATGTTACCCTGATACCCTCTACGTGATAAAAAGTACATCGATTGATAAAATGTTTGTCAAAAACCTAGAAATGATTTTGGAATAAATCTTCTCTCCCTTCAAATAAACTAGCATGTATATTAAGTTTTTTTCGCTAATACACTGGTACTCCCTTTTCATTAAAAGTAGCATGAATCCGAAACCGCGATTAAGGGAATTAATTATTGTTTGTTATGGTAGAAAAAAACATATCAGAGGAGAGAACGTGCACGTGGCTGATGTGCAGGCCTGGGAGTTTGGCAACGCGTGGCCGCGTGGGTAACAAGCCTAGTGCGCACGCGCGAACGTTTGGGCGCAGTCACCACGTCCATGGAGGCAGTCTAGTTTCCAGGGAGTTTGTTAGATTTTAAATGTTAGGAGGCAGTTTGTCAGTATTTGGTTTTGAGTGTTTACTCAACTATCGTGGTAAAGGAAAAGGTAGCTAGAGATAGAGTTATCTCTCTCGCTCTTTGGCTTATGCTCTAAAACCCTAACCCTCACCGACACCGGCCAGCATGACGGCATCCCAGCCTCGCCGCCGCCGCCGCCCTATTCCACCTCGCCCTTCTCCATCCCACAACTACAGCCTAGGCAGTGGCAGTGGACGCAACAATCCGATATCGGATATATCCGGGCCAATGTCTGGAGCTTTCGCCGCCATTCCGATCAACACCGCCGCCCCCATGCCAGCCACCACCACACCGCCGATCACCACCGTGCACCCAGCCACCACCACCCTGATCACTACTCAGTCTCCCTCCTCTGCGGGTGCGTTGGGCACCCTAACCACGGCCATATATGGCCTACAGTGGCAGATGGGCCAACTTGCTACAAGACTCGCCGATGGTGGCAGACGCGCGGGGTCTTCTGTGCAGGCGCACTCCCTACCGTTTGGCATGCCCAGCTATGGTAGTGCGCCACCACCTGCACCATCAGCGGGATCTGCTATTGTCCCACACCACAATGGTATACCGACCTATGCCCATCACCCAGATTTCCTTCCCCCATTAGACATTCCCAATTCTCATCCTTTACACCACACCTCCGCACCACGCGGAGGTGGCTCAACAAGTGCGAACACTTCTTTCGCGCCCAGCGAACACGAGAGGTGGCAAAGTGTGGTTAGCCACCTTCCACATGACGAATGTCGCTCAAGATTGGTACTACATGCTCGAGTGCGACGCGGGTGCCGTTGCCCACATGTCCTGGGAACAATTCAGTGGCTTCTGTCAGCATCGTTTCGGACCTCCCCTCGGCACCAACCATCTGTCTAATTTAGCACGGTTGCCGTTTTGAGGTTCCGTCGACAATTCCACCGAGACATTCGTATCCCGGTTGATGCACGCGGGAGTGCTTGCACCCATCCAGCAGGTGCAACTGTACACTCAAGGCCTGCCAGACACCATTCGCACAGATGTGGAGCTACAAGCATCGGCTGATCTCCAGCGCGTGCATATGAACGCAGCAACGCCCCTGTCGTGGTGCCTGCTATGCCGGGCCACCAGCCATTGCGGCACCTGCGGCGCTCCCTCTTGTATTGGCTCAGCTGGCCCTGGCAGCACCTTAGTCACCGCGTTCCCGGGTCGATCGGGTCGAGGAACGGGGACGAGAAACATGGTAGCCAATTTTCAATACTGTTTGGAACGATGAGTATACAGGTTCAGCACGTCCCAAATTAACATGGACCGTGATCCAAGTTAATTTGGGAGGACGTTCCCTGAACGACGAGAAGGAACGAGGGACGCGAGGGACTAGGGAACGGAATACTAGAGCAGAGAGGAGGGAACGGAATACTAGAGCCGGAACTTTTTCAGCTCAGCCCACATACTAGCAAGGCAGCAGGCCGCTTCTTCCTAAAAAAAGAAAAAAAACATAGCATCGCACCAAGGCAGCCCAGCCCACATACCAGCAAGGCGGCCCAGTCCACATAGCAGTCGTATCTCCTCTTCCTCTCGCGAGTCCGCATTGCACCGTGCCGCTCGCCCGCGACAGCTCATGCTCGGCCGCCCCGCCCACGCCGGTGAATGGCGGCGCCGTCCCTCCTTGCCGCCTTCCCTTCCTCCCCTGCGGCTCGGCGCCTCGGCGGGCTCCCTGGCCTCCGGCCTCGCTCTGCCGCCTCCCGCTGGTCCGCCCCCGCGGCCCCGCCCGCTCCAGCTGCCAGTTCCACGGTTCGAGTTCCGCCGGCGTTCCGGTAGTCGATCCGGCGCGTTCTCGCACCGCGATCCGGGACGACGTTCCCGGGAACGAGGATCGCCACGTCGTCCCGCGTTCCCGGTGGCTAAGGGCACCACCACCAACGGCACCACGACCTTTTTGCCATCTGACGCCTGTTGTAATGACCGAGCGTCGCCGGATGGGCCTATGCTATGAGCAATATGTGCGGGGTCACCGGTGTGCCAGGCTATTCTATCTTCAAGTCAGTGATGATGTTGATGATGTAGCGGATCCGGCTATCGAGCAACCTGTCCCAGATATACTTATCCATGAGACACGAGGCCCGATGGCCAGGCCCATGGGACGACATTTTGGCCCAGCCTGAGCACAGCACGGCCCCGTGTGCGGGCTGTGCCTAGGCCGCCACCTAGGCACGCGGCATGGGCATTGGCACGGCCCGGTCAGGAAGATTCACCGTAGCGACAAGGTGATTGTGATTCAAACGACTTATTTAGTTAAAATGAGATGTTAAAATAATTTATGATAACTAATAATTGAATTGTGGCATGTTAGATTTGATAAAATCTTGTGAAAAACTGAAAATAATGAACATTTATGGAATTTTTGAAGTGTTTCTCGTCTGACGGACCATGGGCCGGCACGACACGACGGGTGGCCCGGCACAGCAAAACGGTCTATGTGCCGTGCCTTGGGCCGGCAGCCAGACACGCGAAGGACGCCACGACCCGATGACCATCTATAGTCCCAGATGAAGAACAGCCACTAATCTCTCTACACGCCATCACAGGCATCCGGACAGGGGACACCATGCAGCTCCGGGTTCAAGTCGGCAACCATGAATTCACAGCTTTACTGGATTCAGGCTCCATACATAACTTTATTAGTGGTGCGGCTCAGCAAGCTGGCTTGGTGTTGCACAACAGCAATGGTGCTCACGTGATCGTTGCCAATGGTGACAGATGGTGGCCGCGGTCTGACACGCGATGTGGGCGTCCGGGTCACCCAAGCTGGAGTTGGTCACGAGGATTTCACAATGGACTGATACACCATTCCACTTGATTGCTATGATATGGTCCTTGGTACAACATTTATGCGTACTTTGGGATCAATTTTGTGGGACTTTGATGATCTCTGCATGGCGTTTTGGCGAGAAGGCCGCCGGGTGTTTTGGAAGGGCATTGATTGGTTCGACACGCACTGATATTGCACCAACTGGCCGCCTTCACTCCATGCGCAACGACGAACCAGCACTCCTGAACACACTTCTGAACTCATTTGCTGATGTCTTCGCTGCACCAACATGACTCCCACCAACATTTGCTGATGTCTTTCCATTTTTCTTCACAGGGAACTCAACTAACTAGGTGGTGTCTTATCTTATATTCTGCAAATAGAGACTAACGTTTGGATGTCCATACGAGTCACTCGTTGGAAATGGGTTTTGCTATGGTACATATAAATGACTGTGAGCTGTTTATTTAATTAGATCGAAAGGCTAGAATCATCTATTACTTCCTAGGAGGTAATAGATGAAATAAGTAAAGTTTTAGATATAAAGATCTTTTTTTAATCTAATTGATGCATGCATGATCTATTAGATATGATGGATCTTTTTATTTTGCAACTATCAATATAGCATAATTTAGCTAGAGTAAATTAATTATTTTTTATGCACTATGTATACCCAACTTACATGCACATATATGAAACCTATGTACGTATATCATTAAGGTTTATACATGATAAACCCACTAAAAATTATTTCTGATTCTATTTTGTTATTGGTGTATAATTTTAAACTTATAATGTGATAGGTTCATCCATATCATAACATGAGAGTGATAATTGTCATTTTAGCAATGTATACGAGTGTTCGATACTCGTATCCGTATTTAGGCAACATAGGAAACTAAAAAAAAGGCATGATGACAATCGCACAAAAGAAATGGCGCAGCTATGCACAAAAACAAGGAAAGGGCTGCATGTCCACCTATGCCTCGCATGATTAAAGGGTTTTGAGAATATTTTCCTTTTTCAATTAATCAACTAATTTAAAAAATCTAAAAAATCAACGGTTCAGATTTATTTAAGATATTACCTCCTAGAGACTAAAATATATACCGTAGCATTGCTCGTTGGAAATAGTCTGATTGTGGAGGAAACTGACTAGTTCTCTAGAACTCTTGGCAAGTATTTTATCGATCCATGTATTTTTGTTCCGTAGAGGGTAACATTAGGCCCTGTTTGGTATCGCTTATACAAGAATCACTTATAATTTGATCGTGATTTTCTTATAAGATGCGGTTCAAAAAATCTAAGCACAAAGAATCGAGGGTGTTTGGGTAACATTGATTATTAGGGCACCCCTGAGCATAAATGACTCTTATACCCTTCATCCCCGACCTCCAGCACCGAGAGGCCGACCAGCACATCCGCCCCCGACCTCCGCACCACATCCGCCCCAACCTCCGGCACTGGGAGGCCCACCACCACGCACGCCCCAACCTCTGGCACCGGGAGGCCCGCCACCACGCCCGCCCCAACCTCCGGCACCGGGAAACTGCCACCACGCCGCCCCAACCTCCGGCGCCGGGAGGCCGCCACCACGCACATCCCGCCCTCCGGCGTCGGGAGGCCGCCTCCACGCCCGCCGGACCTCCGGCACCAGGAGGGCCGCCACCACGCGCGTCCCGACCTCCGGCGTCGGGAGGCCCGCTCCGACCTCCAGCACCTGGAGAGAAGACTGAGAGCAAGGAGGGAACGGGAGCTCTGTCCGAGCGAAGGTAGGGAGAAGACGGAGAGCAGAGGGGCGACGAGCGGGTGCGGCTAAGCAGAGGGGCAGTCGTCGGGGGAAAAATCCCTGCCGTGACCAAAACGCGAGCCTCTGCCCGCGGTACAGGAAACGCCGGAGATAGTGCATTGTCCGATTGTTTACATCGTCCGATTCCCAGATAATCAAAATTAATCGAGGACGTTTGGGTGGGATTCTCGATTATTTCCATCTCGATTCCGATTATAAGCGGTCCCAAATACGCCTTAATCTCATGTCAAGATGATTTATATTTAATTTTTACGAATCTTCGAAAGATATTGAATGGACAAGGACATGCACTTGGGGTCAACTATTACCTTGTACTACTGTGCAGGTGCAATACCTCAGCGTTAATTGATTAAACGCCGACGTGGCTAATCTTGGCGTTAATCAACGATTGACACACGCCAATGTTTACGTGGCAACGTTGGTGTTAGCATGTTGGGACCTTCCTGTTGTGCGTGCTATGCCCTGTGTGGCCATAGCCCATAGGGCGATCTAGGCCGTGTGACCCTGCCTAGCTAGCTAGTAGGCACGTCTTTCCTATCTTTTCTCTCTCCTTGCAAGTGCAACACGGACAAATGGTGGTGCACATGCAGCGCTCTGTACTAGCCCTGCACACTGCTGCACCTTTCAGGGCTGGCCTGGCCTGCTGGCTTCCATCATACGGAGTACTAGTAGCCACAAAAATTGTATGTACTAGTATGAACTGTGGCGCGCGGCCAGTTGCATTATTCCTATTCCGATGGGGGTCGCAGGGATGAGGGATCTCTAGACCTGTGTGGGGGTGTGGCTGTGTTGTTCATTTCGGTGGTGCTGTGCCGCGCGCGCCATTCCCCTAGTCTAGTGGGGCGGTTCTTGGTCAAGGTTGTTTGGCTTGTTTTTTTTTCTCGGATCGGATCAAGGAATTATGCTGGTTCATTTAAACATGGCTGAACTATTCCGAACATAGTAAGATCTGTTTTCATTCCATGCTAAATGAGATAAAAAAGGCTAACTAAACGTTTATTTCTCATCTATGATGGAGTCGAATAAGGCCAAATCGATCCGGCCAAAACAGGACGCTTTTCGAGGCCTTAGGGCACGTACGTAAGCATATACTACTATTAGACCATGTTAATTAAAGTTAGACTCCACCTTTGCAAATAAATAATAAATAAATAAAATAAGGCTACCATATATCGTATACGCATGGTTCCGTCTCCTGACGCAGCACACCAAAAGTATATGTATATAGACTTACAGGTCCTTGTATTTTTTGCGACATGCTTAGAGCATCCATAATGTATATGGATCGCTCAGTTCTTATAATTGAGATTATTGTTATTAGTAGTTTGTAGTTATTTTTATTGTCGCAGTATTATAGTCTATATGGACCAAAATATGGATCCACAGGCCCATTAAAAAAAGAGAAATTTTGCTCAGAGACATTACAAAAACGTCTAATATGGTGCTGGACACCGTCACCTTCAAAATATGTTCAGTACCATTATGAAATCTTAATTCTTTGCTGCTGGACACCGTACCTATTAAAATATTCATTTTTGTGGTTTTGGAGAGAGAAAGGAGAATATACTAAATTGCCCCTGTCCATGGCTGAGGGATGTGCGCGCGGCTGTGGGGCAGGGTTGAGCGGCTCCAACACATGGCGGCGGAGCGGAACGGGGCCGACCCCGCGCGTGGACAAGCTCGACGCCGACGCGAGGCGGTACGTGGCGGTGGAGCGGAACGGGGCCGACCCCGCGCTCCGGCGCCGGCACGCGGAGCGGGAGCACCTGTGGTATGCGGCGGCGCGGAACACCGCCGTGAGAGCCGCCGTCCCGGGCCCCGACTGCGGCGGGCAGTCCAGGTGACGCCGCCCCTTCGTCACGCACTTCACGGTTGCAGCGGAACGCAATCTACACCAGGGAGATGTGCGAGGACGGGTGCATGCATGGAGTTGTCGTGTTGCTACCCTGCTCGGCGTTGTTGTGCTGCTAGCGCGCAGCCCGGAGCAGCCCAACCCTCCCTACAACCACACGTACAAAGCTCAGCCATGGACAGAGGTTGAAGATAACTCGCGGGGGCAATTTAGTCTATTCATCGTCCCATCTCTCTCCCAAACCACAAAAATGAATATTTTAATAGGTGTGGTGTCCAGCAGCAAAGAATCATAATTTCATAATGGTATCAGCATATTTTGAAGTTGACGGTATCCAGCGACATATTAGACGTTTTTTAATGTCTCTGAGCAAAATTTCCCTTAAAAAAATGTAAATTGCCACAAGAAAAGCTCCTAGAGTGTGAGAGGAGATAGAGTTTTATATTTTCTTATGGGTATCATAGGCTTATGGGTTGCTGAATCTATTAATTGCTCTCTATATAGACTACTCTCGTAATGTTTTAGCTACCCTATAAAGAATAATTTAGTGCATATGAACGGCTTATGGACACGTTGTGGTTACTCTTATGCTGACAATAGTTCCTCTGCGAAACCACCCATCCACGTGACACGAAACCTTGATGCCTCGCCTTGGGGACGGCCATATAGGAGTAAGCGAAATGCTCGGTCGATCTTGTGCGGTTTGCGCCGTTGTGCTGCAAGGACGACATACGGCATGTACAGTACGCGTCTCTCTCTCTCTCTGGGCAAAAACATGCTTGTCTCTGGTTTCGTGCCCTGATGTTTCCTTTTCCCCTAGTTCTTCCACAGTTCACTGGCACACTGCAGTGGGTGGAGCGAGGGAGGCAGAGACTGGTGCGTTTTGCTCGACGACTTTGGGGGCCCGCTCCATCGCCGGCTTTGCCTGCCTCTGCCCTCTGATACGAGGCGTTCCAAGTTTACACGCGATAGATCCCGTCCCGTCGCGTATTATACAACTGGATCGATCGATCTGTCCAATCGATCTTGCGTCTAGTCGTCGTTATCTACAAGGTGTAGCAGTGCATGTTGCAGCTAGCTAGGAGTACATGATCTCCGTATCTGTATCTCTTCTCCATGCCACCATCTAGCGCGCTAGCTATGGGGTTGCATTAATGGGAGTACATCTATCTTTGTTTTCTTTCACGTACGTTTTTCCCAACTAAAATCTTTCTTTTCAATTCTTTAGCGATCGAGCGCACAATACCCACCATATGCAGGCAGCCATATAGGCGGGGGTACATGCATGGTGCATGCAGCTGAAGGTGGCAGGCGCAGGCAGAGCTGGGACGACTGGGAGGATTGCAGGACGCAGCTGCTGCTACATGGAGTTTTGAGCGCTGCAGGAGCTTTTTGTCCCAGGCCAAGAGAATAGTAGGCCGCGTGGAGATGGTGGGACGGCGACGGCCTTGCAATATTGCATGAGAAAATCCCTTCATGGTCATTGAAACTTATAATGATCTCTTCATTGTCATCAGAAAATATATCTTCCCTTCAGTGTCATCCGTTTAGATTTTTCTTCTTTTCATTGCCAGTACCGCCAATTTTATCGTAACGGAGTTACTTCTGGGCAACGGGCGCTGGCGGCTCCTGACGTCGTCGCTCGACCACGCACGCGTCTTGCTCCGGCCGGGATCCGCTCCAAGGACACGATCGACCAGCGAGCGCATGTGGCCGAGGTGCCGATCCATCCCGACGTCTGGTCCAGCGGGCACCGTGCGACGAACGAGGCACGACGCACCGGTGCCGCCGCTCGACACTTGTGGCGGACTGGCGCGTGTCGTCGCCCAGCCTGATGTCTATGCGCGCCCCCTTGCATGAGATGTCGAGTGAGGCAGCGGCGCATGGTACGGTAAGAGCATTTGCCAGTATATTCCCCGGCCCTCTGCTCCCAGTCCTCAAAATCCACTACCCAGAAACAGAGGCAAGCCGCTCGTTGTCCTTGGACTGTCTTGCGGTCACGATGGAGCACAGTGCACAGAGCTGGCCATGGTGCCGTTGCGCTGGATGGATGGGGCCGACGGCCGGGAGGATTGCCCGGACAAGTTCTGCAGTGACTCAGGGTTGGTGCCGCAGCACGTGGACGGAACTGCTGTTCAGGTTCATCACGCAGCGCTTCGCCAGTGCCCACCGCGAGGAAGAGCGAGTTCGTCTTGGCTACCGAGAGAGGCGTCGTTCTGGCACTGGCAAGTTCTGCAGTGACTCGCACTGGCACGCTCGTCGGTCTATCGATCTGGCCTATGGCTCGACCGGCCGCCGATCGAGTGTGTTGGTTGGCACAGTTGGAGTTGTCCAACGGTCACTGCATCAACGTGGACTACAAACCCATCAGATGAGCGGTCACGACTCACGACACACGTGAGCTGTAAGCGCGGGGTAACCAGCGACGACGAGAGAGGACTGAGGAGACAGGCAACGACGCATGGTCATGGTGCACATGCATGCGGCGAGCGAAGGGAGGCGAGGCGCGTGGCCGGCGGTCACTGCATGCATGGCAGCATGGGGCACGAAGGAAACGAGGCGGCCTCGTGTGTTTTAACGGTTTGCTGGTGTGTATGTGGATGGATAAAAAAAACTAACGGCAATGACATATAAGGAAACAAAATTTATAAACCAATAACAATGAAGGGAACTTATAGATTTGAATGACAATGAAGAGATTAGTATAGCTTTTGATGGCAATGAAGAAATTTTCTCATATTGCATTGCATGTGGCCTGGAGCCTGGACGGCCACATCGTCATCGGATTCGGCGTCATTCGGGCTGTTCGTTTGGCTTTTTAGTTGACTTAAATTCAGCCAGAACAGTATTTTCTCTTACAAAAACTTAGTCAGCAGTGAATAATCATATCGGAACAGTACATAATCCTGCCAAACGAACAGGCCAAGAAAAGAAAGCCTGTGATAGTGGGAACGGATGTGATGCGGTGACGGTCAAACTGTGCGGTATTGTTCTTTCTACAGTGCAGTGCGGTACTGTTCTTTCTACAGTAAATGAATAGTGTCGGACGGGAAAAACTAAAGATATCATATGATACCAAGGCCGCCGGTCGTTTCACTCTCCCTCCCTCTCACGCTTCTCCGTTTTTATACAAACTAGAGTAGTAGAGTATGTGCGTCTATATTTATTAATGAATAATGGACGTATAGTAGAGTGTCTAGTTTTGTAATGTTTTTTTTTTGTAAAACGACCTTTGTAATAATGTGATTTGCGTGTGAGAGAAAAATAACATCAAATAAATTTGAAAAACATGTTGTTTTGAACAAGGTTTTGATCAAACATTGGATATAAATCATAAATACTTTTTAAGTTGTTAAGTTTGAAAATGTGAAAACCATACGAATAGATTTGTCTTGAAATATGTACTTTCATAAAAATATACATATATCATTTTTAAATAAATATTTTATAGAAATATAAAGTCAAAGTCATGCTTTGAAAACCATGTCATTGTGTCCAAAACGTCTTCTTTTGCAATACGAAGGGAGTGTACTCTAAAAAAAATCGAATGTTAATAAAAATGTAAACATGAATGTTGGATATTTATTCATATTTTATTTTTTCTATATCTTTATACCTATTATTAAATAGACAAAAATTCAACATAATTTTTCATCATAAGCTCATGTATTGCTATTTTCGAACTAAATATATGAAAAAAAATCAGATTTCTAGATGAGAGATATGGTGTGTGTGATAGAGTCCATTCCTATTTTTTCTATTATTTTTTCCTATATGAGTACTACTGAACAACGTTCAGTATCTGTCAGAATTACACCTATAACATAAAAAAATACTAAATAATACTGACATGCGACTATTGAACAATACTAAAATTTTTAAATATAACAACTTGGTGTAGCACTACACCCATCATTAAAAAATACTGAATAATACTAACACGCTACTACTTAACAATACTAAATTTTTTCAATATGACAGGTATAAGTATTCTACATGTAGAGAATAGCAGTTGTGTGTGTATTATATAAACTTTGATATCATGTCTCACTCTTTAAAATTATTAAGAGGGTACGGGGCCGAATCCATGTCTCACTTTTTTAAAATTTAAGGTCCGAATATATCAATTCACTATTCTGGATTCCTCGATCTTATAAGAAAAAAAAAGTGAAAACCGACTCTCCAAAGTACGCATACAATATAAGGATGAAAATAGGATGCAATTTTGATGCAAAATGACTTTAAATATTAATTAAGAGAGGAATTTTAAGAAAAACTCTTGGGAATGGCCTTTTTTTTTAAAACTCTCCTGTGTCCTAGTGCCGGTTCAAGCTGGCGATGCGTCCCGTTTTGTGGTGTCGCTGCAAGGTGCTTTATTTGGTGGGCCGAGAGTCCATGTACTGGGCAGGCGGCCCAAAACAGTTGATACGGCCTGTCACGAGACGACGACGACGACGACCCAGTCTAGGACTCTGGGCGAGGGCAGGGTCAGAGTATCTTCCTCCTCGATCTCTTGCTTACAAGTTGCAAGTGCAAGTGCAAGTGCTGATTATTTTGGGGCCTCAGCTCCTTGCTGATGTTGACCCTGACTGACCACGTCGAGTCGTCGAGACTCGAGACGGACTCGGCATAAAACGACTGTGACTGCGAGCGGTGGACCAAGTTGACGGTCAATGCAACGGCAGGCAGGCCGGAGAAGAACCACACGCACGACGACCGGGAGGTAGATGCATGATCCATATATGATATAATATGTGTATGTGTATATACATACATACATACATATATATATATATATAGTGAAAGTAGCTACCAAAACTATTTGACATAATTAACTCAGCTTTACGATCAGTTTTATTGTTCTTTTAGAAAATTGATTTTTAGTAAAACTATTTTGAAAAAACTCTTTGGCAAAATAGCTTCACCAACAGCTTAATACATAGATGAGAGAAAACTAAGATAAACTATTTTTTCCAACTTCATCTCAACTCATGTCTTTGTAAGAGAGAAGTAGAAACGGTTTCATTTGATAATCCTTTTAAAAACAAATATTTGGCAAAAGAAAAAAAAAACAGGTTACAACGTAGCGGTACGAAACAGACTTATTAGTTGTCTGCACTGACCGGCCGGCACCAGCGGCAGCTTGTCGTTGTTGCCATCCATGCATCGTCGCCGTCGCGCCGCCGGCGGTTTTCCTGCCGGAAAATGAAGCAAGCTAGGCCAACAACGCGCATGCAACAAATTAAAGTAGGAAGCCACCATGCACAACACAATGCACTACAACATCAGGTGCCCGAATACAATTATTTGAGGAAAAACAATTTTTACCACTATTAAACTATTATTGCAACAGATCAAAAATATCATATATCATATTATTAGATACTTAGCACAAATCATGAAGCATTTGTATATAAAACAAGTTCTATGAACCACTATGGTTCTATTTAGCCATAGATTACATGATCCTTCATTACATATATGTGTACTATAGCCATTATGGTTCTATCCAGACATACATTATATACCCATCCATTACAATTCATGAGTGGAATTCACGGCCACCAGTCCACCACACACTATAGCTGGTAGATTAGAATGCCACTCCAAATATACGGTGATTATTCGAGTAGATATATAATGTCGATAGGCACACTGCTGCAATTGGTAGAGGCAAAAGCACCATGACCCTATTTTGCTGGTAGCTATTTTTGACTGCACTGTAAATAGGAGAGGTCATGAGTTATGATGTTTAGCGAGGCCAAGAAAATTAGATACACATGTAAAGTCACCAAGTTTCAACTTTTCTATCTCACTGGTCACTGCAGGTTAACATTCAAACAGTAGCTGAATATACATTAAAGAATTTATGTTGAAGTTGCAACTTGGTGCGCATGAGATAGTAGGTGAATATTTAAAAGGAGCTTTGGACTTCTAGGAAAAAACGGATAGTAATTCTCTTGTCACCGAGTCTGGAGAAATATATCAGGATAAAATCAGCAAATTCCTAAGTATAGTGCTTCTATATAAGAGTCTCATTTGAGAAAATCAATTTCCCAGTTGAGTTAGCTAAGTGAACCAATAGAGCTACTATATCAGAGTCTCATTTCACGAATGTTCCATTTCCTTGTTTGTATATTAAATGCTTCTGCTCGTAGGTTTTTTCAACATTTCAACCTGAGCCATTCAAATGAACTGTTATAGCTAGTAAAGGACAAGCAATTTGATCCCTCCTAATTGGTCATAGAAAAGCAGTAGCAATCTAGTCTTCCACAAAGTTTTGCATGTCAAAAAATTAATCACCACTCCAGAATGGAAACACAGAAAGTTTAACAACCAATATCTTAGGTCTATGATACGGTTCTCTATATAAGAGGCTTTTACCCATTTTTGGTTTATATTAACTAAAAGAAAGCATAAAAACAGTAATGGATCCAAGCGTCATCATAAAAGTCATTGATTTAGTTGAATTAACAGTTCATGCACTGAACAAAGCTTCATTATTTAAGGCATACCCCAACTTCAGGGTCCATGATGTTCAAATCGTCACACATCATCCTCGCAAATTCTTCAGGAGGACACGAGGGACTCCCAAAAAACACAAACACACATGTACATACCCATAAGAACTGGTCTCTAATTACAGTGTTGTTCACTCGGAGGTCAATCTGCAGATTCACCATATGTAAATTGCCACTTGAGTACATATACGCCATTCATCTGAGGTGAAAAATACACCAGGCCTAGAAACAGTCTGCTCAGAACAGTAAAACAAACCTTGAGAGGCACAATCTTCTCCTTGATTTGCATCTCCTGCCCCTCATATGAGCGGAACTCAGCAAGTTGCCCCTACAAGAAAAGTAATACAATCGATCGACCATTAGCAGCACAGAACCCCTTCCAGGATAGGATAGGACAGGACGAGCAAAGAAGCAAAAAGAGAGGCATCTGGATGGACTGGAGCATCTGTGGGACGAAACTGGCTGATAGCTTTAGGTCCTTGGCTGTCCGTTTGGCGAAGCTGATGATCTCTGAGTCAGGATCTGCCGGGCAGGCACAAGGAACAAGCGGGTAAATCCAGCGAGCGAGCGAGAGCGCGTCGCGAACTGGAGACGAATGCAGCGAGAAGCGAAGGCCGTGTAACTCGTGGGATCCAGGTGACGGCGTCCCTGTAGCACTGACCGTCCCCCTCGACGTCGACGCGTATCTATCTGATGCAAAGATGTCATGCTGGACAAAAAAAATAAAGCTATTATAATAATCATTGTTTTATAACTAAACAGTAATTTTACATTGGTATAGTAATTCTCACTATCAGTGTGGAGTCGACACCTAATAATATTATGATAAGTAAGAGAGTTATTTTTGTCAATTCGTTAGTAGCGGTGTCCTGTTAGTTATAGTAGCTCAGCACAAATCTGCATTGTTCCTCAGAGATCTTATTGGTTGTAGTAGCAAGCTCTTTTTCCAAAAGACCAGTACTTTGCTTTCTAGCCACTATAGATTGTACAACAATTGTCAAATTTAATAAACAATCACAACAATGAATCAATGTAAGAGGAACTATTTACATTGTTTAAAGTCCACACCTTTCGGCATAAAGTACTTGTCCCTCCTGACAACTTCACATATATTGGTAAACCGAAAATCTACATGAATAAATATAGGAAGGAGAGGATTACAGTCAAAAAAAAACTTTTTCAATCAGAAAACTCTCTTCCGACTCTGAGCTAAAGTTGTTTGACATTCTAGAGAGACAATTGAAGCACAAACAAAAACATCCTTGCTAAAGAAATTTCTATTTCACTTCATCTGAATTTGTATCTACAAAAAAAATGACATGGGCAACCACCATAGATAGCCTGCATGTAAAACTACTCTAATTTAGTAGACCATGAAGGGAACTAACATGATCAGAGTCATCATTTTTATCCCTGGTGACCAGAAAATACCATCAAATAGCACGCCACTTCCATCTAATTTAGATAAGCCTAGAGGTAAAAAAGTCATACAATTGATGCGAAAGCATTATCACAAATGTCAGGACAAGAAGCGAATCTTTCATCACCACTTCATATCAACACCATCATATCTTGTTCAATGTGTGAAGCTTTAAAATACAGTTGACTACTTTGTACATAATCATTTTGTTTATTCAAACTATATTTGTTTTATTAATGTATATGATTTTTGTTTTACTTTTAAACCAATACTATACAAAGGAAATTTCTAATTCCAGTACAACATGATACACAGTTGAGATCACAAAATATTACCTAGCCAAGTTATATATGCATATGATTTTTTTTTTTTTTTTTTTTTTTTTTTTTTTGCAGAAGCATGCCTAACCCCTGAAGAAGAAACATCAGCATGTTTGGACCAGACACTGACTTTCAAGATACATAACAGATTCATAGGTAAATCAATCAGCACTCGACAGATTCAAATCAAATTCTCACATGTAGGTCAAGAACAGCGGCAAGCATGCCATGCTGCTATACCGTTCCAGCGCCAAGCTCCAGCTAGTGGATCTAATGCGTTGGCGGCTACAAGGCACAAAGCATAAAAAAAATCCCATGAGATCTCGTCCAAATCCACCCCCAACAGAGCCTAGGACCTAAAAGCTCCCGTATTTCTCACCTTGGACCTCCTCGGGGGAGACAAGGGGACGTCGATGAGAACTGTGCATTGCTGAATCTTGCAAGCTCCCCATGCCGCAGAGGTCGCATGGCTTGCCATGCTCAATCCATGAAGGCACTCGTGCCAGGGAGAAGAGGGCGTGGGGAGGAGCCGAGGAGAGGGCAGGGAGGAGATAGTGCTTCCTTCTTCAGCACTGACCATGGCTATCGTGGGAACCAGCAAGGTCCGCCCGATCTGCGTCACCGGATCTCGCGTAGCGCTTGCGCTTCCTGTGCTGGAGAGGTAGTGCGGCTTCAATGCTCGAGTGTCGAGCGACGGCGTGTGGAGGCTGAGCAGGAGGACGGGTAGGAAGGGGCGGAGGCACAAGCGCAACGATGGCAGCGGGGAGAGGGAGAGTCTGAAGAGAGGGACGGCGGAGAGGGCGCCGGGTCGAGCTAGGGCTGCGGGGGGCTCCCCGCAAAATATCAGGGGTGTTATGAAAAAAGAACAGGTCTCGAATTTCCTCTTCTTCACGTCAGAATAAACTTTATGTCAGGGGTTTACATGAAAACTATCTCAACGTGGACAGTGTTTATGTATCATTAACTGGACCGCGGGTTGTTTCTAAAGATCTCAGAGGGTTTTTCTACAAAATGGACCGAGACAGGTGTCCAGCCATGGAATGGCCACGAGGCTTCGAATTCTGTGGTGCCTTCAGATCGGAGTAGGTTTTAATAACCCCGATTCGCGGCGCCCTCTCTCTCTCCCTCGCAGGTGTCGCGCCATCCTCTCGTGAGTCGTGACTGTGGCGGGGCTACGGCCTGTCGTCGTCGCGGCCGTCCGTTGTCGGGCCGCCGTGTGCCACCACCGCGCCGCGCCGCGGCGCCACGAGCAAGGGGAGGCCCCCACCGGCGAGCAGCCACCGACAGGGTCTGACCAGTGACGACTGGCCGGTTTCACGTGAAGGAGCAAAGAACCACGCGCATAGAATTTAAGGAAAGATAGGGGTTTAAATGCCAAAACGTTTATGCATTACTTTTGAGAAAAGGGAGATTTTCTGCAAGTTTGCAGAGTGCTCGGTCGTACTGGGCTGCTCGACCCTGTTCGCCCGCGCGAACCGCGTCCTCACGCCTGGGCCGCGCGCACCACGGGCCGCCGTGGAGAGAAGCAGGCCGCGGGATTTTTCGTTGTTTTAGAGAAAAAACATGTTTTGTTTTTTCGTTTTATGTTGGGAGGAAGCTTAAAAAATTCACCAAATTTCATGAAAAATCAGAAAAATGCCAAATAATTTTTTTAGCTTCCTAGTGTCATGTAGCTCTCTTCTTTGCACGTCTGTTAATTAAAATCACATATGAGTTACGTGCATTTAGGTTCCGTTATAACCAAAGAGGCACACTCGGAATATGAGGAGGTTATCAAAGAGTATGACGAGGAGGTCCTTGTTGGTGGTGTTCCTAAAGCCCTCACTGACTTCTATGCTCACATGATTCCTGCCCCAAGGCAAGCCTTAACCTCTATTTTACACATACTTGTTTTGATTTTTATGTATTAAGGGGATATTTGGTTCCATGCATCCATCCAAACCAGGGCCGGCAGGATGCACAAACCGGTCATTTGGTTGCATGGTCGCCTAGTTAAGCCAGGCTCTGCTTGTGCACAAACCCCTATGCATTTTATTTCTAAAGTAAAATTAGGATTTTATTGGATGTCTACCTAATGTTTTAGATATACCTCTACTAAAATAAACCTCTAAATAAAATGATATCGCTACTGCGAGCTTGAGCTCCTGCCTCATCATGTGGTCCTATGCCGCTCATTAGTAAATAGAGAATAGTTCGTGTTCTATTCGATTATGTTTTCTTTCTAAAATTAAATTAAATTTTTAACCGTCTGATCACGACTCAACGCTTCTGATTCAACGCTATTACGTAAACCCTAACCCACCTTAGACGCGCCCCCTTCCCCTCTTCTCCGCGCCGCCACCGCCACCATGAGCGCAAACTCATCTCCACCTACCACCTCCACAACTTGCCTATATATTTCCTTTCTTATCCCTCTTCATTTCCAATTGCTGACTCCCAACTCCGAGTGTGTTGTTGATTATTGTGTGCTCCAGCCTCTTACAGTAAAGAGCGTGTTTTTTTCATCTCTCATTGACAACTCTCTTATACGTGATTTCATATGAGATAGGACCGTTATCGACAAGGCCCTCGCCATGAAAGTTTTGTAGGGATTAGGCTTTGGATCCAGGACCCAAGCCCCCTTCATACACATTCTAAGTTCTATGAAGGAGTAGGCCAAAGCACAAAACCTCAAGCGTACATTCTAAGGTAAGAAATTATCATGATTTTCTTATGTGGTACGCAGTAGCACGGAGCGAATGAGCAAAATAAAGTGATTCAATGCCTCTTTCTAGCTTTTTTGAAGGAATCATGTCAAACATTGCATGAGAGGAGCCTTTTCCAGTAAAAAATAGAGGAGACAACGCCCACTTGGAGGGGTCATAAAAAACTTAGAATTCCATTGTGTTTACGAGCTCTATCTTCTCCGATTTTTGCATGCATAGATCAGGAGGTGATGATGCTAACTAGATCATGCGAGTTGAACATATCTCCCGTGTGGAACCACAAACAAGCAAGTGGAAACACGCCCTCCACATGTGTTGGCGAAAATGGTAGATTTTCTTTTTCACGACACGGTCACGATTAATGGGCCAACACGATGACGACCCGATATGTTCTAGCCGTTGGATGTGTCATATATTTTCCCAGTCGTTGGATGAGATTGATGTGCAAAACCTAGATATAAAAAGCAATTTTCGTCTCCCCTCTCTCTCTCAGTCGCCTCTCCCTCGACCGTGACTCCTGCTCCCTCCGTTGCTCCCTCCATCTCGCTCCTCTGAAGTCTGAACCCGTCCTCGACTCCCTCCCTCTCGCTCGTTCGCTCGCTCCTCCGAAGTCCAGGTCCAGTCCCTCTCCCTCGCTGCTCGACTCCTCCCTCTTTTTCTCGGACATTCGCCCTCTATGATGTGGCGCTGCCTCCCTCTTATAGGAGCTATGACACACGCCTCTAAAGATACAACGGCGCACACCGCCTTCTTGAGCTACGGTGCAGTGGAGGGCAATAACAGTGGTGGTGCGAGGACGACGCCCGAACAATAACGACAACAGGTGACACCACTATGACAAGGACGCTCGTCGCGATGAGTTGTAGTGCCTATACTTGGCCATGCAGCCTGCAACCCGGTGGCTTGACCCACGACACATATTTTTGGCACGCCCCGAACCCGGTCCGGCCCGCCCGTCTCGTGCTCGTGCTAGCCCGCCCCCGCCTACGCGTGCCGTGGTTGGGTCGACCACAAGGCCCGCGGGGGGGGGGGGGGGCACGACCCGGCACGAGGCAGCCGACTTGCCAGCGGCCGAGGAGCCCAGCGCCGCCTCGCCCCCCCCCCCCCCCGCCCCCAACCCTAACCCCCCATATAAAACCCGTCGTCCCAACCCTCCCCAAACCCTAGCTCATTTCCCTTCCTCCCTCGTCGCCGCGTCTCTCATTCTCACCACTCGCTGCTCGTGCTTTGGGGGCACGGGCCCGGCTGGCCCGACGTGCCACTCATGCCGGCACAACACGAATAAGGGCACGTATGCCCGTGCTTGGGGCGACACGACATGGCTTGTTGGACATGTATACTAGTCCTCGGACCGCACTGACGGAATGACACGACTAACTGACTATAGGGCCGTACATAGGACCGAGGTGTTAGCACAGTGTGCCTATCAGGCAAGGTAGTGTTGTGCTTCAGTGTCTATAAGAATGTAATTCTCATTTTTTAAGAAGTCAAACCATTTGAATTTTGACCAAATTTATATAAAAAAATACCAAAATTTGTTATAAAAAATTAATATTATTAGATTTGTTATAGAATATATTTTTATTATAAAATTATTTAGAGATATAAATGTTATATTGACCGACACGTTTTTCATAATTATGTTGTTTTGGAGACAGGAGGTAGTAGTTTGGATGGATCATGATCGACCAAAAACACCAGCCGAGCGCCGGATCGCGACCACGATTTGATTGGCTGCGCGCGGCGGCTGCACACGCCATAGGAGAGGACCGAGCCGGCGAGGCCGAGGCGACGGCGGCAGCCTGAGATCTCTTCTCGCCCGACAGGAGATCTCCTGCGACCGCTCATCTTTCTCGGCTCCACGACCGTGCATGGGCTCGGACTCCAATCCAACCGCCGCGGGGCTGCCTGCACGGGCACACCGCATGCCCGCGCCTCGGGCGCCGGCCGCCTGGGCGATGATGCCGATTGCCGCGCTGCGTTTCTCTGCTCACTCACTGTAGACTTGAATGACGGTTCGCGGAAAGGGAACTGACGGTAGGCCCCCCTTGAGCCCACGACCTCGTGTGGGCTGTGGGCCTCGTGCCCTCGTCGCTGCCTCTCTCAGACTAGCTGGATGGCCGGCGACACGTTTTCAGGGTCACCGACGCGTGGGGTCGACCACTAGTGGGGTCCCTGTTCAGAAATACGGTGGGTCTACGTGACGCTTGCAGATCGCTTTGTGTTCGCTCCGCAGCCCACGCGGCTTTTATAATCCGAAACTGAAGCGACCACGATCCACACACAACATCCTCTTTTTGCCTTGCCGTGGGTGTGGGTTGTGCTGTGTGCGTGCGTGCTCTAGGGTTTTCCGCCATGTCCACGCGCGGCGGCGGAGGGGGACGGCGCGGAGGCCGGGGCGAACAAGGAGGAGGAGGAGGAGGAGGACGTGGAGGCGGGAGCGGCGCTGGTGGCGGCCGAGGGCGCGGCCAGGGCGCCGCAGACCTCGGAGGACACGGCGGGGGCGCCGGGCGTGGCGATCGCGGCGGGGCCCAGAGAGTCGGCCATGGACAGTCCCCGTCTCCGATTCCGGCGGCCGGGCCCGGGTGTGGCGGCTACTCCGGAGTGCCGCAGCAGGTGACAGCGCCGGTGCCGGTGCCCTCCTCGGCACCGACCCCGGCTGAGGTTGAAGCGATGAGGCGACAGGTGGAGAGGAAGATGGTGGTGGCCGAGCCGCAGGTGGGGCCGCGCCAGAGCTCGTCGTCCTCACAAGCACCGGCGCCCGGTCAGTTGGCACCAGCGCAGTCTCCGGCGTCCTTTCAGGCGCCTGCGGTGCGACCTCCTGCCTTGCAACAGGGGAGGCCGCCGGGTCAGGTCGCACCGGCAGCGAGACCATCGTCGTTCCCAGCGCTGGCTCCGGTTCAGGGCCCTACGCCCGGGCGACCTGCCATGCAACAAGGGAAGCCGCCGGGTCAGGTCCCTATGCCCGGGCGACCTGTCATGCAGCAAGGGAAGCCGCCGGGTCAGGTCGCACCGGGTCCCGGTCCTGCTGCGCCCGGACGACCAGCCATGCAAGTGAGGCCACCGGGTCAGGTAGCACCGCCAGCAGCGAGCCAAGCGCCGGCTCAGGGCCCTGTGGCCGGGCGACCGGCCATGCAAGTGAGGCCGCCGGGTCAGGTCGCACAGGCAGCAGCGAGTCCAGCGCCGGTTCAGGGCCCTGTGCCCGGGCGACCGGCCATGCAAGTGAACCCGCCGGTTCAGGTCGCACCGGCAGCAGGGAGCTCATCGGCACCGCAGCAGATGCAAGTGGTGGCGCTTGCGCCGCCTGCAGGCACGCTGCCTCCGGCGTCGAGCAAGGCGATGGTGTTCCCCGCGCGGGCGGGGTACGGAACCGTCGGGCGGAGGGTCCGGGTGCGCGCCAACCATGTACAAGTCCAGCTCGGCGACAAGGATATCTACCACTATGATGTACGTACGATCCAACAGAACCCGGCCTACATGTTTCAAGAAAATTAAAACCACGTACAGTTTGAAGTTCAATGTGTTTCTGTCTTTATTTATTAACAGGTAGCAATCACACCGGAATCGACCTCACGGGCAAGAAATAGATGGATCAGAAACGAGCTCGTTAACTTGCACAAGCAACACTTGGGCGGGCGGCTTCCTGTTTATGATGGAAGAAAAAGCCTGTTCACGGCAGGAGGGCCACTGCCATTCGAATCAAAAGAGTTTGTGCTCAAGCTAACAAACCCTGATAGAGCAAGCCAGGGGTACGTGTGTTTGAATCCATTATTACCATCCAAGCAAAGTCCTACTACTACACGCATTCTCAAATATGTTTGTGTGTGCTAATTAATCGTTTTCGACGACTTGCAGAGAGAAAGAGTATACGGTGACAATCAAGTATGCTGCAAAAATTGATACGTACAGCCTTAAAATGTTCATGGCTGGCAGGAATCGGGATCTGCCACAAAACACTATCCAGGCTCTGGATATCGCTTTGAGAGAATCCCCAACTGCAAGGTACGTAATGCAGCATCGATGCACTCGTGCACAATAATCGTATTTGTCATTGACTTACGAATAATTATGAGGTATTTTTAATTCTTTATTGACTTGAATTCCGGTGGCAGGTATACACCAATCTCAAAATCGTTTTTCTCTCCACAAGCATTTGGAAAGGGTGGGCCTCTAGGAAATGGTGTGGAATGCTGGAGGGGTTACTACCAGAGCCTACGCCCTACACAGATGGGGTTGTCCCTTAATATAGGTAGAGTTGTGAGCTTGTATACCTGATGCTTTCTGCCTTGAATTGCTTGCTGCAAACCTTTTGTTTTCTTTGTGTATATACATTATGGTATTGTAACTTTTACATCGACCTGTCGCTTTGCCATGAATTGATTTCAAAACACATGCTTCTGAATTGGAAAGGATCCATTATTCCCATATTTGAATAAGCCCCTTCTTTAGCTTGATTTTTCACAGGCTCGTTTTTGTTAATTCATGCTAAATGTTAATCTTTGTACTGTACAAATACACTAAGATAAGATCTTGGTGCATAAGCACAACAAAGTAATTAACTCCAAAGTGTAGCTAGTTTAGATGAACAGTTCTGATACCTTTCACGCCAACCATGCACAATATTTTATACACTTTAAAATATAAATTCTGACGAATAAATCAAGCAATCACAATGTGTTCAGATATAAGTATATGTAGCAGTCATAATTTATAGCATATATTTCCTTTTTCTATAACAGTATGGTTTTATTTTATATTCTGAGTTATAACACATCTTGTTCAATCTGATGAGCTCCATGTTGATAATTGTGTTAATAAGTATATGAAGGTTCTTGTTGAAAAGATATACTTTTGATTTTGATGAAATTTATATAATTTTCTCTCTCAGATGTATCTGCAACGTCATTTTTCAAGGCTCAACCTGTTATTGACTTTGCAATGGAGTATCTGAACCTCCATGATACTTCAAGGCGTTTGTCTGATCAGGATCGCATAAAAGTATTGACCATATAGCCTTTATATGACCATACCCTCATTTAATTGTCTGTATGATTATTTCACCATATATATCACCACGTGTTTTTTTGCATCACAGCTGAAGAAAGCACTAAAGGGGGTCCGAGTCGCAACCAATCATAGACAGGATATATCCATCCGCTACAGGATTACAGGGCTAACCTTGGCTCCATTACATGATTTGACGTATCTATTCTACTGTATCTTGTTGCATTCTGTTTATGCAATCACATCATATATATCCTTAAATATTTATTTCTGTGTATACAGGTTTGATCAAGATGGCACACGGGTATCAGTTGTGCAGTACTTCAAACGACGATATAACTACTCATTAAAATACACTCACTGGCCATGCCTTCAAGCTGGCAGTGGTAGCAAGCAGATGTATTTACCTATAGAGGTTACACTGTTATTCTTTTTTCTTTGCCAATTTGATTACTCCAACATTTTTAGGACAACTATTTCCAAGAATATATTTATCAACCTTCCTAGACATTTCGATTTATTCACATGTTATTATACCATTTATACTTAAATGCAGGTTTGCAGCATAGTTGAGGGACAACGCTACACGAGTAAGCTGAATGAGAATCAAGTCCGGAATATCCTGAGGTTGGCCTGTGAGCGACCATCAGAGAGGGAGAGTAGAACTTTTGAGGTGAATATTGTGTCACTAAAGCCCATCTGTGAGACCGTGTGACTTCACTTTGTAGTTTGTACCTTTTCGTGTGTATGTATATTTCCTTTTATTCACGTTTTTTTTAAAAGTGAATATGTTGTGTGCATTCTCAGGTATTCAGTAGGAACAACTCTGACGATTTGTATGCAAAAGAATTTGGCCTTAAGGTGATGGACCAACTTACGTTGGTTGATGCTCGAGTGCTTCCAGCTCCAAGGGTAAATGTGTTTCTTTCTTTTTTTAGTATGATGAAAGAACATCAATTTTTTAGTTACCATCTACTAACAATCAACCATTATTTTGTAGCTTAAATACCATGACTCTGGGAAAGAGAAGGTTTGTAACCCTTCCATCGGACAATGGAACATGATTAACAAGGTATCTTGTCTTGTTCTTCTAATCTCCATGTCTTCTCTGTTCACATAGTTTTGACTATCATTCATGTTACTTGGTTTAGTTGATTATTTGGTTGGTAACCCTTGTGTAATCCCTAGTTATGTCAACAAATGAAATAATTATGTAATGACTGCAATAGATCTATTAGATTCGTAGTCCATATGTATTTATCTTATCTTGGAATATTTGGTGAAATTCTCAGAGAATGGTTAATGGAGGATCTATCAAATATTGGGCATGTATAACTTTCGCCTCTCGTATGCATCCAAATGATATTGGGATGTTTTGCGAGCATCTTGTTGGCATGTGCAATAACATTGGCATGGTAAGTCTATCTCTATATGGCACTTATCACACCTTCAGAACAAATATGGTAGTTAAAAGTATTTTACATTTTTTTTGTAGCAAATGAGTACCAGATCGTGTGTAGAAATCAAGAAAGCACACCAAGAAAATTTGGAAGCCGAAATCAGGGGTATCCATTTCCGTTCTGCACAAGTGCTTGCTCAACAAGGTCTAAAAGACCAACAACTTGAGTTACTCATCATAATTTTGCCTGATATGAGTGGTTTTTATGGTAAGCTGTTTAAATGGATCTTAAAGTTGAAGATTTTTGACCTTTTAAATTGATATTTTTTTTCCAAATTAAAGTTCTAATTGCTTGATATGTAGGAAAGATAAAACGAATTTGTGAAACTGAGCTTGGTTTAATCACTCAGTGTTGTGCACCTAAGAATGTAAGGAAAGGAGGAAATCAGTATCTTGAGAATCTTTCCTTGAAAATCAATGTAAAGGTAGGACGAAGCTTTTTAAATGCTATGTTACTGTGCACTTTAAAATCAGGTTGAAAGAATAGTGACAGCATTGCATTTTGCAATTAGGTTGGTGGGAGGAACACAGTGCTTGACGATGCTTTAAACCGGAGAATACCTCTTCTGACAGATTATCCTACAATAGTCTTTGGAGCTGATGTTACCCACCCATCTCCTGGGGAAAGTTCATCTCCATCTATTGCAGCAGTATGGGTTCTCTCTCTGAGTTTCACTTTTTTTTTAGTCTTACTCTTAGATTTTAGTTTTCATTTGGACAGACAGATCGCTAATTGAATTCATTTGTTGGTGGTTGTAGAATTTTTCTTAATTTATTCAGTTTCAAAGTTGCCTCCTTTTTAAATATTCTTCGTGGACAGATATTAGTATCATGAGTTTTAAATGAAAAATGCATGGCATTTCCATGCTTGTGCTACTAGTTCTTCCAAACTTTGTGCTGCCAAATGATGTATGCTGTGTTCGGGATTTAAATATTTTCTAACTCATATCCATTTAGGTCGTTGCATCCATGGACTGGCCACAAGTTACAAAGTACAAATGCTTGGTATCTTCACAAGGTCATAGGGTCGAAATTATAAATGGTCTTTATACAGAAGTGAAAGATCCACAGAAGGGCACTATTAGAGGTGGAATGATTAGGTTAGTTAAAGACAAATAAATACTTTTTTCTTTTTTTTCTTATCGGAGTACTGACATTTATGTATTGCAGAGATTTGCTTGTGTCATTCAAAAAGTCAACTGGCCACAAGCCCTACAGGATTATATTCTATCGGTCTGTAGAGATAATTTCATACTTTTACTTATCTTTGTTTGATACTGATATGGAAGGTCCTCCATTTCTGCAGTGATGGTGTTAGTGAGGGGCAGTTCAGCCAAGTCTTGCTTTACGAAATGGATGCAATTCGGAAGGTCTTTTCCTATTTAACCTGCTTTAGCCATTTCCATAATTCCATTTCTGGCATTTTATAATGGCTACTTGACATGCATGTTGTTTGTGATCATTCGGCCAGGCATGTGCAAGTTTAGAGGAGGGATACCAACCAAAAGTCACATTCGTTGTTGTGCAAAAGCGGCATCATACCCGCCTGTTTCCTGAAAATCATCGTGCACGAGACCAGACAGACAGGAGTGGAAACATCCTGCCTGGTATGCAAGTCCCATTCCCATATATAGCTAGGCAGCAGTTAATGTTGATATGCATTATTATTTTTAAATATCAATTCTTGTTTTGAAGTTTGAACCTACTTTGAAGTTTCAAGTAAACTCTGTCCTCAGGAACTGTTGTTGATACGAAGATCTGCCACCCCAGCGAGTTCGATTTTTACCTCTGTAGCCATTCTGGTATTCAGGTATACTGCATAAATGAATTGTGTTTATCAGCCTTAGTCCTCCTTACTACATATATTGTTGTTTTATTTTACTTATGATTCTCCTCAATTATTATTGTTAATAATGATTCTGTAGTAATTTGCATAATATTTAGATATTCGTTTTTTTTCTCCCTTGGACAGGGAACAAGCCGCCCAGCTCATTATCATGTTCTTATGGACGAAAATGGTTTCACTGCTGATGCACTGCAAACCTTGACTTATAATCTTTGCTACACGTAAGCTTCAATGATGATATTCTCTCAATTTGCGTAAATTGTACCATTTTACCAGGGTTGACCTTTTCATCATATTCTTGTCTTCTTGCTCATAGCTATGCCCGGTGCACTCGTTCAGTCTCTATAGGTGAGCACGAATACGGTTACAAACTATTTTACAGATTACACGAACTGTTTGTTCATCAGTTTATTTTCTGTTTTTTTTTTCTTAAAATTTGTCCTGTCTTTGGTATTGTAACAGTTCCTCCGGCATACTATGCACACCTGGGTGCGTTCCGTGCCCGTTACTACATTGAGGACAACATTTCTGATCAGGGCTCATCAACGGGGGCAACTCGGACGTTTGATCAATCTGTCCCAGTGAAGCAACTCCCCAAGATCAAGGACTACGTTCAGCAGTTCATGTTCTATTGCTGAAGAAGCTGGAGATCGAGTAGTTCCCGGCCCGAAAAGCATGCATGCGAGACTTTATGGATCGTTCTATGGTGCCGTAACTGTAAACTTACTGTTTTATCGGTTTCATTCCATGATGCTTAGCTTAATTGCTTCTAAACCGAAGCCTTTTGCGACTCTGGAATGGTTCTGGCTTTTGGACTAAGATGACTTTCTATGATATCGTAACTGTAATCATTTCATGATGCTTAGCTTAATTAACTGCTAAACGGAAGCCTTTTGCGTTCTGTTTTTTGGACTAAGATGTCTACAGCAACATATATAAATCTGTTTTGTTGAATGGCAGTGGTCTGAAAGTTGCTTTGAGTCTCATTTAGGACCTATTTGGTACAGCTTATAAACTGTTTTTTTTGTCAAACATCTCTTTTCAAAATAGCTTCACCCTTAGAGGTGTTTTTCTCCCCCTCATAAACATATGAAGTGGGATGAAGCTGAAAATAGTAGCTTATCACAGCTTTTTCCCCCCTTTTTTTCTCTCATATGCATGTATAAAGTTGTTGGTGAAACTGTTTTGTCAAACATTTTTTTCAAAATAGACTCCCCCTCTGACAAACACATGAAGTGGGATGAAACTGAAAATAGTAGCTTATCACAGCTTTCTTCTTCCTCCCCTTTTTCTCTCACATGCATGCATAAAGTTGTTGGTGAAATTGTTTTGTCAAACATTTTTTTCAAAATAGCTCAGCTTTACCTAAAAAGTTGTTTGTAAAACTATTTTCTAAAAAAACAGCTTCACTATGGAAAATTTCCAATTCTCCTCTCTCAGCTTAGCTTGGACTGCGTCCGTTTTTCTCAAACTATAAAACTAAAAATCTTTCCTCTTCCAAGTCGAAAAATATTTTGTGGAGACCAAATAAAATTGGATTTTTATTTATGATTTACTAAGGTTTTTTAAAGAATCAGTCAAAATGTAGCAAAATCATTATGTTCAAAGTTGAAGGAGAAAAGTTTTCTAGTTTCGTAGTTTGAGAAAAAAAACTGAACACAGTCCAATGTTGATGAAGTAAAATTAAACTTTTTCTTATTTAAATAGACCCTGAGATATTTAGGCCTATTTAGATGGAGGCAGGTAACATATTCTGGCCCGAGACGTCTAAAATCACAGACCTAGGATGCATGCCTGACCTTGGCAACAAGCTATTCGAGCCCGAAATCAAAGGCCCTTGCTTGCATACACTAGGCATTGCTATTCGAGCAAAATGGGTATGTCTGCGCGCTGCCTATATTAATTGGCGTGCAATCAAGTGTGGAACGACAATTTTCTACTATTAATTAATATAAGTTAGTTAAAGAGTTGTTATCCATTAAAGTACTATGTTATTTTTCTAAGAACATCTCCAACAACTTCTTAAAATAGGTTGCTATTCTTATAACTTTGGCAAAATCACACAAAATTCTCTGTCCGACAATTTGACAAACCAACATGCTATTTATTCCAAGTTTGTATCCAGCGGTGTCGCACGCGGATATATCCGCGATCCGCGCGCAGGGTACGTTGATATCGTCGATTTTTTCTCATGCAACGTCTTCTCCCGCAATTTTTTTCTTTTTTCTGCCGTGAATTTTTTTCTTTTTTCTGCCGCGAGACTTTCTCCCGATTTTTTTTTCTTTTTCTGCCGCGATTTTTTTTTTCTGCCGCGAGACTTTCTCCGGTGATTTATTTTCTGCCGCGTTTTTTTTTTCTCCTCCCGCGATGATTTGCATGCATGTGATCAAATGTTTCTATTGTTGATGATTTACATGCATCCATGTGATCGATTTTTTCTTCCGGGATCTTTTTCCCACGATTGTTTTCTCTGTTGTGGTAACAGCCACCTGGTGGGTCTTCTTTTTTCAAATTTAGCAAGTTGGAATAGTAAATTGTTGGAGAGAGGTCCTTTTTTCACTTGTCAAATAAATTTACAATTTGCTAAACCATAAGATATAGCAAGTCAATTTTTTAATAACTTGAAAAAATTTACTTGCTAAATCTTATGGTTTGACAAGTTGCTAAATTATTTGGCAGGTGGAAAAGAACCCTCTCTCCAACAATTTGTTATTCCAACTTGCCAAACTTTTGAAAAAAAAGGAAAGGAAATGTAAGTGCATTCGCCCCCTAAGTGTGAGTTTTGGATAATTGATAACAATCAACTTAGGAGCTAACACGCTTATCCTAAGCATATTCACAGGTGTTAGTATATGAACAAGCTTAAACGATAATATTCGGTGATTGAAGCACCCCCAATTTTCGTTCTTCATGGAAAGCGGTCGCTCAAGTGTCAAATAGATTTATCCTTTTGAATTGAGTTATAGGAAAAGCCGCACTACCAAGAGGGATACATGTTTGGTTAGCTTGAAGAGGTTAAGGGTGCTCAAGTTATTAGTATAGAGACGCTTGAGAGATGCCGTGCGAAACGGGCTCTTGGAGGAGTGTTTTGGTGGCTGTCTGCCAGCCATCGGTAGTACTGGTATACCACCGGTACTACCAGTGAAGGACCGGTAGTACCGTTCAGGTACCGGTGACGCTCTAACGCATGCGAGGGCATCAACCATTTTTGTACATTCGGTAGTACCGGTACCCCACCGTAGTACCGGTAGTTCACAGTCGTCCAGATCTGCTTTGACTTCTTTCAACGGTCACTTTTGATCGGTAGTACCGGTGCTGCACCAGTAGTACCGATACCGCTTCGGGCTGAGCAACTTAAAGTCTATCTCTTCCCCTCTCTCACACCATCCACTCATTCACTCACTCCCAACACACCTAGAAGCGACCTATTTAAAGTGCCTACTACAACTTAGACTATCGTGGTATTATCACAGTTTACAAATGCTTATATTTTTTTAAAAAAATGGAAATAATAGCTTTGCATTATGGAAGTTTGCTTCATCGTATTTCAGGTCGAGATGAATAACCATGCCATGATCTGTCTTTCTCTGGGAAGAAAGATAAATTCTGTATGCCATAGACACATGTATTATCGTAGTAGGCCAGTGGCATTTATCATCAGTTAAACGCAATGAAAGGCAATAAAGGCCTTTAGGAATAAATATTGCTGCATAGTGCTTGTTCAACCGCTCCGATAACCTTGATGTCACACTAACTGATTAAAATTTTAGTTTGTCAACCACTCACACAAAGTGTATTAGCTTTGTAGGACGCTGTGTAAGTAAAAAACAGTTAAACAGTTTTTATGGCATACTGATATGATGTAAAATAACTTGAGATTTAGGGTCAGCTAGATGGATGTTGTGTAGTTTTTTAAGTTTTTAGGCATGAGAATAACTTGGTACTTCTTTCGATTAAATTAATAGAATTACCAAAAGAGAAGGGTACTTCAGTTCCTAATTCTACGCCTACCATTGTTTTATAGACCCATTGTTTTATAGACTGAGACTCAATTTGGTTTTAGGCTCAAGATTATCATGCTACATATGTACACCCATGTCCTTTACTGGATCTGTGTTTCAGTTCTCAGTTCTATGCTTTACACTAAATGTTCTCTGCACTGAAAATTTGCTTACCTGCTGATTTCAGAATTTGGCACTAGGGGCATGCTGATGTTGAAATTGACTACATATTTAGATCTCTAATTATTTACCTGATACTCTGATTTCATGTTGCTGAAGTGCAGCTATTTTTTGCATCAAAGTGAAAGGGAATTTGGTGATTCTACCCTTATTTGGAACTCCAATTGTGATTTTAACCCTGTTTTTTAAACTTTGCCTTTTTATCCTCGTTTTTTCTAAATGAAACCTCCGTCTACCCCTGTTATGTAACACCGTTGGTGCTGCTCATATTAAATGGCGAAATAAAAAGAAAAAAGCAAAAACAGGTGGTCCAAAAGACAAAATGCCCCTGAGGGCTTTTCCTCTTCTCCGGGTACGCAGAAAGGAATCGGGCCGCTCCCTCTCCCGTCGCGGCGGAGCTCAGAGCCGGCGCCCTGCTCTCGGCGGCTCCTCTCCCCTTCGCCCTCCCCCTCCTCCCATTCGCCCTCCCTCCTCTACTCGCCCCCTCCATGCTGCTCCACCTTCGAAGCTGGGTTAGTCATCACGCCCTTCCTTGCTGCTTCGCAGCACCTGCCCGCAGAGGCGGCGTACGGCCATCCCCGCTGACGCGAGCCAGCTCTGGCCTTGGCGGCGCGCGTAACCCAGGGCATGGAGGCGGCCCTAGCGAGCACGGCGGGGCGGCAGCGCGCGGCAACCACGCCGGCCGGGCGTCGGGGGCGGCATGAGCCAGCCCTCGGTGGGTCCGGCGGGGGGCCCACGATTGCGTCCAACCACTCGACGGGGCATGAAGGGCTACCTGGCATGCACCTGCCGGTCTGACCAGCGAGCTCGTCAGAGGTCAACAGACGCTGTGTCCATCGGGTCAGGGGACGGCTTCCTGACGCCTCCCTGCAGGTACACTCTCTCGGTTCGAGAGATCTAGACTCGGGAAAGCTTCGTACGGAGGACTTGGAAGCAGACATGGATGATTTCCAAATTAACTCGACTTGTTGTCTGGAAGGGATGAGTCGTGGATGGTTATGATTAAAAGTGATGTCTGTTTTATTGATGGTTGAGAATTTCTACAAGTCAAAGGTCTTCTCCATAGCGTACAACACTCACGGGTTCTACATCAAAGACCCTTTTTACCGTTGGATACTTACGAGACCAATGCAGATTGTATGTTTCAATGCTATTTACATGTATAGTTACTGAATGGTAAATAATCATGATGTGTTATGATTTAAAATTGTGATCTTTGACTTAATTCGATGGGTTTCGAAAAGCTTCTAAAATTGTATACAAAATGTAAACGACTTAAAGGTAAACACAGATTCTAATAAAGGGTAAAGCAATGCAGTGCCCATTTAACACTGTTAGAGTCTGTAATCAACGGTAGACTCTCTCTTCGTTTTGAAATAGTAGGGTAAAATCACAAAGTTAAAAAAACGAGGGTAAAATCAACATTTCACTTAAAAACGAGGGTAGAAACGCCAAAGCCCCAAATTGTAAAGATGGGAGAACGGCTAAGCAAGTCTATAAGTGGAGAAGCATCAGTGCATCAGAACTTGTAGGTCTGTATCTGAACTGATGTGTGTTATCATCTGTACTACATAATTACTAGACATGTTCAGTCTTGTGGTTATGTTTATACTTACCATTTGTATCTGATACTGATGTATTATCATCAAACTAAAGATTCTTCTTTTATATTCACTATATGTCATTTGCTTTTTGTCTACTTCAATTCATTATTGTGGCCATCAACAATTACTAATTAGTTTGACTTCAGTTTCAAGGCCATTTGCACATGCTTTTTGGGAGTATTGCAACCTTGCTCTTAGTCCTGATACAAATTTGATGCAGCGCGTGTCTAACTATATTTCATACATATGGTTTCCCAATTTAACTGCTATTTAGATACATGCAAAGGAAAGTACTGTCTGGTTTCCCAATGATGTATGCATATACATATGTGTTTTAACAGTTTAACTGCTATTTAGACACATGCAAAGGAAAGTACTGTCTGGTCATTGCGCGAGCCGCCGGAGCACGAGCGCGCACACTGGCCATGAGCCGGCGCTGCGCACGCCGGCGGCCGGTTCCTGGCCTGCCGTGGTACACGAACCACGTGTAGTTCTGGTAGTTCTTGTCCATCACTGGCGTCGGGAGGGACGACGGCGGCACGGGCGGCAGCCCGGGCACATCCACGCCCGCTCCTTCCTCCATCTCCTCGAACTGGACCGGCACCTCCTCGTGGAGCGACGGGAGGCGCAGGAAGAACGCGGGCATCCCGGCGCTGGCGATGAAATAGACGTACGAGGGCACGGCGAGCTCGCGGGACACATCCAGCATAGTCGTGCAGAAGAAGTCGATGACGAGCGCGGCCACCGGGGACGACGACAGGCTGGAGATGGCCGCCCTGACGCTGGGCGCGCGTGCAGCTGGACCAGCCTGGAGACGAACTCCTCGATGCCGAGGAAGTCCGTTGGGGGCTCCACGGCGGGGAGGCGGACGAAGCGGATGTCGAGGCCGGAGGCGGCCTCCTCCCTGCGTATGTGGGCGTCGAGGTCGTCCGCGAGCTCCGCCGTGGGCGGTCGCATGACGAGCACGGTGAGCGAGAGCGCGCGGCCGCCGCGGGCGAGAAGCAGCTTCCTTTTTCATGAAATATACTTAGTTGGACTGAGAGTGGCCCTTCCTGTTCGTGCGGCAAAACTCTGATTTCCTATAGATTGGATAACCCATATGCCTTAGATTGGAGTTATCTTCAGTAATTACCTTTTTACCTATTGTTTACCTATAGATAATATGAGTAATCAAATAAAAAATTAAATAATAGAAAATCGATATCATCTGCATAACTCTGATTTATAAATATTTATCCATATTTTTCATGATTTTTACAGGTAGCATTTTATCGGGCTCTACATGAAGATGATGTATACACACTACATGCCTACTGAAAAACCATTTGTACATGTTTGATTCTAATGTCAACAATTGACATGTAACACGTTTACATTTACACGAATCAATGATACCTACTCTTATGGAAAACATTATTATATTATCGTGTGATCTATGTTTTTTTAATACAAATGTTTTGTTATCCCGTAGCAACGCATGAACATTCAACTAGTCATCTCATAAGGTCATAGTTCCTCTAGGACCTACAATTGATAGACGTAATCTCTATGCACTATCTTATTACACATTTAAGAGCAAACAATAATTTTACAAAAAAAAACAAATTTGGATAACATCAAATGCTTAAGGGCATGTTTGGCTCGTTACCAATCCGTACGTGCTACAATCTGCCACACCTCTGATGCTATAACTTTGTTAAGTGTTTGGTTCGTTGCCAGAGTTAAGACGTTGCTACATCTCGCCAACTATTATACAAGTTATTTGTTTACTTCAAAGCTCGCAAAAATTGTGGCACACGATTTGTATGTAGAACTTTTGGCGTGGTCACAACTACATCACAATCGTAGGCACAATCCAAATAAAGCCTTAATTTCAGTTATTACCTCATCTTTGAAAGACGAAAGGCATCCCCCTCCACAACTATCTTCGCAATAGTCCTAATTTAAAAAGCGAAATTTCATATAGTTGGATGAATTCAAACATAGTTCTAATTGAAGATCTCAACTTGAATGTGCTACCTTGCATCGTCCAATTGGAGTGATGCGATGTAGACGGGAGACTAAAAGAAGAGCGAAGAACTTAGATATAATAGTTCCTACGAAATTTGCTTGTCCGTTCTAATTTAATGGGTTTATTCAGTGGCGGATCCAGGATCCGATCAAGATGGGGCTAAGTGAAGGTTTTGGAGAATTTTATAGAGATTTAATGAAGAAATAAGTGAATTTATAGAAATTTAGTGGAGAAATGAGTAAATTTTGAATAAATTTAATGAATAAAATAGTGATTTAAATATATATTTAATAGATAAAGGAGGCCATAGGGGGCTGCAGCCCCCTGGATCCGCTCCTGGGTTTATTGTACCCAGATTTTAATATAGCCTCTTTTATTTAGAAATAAATTTCAAATTATTTTTTTTAAAAAAATGAAAGTACTCATAAATGAATTTATGTGACTTTTTTGAGAGTACACAGTACCACTAGTACAGAATTACTTTATGGAGGCGGACGTTTTTCATTAATTGAGGCGGGCAAACGCGTCCGCCTCCAATGAAAGGCCTTGGTTAATCGCACGATTAACCGAGACAGTCACAATGCCCGCCTCCGTTAATGAGAATAAAAAAACAAAAAAAATAGAAAACCCTAGCCGAGCCCAAACCCAGATCTGACCCTGCTGGGCCCGGTATGCAGCTGTCGCTCTGCCGCCGCCGTCGCCGGATCCAGCAGCCCCGACGTCGGATCCGTGACCACCGACACCGGATCCACAGCCCCGACGCTGGATCCGCCTGGAGGAGTTGTAGCCCGAGCCGCCGGCACGCCGCTGCTACTACTCCGAGGGGGGAGGGCGGCGCTGGGCCGCGCCTGCGCCGCCGTGCGCCGAGGCCGAGGGAGGAGGGCGGCGCTGGGCCACGCGCGCCTGCGCTGGGCCGCCGTCGTGCGCCGAGGCCGAGGGAGTAGGGCGGCGTTGGGCCGCCGCCGTGCGCCGAGGCCGAGTGGGGAGGGTGGCCTACGTACCCTACCACTATGAGCACCTTCGAATGACTGATACAACAAATCTAAAATCCTGAAATAAATCCAGAATAAAGTGTCGCACCCAGGATTTGAACCCTGGGTGGGAGCCCCCCAACCAATGGTCTTTGTCATTGCGCCGTGAACCCCTTGACATATGGGAGGAGGAATCAGGACGGTGGGCGAGTGCGAGTGCGAGTGCGAGGAGTCGAGGACGGTGGGCGTGGCGAGAGCGAGGGCGAGGGCGAGTGCGAGGAGTCGAGGACGGTGGGCGAGGGCAAGTGCGGGTGGTGAAAATTGCATTTTACTCCTTTTTAAAAGTTATTTTATAAATAGACTCTTCATGATATTTTTTTTCTATACTTGAAATGTAAGCGTCAGCGTGTCGATCCAGCCGAAGCTGTGCGTTTACTGAATTAACGTCGAGACTAGCCACGTCGACATTTAATCGCTTAACACTTAATTCTAGAATAGTATCATGATGATATATTGAGTTTGACCGATTATAAAGTATAAAGTATAAATATTTATAACATCAAATAGACATCTATAGATTAATTATTAAATATATTTTTATAGTAAATAATAAATTAATTTAGAGTTATAAATATTATATTTAGGCCCTGTTTAGATTGAGAAAAGTGGTGAAAAGTTTTTGCAAAAATTTTTTGCGCCCAAAATGCAAAACGTAAATTTTTTTTCATACATGTTTAGATTGAGTGAAATATTTTGCAAAACATAGAGAAAGAGAAGTCTGACACGCGCAACGATGCAAAATATTTTGGATTTTGATATGTTGGGTGTCAAATACAAAATATTTTGGGAGGCTACTTTTTTATAAAATTTGGTACCCTTGTTTAGTTCCATTTTGCAAAAAGGTAATTCAAAAGGTAAAAACTTTTTGCAAAATGGAGGAACTAAACAGGGCCTTAGTATAAATTTGGTCAAACATGAATTCCTTTTAACTAGCACGCGTACTATAACTACATCGTTTTTAGACAGTACGGAAGTACTACAGGCTAATAAGAAAAAACTTCCATTCAAAATTTTGTGAACATTCATAAAAAATTAAAATAAATCACTTCGGCATGAGATCATTTTTATCAGAACCGCAATGTCACCCTCTACATGATAAAAAAAATCCATCGAATTCTAGAAATAATTTTGGAATAAATCTTCTCTCCCTTTAAATAACTTGCATGCACACTAAGCTTTGATTTTAGATCATTTTTTGCACAAACGGTTTTCCCCACTTTTATTTGAAAAAAAAGGCAAACACAATCCGAGTTTAGCGTAATGGCGCGGCTGCCTGTACAAAATCAAATGGCCTGGTTCTCAGATTTGACTAGCGCATGGCCTGGTTCTCAGGGTGTGATTGATTGCTTTGGTGGTGAGGAGCCGGGATGGAGAACCGGTTCGAGATAGTGAGATACATGCTCAAATCGTACACTGAGTCGTATTTGGTTGTTTTTGTTGTTGGTTCAGTACGAAATGAGATTGTGTTTGGTTGCGTGCATGGTTGGAAGCTTTGAGTGTATGACACAAGGTTTTGTATACCATGGGTGTATCGTACCGTCCTGCATGATAAGGAAAGTGGAAATTGAGAAGATAGAGTCATACGAGACGGAGGGATGGAGATTAACGAGACGGAGCAGAGAAATGATACGATGCATGCTACCAATCACGACCAAATGCACCGAACTATGCTACGAAGGGGTTCGGGATGACTTTTAACGTGCAACCAATCACCCCCTCAACAGTACGAGCATGCGTTATTTTGTGCACTGAAATTATGCATGCATGTAACTTCCCAACAATGGCCCATCAGACCGCATGGGCCACCACACCTCCGCAGTCCGCACGGCCGCACGGAAAACCGTAGGCCGACGCCTTCTCGCCCCTTCGTACTTCCCCCGCGTCCACTCTCTCCCCTCGACGCGAAGTGGCGAAGTCCCGTACTGCTGCGCCGACGGCCGACGACACTGCTGCGCCTCTGGCCAGGCGGCTACTCGCCAGCACTCCAGGACATCGAGCACGGGCACGACACTGGCGAAGTCCAGGAATGCAGTGTGCAGACCGGCTGCTCTGTAATCCTTGGCATCATCCTTAAGTTTGGCACAAATTTCAAAATTACAGATGATGCCACCCACCTCTAGTTAAATGTGATTAGTGCAATAACATAAGGATTTTTTTTTTTGCGAACATATAAGGAATTAATTGATCCAGCATGTGATATCTGGAGGGTAATTAGTGCAATCACATAAAGGGAATGTAATTAGCTGCTAACAACCGTGAAAGGCCATCACCCATCAGAAGCAACTCAGGCAAGTATAGCGCAAGGCCATCAGATGTGAAGACAGGGCAAGGCCACGGCGCGAGAACAACACTGACTTTGCTTGTAATTGTAGCAGGTCCAGGTGCATAGAATGGCATACACATAGTTTAGACTTTAGATAGAATATTTTAGAATGAGGGCATATTTTGGTGGGCATAGGAAAAAAAAGCAACAGGACAATAGATACAATATACTCCGTATATAGGAGTATACAGAACTATAGATACAATGAAGAGGATGCAGAATTTGCTGTTACTCAACTACTCAACAGTTTCAAAGCTTATATTAAACTCACTGCTGCCAGGGTAAACTAACTCGCTATGGTCTGAACCTACTGACTAGAATACTCATAAGCCAATAAATATTAACAGAAGACAAGATTATCTATCCGGAACATCTCAGCTACACAAACTGCAAGAACCAGTAGAACCCCGAATGCATAGCTGGTGAAAGTGTGAAACGGTTCTAGCCTACTTTTAACTTGAGATGCTCTCATGCTACATCAGCGGGAAATTTTTCGCCTTTTATTGAGACTTGCTAGCATGTCAGAGTAAGACTGCAGGTTAACATCAACATCTTCATCGTACTCGAGACCAAGTTCTTCCTGCAGTACATATTGTTCATCAGCATCATGTGGTCGTTACAAACAGAAAACAATAGAAAATGTACTGTGACAACTAAAAGAATTAGTACTCCGTAGCAGATAGAGTCTACCCATTGATGTGGTACACGTTTGATCAAGGCATATACTAGGTCTTAAGTGCAGTCAAAGGCATATGGGAAGGGGAGGGGGGGCAGCAAGAACCTTAAATTCCTTCTGATCTTTTGGGCTGTTCTCAGTAATATTATCCCAAAGCTCCTTGAACATCCTCTTCCGCTTTCTCCATTGGTTAACCTTCTCAGCAAAGGAATTCTCAATGATCTTCTTGTCCTCCGGTTTCACCAAGGTAACACCACTACGCAATTTATTTAGTTTCTCTTCCATTTCCTGAACCTGAACAAATATGGGTCCTGCAATTAAAACTAGTCCAAAGGAACAGACACATAATAATGTGCAGAAGGGAATTTTATCTTAACAAGATGACTCTGCTTATATTGAAAGCAAATAAGCTTTGTAGAAGAGAACATTTTTTATGCACCTACTTCGCTTTGTAATTTAGTCTCCTTTGCTGTAATCTCTGCCAGCGTCAAGTTTGACTGCAGACCTCGTACCTCTGTAGAAGATTTATATTTAGATGTTTTTGAAATACAATCTTTTAATGCATTTGGTAGACCACTAGCAGGACCAAGGCACCAGTTTGAAGTTTGGATCTCACCAGATTCAATCTCACTAGTTGCTTTCTTTTGATTTGCAAGTTCTTCCTGTAACTTGGCATTTGTTTTTTTCATCTCCTCAAGTTCTTCACCATTTGGAATCTCAAATTGATCTTGCCGAGCAATGTAAATTTTCTGCTTGCCATACTCCTTGAAGGAAATCTGTCCACTGTCAGCTAATGCATCCAGTGCCTTTTGTACTGCAGTCTTCTTAAGATTAAACTTCTGTAGTGCATCAGCTACATTCTGTGAATTCAATGGCCTGTTTTGCTGCAGAGTAATGGTAAAGTCAAGTATATGGTGCTCAGAGCTTAGAAGAACAAAATACTCGAAGCTGAGCAAAAAGTGTGGTACTCCCTCCATTCCAAAATGTGATGTATTAGTTTTGCACAAGTCAAACTTCTCTAGCTTTGACCTAATTTATTGAAACCGTATTAACCTCTACAAAACCAAACTACAGCAATATCAAGTATTCCTTGGTGGATTTAATGAAGCTAACTTGACGTTGTAGATATTGGTGCATTTTTCATTTTTTCTATAAACTTGGTCAAAGTTAGATAAGTTTGACATAGGATAAAACTAAAACATTTTATATTTTGGAATAGAGTAATTGTTCTTTTATCCAGCATAAATTGAAGAACTGTGTACAAAATCCTTTCTGAATAACCTCATTTCATAGTGATAGTCACATACACTATTTAGGTGCATCAGTATACTGAGTTAATTTCACCTAAATTAGGCAAGAGCAGTATCTTAAGGAAAAAGATAGCATACTTCGTCCCCATCTTATTGGAATTCAGGAGACTGCACTTAGTTAACTGGGAAATTCATGTCCTAGAAGGCTAGAAACATAAATAAAACTCTTAAAGGGGAAAAACAACCTGCAGTAATATCTCTAGCAGGGAAGCAAAAACAACCTATAGTCCTACACTGACTGAACAGCAAAAGCCAAAACTGATCTGCAAAAGCATTGTACTTTCTGCATTTGTAAGCTCTTGTGCATTATAAACTCTAAGCTCAGAGCATACAGTTGAAATAGAGCCTGGTCAATTAGCTTACACAAAGAGCAGACTCAAACCGTAGTTAAAGTAGCACCAAGAGGAGTCAAACACTCAACTGAAATTAATCTAAACTTTTGTTCTATTCAAGGGATTAGCTTATACAGTACATATTCTGGCCACAAACTGGATTACACACTACCAAGTAATCTGGCTACATTTCAGTAGGTCATTGCAGGTAGCTGCTTACATGGAGGATGACTGCAATTGCGATCATTCAGAATAATGATCAGAGACAAAGTGATGGCAGTTGCAACTAACATACACCGATGGATTGGAATGGTGACCAGGGTTTTCATATGGACCTGAACCTACAGAAAGACAGTATGGACGATGACCAGTATTCATCAAACATCATGCTGCCATCAAGCACAATCAATACACATTGCCCATTACTCCAGTCAACTTTGTCGCATCCATATAATCCTAACGATTTCTGAATAATTCTTATACAGTTCAAGACTCCATAAGTACCACACAGAAGGGGAATCGAGTCCTAATCGCGAAAGCAGAAGCAGGGGTTTAGGGTTTAGAGTAGGGTTCAGGGGAGAGAGAGACACCGCACCTCATTGACGAAACCCAAGACGATTCCTGCAAAAACGAAAAAAGAAGAAACGGCACCGTAAAATCATCAGAAACACTGATCAGGCCGACCTAAGGATTGAATAAGTTTTTTTTTTCGCAAACAAATAAGAAGAAAAAAGGGGCACCATTTCGGTTGGGATTTGGGAGGGATAGGAGTGAATACCTTCAACGCTGTCGGATTTAGGCGGCATGCCTCCTCAACCGCCCGCCACGCCGGCGCGGCTTTGCTCGCTGCTGCTCGGCCTTGGCGATTTGAAGGGGACGAATGGGAAAAGTGGGGGCGAACGAGAGCGCCGGCGGGTAGATGGATTGTTCGGGGTTTCGGGCAGCTGTCCCTACATCTTATCTCGGAAGCGCTACCCAGATAAGCTGCACAAATAGGTAAAAACAGCTGTTAAAATAAGCTGGTCTAATCCAGCTTCTACTTATTAATATAAATGAAAGCTAAATAAACGTGACCAAAATAAGCAGCTGAAAAGCATTGTGTTTGGCTATTCATTCTAGCTTATTTTGACCATAAACAGCTTATAAGCTGTACCAAGCAGGAGGCTTGGCGTGGCCTCTCTGTGTGCGACAGTCACTGACAACTTGGGGCCTCCTTGGTTGGTGATGACGCGGAAGATTTCCCGCAATCCCGCCCAAAACACTAGCAATGACTTTTGCGAAAGTTGTGAAGGGTAAAAAACAAAAACAAAAAAACGAGTCATGGACTCATGGTACTAAGTGGGCTAGCCCGGCCCAGTGTTGCGACGTTAAGACTAGAACATGAGACTAGTCCGGCTGGTATTAAATCAATTCCTCCTACTAATGATTTCAAAAAATTATTGTTACACGGTTGATTTGTAGGGATTAAAATTATTGTTACAAGGCTAACTACTACACACCAGAATAGAACCCTCTCGTCTCTAGATCAGGAGCAAAACCATTCCATTCTACCACACTCTCCAACCAAAAGCACCCTAAAGTTTTGTTGATGAACAAAAAATCGTTGGACTGTCAAAGTTGTGGTAGGCGGTTAGGTTAACCCACGACATGTCGCTCGGATAGCGAGCGCACGACCCTGGTCCACTCTTCTTCCTCCCGCGTTGCACGCACTTCCTTCCCCACCCCCGCCGACCGCTGCCCCGCCCTCGCCATCAAGCACCCATGCCTAGGCCTTTGTTGGGAAGAGAGCACCCACGCCTAGGTCCTTGCCGGGAAGAGAGGAAAGGATTTATTTGGCCTCTATTTGCTGAGCGGCTATTATCCTAGTCGTTGAATACATCCTCGGAATATGCACCAATCAGACATCACTGCTCCACCCATCAGACAAAGCAAATACAGGGGAAAAAGAAAGTTTGGCAGGGGAGAATACGAGATAATACAAGGGAGAGAGAAAATTGCCACAGATCTCGAGAACAACTTTTAACGGTAAGGGTAATAGCCGTCTAACATGTAGACATTTTAGGAGAAGGAAAATATTTATTTGACCTCTATTTGCTGAGCGACATTTTAGAGGAAGGGAGCTGCTGCATCTAAGCCCGGTTCTCGTGGTCTGCTAATTTAGTCACATTTTTTTTTTTTGCTTGTGACTGTAGTTTGCTTGTGATCTTTTCCTCAACTAGAAAATTGAGGGCTAAAACGTAAAACAATCAAAACCCAAAGGGCCCGTTGCTAAAACCACCCACTTCTCCAGTTCCCCCTCACCCTCAGAGTCACGACTCCAGATCTCGCACCGCTCGCCATGGACCTCCTCGACGCGAGGCACCGCCACACGCCGGATTCGAGCTCCTCCCCAGACGCCGCCGCCGACATGGGGCTCCCTCTCGCCGGAGCCGCATACCAGCCCTACGTCTCCGAGCTCCTCTCCTTCTCCATCGAGCGCCTCCACAAGGTACATACGCCTACACTTGCTGCGCGACACTTGATTTGTAGCGATGGTAATTCTGGGTTCGTTGGCTTGGTGCGCGATTGTAGGAGCCGGAGCTTCTGAGGGTCGACGCGGAGCGGGTGCGGCGGCAGATGCAGGAGGTGGCGGTGGAGAACTACGGCGCCTTCATCGCCGCCTCCAAGGCTCTCTCCTTCGTCCGCGCGCAGCTCGAGAGCTTCGACGGCCATCTCGAGGCCATGGTAATGCAGGCGGTCCCTCTGTACTCTTTACTCCGTTGCTTCTACTGTCTGCCCCCATTGTGACTGAAATTGTTGCTCCATGTGGATCAGTAAGTAGGCCTTGTGCAGCCAAACACAAAATCAACTGATCGGATGAATGCTGGTGGGGGGATTGAATTCAGCTGCTTTATGCGTGTAGCAAGCAGATCACGTGATCTTGTTATTGTTGCACCCCACTTGCCTCTTAAGTGGAAATGCAATTCTGCTAGTGAAGTGGTCATTTATAAGTTGAATTTTGAAATGTATTGCTTTTTTTTTTTTGAGAAAACGCGAAATCATGATCATAACCATGTAAATCACAAAACGAATCTAGTGGAACCACTTTTGTTCAACTAAACCATCATATAGTTAGCTTAATTAATTCATGAAAACATACAATGTCTTTATCTTCAAATATGCGTATCAGGACAGAAATAACCTTAAAGCAGTATGATGCGAACTAGATGATCTTGAGCACCTGGTATGTCAACAATATTTTTACTAAACACACTTCATGAAAGGATTGATATAGATTTATAGGTTTTGTCCATCACAGATATTTGTTGTATGGATATTGCATTAACCTGTCAAAACCTCCATTAATATTATATGTTGAACAAGGTTTAACAATTTAACATGGGAAAATGTGGAAGCTCTGCTGAATGCTGATTGCTTTCAGTCTAGCAATACTAGAGGGTAGAGGTGAATTCGATTACATGTTCACTATTACACTGCCTTTTTTTTTCTTTCTATATGGTATATGCTAACATTGGAAGAATGATTTGAAATGTTTGACCATGTTGTTCATGCACCATTGTAGATAGAGGAGATACCAAACTTGACATCTGGCTGCACTGAGTTTGTTGAGTCCGCACAACAAATTTTGGAGGAGAGGAAGCTTAATCAAACATTACTAGCCAACCATACTACATTGCTTGACTTGCTTGAAATCCCACAACTGATGGACACGTATGAAACTTTTATGTTTTGCCATTTACTTGTCTCTTTACTTTATGTTTGAGTTGTTTGTTATTGATAATATTATTTGTTTTCAGTAATGCATAGTTTCAGTTGTATTGTTGCTGAATTATGCATGACAATAAGTAAGCTTATTCTTGTAGGTGTATACGGAATGGGAACTATGATGAAGCACTTGATCTAGAAGCTTTTGTTAGTAAAATCTCGAAGTTGCACCCCGAGTAAGTTGTGTAACATAATTTCTATTGCAGGCCCTGGCATTTTCTCTTATATTAACCATTTGCTTTGTCCAATTGAAGTTTACGTGTTGTCCAAGGATTGGCTGTTGAAGTCAAGAAGACAGTACAATCATTAATTTCACAACTTCTCCAGAAACTTCGATCAAATATTCAGGTGAAGATGCTGGTGTAATGAAAAATATTTGACTGTTTTTTTATTGTAGAGATTATGTTATATGTGTATCCAATGCTCATCCCCAAACCCAAATACTCTCCTTTCACCCCCAAATTGCTTGACTCATCCATCTTGAGCACAAATCTATCTAACTGTCATTTCATTTTCTACTACAGTTACCCGAGTGCCTCCGTATTGTAGCACATCTGCGTCGAATTGGAGTTTTCAGTGAGTCAGAATTGCGCTTACAGGTAGTCTGGATTTTTTTTTCATGTAATTTTCTTTGTATGAGTAGGTTTCAAAAGATATTTGCTTTTACTTTCTTTCTGTTCAATTTATAATGGTGGGGGCTACTGCTTTGATTTACAGTAGTGCTCATGACCGTCCTACATAACAATAACGTAGAAATTATTGGAATGATATTTCTCTTCTTTCTTTCTTATATTCTGCAGTCAAATTTTCTGGATAATGTGATTTGAGCATTTCCATCCTCATCTTCTAATTCTGATATAATTTCTAGTTCCTGAGGTGCAGGGAGGCTTGGCTTTCTGGGATTCTTGAAGATCTGGACCAAAGGAATGTTTATGATTACCTGAAAGGCATGGTCACTTACCACAGAGTACATCTATTTGATGTTGTTAATCAATATCGAGCAATATTCAACAATGATAAATCTGGAAATGAGGAGAGCTATGACAGTGGGCTGCTTTTCAGCTGGGCAATGCAACAAGTTAGTAATCACCTCACTACTCTTCAAGCTATGTTACCAAACATAACAGAAGGTGGGTCTCTGTCCAACATTCTGAACAATGCATGGTAAGAAATGGCTTCTCCTTTTATTTTCTCAGTTATGGTTTGATAAATTGATACTAGACTTAGCAGTGCTATCTGTTTTCATTCATAAATCTGATAGACTTTCATGTTGCAGTATTGTGCAATGGGTCTTGGCTTAGTTGGATTGGATTTCCTTGGCCTCCTTCCACCAATCTTTGAGAAGTAATTGGTGCTTCAATTATAGAATTTTATTAGTGACTCTAAAGGGGCTTTATTATTTATGCTGTAATCTGCATTTTGCAGTGCGGTTCTAAATTTATTCTCAAAGAATATGAGTACGGCGGTTGAAAATTTTCAGGTAAAGCAGTGTTTTGCAACCATTATGCATATTGAAATACTGAGATCAACTATAAACTGAATTCACGTTACTGTGCTGTTTGAGCTTTTCAACTTTCTAGTTCTTTGGACTCTGCGTCTTGCAACCCTGTTACTTGTTGCAGTACCATCTTACTGGCACTGTAATACCTGTGGCCATGCTAGGTTGTTTTGGATTCACACCGTTGGGTTCCGATGCCATCTGTTGGCTTTGTAGCAAATGGAGTTGTCGATGAGACTTCTGATGATGTGACTCCACCTTCTGTTTTAATGGAGCATCCACCTCTTGCAGTGTTTGTTAACGGTAAGTTCTACTACATCACTCTTAATATTCTGTTTCTGCCACTCTACTTGAGGGTAACTGGCTTGTCTAAGTTGATGCGTCATGTTTTGAAACTCTTGTCTGCAGGTGTTTCAGCAGCAATGAATGAACTAAGACCTTGTGCACCATTGAGCTTGAAAGTCGTCCTTGCTCAGGAGGTGATCAAGGGACTACATGCAGTCTCTGACTCCCTAGTTAGATACAAAGCCATGCGGATGCTTCGTGGGAACGAGTCCGCTCTTTTCCTTTCACTCTGCCAGGCATTTATCGAGGTTTGTTTAGTTTTCCATGATAGTTGAATCTGATAATAGAACATAACTTGTTACAACACAAGAAAAAAAACTGAATGGCTCAGTCTTACTCATAAAGCTTCAATTGTAAATAGTAAACATTTGTCTTTAGACGTAGAGAGAGTTCACACCTTGGTTTTCCATATCAGGTTGCATATCCTTATTGCGCTGCATGTTTTGGCCGATGCTACCCGAATGGGGCAACATTAATCTCAGAGTGTCAGGGCACATTTGATGCTGTCCGTCAGCTATTGATAATGCCTGCAAGATCTAATAGTTCTAGCATTGAAAGGAGGCAGTCAGGAGGCATCGAACGAAAGCAGTCAGGAGCCATTGAAAGAAAGCAGTCTGTTGAGAGCACCGGGACAGCGGTCACTGATAACAAGCTCTCAGCCGATGGACCTGGGCTAGAGGCCAACGATGCTGCTGCAACCACCACCCCACCGGTAGAGGATGATGTGAGTACCCATCCACTGGCAAGTAAGTAGCTTGGATCTCCGTTTTGATCTGTTAAAGCCCTTGATTATGGCCTGGTTTAGTCAACCAGAGAAGCGATTGTTGCAAAGATTATATTCGTTGAGAATCATGAAGTTTTGTTCCCTGTCCTACAGTGTACACAAGATCTCACCAGATGTTTGTATCTTAATTTGTATCACTTGATGCCATTAAATTTTTAGCTGTTCATTGTTTTGGTGTTTTCCGCCTGTAAGAAGAGAGCAGCAGGCCTTGATGCCTGTAGCCACATTTATAAAGGTATGGTACTGACAAATTTAGATGGGATCTCTTCTTGAACATGGTATTGGTCAGTGTTGGTGTTGTAGTTTCATCCTATGGTGAGGTCCACTTTAATGTGATTGGAACTTTATATCAAGTAACTTGTATCTTTGCCGAAGCCCTCAGGACCTTCTCCAAAAGAAGGGCATAACCCTGAATCCTATTACAAGCTTGTATTACATAGCCCCTTGCAGGTACTAGAAACTGTATTATGATATTCTAAAGGCTCTCTTAATTGTATAATCTCTGACAAGGACTATTTGATGATATTGCTATATATTATGATGTTTTTACAAGAAGAAAATATGAAAATGCTTCACTGATAAAGCCTTGAAAATGCATAGTTATTGTAATTTCAAGTAGTCATTATGATAAGGTAGTGATTTTCTGCATTCTGAAAATTCTATGCAGTTACACTTGGGTTCATTGCCTGATGTTGTAAAGCGAGTGAATGTTGCTGGTATTTTGTTTAGCGTATATGATCGTGGGCAGGTTGTCCTTGATAATATATTGGATCAACCTGTTCCTTGAGACCTTGACAAAGGCTTCGCTATGAAGTTTTATATTTGCAGTATATATAATATATGATTGAAAGGACTTTCTAGCTACTTTCGTAACCAATATTTGTAATTGTAGAGTGTAAACACTTTTGTAGTATAACTGGTTCTCCTATAACAGTGCATAGTGTAACTGTACCCAAAGTGATCTTAGAAGTATCAAATGGAGTATAAAAAACAGCAGTCGGAGGAGGAAGCGAAAGGGCTGCTATGCTAAACGAAACGAAAGGGTGCTATGCTAAAATGACGCATGCCGTTGCCCATCTCATTTCCTTATCCTGTTTCCTTCCCCTTCATGTCACAGAACCAACATATCAACACCAAAGAATTTGCACCCATCGTAAGACAACATGGTTGGTGTATACAAATTGGTCTAAAAATTGTAAACTGCTCAATATGTATAGCAACTTGGTAGGTGGATACAAATTGGTCTAAGAACTTGTATGCTTCTCAATATGTTTAACAACGTGAAAAATAGGTGAATATACGCTCCAAACATTATCAATGTGGAAAAGATATATGGTAGGGGGTGGGGGGGTCTTCCTTTCATTTCTTCTTTCTTCCTTTCCTTCTTAAAAAAGATAAGGAGGAACTCCATTGCGCAGGAGACGGTAGGGCTGGGATTGAACTGGAGATCGAATCGGTGATGTCATCGGTTCATTGGTTCAACCGTTAAGAACCGGTTGAACAACCAGTTCAATTGTTTTTGACCAGATACCTTGAACCGGTATACTATAACTAATAATTAACAGATGGAATAATCTTATAAACAATGTAATTAAATTGGACTGGATGAAATGAATCGACAACACTACAGCAGTACAAGGACAAGCTTGTGAGAAACGTGAAAAAAGTTGAAATTTCTGAAAAGTGCCCAAATGAAAAAAAAACGTGAAAATTGTCCTCCCGCAATCTATATATCATTGTCAAAAGTGCTCCGCTAGCATTTAAACATTAGACGCTCTTTACTCACTATAGGAAGGAGTAATACATCAAACAAATCTAAGCACTTAATATTTTAGATTTTTTAATAAATAAATTAACTAATTAGCCTAAGATAAAATTTCTGACTTTTTGAGTAACTCCTGATATGATACGGATATTGAAAGTTGGAATTCAGATATTGAAGTTTGAACAAATTGTCACCCAGCCCATCAGTCTGTTCACCGTGGCCCAAACGTCCTGACTTAATTAGCCCAATTCAGTACCAAAACCAGCCTGGCTGAAGTGCTGATGCCTACTAGCCCAGCAAGCCTCGTCCGCCCCGTCGGTTAGCGGCTAGCGCACCAGCGTGGGACTCACGCACGGGTCGGAGTCACGACCCCGCCGAACGTTCTGGCCAGATCGCACCGCGACCCTGCTACGTGTCGACGCACGATTGGGTACCTCACGCGGAACGTCTTTTACGGTGCACTATGAGGTGGAGGTCCGGCACGGGCCAGAACACTCCGGCGACTACCACGCTCATCGCCGGCCAGAACGGCAGAAACTATATAATTCCTGTGCCTGCCGTTGCAGGATTCACAGAGATGATGATAACAATAATCCATCAACCAAGGCACGCACAGCTCGCAAGTGACAGGACGAATTGAACATCCATCCATCCAGTCGAGGAAGAACTCATTCGGCGGAGGCGGCGATGAGGACGAAGCCAACTATTCTAGCTCTCGTTCTGCTCTCTCTTCTTTGCTCAGGGTACTTGTCCGGGGTGGCTGATGGCGCCGAGGTGCGGAAGGGGAAACCGGCGTCGGGCCCGGTGATCGGCATCGACCTGGGCACCACGTACTCGTGTGTCGGAGTGTACCGGAACGGGCACGTGGACATCGTCGCCAACGACCAGGGAAACAGGATAACACCTTCGTGGGTGGCATTCACCGACGACGGCGAGGCCGCCAAGAACCAGGCGGCGCTCAACCCGCAGCGCACCATCTTCGACGTCAAGCGCCTCATCGGCCGGAGGTTCGACGACGAGGAGGTGCAGCGGGACGTCAAGTACCTCCCGTACAAGGTGGTGAACAAGGGCCGGCAAGCCGTACGTGGAGGTGCCACCGATGAACTTGAAGGGCGGAGAGCGGAAGGCGTTCAGCTTCAGCCCCGAGGAGATCAGCGCCATGATCCTGTCCAAGATGCGGGAGACGGCCGAGTAGTACCTCGGGCAGCGCGTCACGGACGCCGTCGTCACCGTGCCGGCCTACTTCAACGACGCGCAGCGGCAGGCGACCAAGGACGCCGGCACCATCGCGGGGCTCAACGTGGCGCGGATCATCAACGAGCCCACGGCGGCGGCGATCGCGTACGGGCTGGACAAGAAGAAGAAGGGCGCCGCGGCGGAGATGATGAACGTGCTCGTGTACGACCTCGGCGGCGGCACCTTCGACGTCAGCGTGCTCAGCCTCGACCACGGCGTCTTCGAGGTGCTCGCCACCAGCGGCGACACGCACCTCGGCGGCGAGGACTTCGACCAGCGCGTCATGGACCACTTCATCCGCCTCGTCAAGCGCAAGCACGGCGTGGACATCAGCAAGGACGGCCGCGCGCTCGGCAAGCTGCGGTGCGAGTGCGAGCGCGCTCAGCAGCCAGCACCAGGTGCGCGTCGAGATCGAGGCCCTGTTCGACGGCGTCGACTTGTCGTAGCAGCTGACGAGGGCTAAGTTCGAGGAGCTCAACATGGACCTGTTCAAGAAGACGCTGGGCCCCGTCAAGAAGGCCATCGCCGACGCCAAGCTCAACAAGTCCGACATCGACGAGATCGTGCTCGTCGGCGGCAGCACCAGGATCCCCAAGGTATAGGAGCTCCTTACGGAGATGTTCGACGGCAAGGAGCTTAGCAAGGGGATCAACCCCGACGAGGCCGTGGCCTACGGAGCTGCCGTCCAGGGCAGCATCATCAGCGGCGACGGCGGCGCCGAGACCAAAGGTAATAATAATGCTTTTCACTTGCTTCAGTTGCGTGGAGGAGATCGATCGGATGGTGCGCGAGGCCGAGGAGTTCGCGGAGCAGGACCGCCGCGTCCGGGAGCGCGTCGACGCGCGGAACCGACTGGAGAACTACGTGTACCGCGTCCGCGCTGCTACGGTGCGGGATGGCGGCAGCGGCATGGCGGGGAGGATCGGCGAGGAGGATAAGGAGCGGATGGAGGCCGCCCTGGCGGAGGCGATGGAGTGGCTGGAGGAGCAGGACGGCACCGCGGACGGCGGAGGAGGACTACGAGGAGAAGCTCAGGGAGGTCGAGGAGGTGTGTGGACAGTAATTGCACATATTTTGTACTATAATTGCAGTTTTCGTTTCTTACAAATTTTGTAGACATAATCTGTAATTTTTAGTTTCGAGAATAAAAAACCGAACAACAACCTACAAAATCTGATATGTGTTGACACAAAAATAATTTAACAATTTACAATTATTTCTATAGTTAGACAAGGACAAAAATTTGATATGTTGTAATACAAAGACAAATAACAAATCACAAAAATAATAATTTACTTATACTAATTAGTAGTATAAGGGTGGTGCCTGAAATTATCTTAAAATTCAGACACCTGGAGAAGTGGTAAATAATATCTTATCGCTGAATGTAAAGTGGTCAAGTGAAGAGTTTGCTATTGGTAGTAATACTGTGTAAGAATCATTTTCACTTTATTTTCAGATTGTGCATCAATCAACTGGTACACACTAGGCACACTAGAAATCAATAGAAAATAGGCACTTGCTACGACCTTGGATAGTTGGATCTATAAATTTTGATCCGTGTAGACGTCGAGATGGATTGGATGCATCGTCATGTACCATTCTAGCTACCTGGATGGCTGGAACACGCAAAGAACATCATCATAATATATAAGCGAGGGAAGAACTGCGCATGCACAGTACGCGCCACAGGCTACCGTTAGGACTAGAGTTCAGCCGTGCTCCCCTTGGCACGCCACCGGGAGTGGGCTCGGCGCGACGGCGGCCTCCGAGCCGAACACGTAGCGCGCCCATTCCCCGGCCTGCGCGTCCACCTGCGCCTCGTCGGCCCCGCGCATACCCCCATCCGCCCACGCCGACGCGATCACCGCGGCGAGGAGCGCCACGACGAGCAGAGGCGCCAGCAGGGTCACCAGCTGCGCCGCGTCCTCCACCGCGATCACCGCGTACGCAGCCATTGGTCGTCGGGAGTCGTCAGCAGAATGGGAGGCCTAAATGCATGCGTACGCGTCTTTCTGATTCCGGGGAATGGCGAGCGGGCAGCAAGACTATGTAGAGGACGGACGGATGGACGGCCACCGTGTAGCTTTCTCGTGCGCAACCACCAGCGCCATGGATCGTGTGAGCGAGCTCTGCAAAGTTATGCTAGTGGCCTCGTACTCTTTTTTTTTTTTTGTCTCGGATTATGAAAAGTCATGCCATGGCTCAAGAACAGCAGCGTGTAACGCGTATATTTGTTTGTTCATTCACTTTTTAACGATGGTTCCCCGTCTACCTGGGAATTCCGTTCCGGCAAGGGCTCTTTTCTTTTGTGTACTCGTCTCGTGGGTACTGGGTTGGTTGGGCCTTCAGCGGTTGAGCCAACTCAGCCAAGCTTTTAGTTCTGTATAGCAGTGCATGTGCCTCCCCTTGTTGGTGAGTTTGGGTGCTCACTAGCTGTTGAGATATGTAAAGACATGTGCAATAAAGCACAAACTACATGCCAGACGATTTAGAAGTTACATGCCATTCTGAAAAAATAGTAGGGTGAGCAAATGCAGTTATAGGGACAAGATCATCCAAACTGAATATGATAATGCATTCTGAGAGTTTGAACTGAATTGAGCTTCCGCCGCCCCTTAGAACTCTTAAAAAAAACTGAATCTGATATAAATGCCACATGTTCCTTTAAATTAGGGATTGTGCCGGTACAGAATGTAATTTGTGAAATTGGTTTGAAATTATACACTTCCCTTGGACTACGTGCCAGGAAAGCCATCGTAGAGGCAGGATGAATGCAAAATACAGGGAAGAGAAGACAGCAAGGCTTGTTCTCTTTCGTTTCCCCTTACTTTTGGGTATAAAATACAGTTGAATCCTATCACCACTAGCCATCTATATTTGACTCTAAGGGAAAATTCAGTACACAATATTAACCAGCCAATTTTCTTAGCATCAAGATTTCAACCAAGCCTTTTACATGTCTTATTGCCTATTGCAAACGCAAAGCCCTATAGGCTATAACTTGAATAGAGAGTACAGAAGTCTTCTCCCCCGTGCCTCCTATTCAAGAGCTGGCGCTACCTCAGTTGGATTGCCTTCAAACACATCAGCGCTTGAGGATTCTGACTCCTCAGGGAACTCCTGTGATTGGGATTCCTTGTAAGCAGGCGTGTCTCTGAAATCTGTTGCCCCGTCGTTGTAGGTAGCCACAGCGACACCACAAGCAACGAGCTGCACAAGTAAGCAACACTGTGTTAATACTGTTGGAAATGGAATAGAGTAATGGACCAAAAAAACATGCTTGTCGAGGAATTGTGGCTGTGAATCGTTCATTTATTTTGGAGATCACTGGCAGTTTCCATGACAATCAAGTTCAGGCTTCAACAGGGATGTATGGCTGCTGCTAATTACCAAAAATCAGGATCGTTTAATTCAACACACTGAACAAAGAAATTATTGATTATTTCTTGTTAAGCAGTAGACCAATGAACAACTTAATGAATGTTTCCGGTAACACATTCTTTCCGAGCCTCTAGCCACCAGAAAGGAACTTATTTAGTAATGATACTGCAATACTCAAGACAAACGGTGAAACGGAGCAATAGCCGTCTGGCACTTCTAAAGGATTCTGTTGTGCGTAAAGTTAGTTACACATCAGAGCTGAAGACAAACGGTGATACTCAATTCTCTAGTCAAAAGTTCTCCACTAACGTTTAAAACGTAGAATGAGTAGTTTCATGGTGTTGAACTAGCGTTTCTAACTTTCTATATGCAGGGCAGTTCTCCTCTACTTGTACATAGAGAGAGTGAAGTCATCGTGTCCAATTAGCGTGATATCATGCAGGGAAAATACAAATATTTATGCTTCTCGATCTTCTGAACACCCAGCTACAGCTAGTGGCGCAGGATAATGGAGAGAAAGAGGCACTGACGCCAAAGACGACGCCGAACGCCCACATGTACTGCACGAAGAAGCCGAGGGCCTCCCACTGAGGTCCCTCCCAGAAGTCGACCTTCTCCGGGTCCGGCACCTGCGGCATGGGCTCCGTCGACACCTCGAACCCCAGCGGCTCCCCTTCCCACTCCGCCGGCCCCGCGTCCTCCTCGTCCACGTCGGGCGCCGCGACCCCGCCGCGGCGCTTCTTGCCTCCGCGCTCCTCCAGGCGACGCTGCGTGCGGGACGAGACCCCGCCGCGGCGCGCGAGGGCCACGTGCAGGGCGGCGCGACCGCCTCCTCCAGGGAGGAGAGGAAGCGGGGCGACGCGGCGGCGGATGGCGGCCGCGCCGAACGGCGTCGGGGAGGCGAGGAGAGACATGAGGCTGCGGGGCAGCGAGGCACTACTGTGAATGTGTGAGGTCACGTGGAGAAGCTGCAGCGGGGAGGGAGGCGGGGAAGCTCCTGGCTGGCTGTGGCTGTCTCGAGCTCGGAGGGCGGAGATAGATGAGATAAGATATTTTCTCCTCTTGGCATATATAATTGAGACTTTTACGTGTATGCTATTAAAAAAGATACCCTAATCATTAGTGTCCCTAAAAAGTTTAAACTATCGATTATATTTAAGTTTATTTTTTTCTCTTTCGCGTCATTCCGTCCGCCTATTTGTGCCGTTTGGTTGTCCTGACAGGTGGGGTTCACTGTGGCAAATGACCTGAGTTGCCCCTCAGTTGACCGGTATTCACCGCTCTCACTTTTTCCCCCTCCTTCCTGGCTCGCTCGCTCCCTACCTCGACGCGGCGATGGGTGGCGGCACGGGGCTCAACTACTTCCAGAAGCGGTGCTTCGACGTGGGCATCGCGGAGCAGCACGCCGTCACGTTCGTCGCGAGGGGATGAAGCCGATCTACGCCATCTACTTGTCGTTCCCGCAGCGCAGGTACGACCAGGTGGTGCACGACGTGGACCTGTAGCGTCTCCCGGTCTGGTTCGCGCTGGACCACGCGGGGCTCGTGGGCGCCGACGGGCCGACGCACTGCGGCGCCTTCGACGTCGCATACATGGCGTCCCTGCCCAACATGGTGGTGATGGTGCCCGTCGACGAGGCCGAGCTGATGCACATGGTGGCCACGGCGGCCGCCATCGACGACCGGCCAGGTTGCTTCCGGTTCCCGCGCGGGAACGGCGCCGCGCTCCGCGCCGGGAACAAGGGGACGACGCTGTAGGTGGGGAAGGGAAGGGTGCTGGTGGGGGGGACGCGGGTGGCGCTGCTCGGGTACGACACCATGGTGCAGGCGTGCCTCAAGGCGGCGGGGGCGCTCAAGGAGCAGGACGTGTACGTGACGGTGGCCGACGCACGGTTCTGCAAGCCGCTCGACACGCAGCTCGTTCGGGAGCTCGCCGTCGAGCACGAGGTGCTCATCACCGTCGAGGACCCAATGGTTTGAGGACGCCGATGCACGCACGCTCCCCGTCGCCGCGGGAGCTAGCTCGCGTGATAGTCGAGGGCGTCGTGGACATGGTGAACGATTTCGTGGACATGGCATTCGGGCACGCGTGCAAAAGCAGCAACTACGTGCGCATCCAGGCCGGCAACGTGGAGGGAGCGCGAGAACAACAAGCGCCGGGAGCGCCGCCGCCGCACGATCGCCGCCAAGATCTTCTCGAGCCTCCGCGCGCACGGCGGGTACAAGCTGCCCAAGCACTACGACAACGAGGTGCTCAAGGCGCTCTGCAACGAGGCCGGCTGGGTCGTCGAGCCCGACGGCACCACCTACCGCACCACAGGGTACGCCTCTGCCTCTCCGGCAGATCTCGTCTCTCCCATGTCCGTGCCTGCAGTCCCAAGCCACAGCCCCCGCCAATTTGCGACCTCCCCTTCTCGATCCCCTTACTCCATCGATCCAGAACCGTGCGCATATCAGCTTGCACCGTGGGTTGGGTGCCTGCTGTACGGGTGCTGGTGTGAACTGTGTAGCTAGCTAGCTAGTTTGCTTGTTTTTTTTCTCCATTAAAGTTCAGGCATGGCTATGGAGAGGATAGGTATTGGGTTGGCATTGACACATGAGAAACAAAAATTTCAGGGGCATTCAAGTCATTTGCCACCCTCGTTTCACACCGTTACAACTGAAAACAGACGGAATGGCGCGAGAGAGAAAAAAGTTTCGAACTTGGATATAGCCGATAGTTTGAACTTTTTAGGGACACTAATGAGTAGGACATCTTTTTTAATGGCATACACGTAAAAGTCTCTATATAATTTGGGGTTTTGAACATATGCTATGGAAACCAGGGGAAACTCTCACATGGATCGTTGGATTTAAATCCGATGGTGAGAGAGATTAGCAATTAACCCCTCCCACAGTGTGGGAGATGTTAGGGTGCGCAGCGAAATTCGGCCCAGCTGGCTATACCCACGAGCCAGCGCCCCTCAGGGCCAGGTCCAATGGAGCCCACAACATATCAGGCCTTAGACCTAACTCAACCCAAAAGACTAGTCTGATAGGTGAGGACTGCCCCCGCCTTATATGTCGTGCTCCCCCAACATCAATTACCGATGTGAGACTAAACCCAACAATCTCCTCCGTCACGCATCGGACTCAACTATTCCATCACACTACACCATGAGATCTCCGAAGACGTTTTTCAGGCCCCGAGTCCAACGTTCATCACACAACCCGTGTGACCTCCAAGCGTTAACGGGCTCCCCCGTCACATGTGACCCCTGAGATTTTCTAGGTTTTTTGATCATGGACTCCGATACCACTTGTTAGGGTGCGTAGCGGAACTCGGCCCAGCTCACTATACCCACGAGCCAGCGCCCCTCAGGCCCAGGTCCAATGGAGCCCACAACATATCAGGCCTTAGGCCTAACTCAACCCAAAAGACTAGCCTGATAGGTGAGGGCTGCCCTCACCTTATATGTCGTGCTCCCCCAACATCAATTACCGATGTGGGACTAAACCCAACAATTGTTAGAGTGCTCGGTTAATTCCAGACCCAAACGGATCTACTAACCGACGAACGCGGAAGCATAACCATCATAGAAGAAGATACGCAAACGAGAACGACACCGAGGCACGATGTTTTTTAACGAGGTTCGGCGATGTGCTTAATCCTCGGGGCAATGACTATGGGCGCTCCTACCCATAAACAGCAGCTACACCGGCATCCGGGCGATCCCACGGCCTCGCTGCCACCCTAACCAGTCGGCAAGTCGTCTCATGGTTACTACAGGGGTTGCCTCATATTTATGGCCCCTTAGGATACAGAATCCGACTCCAACTCTATCATAGCCCATAATACAACTCAAGTCCAACGTAACCAAAAATGTACACATATTCGACACATATCCAACAAACTCCACCTTGACGAATATGCACGCCATTTTGAAGTCGTCATGCGCGAACCTCCGTGTACCTGGACTTGAGTCGTCTCCGTCTGCCGCTCACTTCGAACAGCTTGATGAGGCTGATCTCACAACCGCATCATCTCCAGGATAGAACACCGCCATATTTGCATTGCCATCCATGGCTCCACCTTCAACAACGCTCCCTTTCAACTTGTACTGGTGCGCGCCTAACTTCTCACTAATCATAATCGTCTTGTTTCCATGCATGACTCTCAAGGTCTTCTTATCAGGAACCGTCTGATACAACCAGCCTTCTTCATGCAATAAACCAAGCGAAATTATATTCCTCGTAAGCCCCGACACATGCTTCACACCCTTAAGCAACATCTCTTCACCATCACACAACTTGAACTTGATGTCGCCCACTCCTTCAACAAGATAGCATGAACCATCTCCCAAGTAAGCAAAACCACTTTCCTTCTCAATGTATGACGAGAATAACTCCTTCTTTGATGTTGTATGAAACGAGCTAGCAGAATCTAACAACCACCCTTTACAAGACTCTTCACTTGACACTGTGAGAAGTTCACCATCGCTATCCGAGTCATCTTTCTTATTGACAATCACAACATTTATGGACCCTTCATCCTTCTTCAGTTCTGGACAGTTCCTCTTCACATGTCCAAAATCACCGCACTTATAGCATCGCAGACCCTTCTTCTTGTTGCCTCTCTTATCTTCCACACTACGACCACCTCTGACTAGGTAAGCATCACCAGAAGAATCTTCCGTTGCATTGTTCTTCCTCCGTTGATCATGAGCAAGCAACGCAGCAACAATATCCTCCATCTTGATGTCCTCCTTCCCATACGTCAGTGTAGTAACCAAGTGCTCATAAGACCTCGACAACGAACACAGAAGAATAATAGCCCTGTCTTCATCATCAATCTTCACCTCAACCTTCACAAGATCAGCAACCAATTGATTGAAGACATTGATGTGCTCTGTAAGATCTAACCCCTCCTGCATCTTCAAGCCAAACAATTTCTACTTCAGATACAACTTCTGAGTCACCGTCTTGGACATGAACTGATTGGCCAACTTGTCCCAAATTTTCTTCGGCGAATTTTCCTCCATGACATGGTACATGATCTGATCAGAGATACTCAACCTGATAGTCGCACATGCCTCCCACTTATCATCATCTACCTTCTCTGGCTTAATCCCGCTGAGCACCTTCGAGATACTCTGTTGAGCCAACAGATCCTTCACTCTCGTCTGCCACAGCCCGAAGTTCCCGGTGCCATCGAACCTCGCCACCTTAAACTTGGACAACATCGACGTCATCTGCCTGTTGCAACTGATCGTCGAAAAACCATGTACCTTATGTACGCCCGCGTGCTCGCTCCACACGCACCAAGCACGTCACCCACGCGCTTGTTCCTTGCTGCAGCATAGACGCACCGCAGCACACCCTCCCGCACGTGCTGTGATCCACCGTATGTCGTTACCGCCACCGTACACCGCTTGTGCACAGCCACGCCGCTTGAAAGCCTCCCGTCAACTGCCTCGCCACTCGCACACGACGTAGTCAACCTGCTTGAGCGTCGCCTGTAGATCACCGCAACTCTAGAAACTCCGGTTCACGAGCTGCCAATTGCTTTGGTCTGCAATATACCGTGACCGTCCCTATATTTATGGAGATATAAGATCAGAATCCCAAATCCAATTAGGACCTTATGAGCCGTCCTCGTTTCACCGTTACATATTTTGCTCTTGCCGTGTCCGACTCTTACTGCTGCCACACGGTACCATTAGGATACACGAAAAAACAATTCTGCATGTCTCCGAGTCCCACCAAGTCACGCACCTGCATGTATCGAGCACTATCAGGCCACGTACATGCATGTATCCGAGTCCCACAAGGCCAACCATGTATCCGAACTCCATCAGACCACGCACATGCATGTGTCCGAGTTCCACTAGGCCAAGTACGATCTATTTCTTTCCTTCTTTTCTTTTAACCGAAAACAAAAGAAATCCAACTCTCTTACGTTGCATGTTTCTGACCCTGGCCAATGCCATGTGTGTGCCGTATGCACGTCAGTTTTACGAGCCATTGACATCCTATATTGCTGACCTAATACAGATCATGTAACCGTTGAACGAGCCACCTCCAATAATACATTGAGTCTTTCACCACCATCGTTGCTAATCCTGCAACGATCACGCTGATCATAGTCAAACTCCCGACCTGATCACACATCTAAGCCGCCATCTTCATCCACGACGTCTTCCAGCCGCACCGTCGAACCTGGTCGTCACGTCTGACCGACCCCTATCGAACAACAGCCACCAGCCGTCATCAACCCGATCTCCACGTCTGGACGAATCCCTGTTGATTGCAGCCTATTGGACGGTTCGAGCCACCCGCTCGAAGTTTCCAACTCCACCGATCGAGTCGTCGATCGCCGCCATGCTCCACCTTGTGTCATGTCCTTCACCGGACACACTCGTGCGAGCCTTGCGCAGTGTAGAACATATCCATCACACCTCCCACGATCTTCTTCTATAATTCTGGCTCTAGATACCACTTGTTAGAGTGCTCGGTTAATTCCAGACCCAAACGGATCTACTAACCAACGAACGCGGAAGCATAACCAGCATAGAAGAAGATACGCAAACGAGAACGACACCGAGGCACGATGTTTTTTAACGAGGTTCGGCGATGTGCTTAATCCTCAGGGCAATGACTACGGGCGCTCCTCCCCATAAACAGCAGCTACACCGGCATCCGGGTGATCCCGCGGCCTCGCCGCCACCCTAACCAGCCGTCAAGTCGTCTCATGGTTACTTGTCACACCCAATTTTAAGAATAAAATTGAATGCGAATAACTCATGTGTGCCCAGAGATCAATCTCACACATAAGCCAACAAATCTTTAAATAGTACCATCACTGAGTGCTTATTACACAACGAATAATATTCTTAAACATAACAGCGGAAATAAAGATAACTCTCGCGATGAAGCTCCACTTCACAGGGAACGCCGACTGGTTGATCACTAGCCTAGTACTCTTCACGGTAGTCTTCATAGCCATATGTAACACCCTAAAATTTGAATTAGTAAATTAGGTTTGAATTTGTTTACTTTGATTTAATTCAAATATTTTTTGTGAAGCATAGAATTAATTAAATAAAAATAAAATAAATATCATGTTAGGGTTAACATGTTTGAGCATTGCATGCCTCTGTATTTTATTGTGTGAGTGACTTTGCAAAACCCTAGAAAATGTTTTGTAAATCTAGTTAGAAAATCATTTGGAAAATGTTTGCAAAAACAAAAGAAAAAGAAAAATAGAAAACCCTCACTCTCTCTCCTTTCGGCCTAGGCACCAGCCCGGCCTGCTTCCCTCCCCCCCTCTCTTTCTCTTACCCGCAGTGGGCTGGCCTCCCGCACCTCGGCCGAGTCGCCCCGCAGGCCCGCGGTCTCTTCTCCCCTCCTCTCTTCCGCTGACACCCCAGGCCCGCTTGTCAGCGCCCCCTTCTCCTTCCTCCCATGTCCGCTCCGGACTCTTTCCGCCGCGATGCCGCGCCGACGCCGCGTCCGCAACCGTCTCCCCGCGGTTTCCGCGCTCCCCTCCGCGTGGGACTCTATCCCAGACCCCGCCATAAATAGCCCGGCACCCGCGCCGCCTCTCCCTGTCCTCGCATCGTCTAGCATCGTCTAGCAGCAGCAGCAGCAGCAGCACCGCGCCGTCGCCGCTGCTCTGCTCTTGCCGCCGAACGCCGTTCTGCGCTGTCGGACGCCGCAAGCTCTTCCCCGAGCCGCGCATCATCTTCGCGTAAGTGCCGAACGTCTTTCCCCTCTCTTATCTCCCTCGGTTGTGCTCTGTTGGACCTCGCCATCGTGCGCAGAGCATCCGCCGCCGCGGTTCACCGCCGTCAGCGTTTCCCGTCAGCTCCCGAGCCCTGCAGTGGCCCTGGGTGGATTTGTCGTGCTCTCCTCTTGCTCCCCGAGCCTTTTCCCGGCTGGATTGAGCACCCGAGCCTCTGATCATCTCGCGCCACCGTGCGCAGAGTTTCCGCCGCCACTGCTCTACGCCGCCGACCACCCACGGCCAATCCCGAGTCCCTCCGAGCTCCTAGGCGAGTTCGCCTTCCTCTCCTCTCTCTCCCGGTGCTTCTGGTCTTGGAAACCGAGCTCTGGAGCCCCCTATTGGGTTTCGCCGGCGAGCTTCGCCTCTGCCGGTCATGGCCGTCGCCGTGCGCCGCCCAACTCCGGTGGGAGCGCCGCCCACCCCCTCCCTCTCTCCCCTCGGTTCTAATCTGAGCCGTTGGCTTCAGATCCAACGGATCAGAGAGCCCGATACCCCTTCGCGTGGCAATCTTGCTAAAGAGCCCTCGGGGTTTTCCAGCTCTAAACCCGCAGTCCTTTGGCGCCTTTGACCTTTACGTTTTCCCCCTCTGGAAAATGTATTCCCTTTTTCAGATCAGTTTAATTCGATTTTAAATAAAAACCCTAATTACAGTTTTGCCACTGAACTTCAAAAGCTTATATTTTGCTCGTTTTAAATCTAAATCGATCCATTCAAGTTGCGTTAGATCCGTAATTTTATGCTCTATCCAGTAGTATAGGTTTCATCTATGTTAATTACTTTTGAAAATCAAAGTAAATTAATTTGTTAATGCTTTAATCTTGCCCTCTTCAAAATCTTGTTTAATCTATAACTTATTCGTTTTAGATCCGATTAGCGTGATTCTCGAGTCTTTGTGATCGTAGTAAAGTATAGATCTATTTTATAACCTTTACAAAGCCTCTTTATTGTTTATGGTGTAATGTTCTGATCATATCTTTATTGCTTCGTGTATGATTGTTCGGATGATTGTGTGGTGATGTTGATCGAGTACAGCCGGTGAGATCTTCGGTGAGCAAGAGTTCTTTGCAGCAGATCAGGATCACCAGGAGCTTTGTGATCAAGGCAAGTTTAACATGGGATCATCCTTGTTACTTATTCACCATAATTCATCTAGTCATGATTTCATGTGTCTAATTTGATTCCTGTTAGATCTATACTATAGCTTTGTTATCCTTGTACCTTGTCACCATGGGTTTCATGCATATGGGTAGCTTTGCTATGCTTTACAATAATGGATCTTGAGATGAATCTTGACTAATGATATATGCAACTATGAGATAAAACTAGCTTTTATAGCAACATGGAATAGGACCCCACTGTAGGCAAAAGCTGGGATTTCAAATACAACCACGAGTGCTATAATGGCTCTGGCTTTAGTTAAGTATAAAGTTTGGACTAGCATGCTTGTGGTTCGTGAAAGGCACCTTTGCTGAGCTGGTTATGGGGTATAGCTTGTGTGGGGACCGCTGCGGGTGGTACCATCGGGGTGTCCCATATTCCCCTTTGCATTGGGTCCGTAGGGTCCACTACATGTTAGAAAAGGCTTTTGAAAGACTTCATAGTGTTCCCTGCCCACTCACCTTGGAAGTGTTATGGGAGTTATAAACCTGGGCATATGGGTAACATGGCTTGTGGGTAAAGTGTATAACCTCTGCAGAGTGTAAATCTATCATGATAGTCGTGCTCACGGTTACGAGTGTCCTAGAAAACTCACAGTGTAGATGATCATGTTGTTTAATTATTAATGTTGTTTATTGATCTTATCATGTGGTTATTAATTGGGTTAAGCATAACTAAAGCTAAGTGTTGGTAAAACTTGACCAAGTTAAAAGCAACCGCAGTACAGACAGTGTCAGCCTTTGAGCTTCATAACCCTATGTTACTCTTGCTGAGTACTTTAAGTGCTCACTCTTGCTTTCTCAACCCCTTCAGATGGCTTTGAAGACTATCGTGAGGAGTACTAGGCTAGTGGTCAACCAGTCAGCGTTCCCTGTGAAGTGGAGCTTTGTCGCGAGAGTTATCTTTATTTCCGCTGTTTTGTTTAAGAATATTATTCGTTATGTAATAAGCACTCAGTGATGGTACTATTTAAAGATTTGTCGGCTTATGTGTGTGATTGATCTCTGGGCACACATGAGTTATTCATATTCAATTTTATCCTTAAAATTGGGTGTGACACCATCTGATGAAGATGATGAAGCAAGGGTGAGCACTTAAAGTACTCAGCAAGAGTAACACAGGGTTATGAAGCTCAAAGGTTGACACTATCTGAACTGCGGTTGCTTTTAGCTTGGTCAAGTTTTACCAACACTTAACTTTAGTTATGCATAACCCAATTAATAACCACATACTAAGATTAATAATCAACATTAACAATTAAACAACATGATCATCTACACTGTGAGTTTTCCAGGCCGCTCGTGACCGTGAGCACGGCTATCATGATAGATTTACACTCTGCAAAGGTTACGCACTTTACCCACAAGCCGTGTTGCCCATATGCCCGGGTTTGCAACTCCCAAAACACTTCCAAGGTGAGCGGGCAGGATACACTATGAAGTCTTTCAAAAAGCCCTTTCTAACATGTAGCGGACCCTACGGACCCAATGCAAAGGGGTATATGGGACACCCCGATGGTACCACCGCAGCGGTCCCCATACAAGCTATACCCCATAACCAGCTCGGCAAAGGTGCCTTTCACGAACCACAAGCATGCTAGTCCAAACTTCATACTTAACTAAAGCCAGAGCCATTATAGCACTCATGGTTGCATTTAAGTCCCAGCTTTTGCCCTACAGTGGGGTCCTATTCCATGTTGCTACAAAAGCCAATTTTATCTCATTGTTGAATATATCATTAATCAATATTCTCCTCATAATTCATAAAGCATAGCAGAACTACCCATATGCAATAGTATCCCAAGGTGACGAGGTACAAGGTAACAAGCTATGGTAAAGATCTAAATAGGAATCAATTGAGACACATGCAATCATGACTAGGTGAATTAAAGTGAATAGGTAACAAGGATGATCCCATGTTAAACTTGCCTTGATCACAAAGCTCCTGGTGGTCCTGATCTGCTGCAAAGAACTCTGGAACACCGAAAATCTCACCGGCTGTACTCGATCAACATCACCACGCAATCATCCGAACAATCATACACGAAGCAATAACGATTTAATTAGAACATTACACCAAAACAATAAAGAGGTTTTGAAAAGGTTATAAAACAAATCTATACTATACTACGATCACAAAGACGTGAAATTCACGCTAAACGGATCTAAAACGAATAAACTATAGATTATACAAGATTTTAAAGAGCAAGATTAAAGCATTAAAGGAATTAATTTACTTTTATTTTCAAAAGTGATTAACATAGATGAAATCTATACTATTGGATAGAGCATAAAATTATGAATCTAACGCAATTTGAACGGGTCGATCTGGATCTAAAACGAGCAAGTTATAGGGTTTTTAAAATAGTGGCAAATCTGTAAATAGAGATTTTCTTTTAATTTCGAAATAAAACAGATCTAAAAAGGAATACGTTTTCCAGAGGGGGAAGCGTAGAGCGGGAAACCGCTTTAGGACTGCGGGTTGAGGGTCAAAGAGTTCGGGGGTTCTTTAGCAAAATCACCCGCGAAGGGGTATGATGGATTCTGATCCATCCGATCCAATCTGGACGACCCAGATTAGAAGGAGAGAGAGGGGAGGAGCTCCCGCCGGCGCAGAGGAGGCTCGCGGCGGCGCCATGGCCGGCTGGAGGCGGAGCTCGCCGGCGGAACCCGATAGGGAGCTCCGGTGCTCGGTTTTCCAAACCGAGAGCACCAGAAGAAAGGGGAAGAAGAGGCGAACTCACCTCGGTGTTTGATGGGGCTCAGGGACGAGTGAGGACGGCTGGCGATGGTGAACAGCAGCGGCGGAGCTCCTGTGTAACGCAAGACGCACGGGTGAGCGATAATCAAGAAGAAAAAGGGAGGGAGAAGGTGTTCCGCAGTCACGCGAAGACGATGCGAAGCTCGGAGATGCTTACGGCGGCGGGAAACGCGGTGCGGCGGCTCGGCGGCGGTGCACTGCTCGGCTGCGCGCGGCGCTGCTGCTGCTTGCGAGGCGAGGCGAGGCGATGGGAAGAGGCGGCGCGGGGTCAGCTCCTATTTAAAGGGGACCGAGGGGGAGTCACACGCGGAGACGTCGCGTGGAGTCCGCGCGGCCGTGTCCGGCTCGGACTCAAGGAAGGTGAAGGGAGGAGGCGCTGACGGGCGGGCCCGGCACGTCAGCCGCACAAGGGAGAAGGAGGGGAGAGGCAGCGGCTTTGCGGGCTTGCGGAGCAGACTGGGCTGCGGGTGAAGAGGTGGCCGGCCCACGCGGGAGGGGAGAGAAGGGAGAGGGGCGCTGCGAGCTGGGCCGGCAGGCCGAAAGTAGGGAGGGGGGGGGGTGAGAGAGGATTTTTTTCTATTTTCTTTTTCCTTTCTTTTGCTTTTCCAAATATTTTTCAAACTGATTTTCAAAAGGGGTTTTGAATTATTTCTTTGAGTTTTGAAAACCAATCAACCCAAAGAAAAATGCAGAGGCATGCTATGCACATACAAGTTGAACCCTAGCATGAGATATGTTTTATTATTTTCTTTATTTAATTCTATGGTCACAAAAATTGTTTGAAATAAAACAAATTTAATTTAAATTTAAATCTAATTTCTATTTCAAATTTTAAGGTGTTACATTACTACAGGGGTTGCCTCATATTTATGGCCTCCTAGGATACAGAGTCCGACTCCAACTATATCCTAGCCCCTAATACAACTCAAGTCCAACGTAACCAAAACTGTACACATATTCGACACATATCCAACAGGAGAGATTAGCACGTGGATCGACACACTGTGGAAGGGGTTAATTGCTAATCTCCCCTAATCTCTGCCACCATCGGATTTAGATCCAACGATCCACGTGCGAGTTTCCATAGTTTTCATGGGAATCTGGTTTCTATAGCATACGTTCCCTTCTTGCATTGATTTGAGTACTAAAATGGACTTGTTTTCTTGTGTTTTTTCCCAGGAAAAGGGGATCACCGTCTCTTTCTTATCAAGAAAACTTTTTAGTCACCCCATCAAAGAAATAGAAATAAGTATCTTCTTCGGTTCTTCCTCCTGCATATTTACATGTCATGACGGCACCCTAGGGTCAATAAGGATTTACATGAAAGCTCAAACCCTTAAACTTGGTACACCTATACTTCATGTTAGATGTACATCCATGAAAAAATAAATAAGTTAAGACTTGGTATCTGCAAGTTATAATTTTTTTTAAGATAAACTAAGTGGTTTTAAAGTTTTCAATTTTGTGGATGTCTACCAGTCCCAAATATAGACGTACCAAATTTCATATTTTTTTCAAGATTTTGTGTGTATAGTTTTAAGTCCCCACTACATAAGTAAATAATATAGGTATTTAATTGATGCATTAACTAGCTTATAGCAAGCATTATTTCATTTGAGAGTCCAGTAGGCAACGTACTCCCTCCCGCTTCGTACCCATATTTTTAGTTGTCGTTTTAGAAAAGGTATATGAGTCAAACATTAGAAATATAAATCATGAATAACTTTTAAGTTATTAAGTTTTAAAAAATAAAAATCATAACAATAGATTTATCTTGAAAAATATTTTTCATAAAAATATACATATATTGTATTTTAACAAATATTTTTCAAAAAATAACCGGTTAAAATTACACTTTAGAGATTGTGTCACTATCCTAAACGTCAAATAATATGAGTATGGAAGGAGCATGCAAAAGACAAGTTATATTCGAAACACTCCATACTTGATTTTGGCCCTTGCTTCTAACTTCTTAAAAAAGGAGCTACAAGTATAACGTATTTGTTTGCCCGGATGGCCTGTTCAAACAAACCCAGTAAAGATAGGAAAAGACCGGTCCACAAGCTCCAACATGATGTGTTATTTGCAGTGGCACAGGTAACCTAACGACTTGTTGGGCTGGCTATTTCTGCGCATGATAAACCGGCGGATACTGTTTTAATTGTTTTATTATTTTATTGCAAAAGAAAAACATTATATATCATGATTGATAAACTTGTCTGATAATTTCAAACGAACAAGACGTATTAATTTAGTGACACGAATTAATGCATATATCCTGCACGATTCACGACTCTAAAAGCAAGTATAATGGTTGGCTACAAGAAAGCTAAATGCTGAGGTGGAGGAGAGAGAGAAGGAGAGAGAGAAGAGGTGGGCTGTAAGCTTACAACCAATCCATACACAATAACCAAAAAAATTTATGAGAGAGATAAATTGACCCTATATCTATAATAAAGTGCAAACCATTATATGAGTGGGCTGAGAAAAGACTGCAAAGAATCCTTACAGCTAAGTATTGATCGTATTATTACCTTGTTCTAATCTGGCCCAATATCAACTGCATTAATTATGATTCACGACCCTTGATCTAGCCCAATATATATCAAACTGCATTAATTACGTTCTCTCACAAACTTAAGGCTGGACGCCAAACTCTCTTTTAGATCACTCGGCTTGTGGCTTGGCTCGGCTCGCTCGAGCCGAGCCGAACCAAGATTTTACCTTGTTAGCTATAACGAGCCGACTCAAGCTAGCTCGCGAGCCAATCGAGTCACACATAAAAAAAACTACAGAATTTGTATTAGTTTTTTATATTGTTATTTATATAGTATATATATGTTAGCAAATATTAATTTTTTGTTTAATTTAAGTCAGTTAGACGTTTTACTTTTTTATTATTACTATTATCAAACTTTAGATAAATGCAAATATTATATTTAATATATATATATATCTGGCTCCGAGCTTAACGAGTCAGCTCAGCTTTTAACTAGCTGAGTCAAGCTGCCTTTCTGGCTTGTTAGGATAACGAGCCGAGTCGAGCTAGCTCACTATTCTAACGAGCCGAGCCGAGCTAGTTCGTTATACGACCTTACACACAGCGGTAGTATAGCACACTGCCACGTGCCACCCACTAGTTCTTACAACGTTGTTCGACTAATCGTTTTATTTACGTCTAATAAGTTGATTGATGTTATTTTTAATTGTTTTGTTGTGAAAGAAAAACATTATAAAATGGTAGTTGGCGAGGGCGGCACGTCGCGCAACCGGAGTCGATCGGTGGATTAATTCGGTGCACGGTGCTCGCGCTCCGTTCCAGCTCTCGGTTCTGCTCTCGCACACTATATAAATCCCCCGGCTCCGCCTCGGTCTCCCACAGCCTCGTTCACCTACAGTCATCAGCACCACTGCAAAAACATAAAGGCGGCAGGGAGAGGGAGGGATAGATCGAGCAGCTAGTGTGTTGGAGTTGTGGTGATTGGTGAAGATGCTGAGCGGCGGGGTCATCGACGGGCTGACGGGGGCGAACAACCAGGCGCGGCTCAAGGGCACGGTGGTGCTCATGCGCAAGAACGTGCTCGGCCTCGGCGACTTTGGCGCCAGCGTCATCGACAGCATGAGCGAGTTCCTCGGCCTCGGCCAGAGGGTTACCTGCCACCTCATCAGCTCCACCCTCGTCGACGCCAGTGAGTACTGAGTTCCGCACCGCAGGGCAAGCTATAGCGCCGGCTATATGGGCAACGCCACCTCCCTTGATCGTTCTCTCTAGGCCCTAGCTATAGCTAGCTCTCGATCGAAGTCTCGCGGTTACTTTTACCTTTTGTGCATGCATTTTCTGATTTTCTCCCGCATATAACAGAGCAAGCAAGCAAATAAGCATAGTATTTGGGCCGCCATGCGCGCTGCTTCGGCCCTCGGTCATCTTTGACACGGGGCATGGAAAGAAAGAAAGAAAGAAAGAAAGAAAGAAAGAAAGAAGAATCGAGAGAGAAACACCGAGAAAAAGAGAGCAAAGCTATAGCTTGGGTGCACAGCACCAGATGCTGGCTAGCTCGTGACGAAGTAGAAAAAGGAACACAGTAGTAACAAGAGATCAGAGACGATTTCTACTAGGAACGTAACCTCTCCATCAATAATTTACTACTAGTACTCTCCTATATGCACAATGTATTCTCGCTCGGAGCGACGCTCGTGCATGGATGCCCGACACGTACGTACGAAACGACGACATATCGATCGACTCAACATCGCGCGCCCAAATGGGCGGCCACCGTGCGTGCTTTTATTTGCTGTGCAGACAACGGCAACCGCGGGCGGGTCGGGGTGGAGGCGAACCTGGAGCACTGGTCGACGAGCCTGCCGTCGGTGACGACCGGCGAGTCCAAGTTCGGCGTGACGTTTGACTGGGAGGTGGAGAAGCTGGGCGTGCCGGGGGCGGTCATCGTCAAGAACCACCGCACCACCGAGTTTTTCCTCAAGACCATCACGCTCGACGACGTCCCCGGCCGCGGCACCGTCACCTTCGTCGCCAATTCACGGGTCTACCGGGTGGCCAAGTACAGCTACAACCGCGTCTTCTTCTCCAACGATGTAAGTCCCCGTGACATTCCTCTCCTCCTAGCTGGCCGTGATGGATCTGTTCTTGTTCAAGTCTTACTCGGTCGGCTTAATACCAAGTGGATACATTTCTACTAGTAGTTGTTTTAAGAAAATGTAGCCACCATGTCGTCTTCAAGTCTTTTTCGATCGGTTCATATGTTTATTTATTATTAGTCAACTGTATACATTTCTACAATTCTACTGCTAGTTGTTTTAAGAAAATGTACACATGTCGTCAGTTGGCGCGTACAGTAGGTAGCAAAGGACATGGTTATGGTGAAGAAAATTCATTCAAGTGGTACTAGTGGATACTGCCACGGTAGCTGAAGAATCTAGTGCTAGAATGATCTTCTGAAATTTTCAGACGGTCGCTGAGGACGAGGCACCGAAAAAAAGAAAGGACTTGTTTGATCGCTTCAAAATTCCAAAACTTTACATGATTTTCCATCCTATCGAATCTTTGAACGCATGTATGTAATATTAAATATAGGTAAAAAATAACTAATCACATAATTTATCTGTAATTTGTAAGACAATTCTTTTGAATCTATATAGTTACTCCATGATTACACAATAATTGTTACATACAACTGAAACGCTACCGTACTTTATTTTGTAAATCTTTTGAATCTAAACAAGACGAAGACTAGCAGCAACCCTGTTCGTTTGGTCATTTCGGTGGTTGATAAGTCGGCTGATGTTTTTGGCTGTTTTATTGTGAAATAAAAACATTGTTTTAGTGGTTGATAAGTCGGCGATCCTCCCTAATACTAACTCCATAGTCCGTACTCCAAAAAAAATAATAACTATATGATATATTGTACTCCCTCCATCTCAAATTATAAGACTTCCTAAGAATATTAGAGAGGCAAAACATTTCAAGTTTGTAAGAAAAACTATAAAGAGTTATGATATCAAATAGACATACTATGAAAATATAATTGATAATAAATATAATAATACTTATTTGACATCATAAATGTTATTGTATTGTCATATATGTTTGGTCAAACTTGAGATACTTTGCCTCTCTAAAAATTTTGGAATATCTTCTAATTTGGAAGGGACGGAGTACGTGTCAATTAAAGTCTTCAGATTTGGTCAGATTTCTAATAAATATGATTCACATCTATAGCTCTAAATTAATTTATTATAAAAATACATTTTGCAATTAATGTAAAATCATGTTTATTTTATATAATTTTTATTTTTTAATATATACTTAATCAAACTTTGTATACTAAAATATGATGGATTTTTTTTTTGAAACTAGAGTAGTAATTAACTTTAAAGAAAAGGTTAAAGTAAAGATTGATGCCAATGCACTAACTTTACTTTCGAGGTGACAAAAACTCATGTTGGTCAGTCAAGCAAATCAGCGGTTAACGTGTGTGCTTATCTATAAATATATATAATAAAGGGAGTAGTAGAGTATTAAACAATCTAAGCTGGGTTGTTTCTAAAAAACGCCCGTGAGTAGGTCGGTCAACATGTTGATCTTTTTGTCTTTTCTGCCGGAACGGAAAATCGCCGTCTCAGACGTCACGTAAGAGCCAGATGCCGGCGGCGCTCAAGCCCTACCGCGAAGACGAGCTCAGCAACCTCCGCGGCGACAACCAGCAGCTGGGCCACTACTACCAGGAACACGACCGCGTGTACCGCTACGACGTCTACAACGACCTCGGCGAGCCTGACCACGGCAACCCGCGCCCGGTCCTCGGCGGCTCCGCCGACCACCCCTACCCGCGCCGCTGCCGCACGGGCCGCAAGCCCACCAACACCGGTGCGTGGGCTCGATCTCGGTTCTCGGACTCGGACGAAACATTTGCTGCACTGCAGGAGAGTTGGCTGACGACGTGCGTTGACTTGACCGCGTGCACGCAGACCCCAGCTCGGAGAGCCGGCTGTCGCTGGTGGAGCAGATCTACGTGCCGCGGGACGAGCGGTTCGGCCACCTCAAGATGTCCGACTTCCTGGGCAACTTCGTCAAGGCGATCACGCAGGGGATCATCCCGGCGGTGCGCACGTACGTGGACATCACCCCCGGCGAGTTCGACTCGTTCCAGGACATCATCGACCTGTACGAGGGCAAGAACAAGGCGCTCGAGGACCTACTCAAGCTCAAGCTCCCCATCCCGGAGATCATCAAAGGCACGCCCGGCTGTCCCTGTCTGCATGTGCATGCTCACACAGTGATAGATACTCCTCCTAATAAGTTTTTTTTTGTGACTACTCCTAATAAGTTGATCGGTAAGCTAGCTAACTGACTGACTGTTTGCGTGCGTGCGTGCGTGCGTACGTTGCGCGGAACAGAGGACAAGAGTGCGTGGAGGACCGACGAGGAGTTCGCCCGGGAGGTGCTCGCCGGCGTCAACCCGATGGTGATCACGCGACTCACGGTGAGTCGTCGTCACTCGATCTGTGCAAAGCGGCGTAACTGTTCACTGATGGTGTGGTGGCTTCATAAGAGATCGATGTACACAAGTGGGTCGGAAACGACACGAAATGGAATGTGTGTGTGCCTGACGAACACGATTATTTTTTACAGGAGTTCCCGCCGAAGAGCACGCTCGACTCCAGCAAGTACGGCGACCACACCAGCACCATCACGGCGGAGCACATCGAGAAGAACCTGGAGGAGGGCATGACGATGCAGCAGGCGCTGGACGGAAACAGGCTCTACATCCTGGACCACCACGACCGGTTCATGCCGTTCCTGATCGACGTCAACAACCTGGAGGGCAACTTCATCTACGCCACCAGGACGCTCTTCTTCCTGCGCGGCGACGGCAGGCTAGCGCCGCTCGCCATCGAGCTCAGCGAGCCGTACGTCGACGGAGGCCTCACCAAAGCCAAGAGCAAGGTCTACACGCCTGCTTCCGCAGGTGTCGAGGCCTGGGTGTGGCAGCTCGCCAAGGCCTATGTCGCCGTCAACGACTCCGGCTGGCACCAACTCATCAGTCACTGGTATCTACAATCGTCGTTCATGTGCATTCATTGAGTCATTGCCGCGATCGAAATGCATGCGTTTGTTGATAAGTTCTCTTCGTGCATGCAGGCTGAACACGCACGCGGTGATGGAGCCGTTCGTGATCGCGACGAACCGGCAGCTGAGCGTGACGCACCCGGTGCACAAGCTGCTGCACCCGCACTTCCGCGACACCATGAACATCAACGCGCTGGCGCGGCAGACGCTGATCAACGCCGGCGGCATCTTCGAGATGACGGTGTTCCCGGGCAAGTACGCGCTGGCCATGTCCTCGGCGGTGTACAAGAGCTGGAACTTCACGGAGCAGGGCCTCCCCGCCGACCTCGTCAAGCGGGGCGTGGCGGTGGCGGACCCGTCGAGCCCCTACAAGGTGCGGCTGCTGATCCAGGACTACCCGTACGCGAGAGACGGGCTGGCGATCTGGCACGCCATCGAGCAGTGGGTGGCCGAGTACCTGGCCATCTACTACCCCGACGAAGGCGCGCTGCGGGGCGACGAGGAGCTGCAGGCGTGGTGGAAGGATGTGCGCGAGGTCGGGCACGGCGACCTCAGGGACGCGCCGTGGTGGCCCGAGATGCAGGCCGTGTCGGAGCTCGCCAGCGCCTGCACCACCATCATCTGGATCGCGTCGGCGCTGCACGCCGCCGTGAACTTCGGGCAGTACCCGTACGCGGGGTACCTGCCGAACCGGCCCACGGTGAGCCGGCGCCGGATGCCGGAGCCGGGCAGCGAGGAGTACGAGGAGCTGGAGCGCGACCCGGAGCGCGGCTTCATCTACACCATCACGAGCCAGATCCAGACCATCATTGGCATCTCGCTCATCGAGATCCTGTCCAAGCACTCCTCTGACGAGGTGTACCTTGGCCAGCGCGACACCGCCGAGTGGACCTCCTACCCCAGGGCGCAGGCGGCGTTCAAGCGGTTCAGCGACGCGCTGGTCAAGATCGAGAGCAAGGTGGTGGGCGAGAACCGTGACCCGCAGCTGAAGAACAGGAACGGCCCCGCCGAGTTCCCCTACATGCTGCTCTACCCCAACACCTCTGACCTCAGTGGCGCCAACGCCGGGCTCACCGCCAAGGGCATTCCCAACAGCATCTCCATCTGAGCGAGCGATTGGTGGAGTACTATGTACAAGCTTGTACATAAATAAGCAGTGGTGTATAGTACAAGCGGAGCGGCACGAGACCATGTGTAGAGACTACTAGTGAGTGTGATTGTGTAATCGTGTGGGTCGGTGAATCAAGTTACTACCACGTAAATAAGTGAAGTGATTGTTATTTGAAGATTCTTGGAGTATTCTTCCTAGTTTCGTACTATTCCTCTGTCACAAACTTGATTTCACCTGGCATTCAATACTCCGGGCTTGTTTGGTTCCTAGCATGGACTAATTTTGCCTGGCCTGGCACCGACCTTGTTTGTCATATTGTTTTGGTTGGAGCCCTGATTCCGTGGGACGTCTTGCCTGGTAAAAGTTGTTGTCTGGAAAGCTGATGATTTTTGTCTGGCCAAGCAAGTGTACAAGAGATGTGTTTGGTTAGTAGCCTGGCCTGAGAAACTAATACAATGACAAACCATGTTTTTAGTATGAAATTGGCCAACAGGCTGCGGGGTTTTCTTGATGAAATTGTGGCAGAGGAGCAAAGCGCGTTTGTCTCAGGACGGTTGATCACAGACAACGTCTTAGTGGCTTATGAATGTACACACTATCTCCAGAGGAAAAAGGGAAAAAATGGAGCATGTGCAATTAAACTGGATATGGCGAAGGCGTACGATCGAGTTGAATGGGCTTATTTAAGAGGGATTATGCTAAAATTGGGCTTCCATGAAAATTTTGTCTCTCTGGTGATGAGGTGTGTCACATCTGTTTCATTCTCAATTAAAATTAATGGTGTTCTTTCAAGTGTTTTCAAACCTTCTCGAGACATACGACAAGGTGATCCTATCTCGCCATACCTTTTTTTTGTTGTGTGCGGAGGGGCTGTCCAGTCTGCTGAAATCCTTTGGTCCAGTGCATTTATCCAGAGGTGTCCGCGTGGGTGTCCACGCACCATGGATATCGCACCTTCTCTTTGCGGATGAGTTCTCAGAAGCGTCGCAGAGAGGGGCTGTTAGGATTCGGGAGGTTTTGGATGTGTATAGCAAGGGATCAGGCCAACTGGTTAATAGAGATAAATCTGCAGTTTTCTTTAGCAATAATTGTTTGGATCAAATGAAGGAGCTAGTTCGAAATGAGTTGCAGGTTCCAACTGAAGCACTGTCAGATAAATATTTGGGGCTTCCTACTGCATTGGGACGTTCTACTGTTGGGGCTTTTGAGTTCTTACCTGCAAGGATCAGAGGCCTCATTGGAACATGGAGTGGTCGCGAGGCCAGTAGCGGGGGGAGGGAGGTCCTTATCAGGTCAGTAGCACAGGCAGTGCCTACATATTCAATGAGTTGTTTTCTTTTATCAAAGACAACTTGCAAGAAAATGAGGGCAGCTATTACCAACTACTGGTGGAGAGGATCGGCGGATAACCGGCATATACATTGGCAACGCTGGGACCGTCTTACGCAGCACAAATCAAGTGGTGGAATGGGTTTTCGTGATTTGCATTTTTTTAACAAGGCCATGCTTGGGAAGCAAGGATGGAGACTCATCACTCGGCCTGACAGTTTGTGTGCACGGGTCTTGAAGGGTCGATACTTTCATTATACGACCTTCATGGAGTGTAGAAGGAAGAAACATGCCAGCCATACATGGCGTGCGGTCTTAGCTGGGAAAGAAGTACTGCAGCAGGGTGCGATCAAGAGGATCGGCAATGGCACCTCGACGAACATCTGGCATGACAGGTGGATACCGATGCATTTTGATGCCAGACCACTCACACCTAACGATGGGCAGGAGGTAACTGTGGTGGCTGATTTGATGACAGATTCAGGGCACTGGAATGAAGGGAAAATCCGGGAGGTTTTTATCCCGGTTGATGCAGCTGCCATTCTTCGGATCCCGTTGAGGGCGCAGGCCGGAGAAGACTGGTGGGCTTGGGAACTAGAGAAGTACGTGTTACGCCTGAAGCTACTGCAGAGCGTCCGACAGGAGTTGGACGAGCGGAGGATCTCCTTGGGCCTGGGCCTTCCCTGCGTTGATCCACAAGGACAAAGCAGCCCAACCAACTGGTGACTGGAGCTGACTGGACAACAGCGTGACGTGCTACAGGAAGACTATATGTAATACAAACGAGTGGCTGTGAGGATTATGCATGATCATTGTAATCGATAACTTGCCTTCTCCTGCAAGCCTCGTCTCCTTCCTCGCCTCTGCTTACTTTCCCCAACCCTCTGACCCACTACTATCTCCTATGAACTCTGATAATCGAAAGAGGTCGTAACAAATTGGTATCTAGTGCCTTCATCCTCGGATCCCTGTATCCTCCTTAGCCTTGATCTGGGATCGTAATCCCCGACGACAGAGAATCGCTGCTTGCGCCTCGGTGCTGAGCGGCGAACTCAGAGGTCCGTGCCGAGGTCGATCTGGTCTATGAAGGAGCGATTTGTGGAGAGGATCCACTGGAACCCCACGAGATAGTCCACAACCACTACACCCGTTTTCGCAAGGAGCTAGGCGCCATGGATCCCAACACCAAGCTCATCCTCGACGAGTTGCGCTTGGTTCAGACGACCCTCACTGGTCGCATGGATCGGGTGGAGAACACCATCGGCCAACGCGTGGAGTCCCTGGAAGATGTCGCCAAGGCGTTCGACGCCTGGAAGCCGCAGATGGATGCGTCGGTGGCGGAGATGCGTGAGGAACTGGGCGCAGTTCGCAAGACCTAGGACAAGGTGGAGACGCTGCGTGAAGAGATGACCGCCCTGCGCAAGACGGTGAGCCATTCGGTGCTCGGCGCGACCCCCGCGCCGACGTCCGGCATCCTACCTCAACCAATGGCCTGCGTCCTACCTCCACCAAAGGTGTCCACAACGACGATTCCCGTCGGATGGACCACATCAAGCCCCAGTGGGCACCGCGAAGTAATCTGTCACCGAGGATTCGAGTTCCCTCGATCCCCGGTCAAGGGTAAGCAACAACCACCCATCTTCGAGTTTCAGCCTAAGATTTCTTGTTCATACTCGGGATCGGCTCTCATGGCGGGCGCTCAGCAGAGCATGGGGGACACTGGGAACCACCAGTTCGTTCCTCAAGGATATGGGGAGGGTGATCACAATTGGCATGATGGTCGGCACCACGAACACATCCCCAAAATGAATTTCCCCCCGTTTGATGGGGGAAATCCGAAACTCTCGATCGGGCGCTGTATTGACTACTTTGAGATGTATTCTGTGTCTTACCGTCGTTGGGTGAAAGTCGCCACAATGCACATGACAGCTTCAGCCGCACGCTGGTTGCAGTCAGTTGAGGAGCAAGTGCGCTCCGGTACCTGGGAACAGTTTTGTCATGCTATTCTAGAGCGCTTTGGCAAGGATCAGCATGCCTTTTTGATCCGTCAATGGTTCCGCATCCACCAGCATGGGTCGGTTCAGGAGTATATTGATAGGTTTACGGCTTTAGCTGAACTGCTCATTGCTTATGGCCGTAACAAGGATCCCATGTACTATGCTATGCGTTTTGTTGACGGCCTTCGTGCCGACATTCGTGCTCCAGTGCATATGCAACAACCGGATACACTGGATACTGCTTGTATGCTCGCCTTGTTGCAAGAGGAGCTGGTGGAACCATCCAGACGCCGGGATGTTCGGCGCCCGGAGCCGTTCAGTTTCGCTAAAGCGGCACCCAGCATGCCTCATCCGCTACCTCCACCTCCTCCACGGCAGGAACGCGCTGACAAGACTCATCAGTTGCCAGGGGCAGCAATGGGACGCCGTGGGCGTGATGTTGAGTCCAAGATATCACTTCTGCGTGACTATCGGCGATCGCGTGGGCTGTGCTTCCAGTATGGAGAAAAATGGTCTCAAGACCATAAATGCCCAGAGACAATTCAGTTACATGTGCTTCAAGAGTTCTGGGACGTCTGCCATTCAGAAGAATCACCAGAGACCGATGTGCCGTTAGAAGATGAATCTGATCAACAGTGCATGGCAATTTCACTGACAGTATCCACGGATACATCTTGTGCAATTCAGTTTATGGGCAGTGTTCAAGGTTTTCCTGCTCGTATACTGTTGGATTCTGGCAGTACCCACATTTTTGTTAGTGCCTCTCTGGCTGCGAGATTGTCGGGCAAGACTTCCTTCTCACCAGCACTGAGTGTTACAGTTGCGGATGGTTCCAAACTCAGCTGCTCTACTCACATTGAACAGTTGCAGTGGTCTATTCAGCAGTGTGAATTTTGCTCGACTGCTAAGATTTTATCCATCCCTTCTTATGAGTTGATTGTGGGTATGGATTGGTTGGCTTGCTATAGCCCAATGCAGGTTGATTGGAGCAACAAATGGCTTATCATTTCTCATGATCGTGAACAGCGTTTTCTGCAGGGAGAATTGTCAGCCTTGCCTACTGGGAGAATTATTCAGTTATCTGCTCGGTTGCCAGATTCTACTGTGTCTGAACAGACACTTCTTCCACCCGAGCTGTTGTCAATATTGGAGGAATTTTAGGATATCTTTGCAGTTCCATCGGGGTTTCCTCCGGCTCGCCATTGTGACCACACCATTCCGTTGATTCCGGGTGCCAGTCCCTTCTCTGTCCGACCTTATCGTTATGCGCCGGCGGTCAAGGATGAAATCGAGCGTCAGGTAACAGATATGCTTCAGTCTGGTATTATTCAACCCAGTTCCAGCCCATTTTCTTCTTTGGTACTGTTAGTAAAGAAGAAAGATGGCTCCTATCGTTTTTGTGTTGATTTCCGACAGTTGAATGCAATTACTGTCAAAGCTAAGTACCCAGTACCGGTGATCGAAGAGTTACTGGATGAGCTTACCCATGCTTCATGGTTCTCCTGTTTGGATTTGACAGCGGGATACCACCAGATTCGATTGCAGACCGGTGAAGCATTTAAAACTACGTTTCAGACTCATTCCGGTCATTATGAATTCAATGTGATGGCTTTCGGTCTCACGGGTGCTCCAGCTACCTTTCTGTTGGCAATGGATACCACCTTGCACCCCTTGTTACGCAAATTTGTGTTGGTCTTCTTTGATGACATTCTCATATACAGTAAGACCTTTGAAGAACATCTTGAGCATATCCGAGCTGTGTTTCAGTTGCTCCGTCGGGATCAGTGGTTTGTCAAGCGTTCTAAATGCCATTTTGCCCAGCGTCAGCTCCGCTATTTGGGTCATGTGGTCTCGGCTGCCGGTGTATCAACTGATCCTGACAAGATTATAGCTGTTCTGCATTGGCCAGTTCCGCAGTCGGTTAAGGAATTGCGTAGCTTTCTCGGTTTGGCGGGCTATTACAGGCGCTTTGTTCGTCATTTTGGTACCATCGTTCGCCCCTTGAATGATCTCCTCCGCAAGGGCTCACTGTTTATATGGTCCACTGCACATCAGCAAGCCTTCGATGCCCTGAAGCACGCTCTAACTTCTGCCTCGGTGCTAGTACTTTCTGATTTTCAACGCCCTTTCTCTATTGAGACTGATGCCAGTGGCAGCGGCATTGGTGCTGTTCTGACGCAGCAAGGACACCCGCTCCCCTTTCTGAGCAAGTCTTTGGGTCCCCATTTGCAAGGCCTTTCCACTTATGAAAAAGAGTACATGGCCATTCTCCTAGCAGTGGAACAGTGGCGCAACTATTTGCAGCATGCTGAATTCTGCATTGTTACCGATCATCGCAGTTTAGTACAGCTGACCGAGCAACGACTGCACACACCTTGGCAGCAGAAAATCTTTACCAAGCTTCTCGGACTCCAGTATAAAATTGTATACCGTAAGGGTTCTGACAACAATGCCGTTGATGCATTGTCCTGTTGTCTAGAGTCTCAATTGTTGGTCGTATCGGTTTGTCAACCAGAGTGGTTGAATGCGGTTGTGGCCTCATATGCTTCAGATTCACGCGCCCAGGATCTTCTCGCCAAACTGTCTGTTGATCCTGCTGCAGCGTCCCCGTTTGCTCTTCGTGATGGGGTGATCCGTTACAAGAACCGGGTGTGGATTGGGAATGACCCGGCATTATGTCAGCAGCTACTCAAAGTCGTTCATTCTAGTGCTATCGGCGTGCATTCTGGGGTTGCTATCACATATCTCCGCCTGAAACAAGTGTTTGCCTGGACCGGTATGAAGGCCACCGTCCATGCATTCGTCACCGCTTGTATCACCTGTCAACAGGCGAAACCCGATCGCGCCAAGTTACCTGGACTGCTACAACCATTACCAGTACCTGAGCGCGCATGGTCAGTTATCTCTATGGACTTCATTGAAGGTTTGTCGGTTTCAAATGAATTCACTTGCATTCTAGTGGTCGTCGATCTGTTTTCCAAGTATGCTCATTTTCTGGCTCTTAAGCATCCCTTCACTGCTCATTCTGTTGCCCATTTGTTCCTTGCTAATGCGTACAAGCTTCATGGTCTACCACAAGCTATCGTTTCAGATCGTGATAAAGTTTTCACCAGTGCCTTTTGGCGTGAGCTATTTCAGTTAGCTGGCGTGGAACTCCGGATGAGTACAGCGTATCATCCCCAATCCGATGGACAGACCGAACGAGTTAATCAGTGTGTTGAAACATTCCTGCGTTGCTTTGTTCATGCCTGTCCAAAGCAATGGCGGAATTGGCTCGATCAAGCGGAATTTTGGTATAACACCAATTGACATTCAGCATTGGGGCGTTCACCCTTTGAGGTTCTGTACGGTTATCCTCGGCAATTTGGTGTGCTCCTGGACTCTGACGCGCCGGTCACGGATCTGTCCTCCTGGCTGCAAGATCGGGAGTTGATGAGTGATGTCATACGCTAGCATCTTCATCGTGCCAAACAACGCATGAAACGCCAAGCTGATGAGCATCGTTCCGAGCGTCAGTTCCAGGTGGATTTCGTCTTTGTCAAGATACAACCGTATGTGCAGTCATCATTGGCGCAACACAGCAATCAGAAGCTGGCCTTCAAATTCTTCGGTCCTTATCGTATCCTGGATCGTGTGGGCACGGTGGCATATCGTCTAGAATCCCTGCTTCGTCTTCAGTACACCCAGTCTTTCATGTGTCCCAGCTGAAGCGTGCTGTCGGGGTTCATCACACTGTCACACAGCACCCGTCTTCTGAAGCAGTCTTATGAAGTGTTCCTCAGCGGATTCTTCAGAACCGCGTGCTTACTAAAGGTACGCGCTCCATTCATCAGGGTTTAATCATGTGGTCTAATCTTCCACGTTCCCTGGCGACATGGGAGGATTTGCAGTTTCTCAAACAACAGTTTCCTCGCACCACCGTCTGGAGCCGCCTGGCGCGCAAGGGGGGGGGGAGAATGTTACGCCTGAAGCTACTGCAGAGCGTCCGACATGAGTTGGACGAGCAGAGGATCTCCTTGGGCCTGGGCCTTCCCTGCGTCGATCCACAAGGACAAAGCAGCCCAACCAACTGGTGACTGGAGCTGACTGGACAACAACGTGACGCGCTACAGGAAGACTATATGTAATGCAAACGAGTGGCTGTGAGGATTATGCATGATCATTGTAATCGATAACTTGCCTTCTCCTGCAAGCCTCGTCTCCTTCCTCGCCTCTGCTTACTTTCCCCAACCCTCCGACCCACTACTATCTCCTATGAACTCTGATAATCGAAAGAGGTCGTAAAAGTACGGTATGTATTCAGTAAAGTCGGCTTATTGGAAACTTGCAGCAGCCTACCAGCAAGCTGCTTTACAAACACCAGAGAGCTCCAAGGATGAGGTGTGGAATCTGACATGGAAACTAAATGTACCACCGAAAGTGAAAGTCTTTTGGTGGAAAGTTCTCCACGAATTTTTGCCGACGAAATCTGTGCTGCATCGACGACATATTGAACCAACTACAATTTGTGAGGTATGTGGAGATGATAGTGAATCCATTCGGCATGTCTTGTTAGAGTGCACAATTGCTAGGATGTTTTGGTGGGAGATCAAATCTTTAACAGGTGCCAAGATGCCGAACCTGCACCCACACACTTGGGCAACTGATTTGCTTTTGCCGAAATTCTGTTCAGATAGGGAAAGAAGCATTTTCATCATTGGAATGTATTCACTGTGGATGCAAAGGAATAGGAGGCGTCATGGTGGAGATCTTGTACCTGTTAGGAATGCAGTCCACTGGACGATCGACCTAGCAAATGATTTATGGGAAATTTTCAAGCCAAAGGAGAAGGTGGTGGTCACGCCTAATAGCAGACCACATTGGCAGCCTCCACCAGAGGGATGGACTAGATGCAACACTGATGCTGCCTTTCAGGGGGGTGTTGGGCAAGGAGCAACAGGAGTCGTTCTTAGAAACTCTGTGGGACTGTTTTTAGGAGGCCGAGCATGTTGGTACCCCTATGGTTTGGACGTTTTGACGATGGAAGCCATGGCATGTCGTGATGGAATAATTTTTGCCAAAGAGATGGCGGTGTTGAAGCTGCAACTGGAGACAGATAATCAGGAGTTGGTCAGACTTTGGAAGCGAGGGGACTCTCAACATTCTTGTCTAGCGCCAATTCTCAGGGAGATCGGTGAGCTTAGTTCAACTTTCATTGATTTTATTTTGATGTATGCTAGTCGCTCTTGTAATCGCATAGCTCATGTTCTAGCAAAGCAAGTCACATGTGATAGCAGGTTGGAAGTGTGGCATTGTGCTCCAACTTGTATTGTAAACCTGTTGACTGAAGAGTGTAATTCTCATACTCTATGATGAATGAATGAAGCTCTGAATCGAAAAAAAAAACTTTAACACACTTGATTTAATAATACAAGGAAAAATATTTTTTAAAATAAGCAATATATAAATTGTAATCTAAATTTCAAAAAATAAACTTCAATACTAATGAACAGTAAAAGATATTTTTCATGTTTTGATAAATATTAGCATGGTTGTAATATTTTTAACAGTACCAATGATTTGTTTATGCATGGTATAAAAAACTATACATCATCTGAAAAGTAAGAAATTAGTGCGCAGTACAACTGAAACAATTAATTTATAGCAGAAAAGTTAATACTCTTCACTGTTACCTGTCCAGGCACCTCCGCAGCCCTCCAGGCAATCGATTTTGGTCGCCTGGGCATGGCGCTGATGCCTGGTGCAGGCATGCATCTAGGTTAGCAACCAAACGGATGCCAGGCAACATCCAGGCCATCTGCCGACGAGGCAAAAGAGACCCAGGGTCTCAACCAAACATGCCCCATGTGCCTAGACCAGGCAAGCGTGGAGTCACCCAGGCGAGTGAAAACGAGCGCCTGTTGGAGAGGGTGGTTGCCTCAGAGATGCTCAACACTCATTGGCTTTCCTTTTTGTTTTCTTGCTGATTCCTTGGTTAAAATAAATGAAATTAATATTACGAAACACTATTTTGTTTATTTTTTTGTTTTTTTAATAAATCAGTCCAACATGTGATCCAAACGTTTTGGCTGGTGACGCTTGCGCATAGAACAAATGTTACATCCGTGTCTCAGGGATGGGCCAAAATTTTGTGCAACCAATCAATGGCACCGTGTAACCTGTCCTCAGGGAGACGAGCAACCGAACAAAAAAGCTTGCACACACAAAAACTGACCTCCATCAGCCTGGCTGCCCAGGTACAGCATAGCTCATTTCAGGAACCAAACATGCCCTAAAACTGTCGGAGGTTTGGATAAGAGTCCTGAGAGCATCTGCCATTCTGGCGAGACGCGAGTCCTGAGAGCATCTGCCACTAAAACAGAATTTTAATTCGTTTCTCTAGTTTGAGGGCATTTAAGTCTTTTCTCAGCGCCAATTAGACACTGTTACTAGCAAAAGTGGACGGAATGACATGTTAGGCAAAAGAGTTAAACGTCATGGCATCAGGGTTCGTGCCAACTTTTTAGTGGCATCTGGGAATCGACCATCTTTCTGCACATAGGGAATCGACCATTTTTATTACCTCGTGAGCAGAAAGGGATGCTTTTGAGCCTGTTCGGCTTATTAGTTCTATGACTCATAAGCCGACTTATGCTGTTTTTGACTCTTTTATTGTGAAAGAAAAACATTGTACAATGACTGATAAGTTTGGCTCATAAGTTAAGCGAACAGGCGTCAGACGCCAGATGTGGCCTTGAAGGCACTTTACCAAACATGTGTAGAACAACCTCTAGCATATTCATGACCCTAACAACTGACTGTATATCTGATACAGAAACAATATTAAAGGTCCCCCTGTACATTTCAGACCTCAAATTTCTTGCAGCATTTCGAATTCCAAGTATAATAGATAACCAAAACCGAGATCAGTTGGGTTAGCGAGAGAACTCTTGGATATCTGAATACTCGATTGCATTATCCATCAATTTCTATATGGGCAGCCGGCAAGAATATCAATGGCCGTGCTAGAATTAACATGCAGTTGTACAACACATGCACGAGACCGTGCGTGCAACAAAGGAAGAAAAGGGAGCATCGATCCACCACCCAACAAGGCTGAACAAATAACTATGAACAGAGTAAATCGATGGTACCAGAACCAGCTTGTGAACAAGCTACAGACTTGATCTTCAGTCCAGTTCAGATCAGTTCACCAATCTAGGCTAATGTTCCTCGAGAGGAAAAGGTTATCGATGTACTCTATGATAGGACTAGAAGCATCAATGTATCTCCTCATCTCCTTCTGCACTGAGAAATCTGCGGCAACAAAATCAAATAAAGGACACTGTTAACACGTACTTGACATAAAAAGTTAGTAGAATATCTGCATTTGAGACGCGCTGTCTCAAATGCCTAACAATTGATAATAGATCATCTGCAAGACCTTTGATCAACCCCTCCTTGGAGAAATCAAGGCATTTTCTTTCCAAAGATTGGTAAACTTTTTTTTTTGAAGTAAAAAAAGATTGGTAAACTTGTAATCCTTGGAAACGTGGTGGGTTTTCATGTTTGCTTACCAGTTTCGTTCAGCCGCACTATCAACTGCTCCCTGGTTGGAAGAGTGTACATGCCAGCACCAACAGCCTTCCTGATCGCCCAGCTATGAAACGGCGCACAGACCTGTCCGTAAGCTGTCGTAGCAGCATCATACAACGAACCCCTGAAAAAAACAAATGCCAAAGAACAGAATCACCTGTCAATATGTATCTTCTTAATAGTATAAAACAAAACAGCTACCTGTCAATGAGTCAATCATAGCAGTTGACAGTTACACACGCAATAGCTTATGAGCTCCAGTTGGCAATTTGGTAAATATATTTATCCGCAAGATAAGCAGTTTTCGATCATGCAGTTGTCATCACACAAAAGGACGAAATATACAGGACAAATAGACGCCTTGAGATTCAGTCAAGGCGGCCTATCCGGCCTGAAATGTTCAAGAGTTTCGGAATGAGATGTTTGCGTTTGGTTGAATGTAAGGAGACGTACTCGGTGGCGAGGAACTGCTCGAAGAGGGCCTTGATGAGGCCGAGGCCGAGACGGACCCTGCGCAGGTTCCGGGAGTGGCTTCCCTGCTTCTTCACGCAGTCATTCTGGATGTCCTTGTCGAGGATGTCGTTCAGCGTGCGGTACGACTTGCTGGCACCGATGAGATCGTTCACCTGGAAGGATATGGATGGGTGATATGAGGATTCAGTATTCACACGGGGAAGCGCCGATATGAGTACGCGTGAACAATTTTGATTGGTACTAATAACGCCGACCATTGAAATTTTAAAAAAGTCTGCACGCAATCGACTGCAAGTCAAATTAAGGCGGCAGCGTTCTTTCCTGGAGCTTCCTTCAAGGAAAAGAATTCAAAGTGTCGACGATTTTTTTTTTATGACGTACGTTGTTTGTTTTCTAGAAAGGGGGAAAAGTAGAAAAATCGAATCTAGTTTTTTCGGGCAACGTCGGTGCGTGTAAAATCTTGGATCCCTGACACGGAGATCGCAACAACGGTCCAGGCCAAACGAACGATCCGGTAGGGGCGAAAAAAATAATCACGCAGAACAATCACGAAGGGGATCGATTGATCGATCGGCAGGACGGGATCGTCGGGCGCTGCTCACCTTGGTGACGTACTCGATCTCGGCGAACCTGAAGGCCATCCCGAGGCTGCTGAAGAGCACGGAGACGAGGGCGCAGGTGTCGCTGAAGGGCGCGAGGCGGAGCTCCCCGCCGTCGACCTCCATCCCGCGCGCCAGCTCCTCGAACGCCTCGGCCACCGCCGTGAGCGGCGTCTCCATCCCCTGGCGCGCCGCCACGACGGCCGCCGCGCCTTCGCACAGCTGCTCCGACGGCGCCTGCGCCTGCGCTGACGACGACGACCACGGCATCTGCCTGAACCCGAGCATCCTCTCTCTGTCTGTCTCCGCCCCCACGGGAAACGCGTGACCGTTGGCGGGCGGCGGGGGAGGCGAAGGACGCGCGGCGAGGTGTGCTGGGCTGCTGCCACCTCCGCGCGCGGCTTGCTGGGCAGGCTGTGTGAGGGCCTGGGCAGGGGGAGGGGAGAGGGTGAAAGGCTGGCTGCTGCCTATGTATAGGAGGCGGCCGGAAACGGAATTCTCTGCCGTGGCCCGTGGGGGAGAAAGAGGACTCGCGGTTTCGCGAATCGGATCCTGCTTTATATAGCCAATCTCGTGGGGAATCGTCCAATTGATGAGAAGACCATGGAAAAGGAGGTGGAGTCCTTAACTGAACGGACAGTGACGGGGAGTCATGGCGTGGCAGGGCCGCAAAAATACGCCTTTTTTCCCATTTTCATTTTCACTTTCACGATGTTTAAGTTCCGGGTGCCATAGCATCCTAATTTTGGAGTGAACTTCACAGGCTATGGTAATTTGAAACAGGTATCACGAAATCCACGCTGTTGCTGTTTTCATATGATTTTCCCACAAGAAAAACACATGTAAATACGTCCATTTGCATAGGACATGTGTTCATGGGTAACGACTGGCGACGCGACATCACACGAATCCCCCCCCAGTCTTCCACACCAAGCCCTTGTTTGTTTTAACTTGCAAATTATGAATTACACCTTGCAAATTATTGCAATCTGCAGAGGGGAAGTAAATGGTTAGTGCATATGCATTGTTACAATCTAGGACCTTTTGTTTCAGCTTTCAGTTTATGACAACCTACCATCTAAAAGAAGCATGCCCTAGGCTGATGAAGTACTAAAGCAAAGACTCACAGTCCAATAATCAATATGAAACCTTTGACCTCAACTATAAACGGTTTTTTATCATTCTCTGCTATTCTCTAAAAAATAGGCTTACACGTTACAATACTTTATCCCATTCGTTCTAAAAAAATCTTTCCATTCTTAATGAATCATTTAAAAGAGAATAAGGGAGGCTATGCGATACTAATTGCACATTGCACATTAAAAGGCATCCATACTTTACAACCCACAATTCGAAGAAGTAAATTTTAGATCCTGTTTGGTTATGTTTCTTTGCAAACAACTTCACCTAAGAAAATAAATAAGGAGGAGAAGACATGTTTAGATGATTTCCCCCCTCTAATAAAAAAACAACTTCTCTCCTCTGAAGCCTCGTATAGCCATCTTATATGTGCTAGACTTTGGCAGAGCTTCACCTAAGCAGTGCAGGTTCTCTCGCAAAACCATTTACATGAGCTAATTTTTGTAGACCTTCACCTAAGGCAAAGAAGCTAGAGATGAAGTCATTCAAAAAAAAACACAAAGAGAATCTTATTACTATGAACAATCTATCATGTGCAATCCACTTATCCTTGCAAGATCTTTCTATCTTTTTTTTACATATTAAGTTGGTTTTGAAATTCAGGTTTCATGAGATGCTAGATGACATATATGTTCAGAAACACATCAAAGAATGTTTCTTTTTTATTTTTAAACCTTATTAGGAGCATTTAAAGCTAAAATTACCTAGAGAAAAAAAATCACATGAAAATAATGATAGAAAAATCCCTACAAACTCCCGGACACTTGTTTCCCTTGACTCTCTTTAGTTGATACAAAAGCCGTCTAATTAAATAGTGTTTCGTGAGAGAAAATAAGTTAAGCTTATTTCATTTTATTTCCTCTTACAAAACATTATTCAATCATCCGGAATCACAACCAACAGAGTCAAGGGTAACAAGTGTCCGATAGTTTATTCAGGAGAAATGGCCATCCACTTGCTTTCTTGATGAACTTGGATTGATACAGTACAGTGCATTAACTCATTCGTGCAACTCCTTTACAACAAGTCAACAACTAGGAGATCATATGGCTCAAAATCACTACGGTGTGTCAGATTATATGAATCACGGGCCTGCTGTCTCCCACGGAGCTGTTCTCACGTCAGACAACTGATGCGAGCTGCATGCACCGGTGGACACAGTCTGGACTCTGAACCTACCACCCCAATGTATGAATCAGCAGTTCAGCGCCACCACATCCTGAAAGAGATCACTGTCGTCTTAAAGAAACAATTATACTGTACTACCAATAATCCCCCATCATTATTACAACTAAATGGCCCGAGTGCCATACTGCCATACCTGTTCAGTGCACACACACACCACATAACGGCAACGAATGTTGGAACTTGGAAGGCAACCAGCCAACCTGGCTGGCAACCTCTGCCGCCACCTCGTCTGCGCATGCGCCGGCGATCGACCGCGCAGTCGCAGTCGCAGAACGCAGGAGGCCCCGCGACAACTCGAAAGCCCAGCCGCCCAAACTGTCATTGGGCAGAGCTGGTGGCACACACAGCCGGAGATTAGCTGCACATGCTGCGCATTATTGCAGAAAGGGAATTTCCTTCTTTTGTCCAGGCTGAGAATATTCATAGGATTTTTATCACGTTTTATGCCCTTCATTCCTCTCCCTGGGCTGGGCCCTCATACCCAAGTAGCCCGTACCTGTTCTGGACTGAAACATTGCCCGAGTTATTTTGGGCCACTAATTGTTTCTGATATTGGGCTTCACGGCCTAACAATTCGGACAATCGCATCGCATCCGAGGCACTGTAAGGAAAATCCGAAAATGTCATTTCTTGGCCCTACCAGCACGATAGCCTAATGCAAAGGTCACATAAATTGTCAAGGGTTCACGGCGTAATGACAAATGCTATTGATTGAGAGCTCCTACTCAGGGTTCAAATTCTGGGTGCGATACTTTATTTCCGTCGCCAGCGAGACGCCTGTGGTGACTTCGTAAACTTCAAGATTTGCCGGCTCAGTCATTCGAAGATGCTCATAGGGGTAGGGTTTGTGTGCGTATGTTCGTAGGGGCGAGTCCTTCGAAGGTGCTCATAGGGGTAGAGTTTGTGTGTGTGTTCGTAGGGGCGAGTCCTTCGAAGGTGCTCATAGGGGTAGAGTTTGTGTGCGTGTGTTCGTAGGGGCGAGTGTGCGTGCGTGTTTGAGTGTCTACGTTGTACACTAGTACAAAATTGATTTTGCGAGACACCACCCAAAACTTAACGGAGACGGGCATAAAATCCAACCGTCCAAAAATCCGGACTATTAACCGAGGCGAACATTTTTATTTACCGAGCCAATCACATTTGTCCGCCTCGTAAAATCGATTAACGGAGGCAGTTATTTGTAACAGGCCCGCCTCCAAAAATACCCCTATTTACGGAGGCGGACCTGTTACGAAGGCCCGTCTCGGTTAATATGGCCGAGGCCCAAACGAGCCAAACCACAGCCCGTTAGCCTTCTCACGTATATAACCAGGAGTAAGGGTTAGAGTTTCAACCCCCATCCCACCCCTCCCCAGCCGCCCCTCTCCCCGGCGGCGCCCAACCGGGCCCCTACGCCCCTTCCCTCCTCTCCTCCCTTCTCTCCCGGCAACCCTGCCCTCGACGGCGCGGGCGAGGCTCAGCGCCGCCCTCCTCCCTCCCGCTCCACCTCTGCGCACGGCGGCGCGGGCGCGACCCAGCGCCACCCTCCCCACTCGGCCTCGGCGCACGACGGCGGCCCAGCGCAGGCGCGCGTGGCCCAGCGCCGCCCTCCTCCCTCGGCCTCGGCGCACGGCGGCGCAGGCGCAGTCCAGCGCCGCCCTCCCCCCTCGGAGCAGTAGCAGCGGCGTGCCGGCGGCTCGGGCTACAACTCCTCCAGGCGGATACAGCAGCCCCGACGTCGGATCCGATTTTCTATTATTTAATTTTTTATTTGATTACTCATATTATCTATAGGTAAACAATAGGTAAAAAGGTAATTACTGAAGATAAGTCCAATCTAAGGCATATGGGTTATCCAATCTATAGGAAATCAGAGTTTTGCCGCACGAACAGGAAGGGCCACTGTCAGTCCAACTAAGTATATTTCATGAAAAAGGAAGCTGCTTCTCGCCCGCGGCGGCCGTGCGCTCTCGCTCACCGTGTTCTGTCATGCGATCGCCCACGGCGGAGCTTGCGGACGACCTCGACGCCCACATACGCATGGAGGAGGCCGCCTCCGGCCTCCACATCCGCTTCGTCCGCCTCCCCGCCGTGGAGCCCCCAACGGACTTCCTCGGCATCGAGGAGTTCGTCTCCAGGCTGGTCCAGCTGCACGCGCGCCCAGCGTCAGGGCGGCCATCTCCAGCCTGTCGTCGTCCCCGGTGGCCGCGCTCGTCATCGACTTCTTCTGCACGACTATGCTGGATGTGTCCCGCGAGCTCGCCGTGCCCACGTACGTCTATTTCATCGCCAGCGCCGGGATGCTCTCGTTCTTCCTGCGCCTCCCGTCGCTCCACGAGGAGGTGCCGGTCTAGTTCGAGGAGATGGAGGAAGGCGCGGGCGTGGATGTGCCCGGGCTGCCGCCCGTGCTTCCGTCGTCCCTCCCGACGCCAGTGATGGACAAGAACTACCAGAACTACACGTGGTTCGTGTACCACGGCAGGCCAGGAACCGGCCGCTGGCGTGTGCAGCGCCGGCTCATGGCCAGTGTGCGCGCTCGTGCTCCGGCGGCTCGCGCAATGGCCAGACAGTACTTTCCTTTGCATGTGTCTAAATAGCCCAAATTTTTACAATTTAGCCCCTTTTTTTTAATTATTTTCACGTTTGGACCCTGGAGGAACTATTCCCAGAAATGGATCCACGCCGTGACCCATGGCGCCGATGTAACACAGCTCGGCGCCGTGCCCCACGGCGCCGAGCGTTGAGCTCGCATCCAGCTGGGCATCCGACGTGGCAGGTGGCTCAGCGCCAGAGGGCACGGCGCCGAGCTCGGCGCCACAGATTACGACGCCGAGCTAGGTTCAAAGGACCCAAGCGCGCCGCTCTCTGTCTCGCCTCTCTCTCTCTCGCTCTAGGTTTCGGCGTCGGCCGCCGCCGAGCCAGCCGCGGCCTCCGTCGAGCCCGCCCTCATTAGGTAAATTTGTTTTATTGTCAAGTTTAGTTTAGGGTTTTTAGTTAGCAATTGTAGTTCGAAATTTTAGTTACAAATTTAGATTATAGATAGACAAATAGGTAGTTAACTTATTAATTATATAGTTTAGTAAATATAGGGATAGTTATGTCATTGATAATTTAGTACGCTAAATAGATGGATAGACAAATAGATAGATAGATAGTTATTTTGCTAAATAGATAGATTGATAAGTTCATAGATAGATAGTTAGTTTGCTAAATTTATAGCTAAATAGATATATGTATATATATATGTATGTATATGTATAGTTAGGTCATTGATAATTTAGTTTACCCATAATAAGAACTTTCGTGTTGTGTATATCAACTAGATGGATAACCTAGTGACCCTGTATCATGGAGGAAGAGTGGAGGAAGCGGAAGATGGTTTTGGTAATATCACCTTAGTTGGAATGCAAAGGGTGCCTTTGATGTTTGATGAGCGGCCGCTTTTTTTGGAGTTGTTTGGTAGAGCTCATGATGAGCTTCAGTGCAATTCCATTGAAAATGTCATATCAGTTGAGGGAGTATTTCATCATGGTAAATCAGGCCAAATATTTAGGCGGTTGGTCCCAATCTCATCAGAGGCTCAATGGGAGACATATGTCAATACTGTGATGAAGAGTGAATTTCAATGTTTGAATTTGATTGTGCAGAAGCTCTCCAACGAGCCCACTCCTCTTGGCCATTCATCCCCTATTGGGCATTCATCCCCTCATGACTTGTCACCACCACAATACGATCTGTTACCATGTGATCCTCCGTTACACAATCCAGAGGTGCATGTGGAAGATGTGGTTGTGGTGCCGATGCGCAATCCGCTCCAAACGAGGTTGGAATCTGCCCTAATGTTGGTGCACCTCATGTTGCTGCGGCCCCTCAGGAGATCCCTTTGACCCAAAATCATCCAAATAAGTGTTGTAGTAACACTTTACCTTTTCTTATCCACCCTTGTAATATGTTATTCCAATGATGACATCCTCATTTAAATGTAGGAGACATTCCTGATAATGTTGGCTGTCATCGTGTGCCTTCATCATCCACTGCGGTGCATACAGGCTTCGCATCTAATAGTGTTGATGTTCAGATTGATGATGGAGAGGAGCCTTATGGGACCGCAAGAGCTGTTCGTTCCGATGATGAACGTCCTGTGGCTGCATTGAGTGAACAAGAGATTGAGTTCATGAGGCAGTGTTGTCCCGACATTGATCCACTAGTGCATAAATTTAGCGATCTCAGACACTCTCATGGTGCTTATGCAGTAGCAAGAGAAGAAGAGTTGCTAGAGGCCCCTGATGATGGGGAAAGCATAGAAATTTTCAAAGGCATGATCTTCAAGGACTTGCCAACATTGAGAAGGTGGTTACAGGAGTATTTTGTGAAACGTAAAAGACCGTTCAAGGTGCAACATTCTTATGTGGAGCGTCGTTACACAGTGGTATGTCAGAAAAATGATTGCAATTGGAGGGTATGCGCGAGGAAACAGAAGGACAGTGAAAAGTTTAAGATCACCAAAATTGTAGGTCCACATACTTATGCAACAACGGATCTAAAAGAGAAGCATCAACAGTTGACCTCTACCCTTATTGCTAGAAAATTTTACACAACACTGCAGAAACAACTTAATTTGAGAGTGAAGGCGCTCATGGACCTAGCTGAGAAGCATTTTCATTATGAGGTGAGCTATGGCAAAGCATGGAGGGCAAAGCAACGTGCCTGGAAGATGATATATGGTGATTGGGAGGAGGGGTACGAGAAGCTATCCGCATTGTTCAATGCAATCAAGGTAGCTAATCCGGGCATGCATTACGAGTACATCCCAAAACCAAATGAATGGAACGACGACAGAGAGATATTCTTCCGTGCATTATGGTGCTTTCCTCAGTGTGTCCAAGCCTTTAGGCATTGTCGTCCTGTGTTGTTCATTGATGGTACTTTTCTTCTTGGCAAGTACATGGGCACAATGTTGATAGCCATTGGTTGTGACGCGGACAATGCATTGGTTCCATTAGCATTCGCTTTGGTAGAGAGGGAGAACAAAGACAACTGGGGTTGGTTCTTGCGGCTTGTTCGAATACATGTTGTAGGCCCTAGGAGAGAGGTTGGTGTCATATCTGACAGACACCAGGGCATACTTAGTGCCGTACAGGAGCAGATTCCGGGGTATGCACCATTGCATCACCGTTGGTGTACTCGCCACCTTGCAGAGAATTTACTCCGGAAGGACAGTTCAAAGGACAACTTGCACCTGTTCGAGGAGGTTGCTCGCATGCTTGAGATTTGCTACTTCGAAGAGAAGTTGGAGCTGCTAAAGACAGCAACAAATGGAGAAGGTAGGCAGTGGCTACATGGTTTGATGAGTCAAAAAGATAAATGGTCAAGGGTCTATGATGATGGCGGGTGGAGGTATGAATTTCAAACTAGCAACATGGCCGAGTCATTTAATAGTGTGCTCAAGGGTATATGGGCCATGCCTGTCAATGCCATTGTGTTCTTTACTTTCTTTAGGTGTGTTGCATGGTTCAATGACCGGCATGCATCAGCAATGACACTACAGAGTAAGAATCAGATATGGGCACCTAAACCAAAACACCATCTTGATAGGGCAAAGGAGAAGGCTAGAACACATGAAGTTCATTGCTTTGACCATAGCATGGGAAAGTATGAGGTCATAGAAAGGGGTTAGACAACCTACGATGGTGAGGTTCGGCCTTCAAGGGCTTATATTGTGGTTCTTAGTAATTTCTCATGCATGTGTGGGAAACCAAGGCAGTACCACTTTCCATGTTCTCATTATATTGCAGCGGCTCAACATCGCAACTATGCATATGTGAGTAGGATGCCACGGGAACTAAGTGTTGACAGCCTTGTACTTACTTGGGCTCCTCGTTTCGAGCCTTACCTAGAGGAGGAGCAGTGGCCACCATACCATGGCCCGAGATACATTGCGGACCCAGGTGCTCGTTGGGACAAACGTGGAACTAGGAAGAGGACGAGATACAAGATGGTCATGGATCAGGTTTCAGGAAGAACAAGGAGGGGTAGAGCAACACCCTTTCTTACTGATCCCGAGCAAAACCAATGTAGCAAATGTGGCAGACTTGGGCACAATGCACGTACATGCACTTGGGCGCCTAGCCAGGTGACAATAGTTTATATATATATATGTTACAATATTTATAAATGTTTACTCTTTGTTTGCTTTCTGATATTTATGCATGTAATTTAATTTCTTACTGACAATTTTCTTTTCCTCCAACAGGATGGCGACTTTCTACCTCCTCGATCAGTACTACGAGGTGAACCATCGAGGACAACGCATTTCCGAGGGGGAGGTAATAACTGCAGTTTATCTTACTTTAGCATATGAGGTACTTACATTAAAACACGTGTAATGGTTGCAGGTGCTGGCCCCTCTTCGTCCTCGAACCCATGACAGGTTCCACGAGATGTGGTACGACGAAAGGTACACGTCCTTACTAGAGAGGGCTGGACTAGACGTTGTATCGTATCAGGTTCGTCGTGGGTTGCCTGTCATCAACCCCGCGGCGATCACAACTTTGGTCGATAGGTATAACCATGTCCAATACTAATTCATTACTACACACTGTTTCTTTGAAATGTAACTAACATCTTTACTTATCTACCTTTTGTAGGTGGAGGCCGAAAACTCATATTTTCCACCTACCTTGTGGAGAGATGACTATCAGTCTTGAGGACATGCAGAAGTGGCTTGGTCTCTCCATTAGAGGTATTCCTGTCATCGGGCACTGCAGGTCTGAAGGTTGGAGGGACAGAATGGAGGCCTTCCTTGGAAGACCACTACCTCCATAGGCGACGCATTCTCGCGGCACAAGTGTTTCCATTCCTTGGCTCAGGGCTGCCTTTGGTGTGTGTCCAGATGACGCAGACGATGCCACAGTTGGATCCTACTGCAGAGCTTGGGTGTTGCACTTGTTCGGGTGTGTTCTCTTCCCTGACGTGACAGGAGACACAACGTCATGGATGTACCTCCCTTGCTTGGGTAATTGGGACACTGCAGGCACATACAGCTGGGGTTCTGCAGTATTAGCGTTCCTATATCGCCACCTTTGCGAGGCTTGTCGACGAGGTTCGAAGAACGCTTTCATTGGGGGTTGTGTGTACCTTCTTCAACTGTGGATGTGGTCTCGTATACCGGTTGGCCGACCCACACTCCAGGCACCTCGGCCTTGGTTCGTGGTAAATAACCCTCGCCGTCTTCCTACATATGCACATCTGTACGACCAGGTGACGGCCCCCTACTTGAGGACAGAACGTGCGTACCTTCAGTACGCCAACGAGCTGGATGGTCTTACAGCTTCGATGGTAAGTTCATTGCATATTGTTATTTATTCATTCTTATACCTTATGATTGTTGCAACTTATGCCCTTCAATTGCTCTTTTTTAGGTCACTTGGGAGCTGTACAAGGAACTAAGTGTGGAACAGTTTGGCTTGAGCAACATGTGTGGCGCAGACGAGGACCTGTACATGATGATATGTCCGCTCATATGCTTCTATGCTGTTGAATACCACCTTCCTCAGAGAGTGGCACGACAGTTTGGCAAGGCTCAGGAGTGGCCAGTCCCGCCGTATTCGACTTCCGTAGAGCTGCACAAGTAAGTACCACCTTCCTCAGAGAGTGACATAGTTGATCATTTAATTGACATAGTCCATATAGTTGTTCTAGTTGACATAGTGCCTGTAGTTGATTTAGTTATTCTAGTTGGCATAGTTGACATAGTTATTCTAGTCCATTTAGTTGATGTAGTTTCCATAGTGTATTTGATGTAGTTGACATAGTGCACATGTTTCAGAATTAATCGTCAAAAACAGAAAAAGACGGTGGAGTTTGAGACGCTACACCGTGTGTACATGGATGCTTGGGACGATCAATATGACAATGTGTATCAAAATGAGACGCCACACAACGACTACAACTTTCGCCAATACCTAACTTGGTACCGGACAGTGACACGAACAAAGTTGAAGACTCAATGGACAAATACGGACTACGCAGACATTGATTCTTCAGATGACGAAGACACATCCTATGATCTTGAAGCAAGACAAGGGACGATCGTCGAGGCTGCACCTGTCTTGGACCGAGTGGTAAGTGATCTTAAAAAAGTTATGTAATTTTTTCATAGCAATGCGTTGTATATGACTACCATTGTGACTATAATTTGTCTCTTTTTGTAGGGCAACGCGCTAAAACAGTCTGTAGTGGAAATTGAACGGTTTCCAAGGACAAACGTGGACGAGGCTACGCTCAACAACTTTCTAGGAGTAAGTACTCATGAACACAACGACTATCTCGTCGACAATGCATATATTACAATGCTTAATATGCTCATGTTGTTATCACAGAGGCTAGCACGTAGATTGCGTCGAGCTGCGGCTCGTTGTGGTTGCGGGACTAGCGCGGCGATGGAGTATTTAGCGAGTCCACAGAGAACACAGAGGGAGAGAACTATAGGACTCGGTACTTCTTCTCGCGGAGGTAAACTTTCATTACATGTCGTCTAGTTAAGTGTCTTTCTTTCATACACACAAATGTACTTATATGCACATTTAATTGATACGTGACATTGTAGGTTACGGCGGACAGAGCTCCTCTCGTGGTACTCAAGATACTTTCCAAGGTGACGCCACAGAGGACGACGGCGGATATCAGGAACTTGGACCGTCCCAGCTAGATGATGCTCCTTTGACTCAGCCTTCACAGCCTATAGGAACTAGGAGACGACGTCCGCCAGTTCACTACACTCTAGGCACCGACACTTTTGGTAAGGGTAAGGGTAAGTCTAGGAGGCAGTGACGATGTGGAGTTGTGTGATGATGGTAAACTATATGGTTGTCTTGTGCTATTTGGATGAATATATGTTGGATCATATGATGTTGTCTCTATTTGTTATTGTGGATGCTTCATATACAAGCGAAATTCTGGCGAATTTTTTCCGCGAAATTCTAGCGAATATAGTTGATAACCTAATTCTCTAAACTTAAAGTACGGTACATGATAACACAACTAAAAGTTTAACAATACATGTCGTTATTCATGGATAAAACATAGAACTACTGAATGCAACGAGGCCACTTTCCCTTCCTCATCGCATCGGGATTCTCCTCCATCGCTGCCTTCGCACGGCGGGCGCGCTCAACCTTCTTGTCCCTCTCCTCCCTGTAGGCTGCACCTCTTCTCTCTTCCTCCTCTTTCTTGTGCTCCTTCTCAGCTGCCTCCTCTTTCAGTATCTTCTCATAGGCCACTCGACGCTCTGCGTCCCAGTCCTTCATACCTTGCAGAAGACGTTTGTCGGACTCCTTGATCTCAGTGTCGATCCACTGCTCAAAGTCACAGAGCGGTGGAGGGGTCTGTAAATCATGCAGAAGTTAGGCACACAAAACAAAATCATTATTTAATATGATATAAATCGATTTCCGTATAAGAGTAGATTCTCACCATTAAGTTAGTACGACGTTGAGCAAGTGTAGGATGAAAAGCATAATTTGAACACATTCAATACCTCTGCCTATAGGTTTCATGATCCTCAGAAATCTCTACCTTGCAAGGATCACCGTAAAAGCACATTGGAACCGGAACACCGCTGGGCAGAGGCTTTGGATCGAATGCGATGCCGATCAACGGGCCCTTCCTACAAATAAAAAAAAATCGTTCTAGTAACCGAAACAATTAGAACAAAAAATAAACCTAGCAGAGAATACCTTGCTTTACTAGTTTTCCCACGCCTTGGCATCATATGATTGCAAAATACAAATAACAAATCAATAATCGTCCCAAACCCTAAGTCAAAATCTAACTAGGGTTTCAAAATACACCTAATATAGACCGAATTGATGCGTAAAAAATGAGGAGGGGAAGAAGGATACCTTGGTCTCGAAGATCGGTAGATCAAATCCAAGTTTCCAAGGTCCAAAATGTCAATTCAAAGAGGTTAGGTGGGTGGAGGAGAGGAAAAACCCGAGAGCAAGGAAGAACAAATGGATGAAGCCTCGGGTGGGTGGGAAAGCTGGCTGGAATATAAGAAACCGAGCTCAGCACCGTGCCGTGTGGCGCCGAGCTCGGCGCCGTGCCCTTTGGCGCCGAGCCACCTGCCACGTCGGATGCCCAGCTGGATGCGTGCTCAACGCTCGGCGCCGTGGGGCGCCCCACGGCGCCGAGCTGTGTTACCTCGGCGCCATGGGCCACGGCGCCGACCCCCTGGGTCCATTTCTGGGAATAGTTCCTCCAGGGGTCCAAACGTGAAAATAATTTAAAAAAGGGCTAAATTGTAAAAAATTGGGTCTAAATAGCAGTTAAACTGTTAAACACATATGTATATGCATACATCATTGGGAAACCAGACAGTACTTTCCTTTGCATGTGTTTAAATAGCAGTTAAATTGGGAAACCATATGTATGAAATATAGTTAGACACGCGCTGCATCAAATTTGTATCAGGACTAAGAGCAAGGTTGCAATACTCCCAAAAAGCATGTGCAAATGGCCTTGAAACTGAAGTCAAACTAATTAGTAATTGTTGATGGCCACAATAATGAATTGAAGTAGACAAAAAGCAAATGACATATAGTGAATATAAAAGAAGAATCTTTAGTTTGATGATAATACATCAGTATCAGATACAAATGGTAAGTATAAACATAACCACAAGACTGAACATGTCCGGTAATTATGTAGTACAGATGATAACACACATCAGTTCAGATACAGACCTACAAGTTCTGATGCACTGATGCTTCTCCACTTATAGACTTGCTTAGCCGTTCTCCCATCTTTACAATTTAGGGCTTTGAAGTTTCTACCCTCGTTTTTAAGTGAAATGGTAATTTTACCCTCGTTTCTTTAACTTTGTGATTTTACCCTGCTATTTCAAAACGAAGGAAGAGTCTACCCTTGGTCTATTAAGTACCTCTAATGGTGTTAAAAAAGACAACTTTGCCCATGTGTTTTTACCCTTGTTTTATTACGATATTTGTGTTTTTACCTTTTTTTTAGATCGGTAAGTTGACATTTTGTATACATAATTTTTAGAAAATTTCGACAAACCAATCAATAATACAAAGACATCATACTTTTTAAATCATAACACATCCATCGCCATTATTATCCATTCCAGTAGACAAGTACAATGTAAAATAGCATTGGAAATACAAATCCTGCATCTGTGATTTCGTAAGTTCCAATCGGTAACAAATCAGAAGTCTAGATTCTAGAACCCGTGAGTGTTGTACCCATGAGGGAGAAGACGCTTGCTCGGAGTCGTCCTCCTGCCTCCAAGTAGCGACGCAGCGTCCTGATCTGAACCGATCTGAACCTCCGGCAACGAGCTCCGTCTGGTGCAGGACAACAAGAGCGAGTTAATTTGGCGTCTCATGCTGTCAGCCTTCCACAGCTCCGCCCGGAGCTTGCTGCTGCCGACGCCAGATCTGCTGGCTGACCGAGACCGAGAACCTGCAGGCCGAGGCGTCAGGAAGCCGCCCCCGACGCCATGGCCGTCGCGTGCCCCTTGACAGCTGGCTGGCCGCCCCGCCAGGGCTGGCCAGGAGCCGCCTCTTGTGCGCCCGATGGGGGCTGGCCGCGTCGTCGCCTCCCGCGCGCCCACTGAGGGCTGGCTGCGTCGCCGCCTCCCACACGCCCGCCGGGGGTTGGCCGCGCGCCGCCTCCTGCGTGCTCGCTAGGTGCTCGCCGCACAGCCTACCGCGCGCCGCCAAGGCATAGCGTGCTCGTGGATGACCTAACCCAAGCCTTCGAAGGCGGTGGGAGCAGCAATGGAGGAGGCGATGTAGAGGAGGGAGGGCGAAGGGGAGAGGAGCCGCCGGGAGCAGGGTGCCGGCGCTGAGCTCCGCCGCGACGGGAGAGGGAGCGGCCCGATTCCTTTCTGCGTACCCGGAGAAGAGGAAAAAGCCCTCAAGGGCATTTTTGTCTTTTGGACCACCTGTTTTTGCTTTTTTCTTTTTATTTCGCCATTTAATATGAGCAGCACCAACGGTGTTACATAACAGGGGTAGAAGGAGGTTTCATTTAGAAAAAACGAGGGTAAAAAGGCAAAGTTTAAAAAACAGGGTTAAAATCATAATTGGAGTTCCAAATAAGGGTAGAATCACCAAATTCCCTTTCACTTTGATGCAAAAAATAGCTGCACTTCAGCAACATGAAATCAGAGTATCAGGTAAATAATTAGAGATCTAAATATGTAGTCAATTTCAACATCAGCATGCCCCTAGTGCCAAATTCTGAAATCAGCAGGTAAGCAAATTTTCAGTGCAGAGAACATTTAGTGTAAAGCATAGAACTGAGAACTGAAACACAGATCCAGTAAAGGACATGGGTGTACATATGTAGCATGATAATCTTGAGCCTAAAACCAAATTGAGTCTCAGTCTATAAAACAATGGTAGGCGTAGAATTAGGAACTGAAGTACCCTTCTCTTTTGGTAATTCTATTAATTTAATCGAAAGAAGTACCAAGTTATTCTCATGCCTAAAAACTTAAAATACTACACAACATCCATCTAGCTGACCCTAAATCTCAAGTTATTTTACATCATATCAGTATGCCATAAAAACTGTTTAACTGTTTTTTACTTACACAGCGTCCTACAAAGCTAATACACTTTGTGTGAGTGGTTGACAAACTAAAATTTTAATATCAGTTAGTGTGACATCAAGGTTATCGGAGCGGTTGAACAAGCACTATGAAGCAATATTTATTCCTAAAGGCCTTTATTGCCTTTCATTGCGTTTAACTGATGATAAATGCCACTGGCCTACTACGATAATACTTGTGTCTATGGCATACAGAATTTATCTTTCTTCCCAGAGAAAGACAGATCATGGCATGGTTATTCATCTCGACCTGAAATACGATGAAGCAAACTTCCATAATGCAAAGCTATTATTTCCATTTTTTTTAAAAAAATATAAGCATTTGTAAACTGTGATAATACCACGATAGTCTAAGTTGTAGTAGGCACTTTAAATAGGTGGGCTCGTGGGATGCTCAGTGTTTTCTTTGGATACAACCTGAACATTGGACATGTAAAAGCGTCATCCCAATCAGAAGGCCCACCATGCTGGGAAAATGGTATTCTAGTCATTGTCCAAGACGAAGCTTAGTCTGAAAAGACCAATAAAAAGAGAAAATAAAGTCATGAGGTTTCTGAATGACCATCATTTGCGGCTGTCAGTGTGATAACAGCAAGAAAAAAATTATTGCATGCTTGGGACTTGAGGCAATAATGCACAAATCAATTTGAATTTCAGACTACAGATACTATATAATATATAGAAGTTTCAAGGGACATATGAGTTGAATATCAACCGGCTGCAAATTGAAATAAAGAGCATCTTAAGGAAAAAGCTACACTTCTTCAATGATTTTTTTTGCCTCAATGAACTGCAAGACTTAAATGATAGCAACTTAAAACAAAGTGAAATGACATTGCACTAATAGAGATTTACAAATCAAAAGTACAGTACCCAAGATTTGAATAAAGCAACTTTCAAAAACCATTGCTCGACTCCCTATAGTTCCAAGCACTCTCTGGGCTCATTCCTAAAAGAATATGTATTAATCATGAGGTAATAGCTTCATCGCTCAAAAATCCTAGTCAGTAGAGTAGTAATGAAATTCCTTTGGTGGAGCAATTGGATGTTGTTCAGACAAGAATAACTTGAGCTTGAAAACTCCTCCTGACAAGTAGTCCACTAAAAGTGATTAGAGTTGATATTGGAAGACAAAAATGATAAATACCAATGCTTTGTTTAGCATTCTTTAAACATGACAAAGAAGATGTATTAGTGACAGGAAAACTGTACATATTAGGAGAACAAGTCATCCTTGTTGTCTTTCCTTATGTTGTGCATGTCTCCTTCATTCCCTGTTTTCAATTCTTGAGAAAAAAGCTTCTGAAAATGTTTACTACCTCATGTGACTTTTTCCTGTCACTAATGCATCCTCTGTCCTATTTAAATAATAAAAAATAAAAATCCTAGCTATGTCCATTTGATCAATGTGAGTGTTAGCTGATGGCCATGATCAACTATTTAACTAAAATCTCAGTTTCATTATACTAAAATCCTATCGATATAGGTTAGCATGTAATCTCATAAATAAGTCAAAATCAATACTTGTCAATCTCTAATCACAATCAAATGGAATCGGCTCCAAACCTATACTATAAAGGAGTCCAAACTAATGGCCTCATGGTTGAATTGGATGCTTACCTCCATCTGTGCAGAAGCATGGTGATGGACGACATCCATCGGATCGTACGCCGTGTGGGTGAAGGAAGAGTAACTGAGTCGGGGCTGGCCGCTGCGAGCACCACGTGCGAATGCTGCTGCGGCAGCGGTGGCATCTGCACCACCGTGTGCGTCTCAGGCGGAGCCTGCTGGACGAACACCGCCTCGTGCTTGGCCTGCGGCGGCGACGACGACGACGACTGGTGCGCGAACACCGACTCCTGCTTCTGCTGCTGCGGCGGGGACGACTGCTGCGGGGCACGGGCGGCGGGTCCTGCTTGGAGGGGGGCAGCGTGACGTTGTTGAGGGCCTCGACGAACCAGTGGCGCTGCTCCGCCTTGGGATCGAGGAGCCCGGCCGGCTGCGGCGGCGGAGGAGGCGGGGGCGACTGGACGGGGAAGAGGAAGATCCAGAGCCTGAGCGTGGATCCGCCGCGGCTGGAGCCGGAGCCGGCGGAGGAGGCCGTGGCGGGGCGTTGGATGTGGAGGCGGCCGGGAGGGAGCTCGCGAGGGGAGAGGCAGGGGATTTGGGAGGCGGTGATCGGCGGGCCTTCCTTTTCTCTGCGCGTGGACTCGCGGGCCAAAACCAAAGGGATAATTGTTTTTCTTTCCTTCCGTCGCCTTTTTTTTTCTTTTATCGCCTACGATTGATCGTTTTTCTTTACTTCTTTCGCAACTTCTTTCTTTCTGCGTGGTGTGTCACACGCCCGGCCTCTTGCGAGGCAAAGGTTTTTGCCGCACCATCTCACCTCTCCTTTTTGTATTTTTTAGTTGCGGGAAATGAGAGATGTCTCTTGTGATGTTGGAGAGTTGGTGTCAGTGATTTAGTTGAGACCGACTACTAATGGAAATCATCACCATTTTTAAAATAAAGGCAAACCCAAATACTACTGTGTTCTCCTCTCAGTAACATTTTGGTGCTTGCTTGTGTTTTCCTCCAGCGAGTAAACACATTTGGGCGTCCGCAATCCTGCGGCATCGCCATGTCCACCGCTCCACAAGACACAACCCAAACCCATCGCTGCGACCTGCGGCAACTACACGAAACCACTTCTGATTTCCGAAAAGCAGGTCACATATATACCGGCTCCACCCGGCGCGTCGTCGCCGTCCGTCCCACCACCGGATCCCTCCCACCCTGCCAGATCCAGGTGTCCAGATCCCCGAACGGCGAAGGCCTGAACCCCTGCGCATACCCCCCATGGAGCCCTCGCCGGCGCAAGCGGGCGTGTCGGACCGCGACCGCTCGCCGCCTCCGCCGTCCCAGTCGTCGACCGCAGCGACGATCTCATCGCCGCTCGCCGTCGTCTGCAGTTTCTGGAAAGGTGCGCCTCTGTCCTTGCTAGACCTTTTCGGTCAACTCGTCGAGTAAGTGATGTATAGGTTGGAGTTGGTGAGCTCCGGGGATCAGTTGAATGGGATGTTTCGTACTTGTCTCTAATTACGATGTTTAGATCGTACTCATTACCCTGAAGCGCCGACATGCATTTGCCATTTCCATAGCCAATCTGCTGGCATTTGCTCCGTCCACTTTGTCAAATTGCTTGGAGTCTTAATCTGAATATTCTCTGAGAACGTATAACTTATGCTCGACCACATTACTCATCAATCCACTAGCACAAGTATGCAAAAGCAGTTTGAGTGCAAAAAATGCTTGTCTTCGTCTCAAACTTGGCATTCTGATATTCCTGGTAACCATTCACTATCCTAGTGATATGCTTGTTAGGGATTTATGTAGTTGTACCATTAGAGTTTGCGGCATAGCAACTATCAAAGTGTAAGGAGCTAGAGATTAAGATCAGCCATCCTAAGCTTCTGGTACTTTCAGTGCTAATTAAGGTTTCCATGTTGTAATTTATTTAGCCATGATGAGGTACCTCTGGCTATGACGGGACTTGGACTGCAATGCTATCAGTGGTGGAAATTCTAACTCTGGCTTCTTGTGCACTCTAGATTTTGATTTGGAGAAGGAAAGAAGCAGTTTGGATGAGCAAGGTTTAAAGATTGCGGAGAATCAAGAAACTAGTCAGAAGAACAGGCGTAAGCTTGCTGAGAACACGCGGGATTTCAAAAAGGCATCTTCAGATGAGAAGCTCAGTTTATTCAATTCTTTGCTGAAGAGTTATCAAGAGGAGGTTGATAACCTCACAAAGAGAGCAAAGTTTGGAGAAAATGCATTTCTGAACATCTATCAGAAGCTCTATGAAGCACCTGATCCATATCCAGCTCTTGCTTCAATGGCTGTATGTTTTCTTTTGTTGTATACCTGCATTCTTCTAATTCAATTCTCTTGTACTCCCAATCACAAATGTTCTGTAAGAAGTCTGGAGAAGACCTTACTCTTTCAAGGCTGAAAGATTGCACATCATCATGAAGCAACATATATCATCTTATTATAATTTACCTAACATATAAGATACTTTATATGATCAAAATTCTTGCATATCACCTATTTTGTACGAAATCACCCAACTGTATTCCCACCCTTGGAAAAATGTATGGTAATTTTGTGCAGTAAATGATGCAAATTTAACATTGAGAAATATAAGTGTATCACATGGTAAGTTAACAAAATGTTAAAAAAATATGATAGTAGTTTGCGAAAAAGATGACATGGTGTGGTTTCATCTGATAACATCATGAATTTCCAACTTCACTTTTTTTTTCTTGATCTTGAATCAGTTTCTCTAACAAGAGGCTTGTCTGAATATGATACGTGGGTTTGATAATCAATTCTAATGTTAATGATCTATTGCATGCAGGATCAAGACCAGAAATTATCTGAACTGGAGACTGAAAACCGTAAGATGAAACTAGAGCTTGAAGAATATCGTGCTGAAGCTGCGCACTTGAAGAACCAGCAGGCAACAATTAGGCGACTTGAAGAGCGTAATCGGCAACTGGAACAGCAGGTCTGTTCTGTACTTCTGTCACCATTCACTTATATGGTCTACTATCAATTTACCACGTCTTTGTTTTTTTACTTCTATATGACATTGGTGTTACAAATATGAGTCTGTTCTTGTCCTGTTTCTTTATCAATCATAAGAATTGACTTTATCCATAGAATAATTCCAATTAAAATACTAGATTTCTTCCCATCTTAATGTGTTAGTAATTTTTTTGAGCATCACATTATTATCTATATTTTATTTTGTAGAAATATGTTTCTATGTGAGTGTTGTCTGAATGGTGTATAGAGGGTAGAATATTCCTTTGTCTACCAGTAGCAAGCATGTAGGCGGGGTTCAAACTTTTATAATAAATACTTTACATTGTTCCAGATAAATTGTAATAACCAATTTGATTTCTCAAGCTTTGTACCTATTTGCTTAATTAACGTTTCTACCATTTTAGATGGAGGAGAAAGTAAGGGAGATGGTTGAAATGAAGCAGCGAAGCATGGCTGAAGATAGCCAGAAAACTCTAGAAGCCCTGAAAGATAGGTATGCAAAATCAGGTGTAATACCCCCTTTGGTTCAAATTAAGTGTTGTTTTAAAGTTGGCCACAAGAACTAAGAAGTTCAATGATACGACCATTGTACTCTCATTTATCCTTACCTAGGTCTGTTTACTAATTGGTGCGTGCATGACTGCTTATGTGCAACAGCACCGGAAATGAAACATGCATGGGAATGAATTAGTTAAATTATGAAATTAAGTAAGGGGCAAGATTGGAAAAAAAGGCTAAGTTTGCCTAGAAATTGTAGAATGACATGTATTTTGAAGGTAGTAGAAGAGGCTATACTATGTCTATGAAAACAAATCACTCTGTTATCACCTGTACTGCCATATAGAATTCTTTCCTGATGTCAAAGGCTAATTCATGTGCCATGACTCGTACTGTATAGTTTGACCTTTGCCTTGTCATATTTGTAGGGAACGTTCATTGCAGGACCATCTAAGGCAAGCTACAGAAAGTGTAAAGAATATGCAAAAGCTACATGAATCGGCGCAAAGCCAATTGTTTGAGCTTCGCACTCAGTCAGGTCTATTTCCAAGCAGTGTGATCATGATTATCTTTGTGACTTATATTTTAAAGGATAGTGAATTGAAGAATCTCATATTTTTTTTCCCAGAGAGGATCGAGCTGCAAAGGAGGCTGAAGTCAGCCTTCTGATGGATGAAGTTGAAAGGGCCCAATCACGATTAGTCAGTCTTGAGAGGGAAAAGGTAGCATTGCGATTTGCAATTCCAGTTTAATGCTTCTGAGTTCTGACTGCATAACTTGTCCAACATGTTACGATAATTGTTACCATCAGTCATGCGTTACTGGTTTAACATAGGGACTGGTGTCAGTTATTTTTTTTGGTGGCCATTTCTGTCTTTTAATGGTTCCAGTTTCTGTAGTAGTTTGTCTATCAGAATCCTGTATAAAATCTATGTTTCAGTGGCATTCAAGCAAGAGGAGCTTGTTCCCACATACTCATTGTTGGTATGAGGCGAAGGCATTTTTGGAATATGATTTGTACTTGGACTAAACTGTACCAAATCTTTCCTGATGATTTGCTTCCTTAAGAGTCAGGGCCAAATTAATGAAACTAGGATTAAACCATTCAAGGACTAAATAGTGTTACATTATATTGAAAGTTTAGTGTCAGGCACTAAAAAAGGGCGTACCCAGTGCCGTAGGCTCCCGCACTGCGGGGTCTGGGGAAGGGAAATAGCCTGCAGCCTTTCCCGCACAAATGTGCAGAGGCTGACCCTGAGAAATAATGCTATGTAGTGGTACCTGTGTTTACGTTTCACCTTTTGCTATTTATTTTGCCAACTTTGATTCCTAAATGCCAGCATCAAATTGTGGATAACTTCAAATGTGTAAAAACTATTGCTTGCTCAGTGCATGACCCAAGATACCTTCTTTTCACTTCTTTTTTACTTGACTGCAGGGGATCTACGATCACAGTTGCAGACAACTAATGAGGATGCAAGTAAAAGTAGGTCAGTTTGTTTCCCCCACAATTCATCCTGTGTACAATGTACAGAATTGCAGTTGTGCACTAGTGCTGCACTTTAGCAGTAAAAAAAAAACAAATTGAACTTGTGAACTACATAATTCTGCAGTGACTATTTGGAATCAAGTGATATACTTGAGAGTTCCTTGAACGCTAAGGAGAAGATTATCTCAGAGTTGAATGCAGAACTTCGCAACATTGAAAGTACTTTATCAAGTGAGAGAGAAATGCATGTGAACGAGCTTAAGAGGTTGACGACTTTACTCACTGAACAGGTACTAATTTGTCTGTGGTTACGATTCTACCAGATGTCTTTTTGATTCTGTCGAAAATCGTAAGTGGTTTTTTTGGATCAACTCAGTATTCTTGTTACTGATTAGCAAATATCAATCTAAAGATAATCTGTATAATTTGCATGTATCTTCACGTTTGAACGGGGGCTACTCTGATAACCATATTTAGAAAACTTCCCTGTTTTTTCCTCGAACACGCAGGAAAACTGTGTGTCATTACAGTAAGAAGAAGAGATTTTGTTACAGCTAGTTCTTTAGATTACACATTGAACACCACCACAGCATCGAGATGCTTATAGCTCTAGCAACATTTGAAAACTTCCCTGTTTGATCTTTCCTTTATTTGTGAAGGTCACAAAGCCTTTATAGACGGTCATACAATGATCATAACCTGTTTAGTTACTCACCCTGTGTAATCCATTGTCCAAAAGTAGTTCAGGACAGTTTTTTTGTTTTGTTTTGCTTCCATCGCTGTTCACCGGGCATTCTTCATTCACCTCATGTTTTATGGGTAATTTGGATAAACATGAGTATATCCTTCAGGTTTGCATCTTGTCTTAGAAACAAGGACAGAATCATCCTAGTGAGGAAAAATGACACATATTTTATTGCTTCTATTAGTACTTTTTTTAAATATGTGAACTGGGTTGTCATGCTATTTCCTGAAACTGTTTATCTCTATGCAATTACCTCACCTTCTAATTGTAATTGTATTGATTGATTTCCTATTTGTAGGAAAGTGCTCTTATGGAGTTGAAGAAAGAACTCCAGGAAAGACCTACGCAAAAACTGGTAGATGATCTCAAGAAAAAGGTTCAGATTTTGCAGGTATTACAACAAAAAATATTCTTGCTTACTGCAGCTGGAACAATACTCTTTTTTCTTGAGACGACCAATCCACCATGGTATTAAACACTAACTCTGCTAATTTCGAAATTCTTAACTGCAAGTCTGCAACTATATCATAAAATGTTTGACTCAACACATGCATTCTTTCAATCAAATCTAAACAATACATTAGGTCAGCTTCCTGTGTTACATTCTATGAGTAGATGATCCTGAAATGATATATTTAGTGTCCATTGTGAAGCCTTGTCGGTGGTGATCCTAAAATGATTTATTTGCCATATGGTTAGGGTTGTACCTTTTGCCATTATTACATGTGATTTCATCTTTCTTTTGATTCTTTAGTGCTCCATCCTCCTGACACCAGTATTTCTTCCAACAGGCTGTTGGTTACAACTCCATTGAGGCTGAAGACTGGGAGCTAGCTACCAATGGTGAAGAAATGAGCAAGCTGGAAGCATTGCTTCTCGACAAGAATCGTAAAATGGAGCATGAGCTAACACAGCTGAAGGTACCTGTAGTTTTGGATGCTGGAAGCTGCGGTTTAGTCAATTTTCTAGTTTTTCACATGTACGCAAGGTTACAATGTATTTGTTATATTATCTGTTGAACTGGCTGATTTGTTTGTATTTTAAAGGTTAAAATATCAGAGAAGACAAGTCTTCTTGAGGAAGCTGAAAAAAAGATTGCTGAACTAACTTCAAAGGTTGAAGAGCAGCAAAAGCTGATCTTGAAACTTGAGGATGACATACTAAAGGTTGGTTTGCATGCTCCTTTGATAATTCACCTGATACCAGTCAATCGTAGCTTCCTACAATTGTTCATAAAATTTGTAGTGGGTATATGTTTTGTGCATTTAGCATGCATGAGACTTCAGCGCTGCAATCTGACTACTATCACTGTGTTGTTATAACTACATAATTTTGTGTTTCGGAATTTCTTTGTTAGAAACCAAAAGGCTTCTATATTTTTGGTTTACTTATATAAGGGTATATAGCTGATATTCTTCATCATCTATGCAGGGCTACAGTTCAACTGATAGGAGGGGCTCACTCTTGAATGACTGGGATCTTCAAGAAATCGGCTCAAGTGAAGCATCCGAGGTAATTCTAGTTTTGTTTTTGCTAATCACACCCTAACTTGTAGTTTTGCGATAACTTTTGCTTATTTTAATATATGCTGTGACTGAAGTTTATTCTTGTATTACAATCATTTTCCATATTAATGGTTGTACTTACCTTTGGTTCTTTACTAACAAATTGTCAGTAAAATGATCCATTGCCAGCATACATAAAAGCTCCAATGTTCTGATTTTGCAAACATGCTAGTAAAATATTTGGTAATATATGAGATGTCTGTGTCCATAATTAATGCGAATATATGAATATGCCAAGAATTTTGCTTATATTGTGCTTTTTGTACATGCCCTTTTGGCAGTTGGCACTATAGTTGGCTATAAATGGATGTACTTGCTTCCAATTTTCATCTATCTACCATTATGATTTCAGTTTCTTAAGGGGATGCATTGAAGTACTATTAAGATTTAAGATAGATTATTATAATCTGACTCTATCTACCCTCTGTGTGTATAATGGGATGGCCACTTTTCTCAGATTTATGTGTGCCTTTTATTTGCAGGGCTCTGATCCAAGGCATGCATCAGCAGATCAAGATCAAAGTTCGATGCTCAAGGTCATTTGCAATCAGAGGGATCGTTTCCGTGCACGTCTGCGTGAAACTGAGGAGGTATATTTGATGAACTTGTAGAAACTGGTAGCGTCATCTTATTGTTTCAAGTGAAATTGGTTGTCTAGTCCTAAGACAAATCTACACTATGGCTTTTCTTATTATCGAGGAAAGCTGAGAACCACAGTATGTTTTACACTATTGGTGATTAGGGTTCGGGTTTAATCTACGGAGTAATATTTATAGGAGTGAATATTGAGGTGACATGGGGATTTGCCTTGATCATACTCATTGGCTCTGGCTTTGTCATGCTTCTCTTTATATATTTTGTTTTATCACGTGATGTCTCTTGTCTACATGAAACATGAAGGTGTGTCACTGATCAATTGCTATTTTTGAGGATCATAGGAACTGAGGAGACTAAAAGAGAAGTATGAGATGCTGACTGTTGAACTGGAAAAAACTAAAGCTGATAATGTGCAACTGTATGGAAAGATTCGATATGTCCAGGACTATAGCCATGACAAGATTGTTTCCAGGGGACCAAAAAAGGTTTATCACAAATCTTTTTTAATGTAAATTTGCCTTCTTTGCAATAAATTTTATTGCTTTTGACCTTCTTTGTGTTATTGCAGTATGCAGAAGATCTTGAAAGTGGTTCATCTGATGTTGAAGCAAAGTACAGGAAAATGTATGAGGATGACATAAATCCATTTGCTGCTTTTTCGAAGAAGGTATCATTCACTTTATTGATAGATAGCACATCATTACAACTCTTGTTCTGTATGGTATTGCATATAGTTTATGTTTATTTATACTTTCCTTTCTGTACCCAGGAAAAGGATCAACGATATAAGGAACTTGGTTTGAGAGACAAAATCACGCTTAGTAGTGGCCGTTTTCTCCTTGGTAACAAGTATGATACTATCTTCCTTTGCGTAAAACTCATTCCCCCTTTTTTATTTTATTTTTATTCTGAATGCTGATTTTTTTATAATAACTGGTAGATTATAGAACAATAAAGTTTGAGATGTCTTTATTTGTCCATTCGTTTTTTGTACTAGAAATTGGAATTGATTAATATGGCTCTACCTTTTTGAAATCATGCTATGCTCATCACAGGCGTGTTTAAATTTCTTACATGGTCAATATGCAATGTTTAGATCTGTTACTTATTACTCTCCATTCCAAATTATAAGACGTTTTGGCTTTTGTAGAAACATAGCTTTTGCTATGTATTTAGATATACATTATGTCTAGATGCATAATAAAAATAATGTATCTAGAAAAGCCAAAACGTCTTTTAATTTGGAATAGAGGGAGTATTATTTTTTTTGCTTGGCATGAGAAACTTGTTTGAAGTTGAAACACATATATATAAATCTTTCATGATACGCCATAACTTTCTTTATTTTTGTCATGGAGTGGAATAGAACGAGGGATTAACATTGCCATCCATTTATTTGCACTCAGATACGCACGGACGTTTATATTCTTCTACAGCATCGGATTGCATCTTCTTGTATTTACATTGCTGTACAGAATGTCAGCTTTGAGCTATCTCAAGTAAGTGGGCAGCGCTATAGCAATTTAAGTTTTTTTTTTCAAACAAATTTCAAATGAGTTCCTGAGCATGGCTGACATGACTTATTTACACAGCACAACAACTCAGCATGATGAAATCATTCTGGATGCTGGCAATCAGACGCTCTCACACATGTTTTAGGTCAAGGCTAAGTTCTATATGACAGTAGAAAAAGAGGCCCTCTGGGTTTTGATCTATAGGATCTTTGCATAGGTTCATGACTGAGATTTCTATTGACTTGTTTACTCTGTTCCCTTAAGCGCCTGGATATGTTTCTGTAGATAAAAAAAAAAGATTTCAGTTTTTGGGGCAGGCGTGGGCGGGGCATGGGCTTTGAACTCTATAATACTGTTGTATTACTAATTTACCATTTTGTTGGTAAATGAAAGCACACTTGTCACACAAGGTATGCCATATGCCATCATAATATTGTTTATAGAGTGAAATGTACCGTGAGTCTCTAAACTTTTCCTGTATTCATCTAGCTCTATGAACTCTCAAAATGATTATTTGGGTTTCTTTTTAACTTTTCAAGATCCATGATTGGACCTAGACTGATCTTAAAATGAACATGAACCTATCTATCTTTTCAAGTAGTTTATTCGAAGTGTGTGTTTATATCCATGACTGGACCTAGAGTGAACTGAAAATGAACCTGAACCTAGATGAGTGTAGAAAAAAATTGAGTAGTCAGGGTGCATTTCACTCAGACAAATAGTATCCAAGTTTAGAGTAGTATAAAAAAGCGGAGTACTATGTGCGTCCAATACAGTATTAAAAAGTAATCTTTATTCCAATCTAGCCTATGTTCGAGAACCATTCCGATGTTATGCAAATTACTGAAGGAAGTCTCTGGCTGGAATTTATTCCTAATCAACCGATCGAGGCCTTAAGGCGAAACAGTGACCGAGCACGAGCAAGACATCCCAGTTCCGTTACGTGGTTGTTCACTGATCACTGCAATCCTGTGCTTGACCCTGTGGCCCTCAGAAGCGGTAGCAACGGCGACCGAAACAGGCCAAGGACTGCAAGGCGCCGAGCCGAAGTATTTTTACTCGTATCGTATACCAGCAGACCTCCAGAAAGAGACGAGATCGTCGCTTCGCTGCGGGCTGCAGCCACGGCCGATTGGCGCGGAGGCGGAAGGCACCAAACGCGTGGGCAGCCATCAACGACTGGCTGCCGAATAGCCGCAAGCCCGCAGCCTCTGGTCGTGGCATGATCGTCGCCTACGGGCCACATGCGTCCCATGGGATCGATGCGGCCACGTCGCCGCGGAGGAGCGGAGGGGCCGTCGCCGTCGGCGTGATCTGGCGTGCCTATCCATCAGAGTAGCAGGGTGCCGCGAGGAAAATATGGAGCAGGGGCCGAAGAAGGGTCCATTGCTCCATTAGCAATGACACGTTGGCAGCAAGTATACTTGACATGACTACATGAGGACAACAGGTGCCGTAAAACATTTAGATGGCCTGTTTTTTTAATTACTCAGCCAGTTTATCAGTCGTAGTAATTCAACTTATTACCTCTCACAGAATATTATTAAATCAGCCAAAATCAGCTATTTGTTTGATACACATGGCTAGATACTAATTATGCTAAAAATTAGCCTAGATAGCTAGTGGCTAATAACTAGTTAAATATTTATTTAGTAGTTTTTGATCTTGTTCATCAGCATTACTTCAACAGTACTTTCCAGTAGACGACCATTGTTTATCTCTCACAATAAATCAATATAAAGTATAAGCTAAATTTTAGTAAAACAAATAACACCTTTATATTCAGATGGACTAGAGCTAATTTGGACATTTTAGCTAGATATCAATTAGCTTGATCCAAATAGGTCTTTATTTACCCCGATGGAGTTAGGTCTTTATTTACCTCGATGGAGTTGTTTCAAAATAAAATAAAATAAAATAACATTCAGGAATGGCATTATGCTATACAACAGCTTTAACTTATTTTCGTGTCACGAGATGCCATGGCTTTCTAGTCTAAAACCAAATAAAGCGAACCACGCTTTACGAATCCTCTGAATCTTTACTACTTGCAACTCGCGTTGCTATACTCCAAATGTTTCATAGTTGCATTTATACATGTAGGAGAATAAATTCCTTTCTCCGGAGAATTTACAGAGAATAAATCGATCCAACCATTCAAAAATAAATGGCCCACCGAGCGTAGCAATGATCGACAACAAAAAGGGGGGCTGCCAAGCTGTCATGCATATACAGCCGTTGTCGGTTTTTGCGAGTATTTGTGTGCGCGACCAGAGCTCTGTTGATGGGGACTACTACCAAGAGTCGACATGCTATCAACACCAACCTTTATCTCAAAATACCAACCGTTGAGAAGTTCTTCAGGTAAAGTGGGAACTATCATATTTCGCAAAAGGAGAAAATATGTGTGATATTAAATATCACGTGCAAAATATAATGCAAACAATAATACTAATCCATTTGCCTCTTTTAAAAAGAAAACAAACCATTTTCTTTAAACTTTTTGCTGGTGCGGTGGGAGGTTGGGGGGGGGGGGGGGGGGGGATCCTGCTACGTTTTTGAAAGATCTTATGTACGTTCCTTTTACTATCATTGAATGCACATTTTATAAAATAAATATGCATATATTATTGTGAATTTATAATTAAATTGTGACTAAATTGTTAGAAAACAAAGTCTAATAATAGAGCCAAATAGTGCATGTATGCTAAGTAGGCACATGTCCTTCGCAAGTTCGCAGCACGACTAAATTGTTAAGGCACTGGTCTATTTGACCTAGCCCCGACTCTAAACTTCTAAAGTAGTAAGATTCACCGAGGATTTGGAGTTTGATTTTATGCATGTGTCAGAAAATAATTTAAAATACTTACAAAATCACTTCCCCAGACCCCGCAGTGCGGGAGCCTACGGCACTGGGTACGCCCTTTTACAAAATCACTTAATCAAATATCTTCATAATACTCATAGCTAGAGTTCCAAGAATTTCTAATGGGCTAGCTGAGTTTTTGCGTGACAAGTATAGTACGTTACATATCCTATATCTAGTTGTTTTATAGGAGGGTACATTCGAAGAAATTTAATTAGAACATAAGAGAGCACTCTATAGCAGAACCTAAATCTTGTATCTTATTTCTTTAGGGATAGAGGAGATAGAGGTTATCTCTTTTATTTAGGCGAAATGATGCTTTTTTAGGACATCTCCTAAAATGTTGAAAGTGTAGGAGATGAGATATATAGAAGACCCAGCAACGCTTCCATCTCCTAAGAATGCTACTTTTAAAATATATGAGATTGAATAGGATATAGTGAAGATGCCCTAGCTGCGCGTAAGGTAGGATCCTGGGTCCAAAACCATTTGATGCCCTATTTAGTTCCAACTAAAATTCAAAATCCAAAATCCCAACTATATTTTGGATTCCAAAATCCAGAATGCAAAATATTTTAGTGGCTTGTTTAGTTCCAACCAAAATTTGACTTATTTTGGATTCCAATGATAGGGATTGTGAGGATGGCACACAAACCAATGTAAAATTTGACTTATTTTGGCCTCTTGATCGAGTCCAAAATTCAAAATGGAGAATGAACCACTTTTTTCAACTATTTTGGGTGGTGTTTAGTTCCATTTTATAAAATAAAAAACCAAAACCTAAAATATTTTGGATTTTATGGGGAACTAAAGAGGCCCTGAGTAATGTTTCTCTAGCTCAAAATTTTGCTCCAAGTTTGTACATGTTGCTCCACTACTTACAGTAGTTACTTGGGTTGTTTTTGTTCTAGCTTTGTCCCGATTATAAATTTAAAGGTGGAACCTCAACACGGGTTTTGAACACAAAACATGCAACTGAGTTGAGAGAAGTTAGGATGAAGCCCTACATACACACAGCTTCCTTGCCATCCTGCTGCTGGTACGTGGTACATAGCTCTGTAGAATTACCATTTTCAAATTTCTACACATTTAATTAGTTACTTGATAATTAAACATATGTGCCACATAAAGTCGCTACACTCAAAATTTTGCAATTGTGGTTCTAACGTTTTATCCTAATTTTGGAGGTAATAACACCGTTCTATAATTGGCATATGGTTCACATATGTTGGCAGCCAATTCAAGGCGTCTTTTATACTATGAACTTTTTGAACTTTTTTTGAATTATTCTCTCAAATACGCTCATGTCTGAATGACTTTAAAATAATCTAGACCCTCAGCTTGGCACCACCTATGCTGACGCAGAGCTTACATGTCTCGGCGCCAATGCGGATGACATGATTATATTTAACGGGTCAATACGTGGCAGGAAGCAGTAAACAACAACAGAGAAAATTCAACTGTGCACATGATTGTACGCGGAGCATATATGATTGTACAATGAAGACAATTTTGTTAGAAAGCACAAAGATGATATATAACACTGTCCCCTATAATATATCGTGTCCATAATAGGTTGTTGTAACTTTTATTATTTTTTTATCTTAATATACAAGTTACGTAAATCTTTTACGTATTTGAGAAAAATATTATACAGGATCCAGCTGCTGAGTGCTGAGTCACCCATCAACAGGCCAATATCCCATGGATTCTGAACCTCATCGCATGCAGCATGCCCGTAGAGGCAAGTGAGTGAGAGAGAGAGTCATCAGAACAAGGCGTCCACGACATCATCCATACCTCATGGGCCCCGCCGGAAATCCAACGCGTGACAGGCAGCCCAATAGAATTCCAGCACAGCGGATTCCCCGTACCGCGCCAGCCAATCGGCTTCGAGATAGGCAATTTTCCTGGGCCCACCTCGCGAGGTGCTCGCTCCTCCTTGCTCCACGTCGCCCAAAAGCGCATTCAAGGGCCCCACGTGCCCGCTACGCGATCACGATAGTGGACGCCAACCGTCACTGACCTGTGGGTCCATGTTCTCGCGACGGAGTTCGCAATTTTTATAAAGGAAAGGGCTTCCGAGCTCGCCCCCACACTGTTCCCCGGTTTTGTTAAGCTCTCGCTTAACCTAACCGCCGGGAGCAGAAACTGTTCGACGAAATGACGAGCGCCGGGGCGGCGGCAGGCGCCGCGCTAGGCGCGCGCACGGCGCGGTCCTGCGACGGCTGCATGCGGCGGCGGGCGCGCTGGCACTGCCCCGCCGACGACGCCTTCCTGTGCCAGACCTGCGACGTCTCCGTACACTCGGCGAACCCGCTGGCGCGCCGCCACCACCGCGTCCGCCTCCCCTCGGCGTCCTGCTCCTCCCCACCACCATGCGACCCCGACGCGCCGACGTGGCTCCACGGCCTCAAGCGACGGCCGCGCACGCCGCGGTCCAAGCCGTGGGGAAGCAAGCATGAGGCGGCGACGCCCAACTCTATCGCCGTGGCTGCGTCGGCAGCGGTCCCCGACCTCGAGGCGGAGGAGTCTGGCTCCGGCATCGTCGGCGATAACTACGACGAACATGGGTTCCAGGACGACGATGAGGACCTTCTGTACTGCGTGCCGGTGTTCGACCCTATGCTCGCCGAGTTCTGCAACCCCGTGGCCGACGAGATGGAGAAGAAGCCGGCCTGCTTGATGCCGCCTCTCGTGGAAACATTACCGGAGTTCGCCTCCGGCTGCTCGGCGGAGGCGGACGGGTTCTCCGGGTTCGACGTCCCGGACATGGAGCTCGCTTGCTTCGCTGCGGACATGGAGAGCCTCCTCATGGGAGTCGACGATGGGTTTGGTGATCTGGGTTTCTTGGACGAAGAGAAACCTGATCAGCTGAACGCGGACGTGGATTGGGTGGCCATGGCGGCGCCGGCGCCGGCGCCTGAACGAGAGGACAAGAAAAGGAAGCGGCCGGAGATGATACTCAAGCTCAACTACGAGGGCGTCATCTCGTCGTGGGTCCGTGACGGCGGATCGCCGTGGTTCCACGGCGAGCGTCCTCACCTCGATCCTTACGAGTCATGGTCTGACTTCCCGGTAAGCACTACACCTACACGGCTCAACGATGGGATCTACTTACACATTTCTTGCACTCCCATGCATGCACTGCCTTGGGAATTGGGATAGGATAAATAACTGATCGGTTTCCTTTTGCCATATGGATGGTGTGCAGGCGGGAAGCCGGGGACTCCTCGGCGGCGCCGTGACCGCGGTGACCGGCGGCGAGCGTGAGGCCCGGGTGTCGCGGTACAGGGAGAAGCGGCGGACGCGGCTGTTCGCCAAGAAGATCCGGTACGAGGTGCGCAAGGTCAACGCCGAGAAGCGGCCGCGGATGAAGGGCCGGTTCGTGAAGCGCACCACGCTTCCGCCGCTGCCGAGGCCGCCGCCGCCTCAGCAGCAGCAGAAGCAGCTGGCACGCGCACTGCCGCACGTGGGCATGGTGCTCGCGCCACCCCCTCCGGGAGCGAACGGGCGCTTCCAGTTTTGAGACCACGCATGCAAGCATACTATGAAGCAACGTCGTATGTGCATGATGCATCGATGCGTCTATATCTCGCTCGCTCGTAGCATGTTCAATTCTTTCTACTACTCTACTTTTGATTGGGGATGAACGTACGCACCTATACTAGCGTTAGTTTTTTATCAGATATCCGTGTGCGTGCGAATTAGCTAGGGCTCCCCACAAGATCGATGCTCCCTACTTACGACTGAAATATATCTGTATGTACATGTGCAGAATTTCATGTGCAAAGTAGTTAAAGGAGGAGTATATATTTATAGCTAGGTTCGTATTTTCTTTTTTCTAGTTTTTGTAAAGGATTCACTAATTATAAAGGGTGTAGATTTTGATGCCGCCATGCATCGATTGGGAACATTGGAGTACTACATGCATTTGTAAAGGTCTGGAACTCTCTGAGCATAGACTGTATAAGATTGAAGTGATGATATATACACTATGGGCTCTCAGTGATGATATATACCATTTTGATGCTGCCATCTTATTTGGTGACCATGATCGTGGGGCGTGGGCACAATTCCGTTATTCACTGTGACATTCTGCCTGCTAAGCATGCCAATCATTCGACTCCCCCGATCGATATAGTAAGCAAGCGTTGCATTGCCGTGTTTCAATACGTTAGACTTTTCTTTGTTTCATGGCAAAATGTCTGTTATTTAGAGTCCATGCAACCTTCGCTTTGGGTATTATGTCAATGCCCGTTAACTGGACCGTGGACTTTATATTCTCCGGAGGGAAATAAAAATGTGGCAAGACAGTCCAGAAATCGAACTTAATTTGCTTGCGGCTAGCATCATCACATCAGAATAAATAGCTCGGTGCACATTGCTTAATTCATCTAATAGTTAGTGTACAAAATCTGATGACAGAAATCTGCAGTAGCACAGCTAGTAGCCCATCTGGATCTGGTCAAATATCTTCTACCAGCCGAGACCCTTGACACTTGGCAATTACACTGTTCAGGAAAGGTCATTATCCAGCCTACATCTAGCAGGCATTTCTACACAACACACGCCCAACAGCATGCCGTCTAGCAATGAACAAAGTAATCATCTTGTAACGAGGGGAAAAAATGCAAATCAAATGATAAAATACGAATCATACATGTCTAGTAAAAGAAAATACACAAGTTTTTAAAAAAGTAAAATAAAATACACTCTGTGACAGCAATACAAAATCTTGATCTACTTAATAGCTACTTTCTAGGCTGTCTTACAGTGCGAGAAAAAAAAACTGCCTCTGCAACAAACATCCTACGTTAATTACGTGAATTCCATCCTTACCCAATGATACAACTCAAAAAAATAAAGTCTACATAAGAAGATAGTGGCTACATAAAATTGATGTACACGAACACCATTTACAAAACGAGAAACAAACTATTTCTCAATACCCTGCTGCAAGTACTGAATCAAGTCATACCCTGCGGTAGTCCACTTGTTGTAAGCATCGACACATGTTCGTACCATGAAGTTAGCGGCCTCACGTTCATTCATCTCTGGATGAAACCGCTTCCGCAGATTATTGATAGGATCTCCCCTGCTAAAGCAAGGAAGGCCACTGTCCACCATCAGGTTGACTGTACTTAAAATCCCATTCATATGCCTCCTTGCTGCTAGGTATCCTTTGACACACAATCTGAAAGCGGAATACTCAAATCAGAACTACTGTACCTATCACCCCCCAAAAAAACACACAAACTGGTGGCGGGAGAATATATCAGTCAGCATGTAAATAATCTTAACCAAATTTCAGAAAAAAAACGAGAAAACATAACACAGCAGAGTCAGAACGAAAACAAACTACTGATCAGTTGGTTCCTATCATAAATGTTTGCTCCTCAGTTCTTCAGTATGACATCCACCCACAATCATGTTTAGTCTTTTTTATCTTTTTCAGAGGTCAATAGCTCTCCTTAGCTGATTACAGTCCAGACCTGCTAATCAGCAGTTTTGGGTTTACAATCACCTGCATAAGTTTGTACTTTCATGCCCAAATATTGATCAGTATTTGCTTACAAATTGAAGGGAAGTACAATCTGAAGTCCGTGGATGGTTAGATCAAACTATGATCAACACTGAGGTTATTTTGTCTCCCAACCATCATTATTCATAACAAGCTACTAGGAACAATTAAGGTCATGCTTTTACCGCCATGACAGTAAGTTAACTATAAAGCTGTGATGCAAATAATTTTTCGTAACAAAAAAAGTTTACCAATCCTCTACTTGCCCTAACATTTGCTCTAGCTCCCTCGACGTGCTCTCCGCATCTGATACTAAAACTGAATCATGGCAAAAGTGTAGTATACAAGTGCATTTATTACTAAGCATACCAGTAGCTCTAGTTCATTAAGTGTGCAATTTATGCCTACCTGAGAAATTGGTTCCATGTATCACTCTTCATAGTTCCAGATGGATCCAGCAATTGAGTCATCTCGTGGCTTAGCTTGAAATGTGCACTCTCAAATCCCATGTTACCTCCAGGTGAAATCTCCAAAATAAAACCAAAATCAATATGAACTAATCTCCCATGGCTGCATAAACAACGTGATGGTTAAGTTGCATATTCTAGATTCAACCATAAAAAAAACAGTGTGTCATACCTATCAAAGAGAAGATTGCCATTATGCCGATCCTTCGGTTGAAGGAGTAAGCTAGCAACAGCATATCCAGCACTACTGATCATAAACATTTCTCGAGCAGTTTCAAAAGAAGGTGAACCTACAGGACCATAATCTTGCTGAAATATTTCTAATAAACCACCATCAGTTGTTTCACCCATTTGATTTCTACTCCGAGTATCTGGGACCACCTGCAACAACCTAGGATTAATAGTGGAAACCAAGAAACTGGCCAATACCATTAGATATAAAAGGAAAAGGAATAATCTAACATATCAACAAAAACAACGGACGCTAGCACATAATGAATTACTAGCGGTGCATTGATATGCTGGTCTTCTGTGTATACGAGAAAAAAATATTAGCGACGCAAATAGGAACTCTACTAACTTAAAACAGCTAAGAGCAACTCCAACAGCCTCTGTAAACACCTCTGTGATTCCCGATTTACCGATTGCAGGGGAAAAAATACGTCAAACAGACTGTTTATCTCGTCTTCTATTTTCCATCCTCTTCTATCCCGGCATTTTCGGTCGCTATCTTTTCCGATTCGCGTACGCTCGCCATCTATGCTGCTAGAGCGAATCCTGCGCGCACCTCTCCTCTGCCATGTGGGCCTCTACTCTCCTGCTCGTACAAACTCTCTCGAAGAAATATGCAAGCGACAAGCGAGGTCTTGTCGCCATCACCGGCGATGAAGCAGGCGCAGCGCTGCTAGCTTCTTTCGGTCCATGTGCATGAAGGTAACTGGTGAAGCCCGTCCACTCGGCATCCATGGCCTTGCATACGTCTCCTGCTGCTACCCCTTTCCGTGCAGATTTATCACGACATTCATTGCTCCGAGCACGGAGCACCGCCACGGACACATGGAATACAGAGTGAGATTTAGACAATTTGTTGGAAGCACTGTGGATATAGAGAGCAAAACCTTTTGAGATGACTCTAAATGGAGATATAGAGAGTTGGTTTTAGATAAACTCTTGGAGATGCTCTAACAGGGTGTTCAGTTCCCTTCAAAATTCCAAAACTTTACCAGATTCCCTGTTACATCGAATCTTTAGACGCATGCATAGAGCATTAAATATAGGTAAAAAAATATAACTAATTGCACAGTTTGTCCGTAATTTCAGAGACGAATCTTTTGAACCTAGTTTCTCTATGATTAGACAATACTTTACACGGGTAAAGTTTTTGGATCTAAACAAGGCCTAAGCAAAAACATTCAGAAACAGTGCAGTAAATCTTCCATGACTATAAAAACTAACACTTAAAAGTACTGAGATCGACCATTTGGCATTCTACCATACATCTCAATCATTCACCAATATCAAAGGCTAAACTCGAATCTCAGAGATAAAGTAATGCTCAAAACTTTGTATTTTTTAATGGAATATAAATGTTATTGCTGAGGAGTAATTTATAGCTTGGTTTGGTTGGTAGAGCCTCCAGCTGAGAGGCCACCCACCTGGGCTCAAACCAGAGCCCCACAAGTCATGTGAGTTACCTCCCTGAAGGAGTTCTTCTCCACATGGTTAAACTTTTTTAATGTCATTACAGAAACACTAGCAGTATCATGTAGTATGGTTTATTTATTCATTTAGTTAACACTTGAAGGAAACTTTTCTGCTCAAAGTTACTCAAACTTTCATCTCATGGGCCCTTGCACCAAATCTTCAAGATTTGCAAGTGCTTACCTCACATTTGACTAGAAACAAAAGGCAATTACAAACATATTGTTGCTTGGTGATTCCATAGGCTATACAGGTAAAAAAAAAGTTGCAAAGGCATGTTCACCTCAATTATGCCTCGGCCTGGTCCAGTAGGCAAAACACCATAGGGAAAAAGATACAGGTTTAATCCGATAGCTTGAAATACATCCCTTAATAGAGCAATCACTTGCAGTGCCAGCACATCTTGCCTACAGTCATCACCAACCTGTCATGTCAAAGAAACCAGCTAGTGTTCAGCACAGTGGGTGAGTTACCACTAGTCTAGCTAAATGAAGAAATAGGACTGCTACACTACAATTTGGATAGGATAAAATCATGAATGCACAATACTCTTTTTATAGGCTTAATGTTTGGTGCCTTCATATAGTCAAATGTGTCAGTATTTTTTCTAGTAAACTACAAAGTTGGTAATCTTATAGTTATTTAGTAGTATATTCTAATATTAATTAATGATAGCAGTACTTCAGAGCACACTCTTGAAGATAGAAAGATGAAATGAGGTAGTTAGTTCAGTCACAACAACAGTAGGAGCTTAGCTCTTCCTTATTGTCAGTTGGTTAGGATCATTAGCTTGAGGGATAAGTTAGTTCAGTCTGTTGGTGAGACAGTGAGTTTGTTAGATTGGATTGTTAGGTGTCAACTCTATACAAAGGGCTCTGACAAAGAGTTAATCAAGCATAACAGAATCCAAGTTCCACCTAATAACTGTTCAGAGCCTCTAACGAGGGTGAACACGCTCCGTGTTTCCGCTAATCCCAACCAATCCACTAGCCATATCATGATTCATAGATGATTAAAAGATCTCAAGAAGCAAATGTTGTTTGTGCATGCTAACTGCAAAGGAAATTACAATTTACCTTAAAAATACAAGCCTGTGGTTTTACATCATTTGGGTCCCCGTCACGGTCAACAACGTTAAAAGTAATCATTATTGGAACTTTTGCAGCAGACTGGAGGGGAATACCACTGTCCAACTGTATACCCCGTACTAACTTGTTTGTTGCAGTAGGTAGGTAAAGGTCATCACCTGGAATCGAAATCTTCTCCAGTTCCCTGCATGAAAATTATAATAAAAGTAAGTTCTTAATTCTTCTCTATTTGAAACATTGCAATAACTCTAGAATTACCTTCTTATACCCGCTCTCCGCTCATCCTTGGGAAGAGGGAAAAGAACACCAGAAATAGAGGTGACTTTGTCAAAGAAATCAAATTCTCTTTCAAACATGTCACGAGCCTCTGGAGTGAAACTCTCTATAATTTTGTCCTTAACAGCAGGAAGCAAGGATTGGAATGCACTGCCCTGGGAAGAAAAAATAATAATGAAACATGAACACCATATTTGTGAAACCAATGTTTTGGCCTCCTGAGGTACCTGCATCCTCTTTAGCTAAAATATTATGTTACAATGTATCAAAAAGTCATCACAAAAATCATGCATGTAGACATGTAGTACACTTAAAGTTATGTGTAGCCACAACAATGCAGTTTAAAATTCATCTTTGACGTTGAGATTCAGAAAACACTTGTGTCACTGTCAGCAATGATGAACAGTGCCAGGTTGACTGCTTATCTATTTTATTTCTTGACATCTAGAATGAATTTAAAACTGAATTGTTCTAACTACACTTAACTTTATGCGCACTACATACATGATTTTTGTGATGGTCTTTTGAAACATTACAACACATTATTTTAGCTAATGAGGACACTCGTACCCGAGGAGGCCAAATCACATTGATACTTGTAATCTTCAAACATAAAAACAAAACTCTACCATAGATTTAATAAATCAATAGCTACAAATTTCATTATAAGCAGAAAATCTCAACTATGAAATGTTACAATAACTCACTCAGACAAGGTTTGGTCAATCTTTAAAAACTATGACTATCAATAACTTTTAAAATATGTATTTTTAGAACATAAAAAAAATCATGTGTAGATTTTTCTTCAATATATATTCATAACATCACGACGACAACATGTGCAATCACCTCTTTGTGGTGCAATTATGCATTCAAATTATCATGAAAATAAAATCCAAAAGGACTTTATTAGAGTAGCATACGAAATGTTATATCATTCTTTAAAACTTCAACTTCCACAACAAAAATTTGTTACAAGGTTCAAAAATAAGTTTGCCGGTAACAGCAATTAGTACAGATATCATTTCCAACAGAATTTTTTCACTTAGTTCCTCTTGACATCGAATGAATCTGAAACAAAATAGTATGCAAAATTAAAATCTTTTCCAAATTTTGATATATTCCCTTTAAACACACCTTACCTGCCACAACTCCGAATATAACATGAATTGAGTCAAGAAAACTTCAAAATAGTACTCCCTCCATTCCAAATTATAAGACGTTTAGGCTTTTCTAGATACATAGGTTTTGCTATGAATATACACTATGTCTATATATAGTAAAAACAATGTATCTAGGAAAGCCAAAATGTCTTATAATTTCGAACGGAGGGAGTACGTATAAGTATGCATGATTAATAAAAAATACACCAGTGCAATTGCTATGCTTAATTTCACCCACTAAATTAAATTATTCACTC